>OZ021706.1:0-1200000 GCA_963978555.1 Galerucella nymphaeae
CCTAACCTAACCTAACCTAACCTAACCTAACCTAACCTAACCTAACCTAACCTAACCTAACCTAACCTAACCTAACCTAACCTAACCTAACCTAACCTAACCTAACCTAACCTAACCTAACCTAACCTAACCTAACCTAACCTAACCTAACCTAACCTAACCTAACCTAACCTAACCTAACCTAACCTAACCTAACCTAACCTAACCTAACCTAACCTAACCTAACCTAACCTAACCTAACCTAACCTAACCTAACCTAACCTAACCTAACCTAACCTAACCTAACCTAACCTAACCTAACCTAACCTAACCTAACCTAACCTAACCTAACCTAACCTAACCTAACCTAACCTAACCTAACCTAACCTAACCTAACCTAACCTAACCTAACCTAACCTAACCTAACCTAACCTAACCTAACCTAACCTAACCTAACCTAACCTAACCTAACCTAACCTAACCTAACCTAACCTAACCTAACCTAACCTAACCTAACCTAACCTAACCTAACCTAACCTAACCTAACCTAACCTAACCTAACCTAACCTAACCTAACCTAACCTAACCTAACCTAACCTAACCTAACCTAACCTAACCTAACCTAACCTAACCTAACCTAACCTAACCTAACCTAACCTAACCTAACCTAACCTAACCTAACCTAACCTAACCTAACCTAACCTAACCTAACCTAACCTAACCTAACCTAACCTAACCTAACCTAACCTAACCTAACCTAACCTAACCTAACCTAACCTAACCTAACCTAACCTAACCTAACCTAACCTAACCTAACCTAACCTAACCTAACCTAACCTAACCTAACCTAACCTAACCTAACCTAACCTAACCTAACCTAACCTAACCTAACCTAACCTAACCTAACCTAACCTAACCTAACCTAACCTAACCTAACCTAACCTAACCTAACCTAACCTAACCTAACCTAACCTAACCTAACCTAACCTAACCTAACCTAACCTAACCTAACCTAACCTAACCTAACCTAACCTAACCTAACCTAACCTAACCTAACCTAACCTAACCTAACCTAACCTAACCTAACCTAACCTAACCTAACCTAACCTAACCTAACCTAACCTAACCTAACCTAACCTAACCTAACCTAACCTAACCTAACCTAACCTAACCTAACCTAACCTAACCTAACCTAACCTAACCTAACCTAACCTAACCTAACCTAACCTAACCTAACCTAACCTAACCTAACCTAACCTAACCTAACCTAACCTAACCTAACCTAACCTAACCTAACCTAACCTAACCTAACCTAACCTAACCTAACCTAACCTAACCTAACCTAACCTAACCTAACCTAACCTAACCTAACCTAACCTAACCTAACCTAACCTAACCTAACCTAACCTAACCTAACCTTTTTTTTTTTTTTTTTTTTTTTTTTTTTTTTTTTTTTTTTTTTTTTTTGTCAGGTGGAAACCTGCACACAGGCTCCGGGTACTTGTTCTACCTTTCCCCGGAAGTGTGGGATTGTCTCCGATTAGGATCCAACCCCGCCTGGACAATCCGCACGCAGAAGATCCAGACAGCATTGGGGGGCCCAGCCGGAGACGACCGCACTAAAACCACCTCGGTTCCCCACCGCTTCAGGTCTCGGCTCTGGAATCACCGTTAAGGTATGTCTTCAGAGCAGAGATCTTCATCCGCCATCACTGATGGGCACGCTCTTCCCTCTCTTTTGCAATCATGATGTCTCTAAGACACGCCCTAACTGCATCCCAGTTTCCTTCTGTTTTCAGCATCATCTGCATCATGTTGTTCTTGGTTATCTCCTCTCCTATCTCCCTGTCCAATCGGTTTCGATACAGTTCCCATCTGCGGCAGTAGAAAACTGTGTGCTTGACGTCGTCCCTGTCTCCACAGTAGATACATTTATCGTCCTCCGACTTCCCTATTTTCTTTGTATAGCTCCTAAAAGAGCCATGCCCAGTCAAAACCTGCGTTACATAGTAGTCTATCTTCCTGTGGCGACATAGAGTCCAGCTTTCCAAGTCTTCTATTAGTGACTTAGTCCATCTACCCTTTTGACTTGTGTTCCATCTGTCCTGCCATTTCCTCCTCACCTCCTCTTCAATGTCATCCTTATGTTCCCTGCCCCTTCTATGTATTTCTGCCCTCTCCCACACCAACAGGTCCATGGGAGGTATCCCGGCTATTACCTGTACAGCTTCTGCTGATATTGTCCGGTACCCAGATATCACCCTAAGGAGCATCCTCCTTTGCACGCTGTTCAGCATCCGCTTGTATTTAGCGATCTCCATCATACCGCCCCAAACAGGTGCACCATACAGGATAGTCGATTGGACCACCCCCCACAGCAACCTCCTCTTTTCCGCCGTCGGACCTCCTATGTTGGGTAAAATTTTTCCCAGGGCAGTCACCTTTTCTGCAGCCTTCCTTACTGCCTCCTGCAAGTGCTTCCGGTACCCACCCCCTTGCTGTAGCCATATACCAAGATATTTCAGGTCAGGTTTCGTGTGTATTATTGTATTCCCCAACTCTAGGTTAATTGTCCTTCCCCTACGCCCAACTATTACCGTAACCTCAGTCTTCTCCGACGCAAGCGACATGTCCCACCTCCTCAACCAGCCTCTAACCCGCCATAGCGCTTCGTTTAGGTGGATTTCCAGCTCATCCGCTGTTGCTGCAGTTGCCACTAAGGCGACGTCATCCGCATACCCTATCATAGTTATGCCCCTAGGTGTTTCCATCCTCAGCAGCCCGTCGTAAAAAACGTTCCACAATGTCGGGCCGAGAACCGAGCCCTGTGGTATTCCCGCCGTGACTTTATACGAAATCCCATCGCCTAGTAGAATCTTCCGCCCAGAAAAATACCGTTTGATGATATTCATCAGATATGCGCTTATTCCTTTTCTTTGCAGACCCTGCACAATACCCTCAATAGGCACCGTGTTGAAGGCATTCCTCACATCCAAAGTGGCCACGACGCACCATCTTTCTTTTTTCCCAGACAGATAAATTTTCCTGGCAATCTTGTCCACTTCCTCGACCGCCATTATTGTCGACCTGCCCTCTGTAAAGCCATACTGATTGTTGGCAAAGCCACCATTCTCTCCTATTTCCTTCACCAGTCTGCTTTTTATAACGTGTTCATACAGTTTCGCCATTGCGTTAATAAGGCACAACGGCCTGTATGAACCCGTCTCCCCCCATGGCTTTCCGGGTTTAGGTATCAATACCAATTTCGCAGTCTTCCAGGACGCGGGAAAATCATTTTCCACCATCAATACGTTGAACATACGTGCAATGAAATCCGGGGCCTCCCTCGCCAACAGTTTCACGCACTCCGTAGGGATGCCATCTGGACCGGGTGCCTTACCACTTTTAAGTTTTGATCCCGCTTCTTGCGCTTCAGCTACCGAGACTGCCACTTCTATTTCGCCCCTGGAAATATTTCCCAATTCCAAATTTCTATGTGGGAATAACGACGTGACCACCTCCTCCATTTTCTCCGCAGTAAGCCTATATGGCAGCCCTCCACATTTGATCCCCTTCATTGCTATTGCATACCCCTGCCCCCATATATCCTGCTCTAATTCGTCACATAAGTTTAACCACTTCCTTCTTTTCTCTGTCTTGATTCCTTTCTTGTATTGCACCCTTGCTCTTTGGTACTCTTCCCATCTTCTCTCCCTCTCCTCCCTTTCTCTCCCTCTCGTGTAGCTTCTCCTCAGTCTCTTGCATTTCGCTCTGAGCTGTTCCAGGTCTTCGGTCCACCAATATTGTTGTATTCTGTTGCGTTTTTGCCTAATTTTCCCCCTTTCGTACGCAGTTTCAACTATCCGATCCATTTCGCAAAAAGGTATATTCAGTCTCATTTTCTCCCTCTCCCATCTATTATCAAAAGCCCTTTTAAAACTACCCATGTCTACCTTGAAAAAATCCCCTGTCCCAAGTGTCCTTTTTTGCCCCGTAACGGTATATGTTATGTGCTGGTGCAATGATAGGGACTCGCTATCAAGTACCTTCCAGTCCTGCACTCTAGAGGTCAATTTCCCTGTGGCCATCGTGAGGTCCAGAAACGATTTCGACTCTCCTCTTATGAACGTGGGTTTTAGCCCATCATTGAGCACATTAAGCCCCAGCTGTGCTACCCAATCCAACAAATACTCTCCCCTTTCATCATATGTTGATGATCCCCACTCGTTTGCCTTCGCGTTAAAATCCCCCCCTATTATTGTTTCCCTTCTCGATGCAGCGACTAGTCCCATAACTTCGTCCATATATGTTTTGTAGGTTTCTATCCCTACATTTGGGGATATATAGCACGCTATTACGTCCATGTCCTCCAGACTCAGCTTAATATACCCATCCCCGCTAACGAGTTTTGCGATCTTCAGCCTCCGGTCCATAACATATACCGCTACGTCATTTCTCCCGTCTCTTATCCATCCCGCCCCCCTTATATACCTCTGGTTTGGCTCACTCACCATGATTATGGCGCACTTTTCCTCTTCTGCCGTTTTAAAAGCGGCATCGTGAGCTCCTGAAGACCTCCCCACATTGATTTGCAGGAATTTTACGAAGAGGCTGGTATATTCCTACCCCTCTGCCCCATCCTGTCCCTCTCCAATTGTACGTATTTCCTAAAATTTGGGCATTTCGTAGAGTCTTCCCGATGTGGGAGTCCACAGGGCCTGCATACCGCTGCATTTCTGCAGTCTGCAACCCTGTGCCCATCCTGCCAGCAGTTCAGACATTTACCTAACGCGCTGCTTTCTCTGCATTCGGCCTTTTTGTGTCCGAAGCCCAGGCAATTGTGGCATCTACTAGGTTGAATTTTAATTTTCACCTTGCACAAACACAGCCCAATCCTTATCCTTCCCGTGTTATCCAATGCCTCCGCTGCTTCCTTGCTTGCGCTCAACACAATTAGGTCGCTTCCATACCTTATATTCCTCCTCGATCTGATCTGAACCGTGCCACCTTTGCTATCTCCTATCTCCTCCTTAATCGCCCTAAGGATTTTTCCATCTTCCGTTGTTGAGTTGACGTCGTAGAGGAACATAACTCTCTCCCTTCCTTCTCCCATTTCAGCCTCCGCCCCCGTCTTATCCTTTATATGACTCGTCAGTCTTTTGATGTTCTCCTTCCCCCCCTCCAGCTCTAATAGCATGTCCCCTCTCCCTGTTTTCCTCACCCTCCTCACATTTACCCCACTACCTTCTATTGATACACTATCCTCCATGTCTCTCAGGAGCTCTGCGTAGGACTTATCCCCTCTTCTTACCGTTATGGTGCCCCTGTCTCCTTTCTTCCACTTTGCCGGCGTTATCAAAACGATTTCTTTCTGGGTGCCCTCCAACGCACCCTCCAGAGCTTTCCTATACTTCTCCCATTTTGCGCCCTGTTCGAAAATACAGGTGAGCCTCTGCTGTTTAATACCTCCTCTCTCCACTTCTTCAATGGCCTTCATCAGCTCAGAAATACCATTGAAAATGCCTTCGTCCTCCTCCTGCTGCTGCATTATGTAGGCCACTGTCGTGTCTCTCGCCTTCTTTCCACCCCTCGTTTCACTGTTCGTATGATTCACTATATAATCAGTCCCTTCTATAGGATTCCTCATCACTTCTTTGAGTCCCGGGTGCTTCCGTACCCATTCCTCGCTGTATCCTCCTTCTTTGTTTCCTACCCTCTCCTCTGACATTATAACTATCAGATCCCTATTGTCCGGTGACCCAACTTCCTCCTTACTCAAGACCCTTGTGTTTTTGTATAGATCTTCGGCCCAATCCCATTCCACCATACCTTTGAAATCTTCAATTTTCATGCCCTGTCTTAGGCTCTCCCTTATCCGTTCTGTCATCTCTCTCTCCCGTTCCTTTGTCTCTTTCTCTATCTCTTCCGGATCTACTTGTGTCGCTATTTCGCGCGTGAACTTTTCTTTCTGCTCCTGAGTCACCGGCTCAGCCCCACTTTCGCTGTACTCTTCCAGCTTCCTTTGCGCTCTTGTAATGATCCTATACAAATTCCTTGTGCCTTCCTTGATCTCGGTCTTTGTGTTAGTGATCTCTCTCGTAAGTGTATATAATTTCATACCCTCATCCAAAACCCTGTTCATCAGGTCGCGGAGTCTCTCGAGTTCCGTTGGCTCCCCCTTATCCTTCGTTTCTCCCTCTTCTCTCTTCCTTTTGCCTTCTTCCTTAAAAATCTTTCCCAGCTTCGTATCCTCTTTCTTTTTCTTGCTTGGCCTGTCTGGTTCCTCGTCGCTTATTATATGTACTAACTCTTCAATCCCCGTTATTCCGCATTCCGTTAAGCGTACCATCGAAGTGTTGCGGTCCTCATTCTCCCAACTAGCCATCCTTTCCAGCTCGAACTCCGTAACCTCCCCGCTAGGGGTATGGTAGGCATCCTCTTGTCCTATTTTCCTTCCGACCCTAGGTGGGGTCCTGGGAAGGGAATCTCTCCTCCCGAATACCTGCTGTTCCTCTACTTCCCTATCAACAAAACCTACCGCTCCTTCTTCCATTTCCTTCGCCAGTCCGTCTTCATTTCTGTCAGTCCTATTTTTGTTTCTTTGTTTGTCCATATACGTTCCCACGAGCCGGGCCGAAAGTAGGTCCGGCGGAGCAGTGCGCCCTTACTCCGCTAAGGCAAAATACAATGGAGTTTCGCCAAGTACTCCAAGGGGATCGTTCATGATGCTCTAACCCTCGCACCTTCCATACCCTCAGCACGATGCCTTACACCTTAGTAGTGGGGATTTATTATCGAGGTTTACTCCTCTAGGAATTTTTACCGGTTTCCTCCGGATGCAGTAGCAGCCGCTGCTCAGTCACCCAGCATAGCTGCATTCCCTATGCTGTTGGTTTTTTATCGTGGTTTACTCCACTAGGCTTTTTCTCAACGGTTGCCTCCGGACGCAGTAGCTACCATCGCTTCGCTCACCCAACATAGCCGCCTCCCCTATGTTGTTGGTTTTTTATCGAGGTTTGCTCCTCTATTCCTTTTGATCCGCGAGCAATTATTCGGGTTCCCATGCTGGAGCCTTATTCATTGCTTATCCATAAGGTTGTTCGGTCATGCTACCCTTACATCTGTGAATACCATGACCGACCACGCCTCATGGAGACACCCTATGAGCCATTGGGACGCGCCGTGTCGGGTGGAAAACCCCCTCCCCAGAAGCTTGCATGAGAGATTAGGGGTGAACCACTTCCAGCCTCTCTCATCCAACCCTCCAAGGCACGGAACCTAACCTAACCTAACCTAACCTAACCTAACCTAACCTAACCTAACCTAACCTAACCTAACCTAACCTAACCTAACCTAACCTAACCTAACCTAACCTAACCTAACCTAACCTAACCTAACCTAACCTAACCTAACCTAACCTAACCTAACCTAACCTAACCTAACCTAACCTAACCTAACCTAACCTAACCTAACCTAACCTAACCTAACCTAACCTAACCTAACCTAACCTAACCTAACCTAACCTAACCTAACCTAACCTAACCTAACCTAACCTAACCTAACCTAACCTAACCTAACCTAACCTAACCTAACCTAACCTAACCTAACCTAACCTAACCTAACCTAACCTAACCTAACCTAACCTAACCTAACCTAACCTAACCTAACCTAACCTAACCTAACCTAACCTAACCTAACCTAACCTAACCTAACCTAACCTAACCTAACCTAACCTAACCTAACCTAACCTAACCTAACCTAACCTAACCTAACCTAACCTAACCTAACCTAACCTAACCTAACCTAACCTAACCTAACCTAACCTAACCTAACCTAACCTAACCTAACCTAACCTAACCTTTTTTTTTTTTTTTTTTTTTTTTTTTGTCAGGTGGAAACCTGCTATCAGGCCCCGGGTACTTATTCCGCCTTTCCCCGGGAGTGTGGGACTGTCTCCAGCTAGGGATCAATCCCACTCGGCTGTCCTGCACGCAGAACTGCCGGACGGCATTGAGGAACCCCAACCAGAGCACACCTCACTAAAACCACCTCGGTCGCCACCATGTCACGTTTCGGCCCTGGAACCACCCCTAGGGGCATATCTTCGGGACCAAAACTGCCTCTATCCTCACTGGTGCGCTCTCTCCTCCTTCTCTTTCTGGCCCATAATATCTCTGCAATAATTCCTGATGGCATCCCAGTTTTCTTTCTTCTGCAACATCAACCCAACCATGTTTGTCACTGTGATATTGACTCCTATTTCCCTGAAGAGTCGGTTTCTATTCTGTTCCCATCTCTGACACAGAAAGATGGTGTGTTCTACATCGTCTCTGTCTCCACAGTAAATGCAAATATCATCCTCCGTTTTCCTAATTTTTCTTGTATATGCCCTAAAAGAGCCGTGACCGGACAGTGCCTGTGTAACAAAATAGTCCATTTTCCTGTGACGACAGAGAATCCAGTTTCCCAGTTGGTTTATCAAGGCCTTTGTCCATCTTCCTTTTTCAGTATTATCCCATCTCTCCTGCCATTTCCCCCTCACTTCCTCTTCAATTTCCTTCTTGTACTCTCTGCCTCTTCTGTGTAACTCCTGCCTCTCCCATACCAGCAGGTCTATTGGTGGGATGCCCGCTAAAACTTGCACCGCCTCGGTGGATATGGTCCGGTATCCCGAAATAACCATGAGCAGCATTCTCCTTTGCAACCCGTTCAGCATGTCCTTATATTTTGCTAGTGCCGTCATCCCCCCCCAGATAGGAGCGCCATACAAAATAGTGGATTGCACCACGCCCCACAGCAACCTCCTCTTTTCTGCCGACGGGCCTCTTATATTGGGGAGTATTTTCCTCAGAGCCGTCACTTTTTCGGTGGTCTTCTTAATCGTTTCTATGACGTGTTTCCTGTAGCTCCCTCCCTCTTGAAACCAAATCCCTAGATACTTTAGCTCCGCCCTTGGTAAGATTTCCGTATTCCCTAGCTCTATTTTCAGTCTCACATTCCTTTGGCCAACCAGTACCGTTATCTCTGTCTTTTGCGTAGCAAGGTTCATGTCCCAGCTACTCAGCCAGCCCTTCACCTGCCACATGGCCTCGCTTAGGTTCAGTTCCAGATCTGCATGTGATTTTGCAGTGGCCACCAAGGCAACATCATCCGCGTAGCCAATCATTTTCACACCCTCCGGGGTCTTGATCCTCAGCAACTCATCATAGAACACGTTCCACAGCGTTGGACCCAGCACAGAGCCTTGTGGTATCCCCGCCGTCACCCTGTAGAAGTCCCCGCCTCCTAGGTGAATTTTGCGCTCACAGAAATACCTTTTTATTGTATTGATCAAATATGGGCTCACGTTCTTTTTCTGTAGGCCCCGTATTATACCCTCAGTTGGTACCGTATTGAATGCGTTTTTCACGTCAAGAGTGGCCAATACGCACCACCTCTTTTTCGTCCCTGATAGATACTCTTTTTTTGCAATTTTTGCGACTTCTTCAGCCGCCATGATAGTCGATCTTCCTTCCCTAAAACCATACTGGTTCTCTGCGAAGCCTCCTCCCGATTCAATTTCCTTCAGAAGCCTTCCCTTTATTATGTGTTCATACAACTTGGCCATTGAGTTTATGAGACATAGCGGTCTGTAGGAGCCTTCCTCCCCCCATGGTTTTCCGGCTTTTGGTATGAGTACCAGCTTCGCTTCCTTCCATTGAATTGGGAAATCATTCCTCTTCATGAGGCCATCCATCAACCGCGTAATATAGTCTGTCGCCTCCCTTGTCACCGTCTGTACGCACTCGATGGAGATACCGTCTGGTCCGGGTGCTTTACCTCTTTTAAGTTTTCCACAGGCTTCGTTCACTTCTGCCGAGGTAACTTCTCCTACACTATCATCCCGGTTTATGTTACCCAAATCCAGATTTCTTCTTGGAAAGAGGGAAGCTACTATCTCTTCTGTTTTCTCTCTGGTGAGTTTATATGGTATGCCTCCACGCTTTATTCCTCTCATAGCTATCCCGTACCCTTGCCCCCATATATCATCCTCTAATTCATTACACAGTTCCACCCATTTCTTCCTTTTTTCCATTTTGATTTCTTTCTTGTAAACCCTCCTCGCCAACTGGTATTCCTCCCATCTAGCTTCTCTCCTCTCCCTGTCTCTTTCTCGCGTATGCTGCCTTCTGAGACTGTTACAATTCACCCTCAGCTCTTCCAACGCCTCGTTCCACCAATACTGTTTTGTTCTTATTTTCTCCCTTTTCCTTATTTTTCCTTTATCATGTGCAATTTTCAGTAACTTGTCCATTTCCTCAAAAGTTATGTCCTTTCTTTCTCTCACATTCTCCCATTTACTCTTAAATACCCTATTAAACTTATCCATGTCAAACCTTACGGTATCTTCCAATCCCATCGTCCTTTTTTGTCCCCTAACTTCATAGGTAATGTGTTTATGTAGCGAGAGTGACTCGCTGTCTAGTACCCTCCAACCCTCCATCCTCTTCGCTATTTTCTTTGTAGAAAACGTTAGGTCTATGTAGGACTTGGAATCCCCTCTTACAAAGGTTGGTTTTTGGCCATCGTTTAAGATGACCAAGTCCAATTGCGCGGCCCAGTCCAACAGGTAAAGCCCCCTTCTGTCGTACGTTGTCGATCCCCATTCGTTTGCTTTCGCATTTAAGTCTCCACCTATTATCGTTTCTCTCCCCGATGTTCCAATTAATCCCATTATTTCGTCAACGTACGCAACAAAAGTTTCGTAATCTGTGTTTGGAGATATGTAACATGCAATAACATCCACATCCTCCAAACACAGTCTAATATACCCCCTTCCGCTGTCTATTTTGGATACTTTGATTCTTTTGTCCCTTACAAATATCGCCACGTCTTCGTTTATGTCTTTTAACCACCCCGCTGCCTTGATATACCTTTTGTTTGGTTCGCTTACTAATATTATATTACAGTCCTCGTCTTCCGCTGTTTTGAAAGCAGTATCATGAGCCCCCGCGGACCTCCCCGTATTTATTTGCAGAAACTTTGCGAAGACAATACATGTTACCCCCTTGCTGTCCCTATCCTATCCCTTTCCATTTGAACATATTTCTTAAACACTGGGCATTTGGTCGAGTCCTCCCTATGTGGTTGTCCGCATGGTCTACATACTGCAGCATTTTTGCACTCTGCCACTTTATGCCCCTCCTGCCAACAATTCAGGCATTTGCCCACTGCACAAGGTTCTTTGCACTCCACCTTCTTATGACCTATGCCCATACAATTATGACATCTACTTGTCTGTATCTTGATTTTCACTTTCAAGTAACACAGCCCTACTCTAATTTTACCCAACCTGTCTAGTACCTTTGCTGCTTCCTTGCTGGCTCCCAAAATAACCAGGTCTCTTCCGTCCCTTATACTCCTGCGCGTCTTGATGTGTACCGTGTTTCCCAGGTCTACACCGATCTCTTCTCGTATTGCCCCCAATATTTTCCCTTCTTCCGTATTGGAGTCCACATCATAGAGGAAAAGAATTTGTCCCTCCTTTTCCCCCATCTCAGCTTCCGCACCTGTCCTATCCTTAATGTGACCAGTTAACCTTCTAATGTTCTCCCTACCTCCCTCTAGCTCTAGTAGCATGTCTCCCTTAGCTGTTTTCCTCACCCTCTTAACATTCACTCCGCTTCCGTCTATGGAGATACTCTCCTCCATATTCCTCAATAGCTCAGCATACGTTTTTTCACCCCTTTTAACAGTTATTGTCCCCCTGTCTCCCCTGTTCCCTCTGTTCTGTATGACCAGCGTAAACTCAATTGAGGTTCCGGATATAGCGCTCTCAAACGCCTTCCTATACCTTTCCCATCTTACCCCCTCTTCAAAGACACAGGTGAGCCTTGATTGCTGTTTTCTCCCACCTTGCTCCACTTCCTCCATGGCCTTCACCAGGTCCCTTACGCAATCGTATAACTGCTCATCTTCCTCCTGGGCTTTCATAACGTATGCCACCGTTGCTCCATTTCCAGTTTTCCCCCGTCGTGTTTCACTGTTAACATAATTTATAATATAGTCCACTGACTCTCCGAGGTCCTCCATCATGTCGTTGAGCCCTGGATGCTTTTGCACCCATTTCTCCACATATCCCTCTTCTTTTCCTTTCACCTTCCTCCCCCCTTCCGCTATTACTAGCAGGTCTCTATTGTCCGGTTCTCCCGCTTTGTCCTTTGTCACAATAGTAGTGTTGTGAAAAACCTCTTCTGGCCACTCCCACTTCACCATACTCTTAAAATCCTCAGCCGTCATGCCCACCTCTAAACTTTCCTTTACCCGTTCGGTCATCTCCCTCTCCCGCTCCTTAGTCTCTCTCAGTATCGCTTCCTCATCAGCCTGTGTCGCTATTTCCCGCGTGAACTTTTCTTTCTGCGGCTCCCGAGTCTCCGGCTTTGCCCCACTTTCGCTGTACTCTTCTAGCTTCCTTTGCACTTTTGTTATGGTCCTATACAAATTCCTTGTGCCTTCCTTAATCTCGGTCTTTGTGTTTGTGATCTCTTTCGTAAGGGTATATAACTTCATACCCTCATCCAAAACCCTATTCATCAGGTGGCGGAGTTTCTCCAGTTCCGTTTGCTCCTCCCTATCCTTTGTTTTTTCTCCCTCTTCTCTCTTCCTTTTGCCTTCTTCTTTGAATATCTTCCCCAACTTCATTTGCCTTTCATTTTTGTTGTCCTCCTTCTTTTTCTTACTTGGCCTATCTGGTTCCTCGTCGCTTACTAGATGTACGATCTCATCTATCCCCGTTATTCCGCACTCTGTTAGGCGTGCCATCGATGTGGTGCGGTCCTCATTCTCCCAACTGGTCATCCTTTCCAATTCGAATTCCGTAACATCCCCGCTAGGGGTATGGTAGGCATCATCTTGTCCTACTAGCCTTCCGATCCTGGGTGGGGTCCTAGGAAGGGAATCTCTCCTCCCGAACACTTGCTGCTCCTCCAATCCCCTATCTGAAAAACCTACCGCTCCTTCTTCCTTGTTCTGTTCCTTTTCCTTTGCCAATCCGTCTTCTGTTTTATCCGTCTTATTTTTTGTTTTGATCCTGTCCATGTGAATCCCACGAGCCGGGTCGAAAGCAAGTCCAGCGGGGCAGTGCGCCCTTACCCCGCTAAGGCAAAATACAATGGAGTTTCGCCAGGTACTCCAAGGGGATCGTTCATGATGCTCTAACCCTCGCACCTTCCATACCCTCAGCACGATGCCTTACACCTTAGTAGTGGGGATTTATTATCGAGGTTTACTCCTCTAGGAATTTTTACCGGTTACCTCCGGATGCAGTAGCAGCCGCTGCTCAGTCACCCAGCATAGCTGCATTCCCTATACTGTTGGTTTTTTATCGTGGTTTACTCCACTAGGCTTTTTCTCAACGGTTGCCTCCGGACGCAGTAGCAACCATCGCTTAGCTCACCCAACATAGCTGCCTCCCCTATGTTGTCGGATTTTTTCTCGAGGTTCACTCCTCTATTCCCTTTGATCCGCGAGCAATTATTCAGGTTCCCATGCTGGATCCTTATTCATTGCTTATCCCGAGGGTTGGTTGGTCATGGGGCCCTTACAGCTCAGAAGAACACGAGTCCCATAACAAACCACGCCCCCTGGAGACACCCTATGAGCCATTGGGACGCGCCGTGTCGGGTGGAAAACCCCCTCCCCGGAAACTTGTATGAGAGATTAGGGGTGAATCACTTCCAGCCTCTCCCACCCAACCTTCCGAGGCACGGAACCTAACCTAACCTAACCTAACCTAACCTAACCTAACCTAACCTAACCTAACCTAACCTAACCTAACCTAACCTAACCTAACCTAACCTAACCTAACCTAACCTAACCTAACCTTTTTTTTTTTTTTTTTTTTTTTTTTTTTTTTTTTTTTTTTTTTTTTTTTTTCTCCCAGAGGAAAAGGGGAAGCTCTTACCAGCCTGACTCAGCAGCTGGGATGTGCAATGCTGCTGAGTGCTGTGTGGGGCTCGCACCCACTAAACCCCCACCTCTTTTGCTACCAGCATACTTCCGGAAAAAGGCATTGCCCATAACTTCAGAAGTAGCCGTAGATACAAGGAATATCTTCAATTCTCCGCCCTGTCTCTGTCTTCAATTTCTTTTCTTTCCATAATATTGCAGATAAATGCATACATTAGGTTCCACTTTTCCGGGTCACTTGTCATGATTTCCACTAATTCATCCGTTCCTGGGAAAATACCCATACTTGCTGTCACTTCCTCTCTCTCTATCGACCATCTACTGCATTCTTCATACATGTGTTCCGGACTATCACAGATTCCGCACGTATGGCATAAATCAGTCGTGGTTTTGCCAATTCTCTTTGTATAAGTCCCAAAAGATCCATGCCCGGTTAGGTACTGTGTAAAATAATAGTTCGTTCTTTTGTGCTTACACTCTATCCAGTTTGGGATATTCTTGATAAGCCTCCGAGTCCACTTCGCCGTTCCACTGTTTTCTGTCCATTGTCGCTGCCATCTCCCAAGTGTTTTTTTCCGCGCCATCCTTCTGTTTCCAGGAAGCCTCGTTCCTATTTTGTATAGCATACAGATCTCCGCTGACATCAGGTCCAATGGCGGAAAGCCCGATATTACTTGAGCCGCATCCGCAGATACTGTTCTGTAGGCCGATATCACCCTCAGTAATCCCTTTCTCTGTGTGCTTATAAGTTTGTCACGATATTTTTGAATTTTAAGAACTGCTCTCCACACTGGGGCCGCATATAAAAGGACGCTATGCATAATAGTGCAAAGCACCTGTCGCCTTGCATAGTTCGGTCCACCGATGTTTGGAAGGAGTCTCCTCATAATTTCCGTTTTTCTATTCGCCTTCTCTATGCAATAATCCACGTGTTTGACAAAAGATAATTTTGGATCTAGTAACACTCCCAGATATTTGAGCGTTTTTGATGGCTTGACCATGTTGGCCTCTAGTCTGATCTGAAAGTTTTCCCTGTTCCTTGGGCCTCTGAGTATTATCAGCTCAGTCTTCTGGGTGGCAACCTCCAAACCCACTGACCTCATCCACTCCAGGACCCTTGCAGATGCGCGTTCAGCCTTTCTTATTACTTCATTTTTATCATCTCCTTCAATGGTAACCAATAGGTCATCCGCATAGGCGATCATGCCCACTTTTTCTTCGAGAGGCAGTTTGAGAACCCCCTCATACAGTACATCCCATAATTTGGGGCCTATTATTGATCCTTGTGGGACCCCCATTGTGCACTGCCATTTAACAGAGCCTGCTTCCACCCATCTATCTCTAAAGTAGTCCTCAACCATCTCCACCAGGTATTCCGAACACTCAGCTTCTCTAAGTTTGTCAATGATTTGATGCCATCTCGCAGTATTGAAGGCGTTTTTGACATCTATAGATATGACCAAAAGCCATTTGCTATGAGATTTGCTGACCCAGTCAGTCAAGCTCAGCATCGCTGTTATTGTGGACCTCCGCTTCACAAATCCATGTTGATTCGGGGAAATGACTCCCTTTTCCTCTAGTTCTTCATCCAGCCGATTCATGATCATTTTTTCGAATAATTTGCCAAATGTGTTCAATAGGCACAGCGGCCGGTAAGATGAAGATACATTGATGTCTTTTCCTTTTTTTGGGATCAACACCAATCTAGCCCTTTTCCAATACTCAGGAAAAGTTCTTTCTCGAAGCATCGAGTTGAACATGGAGAGTACCTCGTCCCTTTTGTGATTACAGACTAGTTTTAGAGTTTCCACTGACATCCCGTCTGGGCCAGGCGCCTTACCATTTTTCAATGATCCAAGGGCACTCATTAGTTCATCTATTGTGAAAGGGGGAGCAACTACTTTAGGACCTTCTCTTTTTTTTATTCTTCTTCCGCCCTTTGGGAATAAATCTGCCACTATTTCTTTCCTCCGTTTGACCGTAAGAGAGAAGGGGGTGCTTTGAATTTTTAACTGTCTTGAGACTATTTTGTAGGCCTCTCCCCAGATGTCTTGGTTCAGATCTTCCAAAAGTGCTTTCCATTTTTGTTTCTTCGCTCTGTTGATTTCATTTTTCAGCAATTTTTTGGTTTCTTTCATGGTAGTGTCTAAAAGTTGTCGTTCCAGCTCTCTTCCCGCTCTCGTGTATTCCCTCCTTCGTTTGATGTATTCTTTCCTTAACTTCTCAATTTGGTCATTCCACCAGTAGGGAAGCTTCTTTCTCTCTCTGTTTGCCCTTATCCACGATTCTTTCATGGCGTCTACAGCTTGCAGATATATGCTGCTTCCTGTCCGAGAGCTGGCTATTTTGCTGATAAAAACTTTCTCGTCTATCATGGGCCTGCCATTCGAAGTTTTCTTTTTCAGTATTTTCCCAGTGTTTATATCATAATAAATATGCCCATGATGTGTGTACGGGTTTTCATGTGCCACTCTCCAGTTTCGGATCCTTGTAGCGAAATCTGAGGAAACCAGCGTAACGTCTATGTGCGTCCTGGAGTTATTTCTGATGAACGTTGGGCTGAAGTCGTTCAGAGCTATCAAGTCAAACTGAGCCATAAGCTCTTCAACATGTTCTCCTCTGCGGTCATTTATCGGAGATCCCCAGAGATGCGACTTAGCATTTATATCACCCATGATGATTTTTCCCCCAATCTTTGTAGATGAGTCCTCAAAAACTTCGTCGATTCTATCCTTGAAACTCTGCAGGCTGATGTTTGGTGAAATATATACTGCGTATATGTGCACTCCTGGTATCTCAATATACACATAGTTATTATTCTTTGTTATTCGTTCTATTTCCACATTTTTGTTAAGTATCATGACCGCTACATCTTTATTACCGTCTGTGTACCATCCATCCTTCGCACATATTTTCTTGTTTGGTTCAGACACCACTACAAGGTCCGCTTCATACGTGCTAGCTGCTGCCCATGCCATGTCGTGCGCCATTTTCGCTCTTCCTAAATTTGTTTGCAGTATTTTATGCATAATAAATAACCTACCCTAAACCTTAACCTACTTAAAATTTCTACTTAATGTAACAAAGTTTAGCTACCCAGTAGTTTGTGCAGGACTGAATCAGAATCTTCCGCCTGTTCAGTAACTACCGGGGTCTTCGGGGACTTGCTCATGACTTCTATTTCTCGGACAGTTTCACGCGCACTCTCAGCGATCTTATCAAAAGCATCCCAGTACGGATCTTGCCCAGACTCTGGTCTAGTTTCCGTATCCATTTCAGCCTCTTTTACAAGTGTCTTTTCCTCGGGCATTTCGGCCTCTTCAGTCGATGTCTTCTCAGCGTCCCTTTCAACCTCTTCTATAGCTGCCTTTCCTGTGGCCGTCGTTGACTGTCCTTTATCAGCTGTACTGTTAACTAGCCCGCTTTCTGTGTTTGTCATCTTCCGGGCTCTTGCCTTATTGAGGGCTTCCTTAAATTTGGGGCATTTCATGCTTCCATATCTATGATTGTTGTCCTCCTCACATATCATACATTTTTCCAAATTTTTACATTCCCTAGATGTGTGGCTTCCCTCCCCACATCTATAGCATAGGTTTCCCCTCGCTTCTCTATTACATTCCTTTGTGCCATGGTCGTATCCCCAGCACCTCTTGCAATTTGCAACATTCACTCTCTTTTCAATTAGGCACCTAACAACGCCTATTTTGATGCGCTTCCTATCAACGAGTCTGTCAGCGTCTGCTTTGTCGAGGGTAACCGTAATCGCAAGCGTGTTATTCGCTTGTGGCCTCAGTTCACTAATTCTATTTCCAGGATTCCATGTCCCCAAGGTCTCTGTGAGGGACCTTATTACTTCTTCTTTAGTGACCTCCATATCCATACCTCTTATATGCAACGTCTCTTTATTTTCTCCTCCCAGCTGCCTTACCTTGACATCAGTGCCAGACTGTTTCAATAGCATTTTTAGGCTGGTCATTTTTTCCTCATCCCTATCCATCGTGATGAGTAGTTTCCCGTCCCTTGTGCTTCGTATTGTTCTGATTATGTCGCTTGTCTCCCCATCCGTGGACTTCACTACTTTTTTGACTGTATTTAGGATGTCCTTATAGCTCCTGTTTTCCTGGTTGACCACTATGCCATATGAGTTCCTTTCTTTCCTTGCCGTACCCGTATTAGTTGTCCGTTTTGTTTCGTATATCTTTGCTCTAATTTCCGTATCATATAATACATACTCCATCATTTTCCTTAGGGTGTCGTTCGGCACCACATTTGTCTGTTGTATGAGGAGCAGCCTTTCGGCTGCTGCCTCATTTCTCACTCTGTTAGCCTGTTCCCATAGGTTAGATGTTGTGCCATCCAGGGTCACTTTCATTATGCGGCTGGTGATTTCTTGAGTGCCAGTATTTGTTTTAATCTTGGTATATTGTTCCAATGTATCCAGATCATCGTTCATATTTTTAAGCTGTGGGAACTTTTCCGTATATACGGCAGCCGGGCCTTTATCTAGATTTTCGTCCTTTTTAACAAACAACAGCTTCATGATGTTTTCCTCCTCTCCGAGTGGATGCTCTTGTGTAATTTCTGTGTGTTTGTAAACCTGTTCTGGCCACTTCAGGCTAGCGATGCCTTCTAGAGCTTCTAAAGTTTTCGCAGCCCCGTGTCCCTCCAGACTGTCTAGGGTTCCTTCTTCGACTGTTTGTGTACCCATGTCTCTCTTCTCATTGCTCTGCCTTTGTGTTTGGCAGTCCACGTCTATTGTAACTTTTTCCACTGGCTCCCATTTGTTCTTATCCAGCCATTCTCTTATGGAAACCCTATTGAGTAGTTCTATTCCTTTTTTCATATTTTCAACTGATTCTTTGATTCCTTTTAATGTGTTAGGACCTGCACTGATGTTACTTGCTCTTATGTGTTTTATCATTTCCCCCATGTGTCTGTTAAGCCTCTCGATTGCTTCGTTTATGGTAAATACTTCCGAGCTTTCTTTCCTTTTGTATGGTTCATCGCTCATCAAAATCGAGGTGTCCGTTAATTTTCTTTTAGCTTTCCTCTGTTCAGTGTTGAGCGAATTACATCTTTGTAATTTGCTCACCATATTCAACCTGCTGTGCAACAGCGTGTCTTTGCCTAAGTCTCTTTTATCTGTTTTCACACTAGGTAGGCTGCCCTCCCCAGTTGTGTCAACCGTCTGTTTGTCTTGTTTTTGGTTTTGATTTTCGTTTTTTTCGTTCATTTTTTTCCCACGAGTAGGGTCGAAAAATATGTCCAGCGAGGCAGTGCGCCCATACCCTGCTAAGGCATTCCTTCAGCTTTCACCTCCGGCTACCCCGCACGTCCACGCCATGACGGCGGGGGGCTGCTCGCGACCCTCTTCGGGGGGCCATTCATCCATCACCGCAGTTTCCCAGGCTTAGATTCCGTTGGACCCTTCTGTCTGGGTTACCATACCATAGCCGAGTGGTCCCCGCTTTTCGGCGCCGGGAACTCGCCGTTCGCCCTCCAAATCTGGTAGGACTTGTCAGTGTGTTCGGAAGTAACATGGGCCCGTTGGATCTTCTACTGGTATTTCTTGGTGCTATCTACTCGACATCAATAGCCTCACCAGTGCCCCACTGACCGTTTTTTGAGCTGTTTCTTAGCTTCACTCTTCCTCTCCCGTCCTTACGGCTCGAGAAAGGAGGAAGTTACTGAGCCACTCCACCTACGACAAGGTCTTACAGCTCCTAGGAGTGGAACCTAACCTAACCTAACCTAACCTAACCTAACCTAACCTAACCTAACCTAACCTAACCTAACCTAACCTAACCTAACCTAACCTAACCTAACCTAACCTAACCTAACCTAACCTAACCTAACCTAACCTAACCTAACCTAACCTAACCTAACCTAACCTAACCTAACCTAACCTAACCTAACCTAACCTAACCTAACCTAACCTAACCTAACCTAACCTAACCTAACCTAACCTAACCTAACCTAACCTAACCTAACCTAACCTAACCTAACCTAACCTAACCTAACCTAACCTAACCTAACCTAACCTAACCTAACCTAACCTAACCTAACCTAACCTAACCTAACCTAACCTAACCTAACCTAACCTAACCTAACCTAACCTAACCTAACCTAACCTAACCTAACCTAACCTAACCTAACCTAACCTAACCTAACCTAACCTAACCTAACCTAACCTAACCTAACCTAACCTAACCTAACCTAACCTAACCTAACCTAACCTAACCTAACCTAACCTAACCTAACCTAACCTAACCTAACCTAACCTAACCTAACCTAACCTAACCTAACCTAACCTAACCTAACCTAACCTAACCTAACCTAACCTAACCTAACCTAACCTAACCTAACCTAACCTAACCTAACCTAACCTAACCTAACCTAACCTAACCTAACCTAACCTAACCTAACCTAACCTAACCTAACCTAACCTAACCTAACCTTTTTTTTTTTTTTTTTTTTTTTTTTTTTGTCAGGTGGAAACCTGCACACAGGCTCCGGGTACTTGTTCTACCTTTCCCCGGAAGTGTGGGATTGTCTCCGATTAGGATCCAACCCCGCCTGGACAATCCGCACGCAGAAGATCCAGACAGCATTGGGGGGCCCAGCCGGAGACGACCGCACTAAAACCACCTCGGTTCCCCACCGCTTCAGGTCTCGGCTCTGGAATCACCGTTAAGGTATGTCTTCAGAGCAGAGATCTTCATCCGCCATCACTGATGGGCACGCTCTTCCCTTTCTTTTGCAATCATGATGTCTCTAAGACACGTCCTAACGGCATCCCAGTTTCCTTCTGTTTTCAGCATCATCTGCATCATGTTGTTCTTGGTTATCTCCTCTCCTATCTCCCTGTCCAATCGGTTTCGATACAGTTCCCATCTGCGGCAGTAGAAAACTGTGTGCTTGACGTCGTCCCTGTCTCCACAGTAGATACATTTATCGTCCTCCGACTTCCCTATTTTCTTTGTATAGCTCCTAAAAGAGCCATGCCCAGTCAAAACCTGCGTTACATAGTAGTCTATCTTCCTGTGGCGACATAGAGTCCAGCTTTCCAAGTCTTCTATTAGTGACTTAGTCCATCTACCCTTTTGACTTGTGTTCCATCTGTCCTGCCATTTCCTCCTCACCTCCTCTTCAATGTCATCCTTATGTTCCCTGCCCCTTCTATGTATTTCTGCCCTCTCCCACACCAACAGGTCCATGGGAGGTATCCCGGCTATTACCTGTACAGCTTCTGCTGATATTGTCCGGTACCCAGATATCACCCTAAGGAGCATCCTCCTTTGCACGCTGTTCAGCATCCGCTTGTATTTAGCGATCTCCATCATACCGCCCCAAACAGGTGCACCATACAGGATAGTCGATTGGACCACCCCCCACAGCAACCTCCTCTTCTCCGCCGTCGGACCTCCTATGTTGGGTAAAATTTTTCCCAGGGCAGTCACCTTTTCTGCAGCCTTCCTTACTGCCTCCTGCAAGTGCTTCCGGTACCCACCCCCTTGCTGTAGCCATATACCAAGATATTTCAGGTCAGGTTTCGTGTGTATTATTGTATTCCCCAACTCTAGGTTAATTGTCCTTCCCCTACGCCCAACTATTACCGTAACCTCAGTCTTCTCCGACGCAAGCGACATGTCCCACCTCCTCAACCAGCCTCTAACCCGCCATAGCGCTTCGTTTAGGTGGATTTCCAGCTCATCCGCTGTTGCTGCAGTTGCCACTAAGGCGACGTCATCCGCATACCCTATCATAGTTATGCCCCTAGGTGTTTCCATCCTCAGCAGCCCGTCGTAAAAAACGTTCCACAATGTCGGGCCGAGAACCGAGCCCTGTGGTATTCCCGCCGTGACTTTATACGAAATCCCATCGCCTAGTAGAATCTTCCGCCCAGAAAAATACCGTTTGATGATATTCATCAGATATGCGCTTATTCCTTTTCTTTGCAGACCCTGCACAATACCCTCAATAGGCACCGTGTTGAAGGCGTTCCTCACATCCAAAGTGGCCACGACGCACCATCTTTCTTTTTTCCCAGACAGATAAATTTTCCTGGCAATCTTGTCCACTTCCTCGACCGCCATTATTGTCGACCTGCCCTCTGTAAAGCCATACTGATTGTTGGCAAAGCCACCATTCTCTCCTATTTCCTTCACCAGTCTGCTTTTTATAACGTGTTCATACAGTTTCGCCATTGCGTTAATAAGGCACAACGGCCTGTATGAACCCGTCTCCCCCCATGGCTTTCCGGGTTTAGGTATCAATACCAATTTCGCAGTCTTCCAGGACGCGGGAAAATCATTTTCCACCATCAATACGTTGAACATACGTGCAATGAAATCCGGTGCCTCCCTCGCCAACAGTTTCACGCACTCCGTAGGGATGCCATCTGGGCCGGGTGCCTTACCACTTTTAAGTTTTGATCCCGCTTCTTGCGCTTCAGCTACCGAGACTGCCACTTCTATTTCGCCCCTGGAAATATTTCCCAATTCCAAATTTCTATGTGGGAATAACGACGTGACCACCTCCTCCATTTTCTCCGCAGTAAGCCTATATGGCAGCCCTCCACATTTGATACCCTTCATTGCTATTGCATACCCCTGCCCCCATATATCCTGCTCTAATTCGTCACATAAGTTTAACCACTTCCTTCTTTTCTCTGTCTTGATTCCTTTCTTGTATTGCACCCTTGCTCTTTGGTACTCTTCCCATCTTCTCTCCCTCTCCTCCCTTTCTCTCCCTCTCGTGTAGCTTCTCCTCAGTCTCTTGCATTTCGCTCTGAGTTGTTCCAGGTTTTCGGTCCACCAATATTGTTGTATTCTGTTGCGTTTTTGCCTAATTTTCCCCCTTTCGTACGCAGTTTCAACTATCCGATCCATTTCGCAAAAAGGTATATTCAGTCTCATTTTTTCCCTCTCCCATCTATTATCAAAAGCCCTTTTAAAACTACCCATGTCTACCTTGAAAAAATCCCCTGTCCCAAGTGCCTTTTTTTGCCCCGTAACGGTATATGTTATGTGCTGGTGCAATGATAGGGACTCGCTATCAAGTACCTTCCAGTCCTGCACTCTAGAGGTCAATTTCCCTGTGGCCATCGTGAGGTCCAGAAACGATTTCGACTCTCCTCTTATAAACGTGGGTTTTAGCCCATCATTGAGCACATTAAGCCCCAGCTGTGCTACCCAATCCAACAAATACTCTCCCCTTTCATCATATGTTGATGATCCCCACTCGTTTGCCTTCGCGTTAAAATCCCCCCCTATTATTGTTTCCCTTCTCGATGCAGCGACTAGTCCCATGACTTCGTCCATATATGTTTTGTAGGTTTCTATCCCTACATTTGGGGATATATAGCACGCTATTACGTCCATGTCCTCCAGACTCAGCTTAATATACCCATCCCCGCTAACGAGTTTTGCGATCTTCAGCCTCCGGTCCATAACATATACCGCTACGTCATTTCTCCCGTCTCTTATCCATCCCGCCCCCCTTATATACCTCTGGTTTGGCTCACTCACCATGATTATGGCGCACTTTTCCTCTTCTGCCGTTTTAAAAGCGGCATCGTGAGCTCCTGAAGACCTCCCCACATTGATTTGCAGGAATTTTACGAAGAGGCTGGTATATTCCTACCCCTCTGCCCCATCCTGTCCCTCTCCAATTGTACGTATTTCCTAAAATTTGGGCATTTCGTAGAGTCTTCCCGATGTGGGAGTCCACAGGGCCTGCATACCGCTGCATTTCTGCAGTCTGCAACCCTGTGCCCATCCTGCCAGCAGTTCAGACATTTACCTAACGCGCTGCTTTCTCTGCATTCGGCCTTTTTGTGTCCGAAGCCCAGGCAATTGTGGCATCTACTAGGTTGAATTTTAATTTTCACCTTGCACAAACACAGCCCAATCCTTATCCTTCCCGTGTTATCCAATGCCTCCGCTGCTTCCTTGCTTGCGCTCAACACAATTAGGTCGCTTCCATACCTTATATTCCTCCTCGATCTGATCTGAACCGTGCCACCTTTGCTATCTCCTATCTCCTCCTTAATCGCCCTAAGGATTTTTCCATCTTCCGTTGTTGAGTTGACGTCGTAGAGGAACATAAGTCTCTCCCTTCCTTCTCCCATTTCAGCCTCCGCCCCCGTCTTATCCTTTATATGACTCGTCAGTCTTTTGATGTTCTCCTTCCCCCCCTCCAGCTCTAATAGCATGTCCCCTCTCCCTGTTTTCCTCACCCTCCTCACATTTACCCCACTACCTTCTATTGATACACTATCCTCCATGTCTCTCAGGAGCTCTGCGTAGGACTTATCCCCTCTTCTTACCGTTATGGTGCCCCTGTCTCCTTTCTTCCACTTTGCCGGCGTTATCAAAACGATTTCTTTCTGGGTGCCCTCCAACGCACCCTCCAGAGCTTTCCTATACTTCTCCCATTTTGCGCCCTGTTCGAAAATACAGGTGAGCCTCTGCTGTTTAATACCTCCTCTCTCCACTTCTTCAATGGCCTTCATCAGCTCAGAAATACCATTGAAAATGCCTTCGTCCTCCTCCTGCTGCTGCATTATGTAGGCCACTGTCGTGTCTCTCGCCTTCTTTCCACCCCTCGTTTCACTGTTCGTATGATTCACTATATAATCAGTCCCTTCTATAGGATTCCTCATCTTTTCTTTGAGTCCCGGGTGCTTCCGTACCCATTCCTCGCTGTATCCTCCTTCTTTGTTTCCTACCCTCTCCTCTGACATTATAACTATCAGATCCCTATTGTCCGGTGTCCCAACTTCCTCCTTACTCAAGACCCTTGTGTTTTTGTATAGATCTTCGGCCCAATCCCATTCCACCATACCTTTGAAATCTTCAATTTTCATGCCCTGTCTTAGGCTCTCCCTTATCCGTTCTGTCATTTGTCTCTCCCGTTCCTTTGTCTCTTTCTCTATCTCTTCCGGATCTACTTGTGTCGCTATTTCGCGCGTGAACTTTTCTTTCTGCTCCTGAGTCACCGGCTCAGCCCCACTTTCGCTGTACTCTTCCAGCTTCCTTTGCGCTCTTGTAATGATCCTATACAAATTCCTTGTGCCTTCCTTGATCTCGGTCTTTGTGTTAGTGATCTCTCTCGTAAGTGTATATAATTTCGTACCCTCATCCAAAACCCTGTTCATCAGGTCGCGGAGTCTCTCGAGTTCCGTTGGCTCCCCCTTATCCTTCGTTTCTCCCTCTTCTCTCTTCCTTTTGCCTTCTTCCTTAAAAATCTTTCCCAGCTTCGTATCCTCTTTCTTTTTCTTGCTTGGCCTGTCTGGTTCCTCGTCGCTTATTATATGTACTAACTCTTCAATCCCCGTTATTCCGCATTCCGTTAAGCGTACCATCGAAGTGTTGCGGTCCTCATTCTCCCAACTAGCCATCCTTTCCAGCTCGAACTCCGTAACCTCCCCGCTAGGGGTATGGTAGGCATCATCTTGCCCTATTTTCCTTCCGACCCTAGGTGGGGTCCTGGGAAGGGAATCTCTCCTCCCGAATACCTGCTGTTCCTCTACTTCCCTATCAACAAAACCTACCGCTCCTTCTTCCATTTCCTTCGCCAGTCCGTCTTCATTTCTGTCAGTCCTATTTTTGTTTCTTTGTTTGTCCATATACGTTCCCACGAGCCGGGCCGAAAGTAGGTCCGGCGGAGCAGTGCGCCCTTACTCCGCTAAGGCAAAATACAATGGAGTTTCGCCAAGTACTCCAAGGGGATCGTTCATGATGCTCTAACCCTCGCACCTTCCATACCCTCAGCACGATGCCTTACACCTTAGTAGTGGGGATTTATTATCGAGGTTTACTCCTCTAGGAATTTTTACCGGTTTCCTCCGGATGCAGTAGCAGCCGCTGCTCAGTCACCCAGCATAGCTGCATTCCCTATGCTGTTGGTTTTTTATCGTGGTTTACTCCACTAGGCTTTTTCTCAACGGTTGCCTCCGGACGCAGTAGCTACCATCGCTTCGCTCACCCAACATAGCCGCCTCCCCTATGTTGTTGGTTTTTTATCGAGGTTTGCTCCTCTATTCCTTTTGATCCGCGAGCAATTATTCGGGTTCCCATGCTGGAGCCTTATTCATTGCTTATCCATAAGGTTGTTCGGTCATGCTACCCTTACATCTGTGAATACCATGACCGACCACGCCTCATGGAGACACCCTATGAGCCATTGGGACGCGCCGTGTCGGGTGGAAAACCCCCTCCCCAGAAGCTTGCATGAGAGATTAGGGGTGAACCACTTCCAGCCTCTCTCATCCAACCCTCCAAGGCACGGAACCTAACCTAACCTAACCTAACCTAACCTAACCTAACCTAACCTAACCTAACCTAACCTAACCTAACCTAACCTAACCTAACCTAACCTAACCTAACCTAACCTAACCTAACCTAACCTAACCTAACCTAACCTAACCTAACCTAACCTTTTTTTTTTTTTTTTTTTTTTTTTTTTTTGTCAACAGCCCCCTGTCACCCCTGGCTCCCTCACCAGAGAGAGAAAAGGATGCCAGGGATCTGTCGCCAAAGCTGTGGGGGTGGTTGAAATGCAGTTAACGCACATGTAATGGAACCATACACCCTTAGCTGTATGCGACCATTACATAGTGTGGGGCTCTCCTATCGGAACTACCCACTAAACAGTCCACCCCGCCCACCGCAACGCCACTGGAACCGCCTGTTTGGCATATCTTCAGCGACGTCGGTGCTGACCATTTCCACTGATAGTTAAGTCTACTTGCTATCTACGGTCATCTGTCTCAGCTTTTTGCCTAATTAGTTCCTCTCTTCCCTTTATCTCCATGATGCCAGTAATGTGTTCAAATATTTTGTCAAACGTGTTCTTGTCCCTAGTGGCCAGTTCAAGGAAGTTATATTTGCTCAGTTTAGTTCCTAGTTCCGATTCAAGCAACAACCTGGCACTCAGGAATCTAGGACAAGCGAAAAAGGTGTGTTCCACATCATCCTTGTTGTAGTGGCAGTAAGCGCATGCCGTGTCCGGTTCCTTACCGATTTTGTAAGTGTACTCCTTAAAGGCTCCATGACCCGATAAAAATTGAGTAAAAAAGTAGTTAGTCCTCATATGTGTGCACTCAACCCATGTTCCAATGTCAGGGATTAGTTCCCTGGTCCATTTGCCTTTCTGCTCCTCATTCCAAAGCTGTTGCCACTTGTTCATTGATTCCTCTCTCTCGGACTGCCTTGCAGTAATGGGATCTTGAGCCCTGTATATTCTAGCGCGTTCCTCAACCAGTAGGGATATTGGTAGCTCACCACATATTACCCTTAGCGCCGGATTGGATACTGTTTTATATGCGCCAGCCACTCTGAGGAGTACTCTTCTCTGGACTTTTTCTAGGCGATCTCTTTCCGACTGGAATTTTAGTACTTCGCTCCAGATAGGGGCACCGTATAATAGTATAGAGTTGGTAACTCCCACCAGTACCTTCCTTTTGAGAAAACTGGGTCCACCTACATTCGGCATAATCCGACTCAGCGCCGTGATCCTTGACTCAGCTTTTTTGCAGGTTTCTCTGACGTGTGTAGTATACCTGAGGCGGTCGTCGATGTAGATGCCTAAATATTTAACCGCTCTGCTGTGGTTGATCTCCGTGGAGCCAATTTTGAACTTAATGTGATCTCTTCTCCTTGGACCTTTGAGGATTACACATTCGGTTTTGTGTTCCGCCAGAGATAAACTGTGATTTTCCAGCCATTTGCTTATTCTAACTAACGATAAGTTCACGTTTAAGGTTAGGCTAAGCGAGTCATTTGCTTCAACAAATACCGCCAGGTCATCGGCGAAGGCCACTAATGTCACTCCTTTGGGAGACTTGATTTCAAGAAGGTCATCGTAGAGAATATTCCATAATGTAGGGCCGAGCACCGAACCTTGAGGTACGCCTGCTGTCACTTGCATTCTTTTTCCGGCTGTAACAATAATCTCTCTATCTTTCAGGTATTGCTTGATTGTGTTGACCAGATAAGTTGGAATTTCTTTTTTCTCGAGAGCACTAATTATATGCGGCCACGAGGCGCTGTTGAAAGCATTTTTAATATCCAAAAGAATAAGAGCCACCCAGGTCTTCTTGGTTGTCTTTGCTTTATCGACTATAAATTTTGCTGCCATCACCGTGGATCTACCTTTGCGGAAGCCATACTGTAGTTCAGATAATCCCCTTTTTGCTTCTAGCTCTTTTTCAATTCTTCCCTTGATTATCCTCTCATAGAGCTTGCCTAAACAATCTAGGAGGCATATGGGCCTATAGGCTGTTATGTCATCAGCAGGTTTTCCTTTTTTCCAAATCAGAACCAGAGCGGCTATCTTGAATTGAGGTGGGAAATCTTGATTTTCTAGGAGTTTATTAAAAATATTTAGAAATATGTCATGCCTAATATTAATGGCTGCCTTCAGCACTTCTACCGTAATCCTATCTGGGCCTGGTGCTTTGCCTCCCGCTAGTCCTCTCACTGCAGAGTCGAATTCGTCGTTCGAGATTAGATTTCCTGGTATTGCTGCTTTCCGACTGAATTCTCCGGGATACTTGTTGGGGAAGAGCGATTTTGCAGCTTCCCATTGTTTATTTTCCGTTAACTTATATGGTGTCGATAAATGTAAGCCCTTCATTACAATTTTATACCCATCCCCCCATATATCCTCGTCAAGATTTTTAATCAAATCATTCCAGATTTTCTTTTTAGACTGTTGTATAGTTTTTTTAAGTATTTTCTTTTTCCTTAGAAATTCGTCTCTGAGGTCTTGGCCATTGTCAGCTTGTCTGTGGCGCTGGGCTACGCGTCTGGATTTTATCGTTTCCTCCCTGAGAGCCCTGATTTCCTCACTCCACCAATATGGCTGGATTGATCTCTTCCTTGATGTAGGTTTCATCGTATTTTGGAGTACTTGGGTTAGGTCTTGCAAGCTAGGCTGTTCCCCAAGGCTGTTGATGTTTTCCGGAAGGTGAGTTAAATCCGGTATCCGGACCCTGCGTGGTCTGCTGTCGGATTTTTTGCTTCCAACCGTGAATTTTATTGGGAGATGATGCGTGAATGCGTTGGTATCATAAACTCTCCAATCGGATATTTCTCTAATCATATCGCTAGTTGCCCAAGTGACGTCTATGTGGGACTTAGAGTTACCTCTAATGAATGTGGGAGAGCCATCATTTAAGCACATGAGATCAAACTGGGCAGCCCATTCACACCACAGCTCTCCGCGTTTATCAGTGCATTGACTGCCCCAAGTAGGTGCCTTGGCATTCAAATCTCCTGCTATCACTACCCTTCTCCTGTCTTTCTTCAACTGGGCCATAATACCGTCGACGATGTTCTCGTATATACTGAATCCAATGTTAGGGGAGATGTAGCAAGCTATTAATGTTAACTCGGGGAGTTTTAGAGCAACGAAGCCTGTTCCGGTGGTACATTTTTCTACCCCAATTTTTGGGTTGTTGATGTAGACAGCAACATCCGCGCTAGGGTCAGTGATCCATTTTCCGCTCTTAGTGATATTTTTATTGGGTTCACTTACTATCAGTATGTCCGCATCGTGTTCACCTGCCATTGCGAAAAGCAGTTCATGGGCCATTCTTGCTCTACCTAAATTAGATTGAAGAATCGAGTATGAGTGATTAGACATTTTGTTTGGTATTTGGTATACTTAGTTGAAGTTAAAATTATATGTTAGAAGTAAAAGGATTGTTAATATATACAATTAAAAGAGCTTTTTAAAAATGTGTGCTGGGGCTAAAGTAGCTATTAAAAGACGTGTAAAATATAAATAGTTGATTTAAAAAGAACTTAAAAGATAAGACGGTCTTAGGAGTGTTAAAATATGTGCGAGAGGTGAGAAGTTTAACGTGTAAAGCGCGTGTCTCCCGTATTCCTCTTTGATCTTTCTTCTTCAAGAAGTCTCTTATATATAGGGCATCTTGTATTGTTGTTAGTGTGACCAATTATTTCACAGTTGTAGCAGAATTCTTCGTTTTCTGCTGGGCAATTTGCTAGATCATGTCCCGATTTCCCACATCTCAGACAGTCTTTCTCTCTGCTTGGTTTGGTGCACCTATCTCTGACATGCCCGTATTGTAGACAGTTAAAACATCTCCTGATGTTCACCCTCTCTCTCACTGGGCATTTGATCCAGCCCATGTCCAGATACCCCTCAGCTAGAATTTTTCTCGCCATCCACCTATCCAGCTCCAACAGGGCATTTTGATTCCCAGTGTACTGGTTCAATCTGAGGTGTTTCACCTGATCCTCTCTGATTTCATTAGTACCAGCTTGGTTCCCCACCGCAGCAATTAACTGCTTCTTTGAGGTATCAGCGTCGATACCAAAGATGTCGATCCACATCCTCCTCTCAGATCCCCTGGCTTCTACCTCGAGTCCTTTGTCTTTTTTGTGTAGATTAGATTTCAGGAGCTCGGCCGCTCTCTTGCCTCCCTTGACTTGGAGCATTAAAGCACCCTCTCGAGTCTTTTTGACTTTTTCAACTTTGGTGTTGGCTCCCACATGCTGCTTCACTTCCCGTAAGATGTCCGCGTAGTTCTTACCCTCCGTAGGTTTCACAATGACAACTCCGTTTTTATTCGTATCCTCCCTAGCTTTGATCAGCTTGCCAAATAAGGTGATCTCCACGCCGAATTCGTGGCCTGCTATCTCGGCCGTCTTTCTCATTATATCCGTGGACAACCCTTCCGGTAGTGTAATGCCTAGTTCCGATTTTCCATTTCTTCTCATGTTTTCTAAGATCCCATGTAGTAGTCTATGTACATTAACCAGCCTTTCCTCCTCAGAATCTGTTGACTTCTCCGCTATCCTAAATATCCCTCTTTCCTTTCTTACTGTTTGCCTACCCTTATTGATGTTTACGACCAGCTGGATCCCGGCCATATCCTCTTCTTCGTCCTCAAGCATTGCGAGATCCGGGTATATTTTAAGAAGATCTCTGCCCGCTCCTTTATCGCAAGATCTATCCGTGAAAATCGCAAGATCCTTCCTGTACGTGCTTGGGTGTTCCTCTGAGACTTTTACCGTGGTAAATGTTTCCTCTGGCCAATGTTCGTCAATCAGGTTCCCGATTTTACTGGAGTTCTCTAGGTTGATATCCTCTATATCTTTTCTGAGAGTTTTCACTCTTTGGGCTTCCCGTTCTTTTTCATGGTCCTCTTCCCATATCTCGGGGGTTACCTGAGTGCCTATTGTCTTCATTTCAACATTCGATTTAGATGGATGTATCACGCCATCTGCGTCCTCATTTCTTTTTTCATCCCACGGGGTATAAGATATGGCTTCCGTTTGAGAGTCCACCTCTACCATCATTTTTTCCACAGGCTCATATCTATGCTTGTTCAGCCATTTAGTTACCAAGTCTTTCTTAAAGTTACTACTCGTCTTCTTTAGTTTCAAAGAAACTTCTTTTATTTGTCTGTGCGTATTTGGGATGTCTATAATTAGTTTGTGTAAGTCGTTGATGAGTTTCTCGTACATTTCGATAGATTCAGTAATAGTGAAAAATTCACAGTATTCTTTCTTTTTATAAAGTACCTCCTGGCTCGTAAGAGTTTCAGCTTTCCTTTTGATTCCTCCTGTTAAGTTGTCAGGAAGGGAATTTAATCTCTTCCTACCAAAAGTTTCAGTACCCAACGATGATCTTCCCGGATTTTTACAACCGCCCGGGTCGCCCTCGGTTATGTCTATATTTTCAATTTTATTTGCCATACAGTTCCCACGAGAAGCTAGGGAAATTTCGTCCATTTCTGTAGAGCCCCGCTTGCAGAAATAAGGCCTCATATCCCCTTGGGTTGGCCCGTTCCCTCGGGCATCGCTCTTGACACGCCTGTAACCCCTGGTGCCATGCATCCCATGGGCGCGATGGTGTTACACCTTGGGATTAGGGGGATTTTTTACCGCTGGTTTACTCCATCGAGACTCTTCTGTCTGGGTTACCATACCATAGCCGAGAGGTCCCCGTTTTTCGGCGCCGGGAACTCGCCGTTCGCCCTCCGTTTCTGGTAGGACTTGTCAGTGTGTTCGGATGTAACTTGGGCGTGCTGGATCTTCTACTGGTATTTATTGGTGCTACCTACTCGGCGTCAGTAGCCCCACCAGTGCCCCACTGACCATTTTTTGAGCTGTTTCTTAGCTTCACTCTTCCCTTCCCGTCCTCTCGGCTCGAGAAGGGAGGAAGTTACTGAGCCACTCCACCTACGGCAAGGTCATACAGCTCCCAGGAGTGGAACCTAACCTAACCTAACCTAACCTAACCTAACCTAACCTAACCTAACCTAACCTAACCTAACCTAACCTAACCTAACCTAACCTAACCTAACCTAACCTAACCTAACCTAACCTAACCTAACCTAACCTAACCTAACCTAACCTAACCTAACCTAACCTAACCTAACCTAACCTAACCTAACCTAACCTAACCTAACCTAACCTAACCTAACCTAACCTAACCTAACCTAACCTAACCTAACCTAACCTAACCTAACCTAACCTAACCTAACCTAACCTAACCTAACCTAACCTAACCTAACCTAACCTAACCTAACCTAACCTAACCTAACCTAACCTAACCTAACCTAACCTAACCTAACCTAACCTAACCTAACCTAACCTAACCTAACCTAACCTAACCTAACCTAACCTAACCTAACCTTTTTTTTTTTTTTTTTTTTTTTTTTTTTTTTTGTGGAAGTGGGGAATCTTCAACAAGACTGACGGCTGGATAGTCCAGCCAGTGTGGGTTTCCAACCCCCACGACACCACAGCACATATGCCCTCTGCATTGCAGAAGACATACCAACTGTGGCCCCGAAAGAGCCAGCGTCGCCACTAAACCCCACTCCCCTCCCCCGAGCTCCGGGACCACCCTTTCGGGCATTTCTTCAAAGTTCGGAGGGGTCTGCTACCAAAAACGAAATCCTACACAACAAGGAACCAAAATATATATAAAATGGTTGACATAACTACCTAAACAACACTACACCTCGAATGTTTAATACCAAAATAAATAAATAAATAAATAAAACAACAGTACTGAATAAATATATAAAAACAAGTTGACACAATACCTATAAAATCCAAACAATAGACATCTTATATATAACTATATGTATAGATAAAAGAAAACAAAAAATTAAATAATACAAAAGAACCCCCTTTATGTTATCACTTAATCAACCTCCTCCCTATTCTCTCTATTCTGCCAAACTCTCTCTTCAATCTCCTTTTTCTCCATGATTGTTTTGAAAAACCCTCTCAATACCTCCCACGATTCCGCAGACTCCAGCATACACGATACTAAATTCTCCACCCCCAATACCACTCCCAACTTCCTCTCTACCTCTGCCCTCTCATAATGCCACCTCACGCATACGAATACAGTATGCTGGACGTCGTCCCTATCTCCACAGTATATACAAGTCTCGTTGCTAGCCTTCCCAATCCTGTGCGTGTACACCCTGTATGACCCGTGCCCCGACAATACCTGTGTTGTGAAGTAATCCAACTTCCGATGTTGACATTCTAGCCATCCCTCTATGTCAGGTATAATCTTCAACGTCCATTCGCCCTTACAATTACCTTCCCTGAGCCTTCTTATCCACTTTTCCTGTATTTCCCTCTCTATCAACCCCTTATTCTCCCTACCCCTCCCCCACATTTGAATCCTTCCTTCAACCAGCAAATCTATTGGAGGTATTCCTGTAATAAGCTGGATTGCGTCGTTAGATACAGTTCTGTATCCCGATGCGATCCTCAACAACATCACCCTTTGCACCCTCGTCAAGTCATCCCTGTATTTTTTTGTCTTCATCGCTATTCCCCATATCGGAGCCCCGTACAATAATATCGACTTTACAACACCCCACAAAATCCTTCTCTTCTTATCACCTGGCCCTCCAATATTGGGGAGTATCCTACCTAATGCCGCCGCTCTAGCCCCCGCCTTTTTTGCTATCTCCCTGATATGAGTACCAAAGGACATACCTCTATCCAACCATATTCCCAGGTATTTCACCTCCTTTGTAGGATTAATATCATACCTCCCCATCTCAAAATTAACATTACCACCTCTGGGTCCGTACAAGATCAGTGCCGACGTCTTCTCTGGTGCTAGCTCCATATCTTTCTCCTTCATCCACCTACTGATCGTCCACATTGCCTCATTCACAATTATTTCCAGGTGCTCCCTATTCGTAGACGTAGCCAATATTGCAACATCATCTGCAAATCCGACTATCTCCACTCCCTCCGGCAGTTCCAATCTCATAAGTGGGTCATAAAAGATATTCCACAGAGTCGGTCCTAACACCGATCCCTGCGGAATACCCGCAGTGACCTCGTAGGTATTCCTCCCACCCATCATTATTTTCCTTCCTTGGAAATATCTCCTCAAAACCCGTAATAGGTATTGTGGAACCCCTCTTCTCACCAGTTCGCTAATGATATGCTTGGTTGGTACAGTGTTGAAGGCATTTTTTACGTCGACCATAACCATAACGCACCATCTTCCCCTCACACTACCCATCCTTGTAGCATTTGCCGTCTTCATGACCTTTTCCACTGCCATCACTGTCGACTTTCCTACTCTAAAACCAAATTGGTTTTCCGCCAAGTCGCCGCTATTCTTCAGTGCAACCTCCAATCTTCCTCTGATCAGGTGTTCATATAATTTAGACACGCTATTAGTGAGACATAGCGGCCTATATGACGATGCCTGCCCTTCCGGCTTTCCAGATTTGGGGATCAATACCAGTCTTGCCAACTTCCAGCTCAAAGGAAACTCACCTCTTATAATCAGATCATTCATCATGCCCTCCACTGCTTCTAGCTGATCCTCTACTAGTACTTTCAGGCATTCCGCAGGTATCCCATCCGGGCCAGGAGCTTTCCCTGCCTTTAGTCTTGAGCTCGCTTCTCTAATTTCATACGATGAAAAGACTGGAATTTCCTCCCCTTCCCCATATTCGATATCCTCATCCACTATTCCATCTCTACTTGGAAACAATGTTTTTACTATTTCCTCTTTCTTTTCCTCAGATATTTGGAAGGATGGACCTCCTCCCTTGAAGGCCCTTGTTACTATTTTATATCCCTGACCCCAGATATCTTCATCCAGCTCTTCACACAGCTTTCTCCACTGTTCCCTTTTTTCTCTTTTAATTTCCTTCCTCAGTGCTTTCCTGTGTTCTTTATATTCTTCCCATGTCCTACAACGTTCCATATCTTCCTTTGATCTCGTAAAATTTCTTCTTGCTTTGACACATTCTGTCCTCAGCTCTTCCATCCTGTCACTCCACCAATATTGAGTATATTTAGTTTTCCCCTTTCGAAATTTTCCCTTCCTGCTCGCTTTTATCAAAACTTCTTCCATCTGTTCGTATCCTATCCTTTCCCCTTCCATGTTCTCTATTAATCTATTCGCTTCCGTCCTGAAAATTCTTCTATCCATACTATGATGTCCCTCCATCTGAATCTTTTTGGGTTTACCCCCTTTTACTCCATATACAATATGCTGGTGCAACGATAGCGTCTCTCCATCCATTACTCGCCATCCCTGTAGCTTTCCCACCAGCCCCTTTGTAGCCAGTGTGATGTCTATAAAGGATTTGGATACCCCTCTGATAAAAGTCGGCTTCTTACCATCATTAGCTACTACCAGTCCGAGCTGTGCAGCCCATTCCAATATATAGCTTCCTCTCTTATCATTGATTGCTGCCCCCCACGCTGACGCTTTAGAATTGAAGTCACCACCTATAATACATTCTTTCCCAACTTTTGTAACTAGATTCATGATTTCATCCACAGTTACTTTGAAATCCTCAATTCTTATATTGGGTGAGATATAAGCCCCTATTACCACTAAAGTTTCAAATTCCACTCTAATCCACCCCTTCCCTTTATCTACACCATGCACCCTCAATCTCTTATTGTTAAAATAAATCCCTACATCCATCTGTAAATCTACTTCCCACCCATTTGTTGCCGACTTCCTTTTGTTCACCTCCCCCATTATTATTATGTCACATTTCTCCTCTTCCGCCACCTTATACGCCAGGTCTTGCGCCTGCGCAGATCTACCGGTATTAACCTGTAGGATTTTAATCATTAATTAATAATCCTTCTGCCCCCGTCCCCGCATCTGCCCTTCCTTAACTAAATTCCTAAATACCGGACACTTTGTCGAGTCAGATCTATGGTTTTCATTGCACATTCTGCAATAAGCCTCATTCCTACATTGTTGGGCCTGGTGTCCGTCGCCCCAACACTTGTGGCACTTAGCCTCCGCATCCTCACCTTTACATTCCCTTTGCGCATGTCCAAACTCCTTACATCTGTAGCACCGTATCGGCTGTACTCTCCTTTTGACCTTGCAATTGATTAGCCCAATTGGGATCCCACCTATATCGCACAATCGATCCGCTGCTCTTCTATTTGTTTTAATAGTGTATGTCTCCCTTCCATATCCTACTTTCCTTTTACTTCGGATCTCTACCGAATCCCTGTCCACTGGGTGCACCATTCTTCTCACCTGCTCCAATACCTCCACGTCCTCTATCGTTTCGTCAACATCATAGACAAACAGCAGGTCTTCCGGTTCCCTTGTTGTAGCCGTCATCCCTGTCTTACTAACTATTTGCTTTGTCAGCAAATTTATTTTTTCTCTACCCCCCACAATATCCAGCAATAGGTCCCCCTTGTTTGTTTTTCTCGTCCTCTTGACCTCCACTCCTGTACCCTTTATCTGGACCTTTTCCTTCACCTCTCTCAATAGCTCTGCATATGTGCGTTCTCCTCTCCTCACCATTATGCTTCCCTTCTGTGTCGTCCCCTTATTGGCTGGCAGTACCAATTTTATTTTAACGCCATTCCCACTTGCGCATTCAAGCGCTTTCCTGACGGCATCCCCATCAATGCCCTCTTCTAATATACATATTAGCTCGTCTTGTAATTTTATCTCATCCCCCACCTCCCTTATAGCATTCCCCAGTTCCCCAGCTCTCCTAAACAGTACTTTCATATCATTATCCACCCTTAATACATACGCCACCCTTGCTTCCCGTAGACTCTTTCCCTTCCTTGTCTCCATTGTTATATGGTTAATCATATAATCCACTTCCCCCTCACATTCATCTACCATACGGCCCATGCCAGGATGTCCCTCCAGCCATTTCTCCACATAGGAGTCCGTGTCCCTTCCCTGATCTTTCCCCCCCACCATTATAACCACATCCCGACTATCCGGGCTCACCTCAGCCCTATGCGTAGTTGAAGTCTTCCGGTAAGCTTCCTCTGGCCATTCTTCTCCTACAATTTCCACGAAGTCTTTTTCTCCAATTCCCTTCAGTATGGCCCTTTTGATGTGCTCCATCCTCTCTTTTTTAGCGGCTTCCGTTTCCCTCTCAATTTCTTCAGGGTCCACCTGTATCCCCATGTCACACATCACTACACCCGTTCCCCCCCTGTCCAAATTCTCCATTTCCTTAGCCCTATCTAACTCCATTTCCTCATATTCCTGTAGCCTTTTATGTGCTTTGGCTATTGTCTTATATAGGTTTCTTGCCCCCTCCTTAATTTCAACCTTTGTATTTATAATTTCCCTCGTGAGGGTATATAGCTTGTTTCCGTCCTCATACACCCTGTTTATCAATTTGCGGAGTTCCGCCAGCTCCTCGCTGTCTTTTCTCTGTTCCTCACTGTCTCTTCTTCCCTCCTCTTCCCGTTTCCTTTTACCTTCCTCTTTAGCCTTATTTTTCAATTTAATTTTGCCCTCATTCCTGTTTTCCTCCTTCTTTTTTTTACTTGGCCTTTCCTCGTCACTCGCGATTTCAACGATCCCCTCCATCACCGTCAATCCACAGCCCGCCAATTGTACCATCGATGTAGCACTATCGTCTTTCTCCCAACTTACCATTCTTTCGAGCTCCAGCTCGGTAATCTCCCCGCTAGGTGTATGGTAGGCATCGTCATGCCCTACCATCCTTCCAATTCTTAACGGGGGGGTCCTCGGTAGTGAGTCCCTCCTTCTGAAAGCCTCCTGTCCATCCTGTTCCCCGTCTGAGAATCCCGCATTTCCTTTTTCTTTATCCAATCCATCATCCTTTTTATCCGTCCTGTTTTTTGTTTTTTGTTCTTCCATAAAATTCCCACGAGCCGGGTCGAAAAGCAGGTCCAGCGGGGCAGTGCGCCCTTACCCCGCTAAGGCAAAATACAATGGAGTTTCGCCAGGTACTCCAAGGGGATCGTTTGCGGTGCTCTAACCCTCGCACCTTCCATACCCTCAGCACGATGCCTTACACCTTAGTAGTGGGGATTTATTATCGAGGTTTACTCCTCTAGGAATTTTTACCGGTTTCCTCCGGACGCAGTCGCAGCCGCTGCTCAATCACCCAGCGTAGCTGCATACCCTATGCTGTTGGTTTTTTATCGAGGTTTACTCCTCTAGGCTTTTTCTCAACGGTTGCCTCCGGACGCAGTAGCTACCATCGCTTCGCTCACCCAACATAGCCGCCTCCCCTATGTTGTTGGTTTTTTATCGAGGTTTACTCCTCTATTCCTTTTGATCCGCGAGCAATTATTCGGGTTCCCATGCTGGAACCTTATTCATTGCTTATCCATGAGGTTGGTCGGTCATGCTACCCTTACATCTGTGAATACCATGACAGATCACGCCCCATGGAGACACCCTATGAGCCATTGGGACGCGCCGTGTCGGGTGGAAAAACCCCCTCCCCAGAAGCTTGCATGAGAGATTAGGGGTGAACTACTTCCAGCCTCTCTCATCCAACCTCCCGAGGCACGGAACCTAACCTAACCTAACCTAACCTAACCTAACCTAACCTAACCTAACCTACATGAGCTATATTTTTGCCCCAACGAAAAATCCATGATAGCTGCCAAATCCGACAACTGCATCTACCAATTGCTGCAACTTAAGACCAAAGACCACCCAAAATGTATACCAGTACCTATAATAATTGAAAACGAAATTATTCAAACAATAAACTCAGCACATTACATCGCAATCTTTCCAGAAGAAACCAAAGTAAAAATTATCTGTTCCAAAACTGACTTCACATCGCTGAAGGGTAGCTACTTCATTGAATTACCATTCGGCTGCAGTTTCCAAACACCAAGTAACAAATTTATCAACCAAGAAGAAATCATATCAGGCCAACCCTTACTACTCCCAGAAATTAAGACAGAAAATAACGAACTACTCCATTCAAGAAAAATCAACATTAAGGAAATTCCTCTGGACAAAATTCATGAACTCCTAAAAGAAGAAAACAGAATTCAAGAAGTTAGCTTAAGTAATATTCCACATAACTACGCCTACGTGTGGTCCACACCACTCTACGTAATATTTGCAATCATTATTTTTGTTGGTGTGTTCAGATCAAAATCAAGATGCAGACACCAACCTACAACAGATGTTACCAAGAAAATTACCACCAAACCAAAAACCAATACAAGAATGAAAAAAGTTCAAATTGAAGAAGACGAATAACCAATCCACACCCTGTATGGATCTCTCTGGGGATGGAGGAATTACATAATCATTTCTGCTTATGTTTTACTATTCTTGCTTTATTATATATTTTATTATCTTTTATTCTTAGAAATTGTAATTGTTGCTAGAGTAGATGCTAACTCGGCATTTCCCATAGAACCTAACATTTGTACATCTTTTATTCAGTCTAAATCTAATACTTGATCTTGTAAGTTTGACTATAATAAAAATTAAAGTTTTTAAAAATAAAGTTTTTGAAGAAACTTATATTATTCACGACACAATATATTAATTAAACATTTTCATCCAGGGGGGTTATTTTCTTTTCAATCGAATTTGATTCGAATGCGACCTTAGGTCAAATTTTCGAATGAAATGCAAAAGTGTATTTTCGTGTAATAGAAATTGGTCCGTATGCGAAATTTTTCGATCGATTTATTTCGACTAGGTTGGAACCAATCGAATTCAAAATCCGTGCACAAATTTGAGTTTTGAGCATGCGCAAAAGCGATTCTCTGACTTCCGACTTTCAATTTTGTCTTTTAATTTGGTAAGGTTATGATTGTTGTTTGTTGATATTATAATTTTGATATATATGTTATATATTAATAATGCATGATGCGATACTTAATTTGGCGGCTATAGGAGCATTTGAAGCGGCCGAAAGCTTGGCACAATACGGACGAGTATTAAATGAGCAAATTGACCCGTTTGAAAGTCTTTTAGAAAATAAATTCATAAAAATTTATAGATTAAACAAGGCAACAGAATTTAGGGAATTGCTTGCTTCTTCTCACAATGTTTGTGCCGTTTTAAACTTAAACAAGTTAGAATGATCTAAATTTTATTATTAATACGGCTAAAAATCTTTAGTGAATTTTCCACTTTTTAGCTCTGGGTGATCTAAAAGGAAAGCAGCAAGATGTCCTTTTGATTTACAGTGAAATGTATATTTTGCTAATTATTGAAACCGATACTTCAAAACTTCAAACTTTAAAAACAAGGCAGGAATATTGCAGAGTTATTAGAACTATACAATTGGTACCGTATAAATTGCGACGTTGTCACGTATGGTCATTCGAATTTCAGTTCCGCATACGAATTTTAATTCGATGACGTCTTGAAAATACGTAAGGCCAATATCAATCGAATTATTTCATTCGAAAGCTTTCGAACACGAAAAATTTCGAATGAGAACGAAAATATACCCCCTGAGCAAGACCCGGATTCGAACCTGCGATTTCGCTTTCCCAAGTTAGATTACCAAATTTGCAGGCCATAGAGACATATATGTAAGAAGTTATAAGCTATACCTATAAATGTAATAAACTGTATTGTTTTAGATTGACAAAAAATGCACACCTAAACAGGTAATTCATAGTCGTGGACAAAGTATAGTATTAATAAGTGTTATTTGAGCTGTTCACTATCCACACCTATTATTAACTAGAGAACCAAATAGTGAAATAGCTATTTGGGTATCAAGAGCAGAAAGTTGCACTTTGGCAGTCGAGACAGAAAGTTGCCGGCAATATGTCGATGACATCCTCCAAATAAGAATAAATGTAAACGTAAACGTTACATTGGTGCCTGATGAATAAAGTGAGGGATTTATGAAACTTACATTTGGTATTTTATTCATATTATATGAAATTATTCCAAACCATTCCTATTTTTAAATTTCAAGCTTATCTGTAACAAGAGAATAGAGCTCAAGTGAATTCTCAATAATAATAAATTGTTCTATAAAATCTGTGCAGGAAGTAGTACAGATCCGTCTTCGGTGTATTAGTATGAGAAACCAAATTTGTAAACAAAGAATTACGTAGAAAATTCTGCAACAACACTAAATAATAAATTATACAGATATATTTACTATAAAATTATAATCTATTTACAAGGAAATTAAATTAAAAGGAAAAGAGAATTTGTTTAAATATCGGATTAACTAAAGTATTTAACAAGTTTACCTGGAAATTCATTCACAACAATCCTACAGGAACCTTTCTAGGTAAAAAGGTTTAATAAGGGAGAATTGTTGATATCTATTTGGTCGTTAAGAAGATTATCTGAATATTTGTTTTTATTCATCTCAAGAGCTTCTAAAATTTAATTTGAAAGATTCAGGTTCTACAGGGTGTTTCAAAAAAAGGTAACACCGTCTCTAGGATAGGTAAAAAACAGAAAAATAATTGGGGTTTGCTAAGTAAAATTTTTTTCTAACGCCATCCGTTTTCAAGATAAAGGGCGTTGAAGAAAATAAAAAATTACACATTTCTTACGATTTTGCCGAAACTACTGGCACCATTGTAATGAAATTTTATACGAATATGTTTTGGAAGCTGATATATCCCATGAATTTGTTTTTATAACTAACTCTCATAGAGGGCGCTAGTTACACGATTCATACAACGTATTATTCAACATAACTTTTTTAAGGGTAGAATTATTAGTCAAATTTCCAAGTGAACATAAACATCGTTTAATTTTACACCAAAAAGGTACTCTTGGTAAAACTCCATATTATGTACCGTTTTCGGAATATTTTGATTTGAAAATTATGAAGTAATAACCGCTCCTCGTATAAGTTAATGATAAATTTATTAATTAAAAAAACTTACAATAAGAAAATTAAAATAAAGACAAAAACAATAACATAAAATTCAATTAGAGTAAATGTTCAAAATTTTTACTTGGTAAGTTTCTTCTAGGAAACTTTTCTGCATAACGCGTAAAAGCTGCACTAGTGTTTCCTAAACACTCGCCTAAAGTTAATAACATGTCGGTGTATTCAACATTTGAGTACATTTTGTTTAACAATATCTAATTTTACAAATAACAAGGTTTCAAAACTCTATTTATTGTTGACTTATTGTCATAACAATCAATAAATGTCAATTTTACATGGCAAACTTAGAGAAAAGCGAACTTTATCATTAGTTCATACCAGGAGCGATTATTACTTCATAATTTTCAAATCAAAATATTCCGAAAACGGTACATAATATCGAGTTTTACCAAGAGTACCTTTTTGGTGTAAAATCAAACGATAGTCCAGGGTCGATAATTTTTAAAACCAAAAATAATCATAATAGGATGAAACCCATTAGAAAAGGAGGGGAATATGATAAAAATGAAAGGAAAAATAATTTACGGGCGATCTGAGGTTGGGAAGGGGATGGGGGTGAGTTTTTAAGGGTAAAAAACGGTTTTTCTCGATTTCCGGCAAAACTAAAAGTCCTATCGAAAAAAATCAAATGAAAAAGTTGTAGATAATAAAAAGAGCTAAAACTTTTGTAATCACACTTTTTTCACATAACCTCAAAATTTATGTGAAAAATTCAAAAAACCAAGTTTAGGGTTTTTTATTTTTATCTTTTACAAAAAATTTTTTTTTTTTTAACGAAATTTTGTGAAAACTCACCTTTTTATGTCCCAAATACGCTGTGATTTATTTAATTAAAAATATTCATTTTTTCACCTTATTTTGAATTAATATCGAAAAAACACCCTAATTTTCAATCGAAAATTCACCCGTCAAAATATCAGCTTTTTTCAAAAAGTTGGTGTGGTTTCTGTTCGTTGAAATCTCTACTCTCTGATGGTATGAAAAAAAATATACATTACTATGGTAAATATTCTCAGAAAATGCAAATAATGAAAAAAAAACTCGAATCCGTTTTTTGAATCATTGCGTATAATTTTGAGCAAAAATTTACACTTTAATTACTAGAAAAACGATAGAAAAGATTATAATATGAAATCTTACATTTTTCTAGTAATTAAAGTGTAAATTTTAATAAATTGCTCAAAATTATACGCAATGATTCAAAAAACGGATTCGAGTTTTTTTTTCATTATTTGCATTTTCTGAGAATATTTACCATAGTAATGTATATTTTTTTTCATACCATCAGAGAGTAGAGATTTCAACGAACAGAAACCACACCAACTTTTTGAAAAAAGCTGATATTTTGACGGGTGAATTTTCGATTGAAAATTAGGGTGTTTTTTCGATATTAATTCAAAATAAGGTGAAAAAATAAATATTTTCAATTAAATAAATTACAGCGTATTTGGGACATAAAAAGGTAAGTTTTCACAAAATTTCGTTAAAAAAAAAATTTTTTTGTAAAAGATAAAAATAAAAAACCAAAAACTTGGTTTTTTGAATTTTTCACATAAATTTTGAGGTTATGTGAAAAAAGTGTGAATACAAAAGTTTTAGCTCTTTTTATTATCTACAACTTTTTCATTTGATTTTTTTCGATGGGACTTTTAGTTTTGCCGGAAATCGAGAAAAGCCGTTTTTTACCCTTAAAAACTCACCCCCATCCCCTTCCCAACCTCAGATCGCCCGTAAATTATTTTTCCTCTCATTTTTATCATATTTCCCTCCTTTTCTAATGGGTTTCATTCTATTATAATTTTTTTTCACTTTTCATTATTTTTAAAGGCTTCTACCCTGGACTACGATGCTTATGTTCACTTGGAGTTTTGACTAATAATTCTACCCTTAAAAAAGTTATGTTGAATAATACGTTGTATGAATCGTGTAACTAGCGCCCTCTATGAGAATTAGATATAAAAACAAATTCATGGGATATATCAGTTTCCAAAACATATTCGTATGAAATTTCATTGCAATGGTGCCAGTAGTTTCGGCAAAATCGTAAGAAATGTGTAATTTTTCCTTTTCTTCAACGCCCTTTATCTTGAAAACGGATGGCGTTAGAAAAAAATTTCACTAAGCCAACCCCAATTATTTTTCAGTTTTTTAGCTATCCTAGAGACGGTGTTACCTTTTTTTGAAACACCCTGTATATGCAAAATTTCAAAATTTGAATCGAAGGAGTGTTGGTTTGCTAATATATGATTTGAATGGCTGGAATCTGATTTTTGGTTGTCATAGCTCTACGTTTGTGTTCCGAAATTCTAGTTTTGAAATTCCTATATAAATTTAATTAAAGCTTAAGGATAATCTAGACAAATTAAACAAATTAAAATTGTTGGATTTTATAATTTACATCAAGTAAAAGCCTCATCTATTCAATTTTTCAGGTTATATTAAAAAAAAATGATTTTTCACTTACAAAAAAAAATTCTAAACAAACAAACTCAACACTAAGCCACTAAGAAACCAACTGAAAACAAACGTTATGATTATTTTTGAATTTGCTCTGATAAATCGGGGGAACAGAATACATTGGTAACGATCACTGATTTTGCACCGTTAAAGTATAATATTTTACATAGTAATTAAATAATTAATCCCGTCTAATACTTAACGGATAACTTGCTGTTTTTTTTACACCAGACCAACCATTTGGATCATGATCGAATTATTATTAAAACAAAATATCCACTATAATTAATATGTAGTGAGTTTTTAATAGGCAAACTTCTAAAATATATTCTTGTATCAGATTATTTCCCAATTTGTTGATATATTAAAGCCCTTAGATCAGATTTTACTAGTACTTATATACAGGTACATAATTGGTACTGGAACTAATGTTTCTAGAGCGACTAGTTGAGGGCCAGGACGTTCTGACCAAAAAGGGACGTCCTCAAGAGTTAATTGATGAATGCGAAGTGACTCTATAGCGAAGTGACTTTATAGCTCACCAATACCGTCCAAAGATCTGTTAGTGTTTACTATACAATGAGGTGATTATATTCTTAACTATAATGATAGTTTATGATAATCAAATCATCCATTTTTTGACATCACAAGACTTTAATTCGAAAAATAATAACACGCAGACATTTTTAATTAGTTAAATGTAAAACATCGCATGCTTCTGACGTGAATATTAATTTAATATTAACTTTTAAAACAACACAGTGATTTATATAAAATATTCCTTTTATTCTTCTCCCTATTTACATTTTCCAAGAGTTTCTCCTAATGACATCAAAATGGTAATAATTTTCATAAATTTTCCATTTTATATATTATGCAGGTTAATCAGTACTATATGATAATTACTAATTAACAAGTGAAATTAATTAAGTACGAAAAGCGAAATTGTTACAAATCAATCAAAGACTTTGACGCCAATATAAATATTATTTCTAAAACGGTTCCATACAGGGCTGCATGTATAAATATAGGTATATTAATCTTTTTAAAAACCCTGTATGTGAAGTCATTAATGAACTGAAAAATGTAGGGAAAAATATATAAAGAATGTGGAGCAGTTTCTGTTTTGGATAAGCTTCAAAGTTTGTATATTCAAGTGCAGTTTAAACACTTAATGAAAATTGACTGGTTATTTCATACTATGTGTAATTCACGGTTCTGTCTAACATATTATTAAAACTATAACACAACACATAATAATATAACTAACTGTATGTTAACAATATCGAAATAAAAACAAATTTATATTATTCTGTTCTAACAAAATATTATTAGATGAACATTTAACAAAATAAACTTTTGCTTTTTTGTTTTCTAATTTTCGTTTGTACAAATCAATGAAATTTAAATTTTGGAAATACTTAGGACGCCATCTATGACCGTGGAATTCGATCTGCTCTGAAGTTTTCTTCGCGATCACACTAACCAGTATGTAGAAATATTAATAGAGGGCAATACCTATTAGATTCATTTAAATAAATAGTAATAAATTAAGTATTTTGTAATGAAAAACTCTAGAATTACTTTAAAATCACTAGCATTGAGATAGTAATACTTTATTTTATAGAAGTGATTTTAAATATAACTTTTTTTCAACTAGGAGAATTAAAAGTTAATAACAAAGTAAAAGCATTGTTCGATGTAAGAAATTGACTGAGTGTATATAATAGAATACGATGTACCATTAGCAATTGATAATCTTTCCTTTTGTTAACATTATTGAGCTTAATCACAAAAGGATATTTTATATTCTCTGAATTTTAATTTATGAGATTTAATAAAATTTGTTTCTAATTGGAAATCGAGGGAGAATAATTATTATTATTTTAAATTATTAAACCATCTAATCGACCTTTAAAGTAATTTTTAATGGCTCAAATTAATATGTTTATAAAAAAATATCAAAAGTAAAAAATGAAGAGCATTCCATTCAAACACATAATTCTGTCGAATCAACTATACATCAAAAGGAACGCCCATAATTCAAAATTATAGGGAAATTAATCTAGTAAATCAAATTACAGTTAAGTCCGATTCAAGTGAATCATGACACTAAATCCCTCAATTGGAATTCTGTAACGGGATATAAAGCGAAGGTATCCCTTTCTGATTTACAGGAAGTACATGGTGCAACGTAATTGCTTTCCTTATTGGCACTTTCGGTAATTATGTTGGGACTGTCTAGCTACACTGTCAACCACTTAACATCAAAGCTAATATTTTAAGTTCACTCTACAATTTTTTGGAAAACATTTATCGATTATTAAAAAAAATCCAACATCCATATTAGCCATTCTACACAAGTAAAAGACTATACTTTCTCCACGACTAAAAGAAGGAAGCGTCCAGTGAGGATCGAACCCTAATCGTCTGCGCCAGAGTCAATTATGTCTACCACTAGGCTATGGAGCATGTTTATTTTCAAAAAGGGATACGTAACATACAGTTTTAATCGAAACCCTTACACTTATAAACGATAATTGGGAGTTATAACTAAATATAACTACTGTCTATTTTTCTCTAAATAATATGTAAAATTATGATTCATCATTATTTTGACGCGCTGTCAGAATCGATTTGCATTATTTGGTATTTGACGTTTTAAAAGAGACGATTTGATTTATTCATTTTAATTATTAGAATGTGATTGGCTAATGAGAGTGAATTCTTTTTCATTATTAACTGGTTTGAAATATATACTATATCATTATGTAGCTGAATATGTAAAAATAATTTGTGCGTCATTACTCAGTCGTGGAGAAACATTATTTCTAGTTAAAATATTCATGTAAATTTGATGTCTCTATTAATAACTTATCAAACTATTAAAATCAGTTGGGTTGATTATGCCAAACAAAGTAATTTGATAAATAACAAATAACTACTTAAAAATGTATTGACCACTTTCTTGTAAGGTCGTCTATTGTTATAATAGCAGGTATACAGGTCGGCGCTCAACTAAAAGAAAGCAGTTGGTGGTTTATTACTTAATTTACCCTAATCTAACCATTGTGTTTTATAGAAAAGATCCTTCATCAGGATTAAGAAACGAAGAAGTGGCGAGGAAGAAAAGAGATCTCTTACAGAGGACAGGTATAAGATACCAAATAAATTAATAAATTACATTTAATATTATTTTAAAAGTTGCATTGAGATGTCTCTTAATATTTTTTGTGTGCTGTGCTTGCCGTTCGTAATTAGAGCTAGTTACTTTAGTAGTGTAGTTCAAAAGCCTTGTGTTTCTGTTCCTTATTGGCAGTGCGAGGACTATTATACAGGTCCAGTCGAAAATGGGGAAGGATTTCTGGATGTCAGGTAATACATACTTTGTTAAATTGAATAGATAAAGCTTTTACATGATGAATAATCATACTAATGAAATACATATAACATGTAGAACCCAATTATTTTAAAAGCTCTTGAGATAAATGAAAACCAATATTCAGTTATAATTTTATAAGATAGTTGGGATAAAATACGCAAAGAAGTTATAATGACACATGTCATTGTCAGATGTAGAAAGAGAGCTGTGTGAAACGGGCGTCAATGTGACCAATCACTATACAAATTGCCCCACCTAGATAAGAATTGAGAAGGGGAGGGTTAATGAGTATATAACGGTTAGGCATTTAAATATATCTCAGTTTAATATTTGTTTTAAAGTGTTATTGTTGAGTTAATTGAATTTTAATTTAAATTTAAAATGTGTAGTTACATTTTAATAGTGTTGTGCTTTATGGTTAATATTTATGGATTTGATTTAATGAATAAGGGACATTGTATATCTGTGCCATATTGGCAATGTAAGGACGATTTTAGTGGTTTGGTTGAGGATGGAGGACTCTGGGATGTAAGGTAAATATACTGAAAGTTTAGTGACAATTTGTAGTTTTCAAAGTTAATACGTGTTTCCAAGAAACTTTATCAAGAAATATATATGAATATTGGATGCATATTGAAAGTTTTCACAAAAGTTTTCACCGGTAGTTATATAATTTTAACAAACACATTTAATATATAGTGCGACATATTCTTCGACAGTTCAACCGTATTGAAATAAGTTTCGCTGTCGATATTAAATTTCACTAGCAATAACAGTTTTTGATTTTATAATTGTTTCATAAAAATTAAATATTTTGTACTAACTAGGATTTGAACCGTTTTAGAAAAGTTTGGAGTCCAATATTGAGAATTTTATTCGAAGAGGCGATATAATTTAGAATATTGAAGTTTTTTTTCTCTCTAATGGTTATACAGGATGTCTAATAATGGCTGAAACTTAACTATAGTGGGTTAAGGGTTAAATTAAATCCTGGATCCACGTAATTTGTTTTACATCAAACTCTATCTTCAGTCTTCACTATGCTAAAATAACTTCGTGTTTTCCAAAATATGTGTTTAATATTAATAAAATACCATTTTGAATAATTTACCTTGAATATTTTTTGAATGTCTACATGTTTTTATTTTATTTGGTATTGGGTATTATGTACTGACAACTCTTTGTTGTAAAATTGAAATTTCTATTGTTGATATTCCAATAGGTATAATAAAACGTTCATTTTAGCAAACATTACATTGAATTTTTGTATAAACAATTTCACTATATATGCAAATTATTCTACCCGTTACCTACACATATATTATTATAGAGTTCAGTTTAAGCTCAGTGTGACCAACAAAAATTAGTTTTTAAGACAAGAATGACAGTTTATATCACTAATACTATACTGTATACGTTGTTTTTTCAGAAATACTAACGATTTGGTGTGTGCTGTCCAGTAGAGTGCGGAAAAAGGAAAACTCCGTCAGAAGAGGTCTTGGCAGCAAGAAAATTTGAGGAAGAAATACTCGGGATCAGAATATTGGGCGACAGTAACTCTGCTGAAATCGGGGAATTCCCGTGGATGTTGGGGATATTGGAAGAAAGAACTTATAGGTAAGACTTTTATTAGATATATTTTCAAAACATTTATACAATTTCTTATTTATCAATTTCAGATGTGGGGCATCATTAATTCATCCGCAAGTAGCGATTACTGCAGCACATTGTGTAGCTAAAAATAGTCGCTACACAATTAGAGCGGGAGAGTCTAATTGGGAAAGTACAGCAGAGCCGCTTCCACACCAGGATAGGGAAGTGATCAAAGTAAGTAAAATTGCTCAAAGCTATGAACTCCATTCGATTCTGCAACCAGTATTACAGCTGTTCAAACGAAACTGACTAACTATTTTTTAATTGTTTCAGATCATTCCACATCCCAATTTTCATGAGGAATCTCTAACATCAGATATTGCTCTACTCATTGTAAGCAAACCATTTACTCTTGGGGAGAATGTAGGGATAATATGTTTGCCAAAAGTGAGCTCTGCGTATGATACAAAGAGATGCGTGGTAGCCGGCTGGGGAAGGAATTCCCACAAAAAGGGGACATATCAGTCGATGCTGAAGAAGGTAGAGCTTCCGATTGTTCCGAGAGATCAGTGTACGAAAGCTCTACAAGACATCAAATTTGGACCTTCTTTCCATCTACATCAAAGCTTTATATGCGCAGGTGTAGATAAGAAAGATACTTGTAAAGGGGACGGAGGAAGTCCGTTGATATGTCCCCTTTTAAATCAGCCGGATAGGTATACGCAAGTGGGTATTGTTTCGTGGGGGCTCACTTGCGGTGTCACTGATTCCCCAGGAGTATATGTTAATGTGCAGATATACGTCGACTGGGTAGATCAAGTTTTGAAAAGTTTGGGCATTGATTCTACATTATACAAGAGCAGCTAATAGATACATTTTAAAATAACCAGTCTTCTTTTTTTTTACCTTTACCTTTAACACGTTTTAATATAGTTGTTATTTCATTATGGTATTTTAAAAAAAGTATTTTATTGTTTACTTCTCGACTATATATACAAAATTCCGTTAATATTTTACCGAAGTTCTATTTTATTTAGAAACTTCGTATACAAACACTTTGGAAGGCAGAAAGGAAATGGAACTGTCAGTTGATAACGGGCTATGAAATTTATCGCAAGAGTGAAAGCAGACGTTTTTTGCCAGGTTACAAAAAAAACGTCCCATAGAATGTATTTACCAAACAATTTCGGTTTAGCTATTCAGAAGATGTAACGGTAAACAATCTTTTAAGGAAGAAACGTTTTATTTGTATAAATTAAATAATATAAAAGTTATGAGTGGTTAGATTTGTCGCCCAATGTAGGGAGTAGGGTATAGTGCGTGGCTCAGCTGGACTTCGCGTTCTATTCTCACCTTGGAGCCCAATTCTTGCTTGCGTTTAGTTCCTTTTCTATCCGTTCTGTTGCTTCCACTTTGAGTGAGATAATTTTCTATTCATGAACGTATTTACAATTTATGTACGACATCCTTTTTAAGTCAGAATTCTGAATTATATCATGTAGTCATTGGCTTTTTATAACAGAAACTTTAATAAAGAGTATCACCCCAGGTTTAGTGACAAAAGTTGTGGAAAAATTGGTATAAACGACACTATGGCATATCCAAAATAAACAATAACATTCTACTTATCTGTAGTCTGTGGTATCTAAACAATAAACCCGCAAGGTCGTTTGTTAGATTTCTGGTGGTCGTAGGAAAAATACAGTATGTCAATACGTAAGTAACTAAAAAGCTACACTCGTGGAAAGCACACAGCATTCTATTTATTTACTAATTTCTGAATGAAAAATTGTCTATGGCTTTGACAATAACTGACATTTGCTGTTGTCTAATCATGCTACGCCACTGTTTTTTGCGGTATCTTTAAAACGCAATATAGCAAAGGGGTGTGTTATATATTTCATGTTAATGTCGAAAATATATTGCGTGAGGATGTAACATATATTTTTTTAAGCCTAAAAGTTGAAATATAATCAAATAGGAACGTACAATATCAAAAATAAAGGTGTTTTAATTTTCCTAAACAAAAATCAACAATTAGTGCTAATTCATCGAGCCGTAAATATCCAAGCATAGCACTCAATGTAACAAACGATTATTGTTTGTTTGAATAATTATTAGGGTCAAACAGGTACATTTCATTGGCCATATACCATTGTACAACGATACAGAAACAGCTGCACGTCAAAAAGGCACACATAAATTTATACAACATACATTTTATCTACAGGAATTTTCAATTTTAAAAGTATACCTATTTCGTTTATGAAAAAAACTAATACCAATTTTCCAGACTAAATTCCGTCGGGATTTGAACCAATCAAAGTCTTCCAGAAAATGTATGTTAGCGAGATATTGACAATTATTACAGCACAACAAAAAAATATCCAGGTATATACAAAATGGATGCTCACGAGTAAACGAAACGGATCCCCAGTACCAAACACACGGTGTCTTATTCTAACTGGAATAAAGAACAGTCTACCTATAGTTTGTTGTTATATTTAAATAATGTTCTTTTTGACACAAACTATATACTACAATCGACAGAAGCAAACATGAACCCCGGAAAATATGCGAACTAAAAGAATTTCATAGCAACGAGCCAATCAGGTGCTAATGTTAACGAACGAACTGTTTGCGGGCACTTTCATTCGCTGCTCTTGAGCTTATGAGTAAATACCCCGTGTATTTATAAATATTTCAATGGTGATGAAATATGAAAGTGATAACATGAAAATAACGTGACAGATTGTATTTTTATTTAAATTAAATTGACAGTTACAGTTTTAATCAAAAATTCGCCCTCTACGAAAAACAATATTATATAAATCATTAACATGCTCCCCCCTTTGAAATATTAAAATTTCAAATATTCAATAACTATTGAGTCAGTCAGTCTATAGGAAGAAAAGACACCTTCACTACAGCTCGTTTCACTATTCCAGTCCTTGTTTTTACACTGACTGCTCGTATAATTCCGTCTTTGCCGGGGTGAACTTCCAATATACGTCCTAACGACCACTGCATAGACGGTACGTTGTTTTCGTGAAGAAGTACTAAGGCTCCTAACTTAATCTCGTGCTTCTGATTGACTTGCCATTTTGTGCGCTGCTGCAGGTGATGCAAATATTCTTTGGCCCAAAGAGACCAAAAATGTTGGCCCATTTTTTGGAGATGCTGGTACCGCTTGATACGATTGATTGGTGTGTTCGTTAGATCTCGTTCCGGTAGTGCCGTAAGTGGATGTCCTATTAAGAAGTGGGCTGGCGTGATAGCTTCTAGGTCGTTCGGATCCGTAGACAGCGGAAATAAAGGTCGGGAATTCATAATCGCCTCGATTTGAGTTATGAGAGTGTAAACTTCTTCATAATTTAAATGAATGTTGTTTAAAATTCGTTTAAGATGGTGTTTGCATGATTTAACTGCTGATTCATGTAGGCCTCCAAAGTGCGGAGACCTTGAAGGTATAAAATGCCATTGAATGTTTGATTGTAAAAAGTAATTTTTCATTTTTGAACAATCGAGGAAATTTTGGAGGTTTTTAAGTGTATTATTCGCACCAACAAAATTTGAAGCATTATCGGATATGATATCTGTGCAAATACCCCTTCGAGAGAAAAATCTTTTTAATAAACTTAAAAAGCCGTCGCTAGTTAGATCGCATATGAGTTCGAGATGAACCGCCTTCGTGGCAAGACATACAAATATGCAAATATAACCTTTGATTATTTTCGTTGTACGAGTTTTACCATCCTTTAGGTCAAATGGACCAGCGTAGTCAAGCGAAACTGATAAAAATGGCCTAGCAGGAGTAACTCGTAATTTTGGTAAATTGCCCATTTTAGGCTCGACAGTAGTTGGATTTGCTCTAAAGCACGTGACGCATTTTTGTACGCAAGACTTCACGCATTGGCGACCATTTATTGGCCAGTATTTTTGCCTCACATGCGAGAGAGTAGTTTGAATGCCAGCATGTAGCGTTCGTATGTGTTCATGATGGATGACAAGTTGAGTAAATGAGTGTTTTTTGGGGAGAACAATGGGATGTTTTGCATCATATGGGAGATCGGAATTAGTTAGCCTACCTCCTACTCTTATTACGCCTTTTTCATCAAGAAATGGGTCTAACAGTTTCAACTTACTCCTTGAAGAAATGCATTTATTATTTTTCAAACTTTGCAGCTCATCCTCGAAAGATTCTAGTTGTACTAATTTAATTAACTTCATAGTAGCGATTTGTGTCTCTTCGAGGTGCAAATTTCCAGTAAAATTTTGATTTGACTGATTAGTTCTTGTATTGTTCATGAATCTCAAGCAATAAGTGAATACATTAATGAGCCTAGTCAACGAAGAAAATTTATTAAGTATATCGAATTTTGGATTTACAGCGGTTGCAAGTGATATAGTTTTTGACTCGGGAATACCTGTCGTTGATTTCCAACAATGATTTTGCAGAGGCCATTGATCATGATGAACATTAAGAAATGGAGGGCCATGCCACCACAGTTTGCAATGAGATAAGTCTGCCAACTTAGCACCGCGTGATATAATATCAGCAGGATTGATTTCCGAAGCAATGTGATTCCAATCCTTCGTTTTTGACAAACGCTGAATTTCGGAGACTCGATTAGAAACGAATACTTTCCAATTCCGAGGTTCCGCATTTATCCAAGATAGTACGATTGTAGAATCTGACCATAGAAATATCTGATCAATATTCATAGTGAGAGCATCCAGACATTTAGATAGTAACTTAGCCAGTAGAAGAGCACCACAAAGTTCCAATCGAGGAATTGAAAGTGTTTTTAATGGAGCGACACGTGACTTAGCACATAATAAATGAGTTTTAATGTGATTATTGCTATCTATGGAACGCAAGTAAATGCAACATGCGTATGCTACTTCGCTGGCGTCCGCAAATGCATGAATTTGAATATATTTGGCCGATTTAACTACAGCTTGTCGAGGAATGTGAATTGAACCTATATGAGAAATTTCGTAATACAGTTTTAACCAATCGGAATGTAGATAACTAGGTAAAGTTTCGTCCCAATCGATTTGAAGTTGCCAAAGCTGCTGAATAATGATTTTTGCTCTAATCAATATAGGCCCGAGTAAACCCAACGGATCAAAAAGTTTGGCAATGAATGATAGAATCGTGCGCTTAGTGGGCTTAAAATTATTAGAAATGAGATGAGTATTGTATTCAAAAATATCTAATGATGGTATCCAACAAATACCAAGTGTCTTGGTGGTCGAGTCGTCAGATATTATGAAAGGTGTATTGCTATTTACATTCAGTTTTAAATCCTGAATTATGCGTGAATCGTTTGATTGGAATTTTCTAAGTTCCAATCCATATCGATTTAATATATTGCATATATTTTTTCTTATATTGATAAGCACAGCTGGGTCAGTGGCACCTGTTAAAAGGTCATCTACGTAGAAATCGGATGCAATTATTCTGCTTTCTTCAAAAAATACCTCAGAGTTTTCTATCGCTATCTGTTTTAAACAACGTGTGGCGAGAAATGACGCTGAAGAGGTTCCATAAGTCACTGTGTTTAACTGAAAATGTTTTATTTGTTCGTCTGTAGATGATCTCCAAACAATCCGTTGTAAATTTCGTTGGTTCTCATCAATTAATATTTGGCGATGAAATTTGCTCAAATCAGCAATCAACACTACGTCATGTTGCCGGAATCGAGTCAAAATCGAAAATAAATCTGTTTGCACAGTTGGACCTACTTTTTAAATGTCATTTAATGATAAATTAGACGAGCTTTTGCAGGATGCGTCAAAAACAACTCTAACCTTGGTAGTTGTGCTATCTGGTTTTTCCACACTATGGTGTGGTATATAATATACTGGAGTATTCGATACGGAGTCACGTGAAATCTCAGACATATGTCCAAGATCTTGATATTCTTTCATAAAAGAAGTGTACGAGATTTTTAATTCGGGATTATTTCTCAAACGACGTTCTAGTGAATAAAATCTAGTTAGGGCCGTTTGTTCAGACATGCCCAAATTGACATAATTTTCCTTTAATGGAAGCTGTACAATGAAACGACCTGATTCATCCCTACGAGTTGTTTGGCTGAAAAGATTTTCACATTCTAGTTCCTCCTTGGTCATGAAGGTTTGTGGAGTTGACATTATTTCTTCTGTTCACCAGAATATCTCTAAATTTACATCCGAAAATAAACAATTTGTCATCATCGCGGTTTGAAACCTTGTCTTTTGATTAGCTGATAAATTTCCAGATATGATCCAGCCAAGCAAAGTTTTTTGTAAAATTGGTAAATGCTTGCCCAATTCAATTTGCCCAATACACAAAAGTTCAAAAAATATTTCACAACCAAGTAACATATCCACATTGGATGAAACATTAAAAAAGATGTCTGCTAAATTCAATTCAGAAGGTATTTCTAGATTCGAAATATCAAATGTATCTTAAGGAATACGACTAGTAATTGCGGGCAATACAAGAAAATTCAGTTCAGTTTTAAAGTTTGTATGTTGAGATGATATGGATATTCGTGCGCGTTCAGTTATATTTGTGCTAGTTTGATTTATTCCTGCTACCGGAATGCTTACCGTATTTATATTTATTTGTAATACGTTGAGAAATGATTTGGTTACAAAATTTGATTGAGATCCACTATCAAGGATTAGTCTACAGGGTATTGGATTTCCGTTTTTATCGTATGCGTTAACAATAGCCGTGGAAAGTAATATAATCGAAGTCGAGGATTTTTTATAATAATTAGATAAGACAGTGTGCTGTGTTTCAGGATATTGATGGGCAATATTATCGTTAGAGGAATTAATTGAATCTCCGCCAGTATTTGCTGGCAAAGTATCATGTGAATTAGTTCCGGGCTCCTGATCATTATGAGAGGATCGGTTTTGATTTGACGGGAAGTGTAGTATGGTGGCGTGACGTTGACGACATATTTTACATGATCCAGATCGACAGTCTGTATACTCATGACCCGGTCGGAGGAAATTCGTGCAAAGACGAAGACGCTTTACTTCAGAATAACGTGAATTTACTGATAAAGCCTTGAATTTATCGCAGAAATATATATAATGAGATGCCTTGCAGAATGGACAAAGCTGTTTGTTTTCACGAGTACCCGTGTTCAAGAATGAATTGCTACTGTGTGGTTTGCGCAAATTGGTAACTGCCTTATCGTCTATCGCTTCAAGAATTTGGCAACGTTGTGTGATAAACTCCATAAGGTCATTGACATTCGGAGTTTCTACAACCGTACTATGTATTTCCCATTCTTTTCTGGATAATGAATCCAATTTTTCGGTCAATATGAATAAAAGAATAGTATCTCATTCAATAACATTTTCTCCTAATGCTTCCAAAGATCGATAATTTTTGAGAAATGTATTAGAAAACTGTCTTAACGATGAATGCGATTGTTTTGTCGTACACTGTAAATTCATTATTTCGCGCAAATGAGAAGTTATTATAACCTTTCTATTTTCATATCGTTTTTGGAGTAGGCTCCATGCTGTGCTGTAATTCGTAGAAGATATAGGTAACGAAGCAATAACATTAGCTGCTTCCCCCTTTAATGAGGCTTGTAGGTAGTAGAATTTTTCAACATTCGATAAATTTTTGTTTTCATGAATAAGTGCATGGAATGTGTCGAAAAATCCTTGCCAATCCCCATATACCCCGGTAAATTCTGGTAATTTTAAAGATGGTAGTTTTGCCGTGGTTTTTGGCCTAGCTGAGGATGCCAATTCAACAAGTGACTCCGCTGATACATTTGAACTATGACGCAAATTGCAGTTTTCGTTAACGCTTGGTTGTAATTGCGATAAAAAACGCTGACACATAGCGACAGTTTCATAATATTTGATTTCAAAATTTGTATATTCTACATTTGCCTCCTGTTCATCAAATTGATCGGAAAAATTATCAATGTAAATTTGTTCTATTTCAAATTGCACATTTTGAAATTTGGTTAAAAGCGGTTTTATTGTGTCACAACGGATTCTAATATTTTCAAAAGGTATATCTGATATATCTATTTTCTTTAAAAATGTTTCTTAGCGTGTTAATTCAGCCTTGAAATGGCGTCTTTCGTTTTTTAAACGTTTTAAATTCTGATCAATTATTCGAGCCTCCTCCATTGTTCACAAAATTACTATTTTTCTTTTTGAGTTTTATATGGAATGATGTAGTTAATTGATGATCAGTGAAAGATATGAAATGGCGTGACGTAATGACGTGAATGTTTAATATTAGCTTTAAACAATATGGTAAAAATGAATGCCTTTTAAATCTTGCAATCACTAAAATATTATCTAGGTACTAAAACGAGTGATAAAATATTGAAAAATGCAATCGAGACGATTAGAATAAGTACTAGAAATTCTGACCTGTTCCTACTCGGACTGCTGTTCTTCCGTACAGGTACTGATATCCGTTGCTCGAAGGACCAATGTTTGCGGGCACTTTCATTCGCTGCTCTTGAGCTTATGAGTAAATACCCCGTGTATTTATCAATATTTTAATGGTGATGAGATATAAGAGTGGTTACATAAAAATAACGTGACAGATTGTATTTTTATTTAAAATTAAATTGACAGTTACAGTTTTAATCAAAAATTCGCCCTCTACGAATAACAATATTATATAAATCATTATTACGAACATTAGTAATTTGTTAAAATAATACAACTACAGCGACATGGACACGCCTACCAGGGCTCATGTTTGCTTCTGTCGACTGTATATAATATAAGCGTTCTCGTGAGGTTGCCAGCGCTCTAACTAATGTGTTATATTTATTCGTGAAACAATGTTTATATTATCGTTCAATACCTTCTCAAATTTTGCCGAATATTTTACTATTATTTGAGACAATAAAGGGAGCTTTAAAACTAAAGGGAATATGATAATATATTTCCCTTGAAATTTTGAAACGGTAGGTAGGTAATAAGATTATGGTTGGAAATACTTCTTGGGTAAAAGTACTTATCAATAATTACTAGGGGATCTCTAATATCTTACATCATTTTGCGGATTTATATATCTAACAATTAATTACGGCCAATTCTATACGAAGTGAGTAAAAATTAATAGTACGGCGGATTATTTAACGAATATATTTTATAATGATGTGTATTATGGAGGTACTTAGCAGATAATTTGATATTTACCGATAAATAATTACAGAAACAATACTTTCAATATTTACCTACTTTGAGAACTAATTAATATCACTTATAAAACGATTTAGAGAATAAATATGTAGTTTGTGCTTGTTAATGTACTCTAAATTGTCATATTTAGTATATTATATTTAAACTTTTATTAATTCTTATCAACATTTATATCAATTTACATTGGATATGACACATTAGCGAATCATAGACGTTGGGTTTCGTTTTCAAGAGGTGTAAGAATAAGTAATATTGGATTATTGTAAAATATTTTGTCAATTTTGAGTACCTTCAACGATAAGCCTCAGGTTCTTAGAGGATTATTGACTTCCAATACTCTATGTACTTTTTGAAACCCCTCATAAGAGCTGGCAATAGTATAATGGAGTTTTTTGTTTTTTTTCCCGGAGCCGTCCTTTCGCCGGTACCACCTCAGCCTCCTGGGCTTATTGTGGATACTCCTAGTGTTCTGACTACAACCTATTCAGCGAGTCCGTTCCCTGTATTAGCTCATACAGGTTATTTGCTGGTTGATTGTAGAAGTCTTCTGGAGTCATTTGGGTTCTGCCATACAGTTTCTGCCTTCTGTGGTCCAGCGACCAGTGCATGCAAGTCTTTGGACCTTGCTTAGTTTTAGCATAGCAGAGGATTGTCTGGTCTTTGGCCACCATACCAAAGATGCATATGTGATCCTGGGAATGACAACCATTTTGTATAGCCAGTGTACCATGCTGGGTCTTACTCCCCATTTAATGCCGTAAGTACGTCTGGCAACCATGAAGGTCACCTCCGCTTTCTTGATCACGTGCTGGAGATGTCGGTTCCAAGTTAAGCCTGGGTCTAGAATAACCCCAAGATATTTAACTTCATCCGACAGTCGTATTGGTTCACTTTGAAGCGTCAAAGGGCCAAGTCCTTCCCCTTTCCTTCTTCTGGTGAACGCAATAACTGTGTTTTCGAAGGGCTAATACGTAGCCCTTCTTTTACAGTCCAGCCTGTTACTACATTTAAAGCCATCTGGAGTCTGTCTCTGGTTGTACTGTTGTATTTACCTTGGGATAGAATTACCAGGTCGTCTGCATATCCTATGGTGTCGAATCCTCCTCTGTGTAGGGTTCTAATGAGCCCGTCCATGACCAGGTTCCACAGCAGCGGGGATAGTACTCCCCCCTGCGGACAGCCCCTGGTTGCACATACGGCCATTGTTTCCCCCATCAGAGTTGATTCTATGAGCCTGCTTCTGAGCATGCAGTCTATCCACCTGCAGCTCGTGGCATCGATCCCTAAATTCCTCGTCGCCTTGGCTATAGATTCATAGGAGGTGTTGTCAAAAGCTCCTTCTATATCAAGAAAGGCTGCCAGCAGCACCTCTTTGTTTTCCAGCACGTATTCAGCTCTTTTTATGAGTTGATGTAATGCTGTTTCGGTTGATTTTCCCTCTCTGTATGCATATTGATCTCGGTGTATTGGTCTTGTAGCCAATATACCGTCTCTAATATGTCTGTCGAGAAGTTTCTCAAGAGTCTTCAGCAAAAATGACATTAGACTGATTGGTCTCAGAGCTTTAGCCGTGTCCTGTCAAGATTTTCCAGGTTTTGGTATAAATGTTGCTCTGATGCGTTGCCAGGTTCTTGGAATATGCCCCAGAGCTAAGGGCAGTTCACTTACCCTGTTGTGCAGTGTGCTTCCTCCTTTTTGGAGTAGGATAGGATAAATCCCGTCTGGTCCCGGTGATTTATATGGTTTGAAGCTGTTAATAGCCCATTCTGTCTTTTCCGCATCTACCACAGCCTTCGCTGTTTGCCAGTCTATCCTGGATGCCCATCGTGGTCTATCCAGTTCTGTCGCTGGAGAGTTCTGCGGCGCCACTGACCAGCCACCTGGAGAAATTTCATTCATTGGATTTGCTCTCCGAAAGTGCAAGGTCCTAAAGAGTAATTGTAGCATTTTGAAATAAGTAAGATAATCTTATGGGAATATTAATGGGCAATGTAAATCCCAGTAACTTGAATATTCATGATTTGGGAAATACCTGAAATGTTCACGAAGTAACAGGGGAATAAATAGTGGGATTTATAAAATCCAGTGGTGGCCTTTAAGGAATTCATTGAAATTAACTATTAGAATAGGAATTTGGTTTTGTTGTAGAAATACTACATTTGCAACTGTTAGATATTGATGATTACTTTGAGCCATTTTGAGCCAAAAATTTGAGATACAAAAATTAGGGATATTGTAATTACTATATTTTGTATACGAGGGTTTCCAAAAGTGGGATGTATGGAAATTTTGAAAAGAAAAATAATCAAAAACTTTAGAAATTCGAATTTTATAATCCACGGGGTAAAATTATTGGATATTCATATGAAAAAGTGTCTACGAAAACTTAGCTTCTTTTCTTTTTTCGAAATTTGAAAGTTTTTGTGAATTTTAAACTAAAATTTCAGATACTCGTTTTGAAATTATGGAAAACAATTTGTATACAATGGTTTCCAAAAGTGGAAGGTATATAACTCCATCACCCTGTAGGTATATGATATAACTACTATAATGGTAGAAAAAACTGGAAAAAGTAATGGAAATTACGGAAGCATCAATTAGCTTCGTGGTTGTGAGTAATTTATTGTTCTGGAAATGATTTACCATTTTTAATTGAGTCAGTTTTTAATGAAACTTTACAGAAATAAATATTCCATGTACTTATTAAGGTAAAACCGTTTTCCAGACCTCAAACCTGTTTTTACCAAAAGATCCAGGTCAAAGTTATCCAATTAATTCCGGATTTACCGAAAGAAAACTTAGTTGGCGGTCCCAGCCAAACTTTTGTATGCTATTTAATAGATGGGATATTTCCTACATACCTTTTAATCCTTCTCTGACGAAATTACTCGCTCGGTAATCCTTTTTGGAAAATTTTGTAATGTCTACAAAGTATCTTCCTAATTTCATTCGATGAGTTACTCTACTAGATTCGCCGTAAACGTTATTACTTGGTACGCAAACGAAAAGCCTTTACGATCTTTAGTTAGCTAGCTAGAGTTGTTTCACAAAGTATATTCTCTTATGCATTAATGATATATATATATATATATATATATATATAAATGATATAATACTGGTAATACACAATGCATGAAAATGTATTGGGTACTGCCTAACGACGCATAATTATGAGTGGGTATTTACTGAGTATATTTTTCAATTTCTAGCTTTAACAGCAAGCTAGATATGTGCTATGTATGTTATTTTCACGTGTGGTCGTCAGAAAATACTCTTGTGGAAGAATCATCTATTAGTTCTGTCAATAAATTAGAAGATTTCATCCGCAATAAACTGTCGGTCTTAAACATCCATTATAGTAGCTTAGCTTGTATATATAACCTGAGATATACTTTCTCTTTCATTATTCAACTTTTCATTGAATACAGAATTTATTTTATATGGAAGTCGAGAGTTTAGATGACTTCAACACACGCTTTGAATACAAAACGAGCATAGTGGCGACGAGAAGACCGTTCCCTATTGATGGCGCCACGGTCTAGCTAAATGACGTCATCTAACAAGACGATTTCGGAAAAAAGAAGGTCGAGATTTGCCCTTTAAAGATGTATACAAATGATGAGAAAATTGTAAATAACGATCTTATGGGTAGATCGACTTAATTTATGGGAAAACAAAGTTGTTACGAGTTTTTTTATGTCTGTCTAAAAGTTTGTTTATGATAAAACTTTTTCTCCATCGTTATTTGTTATTTTCTATTGCCTAATGTTTAAACCAAATGCATGGTTCAAAATTACACAACCTTCTAACTCCATTTTACTATTGCCAGCTCTTATAAGGGGTTTCAAAAAGTACATAGAGTATTGGAAGTCAATAATCCTCTAAGAACCTGAGGCTTATCGTTGTAGGTACTCAAAATTGACAAAATATTTTACAATAATCCAATATTACTTATTCTAACACCTCTTGAAAACGAAACCCAACGTCTATGATTCGCTAATGTGTCATATCCAATGTAAATTGATATAAATGTTGATAAGAATTAATAAAATTTTAAATATAATATACTAAATATGACAATTTAGAGTATATTAACAAGCACAAACTACATATTTATTCTCTAAATCGTTTTATAAGTGATATTAATTAGTTCTCAAAGTAGGTAAATATTGAAAGTATTGTTTCTGTAATTATTTATCGGTAAATATCAAATTATCTGCTAAGTACCTCCATAATACACATCATTATAAAATATATTCGTTAAATAATCCGCCGTACTATTAATTTTTACTCACTTCGTATAGAATTGGCCGTAATTAATTGTTAGATATATAAATCCGCAAAATGATGTAAGATATTAGAGATCCCCTAGTAATTATTGATAAGTACTTTTACCCAAGAAGTATTTCCAACCATAATCTTATTACCTACCTACCGTTTCAAAATTTCAGGGAAAATATATTATCATATTCCCTTTAGTTTTAAAGCTCCCTTTATTGTCTCAAATAATAGTAATATTCGGCAAAATTTGAGAAGGTATTGAACGATAATATAAACATTGTTTCACGAATAAATATAACATATTAGTTAGAGCGCTGGCAACCTCACGAGAACGCTTATATTATATACAGTCGACAGAAGCAAACATGAGCCCTGGTAGGCGTGTCCATGTCGCTGTAGTTGTATTATTTTAACAAATTACTAATGTTCGTTCGTTAACATTAGCACCTGATTGGCTCGTTGCTATAAAATTCTTTTAGTTCGCATATTTTCCGGGGTTCATGTTTGCTTCTGTCGATTGTAGTATATAGTTTGTGTCAAAAAGAACATTATTTAAATGTAACAACAAACTATAGGTAGACTGTTCTTTATTCCAGTTAGAATAAGACACCGTGTGTTTGGTACTGGGGATCCGTTTCGTTTACCCGTGAGCATCCATTTTGTATATACCTGGATATTTTTTTGTTGTGCTGTAATAATTGTCAATATCTCGCTAACATACATTTTCTGGAAGACTTTGATTGGTTCAAATCCCGACGGAATTTAGTCTGGAAAATTGGTATTAGTTTTTTTCATAAACGAAATAGGTATACTTTTAAAATTGAAAATTCCTGTAGCTAAAATGTATGTTGTATAAATTTATGTGTGCCTTTTTGACGTGCAGCTGTTTCTGTATCGTTGTACAATGGTATATGGCCAATGAAATGTACCTGTTTGACCCTAATAATTATTCAAACAAACAATAATCGTTTGTTACATTGAGTGCTATGCTTGGATATTTACGGCTCGATGAATTAGCACTAATTGTTGATTTTTGTTTAGGAAAATTAAAACACCTCTATTTTTGATATTGTACGTTCCTATTTGATTATATTTCAACTTTTAGGCTTAAAAAAATATATGTTACATCCTCACGCAATATATTTTCGACATTAACATGGAATATATAACACACCCCTTTGCTATATTGCGTTTTAAAGATACCGCAAAAAACAGTGGCGTAGCATGATTAGACAACAGCAAATGTCAGTTATTGTCAAAGCCATAGACAATTTTTCATTCAGAAATTAGTAAATAAATAGAATGCTGTGTGCTTTCCACGAGTGTAGCTTTTTAATTACTTACGTATTGACATACTGTATTTTTCCTACGACCACCAGAAATCTAACAAACGACCTTGCGGGTTTATTGTTTAGATACCACAGACTACAGATAAGTAGAATGTTATTGTTTATTTTGGATATGCCATAGTGTCGTTTATGCCAATTTTTCCACAACTTTTGTCACTAAACCTGGGGTGATAATCTTTATTAAAGTTTCTGTTATAAAAAGCCAATTACTACATGATATAATTCAGAATTCTGACTTAAAAAGGATGTCGTACATAAATTGTAAATACGTTCATGAATAGAAAATTATCCCACTCAAAGTGGAAGCAACAGAACGGATAGAAAAGGAACTAAACGCAAGCAAGAATTGGGCTCCAAGGTGAGAATAGAACGCGAAGTCCAGCTGATCCACGCACTATACCCTATTCCCTACATTGGGCGACAAATCTAACCACTCATAACTTTTATATTATTTTATTTATATAAATAAAACGTTTCTTTCTTAAAAGATTGTTTACCGTTACATCTTCTAAATAGCTAAACCGAAATTGTTTGGTAAATATATTTTATGGGACGTTTTTTTTGTAACCTGGCAAAAAAGGTCTGCTATCACTCTTGCGATAAATTTCATAGCCCGTTATCAACTGACAGTTCCATTTCCTTTCTGCCTTCCACAGTGTTTGTATACGAAGTTTCTAAATAAAATAGAACTTCGGTAAAATATTAACGGAATTTTGTATATATAGTCGAGAAGTAAACAATAAAATACTTTTTTTAAAATACCATAATGAAATAACAACTATATTAAAACGTGTTAAAGGTAAAGGTAAAAAAAAAGAAGACTGGTTATTTTAAAATGTATCTATTAGCTGCTCTTGTATAATGTAGAATCAAAGCCCAAACTTTTCAAAACTTGATCTACCCAGTCGACGTATATCTGCACTTGATGTAGATGGAAAGAAGGTCCAAATTTGATGTCTTGTAGAGCTTTCGTACACTGATCTCTCGGAACAATCGGAAGCTCTACCTTCTTCAGCATCGACTGATATGTCCCTTTTTTATGGGAATTCCTTCCCCAGCCGGCTACCACGCATCTCTTTGTATCATACGCAGAGCTCACTTTTGGCAAACATATTATCCCTACATTCTCCCTAAGAGTAAATGGTTTGCTTACAATGAGTAGAGCAATATCTGATGTTAGAGATTCCTTATGAAAATTGGGATGTGGAATGATCTGAAACAATTAAAAAATAGTTAGTCAGTTTCGTTTGAACAGCTGTAATACTGGTTGCAGAATCGAATGGAGTTCATAGCTTTGAGCAATTTTACTTACTTTTACTTACTCTGCTGTACTTTCCCAATTAGACTCTCCCGCTCTAATTGTGTAGCGACTATTTTTATTCGATAAAGAATTGGTTGAAATAATTTAACAAGACCTCTGGAATTTTCCGTAACCTCCATCTGAGGCTATCTGGAACTCTTGACGCTAATGGTCAAGGGGCCATGGAGCAAACCACGTTAAAAATCTGGCGCCCGAGTACTCCGACGAAAGATTTTCTGTCAAGGGTGTCCATAGTGACGTGTTAGTGTGGTAGAAGGCCACGTATAGCAGGAAAGCACGTTACAAATTTGGCGCCCGAGCAGGGACTCATTTGTTGAATTATTAGGAACCGTTATTATTTTTTTTCTTGTTTTCCGTATAGTGTATTAGAGCAGGAACCTATTTGTTGATTTATTAGAAACCGTTATTATTTCTTTTCTTGTTCCCGTACAGCGATTGCAGAAAACTCATTTGTTGATTTGAACAAGGACCGTTATTCCGTTTTAGATTTTTTTTTGGTGTTGTTTGTTGTTTTAGGCAGAGATTTTTTTTATTCCGTTTCGCTGATTGTTGATTATAGTAGGAACCGTTTTATACCGTTTTTGATTTTTTTTGTTGTTCTGGAATAACCTTGCTGTATTATTGTCATTCTGATTTCGACTGTCTTCCGCCATATGTCAAGGAGAAACTCCGAAGATCTTGACTTGCCCGTTTTGTTCGCTCAGGACGAAACTAAGGAATCCGAATCCGTTCCTGGAGGACCTGCCCAGCTACCGACCGTAACTTCCGTGAAAGAAGGAACAGACAATCGAGTGAGCTGGGTATATTTACTGAGAAACGAGGGTCTTAATACCGAATTAGCAAAGAGAAATCTCTCAGTTACTGGAACCGTTCCGGAAAAAAGAAGGAGACTAGTGAAGTTTTTAAGGCAAGAGAATATTCCTACACGACCCGTTTTAGACCGACCCGATACCGATATCGCTATGGCAACTCCTCCAATAAATTTACACGACTGGAAGGTGTGCTTCGGAAACCGAGGGGATCCTGCCGCTTTCATGGAAAGGATAGAGGAGATCTGTACGGCTAAGAGTATTTTGAAAGATAATTTGCTAACGGTGCTACCTGAATTACTGTCCGGTGAACCCGCATTATGGTACCGGAATAATCGAAACAGATACACCAACTGGAAAGTTTGAAACCGATTTTCGAATTTTCTTCCATCCTGTAAATCACGAAGACGACTTAGAAGCCGAGATAAGTCGTCGTCTACAGCGAAGAAATGAGTCTACCGCTACTTACATGACCGATCTCCAAACTCTTATGCGACGACATGGAAAGCTAACTTTCGAACAACAGTTAGCATGGCTGTACTTCAACCTGTTGCCGGAATACCGTCTACATGTCAAAAAAAGGGATTTTGATGATTTTTCCACATTTTGTCAGGTTGTGAGAGAATATGAGCTCCTTAGGAAGGAACTCCAAAATGAACCCAGCCACAGTGGACCGAATCGTGGGACCGTCAGACCGCAGCAGATAGGACCAAGATATGGACCGTCTCACAACTCTACTCCTGGTCCGACCAGAGTACTCGTCGCAAGTTCTAGTCAACCGTCTGGATCGTCTTCCCGTTCACCCATCTTTTTTGAGTTTGCCGGTTTTCTTTAGATTCAAGGGATAATCAGATTTGGAAGTGGCCTAGCCATAATTTATTTGATTACCTGGCAGCGTTGTTTTCCAGTTCCGTTGTACCTTTCTGATATAATTTTTTTTTCTTAACAATAGTTTGCCGATTTTCTTTAGATTCAAGGGATAATCAGATTTGGAAGTGGCCTAGCCATAATTTATTTGATTACCCCGGCAGATTCAAACATTTTTTTTCAGCTCTCAGGTACAAATCTTTTACACATTTTGTTTGTTTGTCGAAAAATATTTTGCCGGTTAAATTTAGATTCAAGGGATAATCAAATCTGGAAGTGGCCTAGCCATAATTTATTTGATTCCCCTGCAGATCTAATACGTTTACGTCTCGTGTGTCAAGAGTAGTTTTCCGTGGTTGTGATAACCTTACAGGCTTTGACCGTGCGTTCTTTCTTCCGTTTTTTTACTCGCTCCTGTAGTAGTTATTCATAACAGACCACAAGGTAGTAATAAACAAAGTTCCTGATTTCTCCGCTATTTACCGTAACTTATTTTAATTTAAAAATCGATATTCAATTGAGTCGTGTTAAAGATTCGATAAAGAATTGGTTGAAATAATTTAACAAGACCCCTGGAATTTTCCGTAACCTCCATCTGAGGCTATCTGGAACTCTTGACGCTAATGGTCAAGGGGCCGTGGAGCAAACCACGTTAAAAATCTGGCGCCCGAGTACTCCGACGAAAGATTTTCAGTCAAGGGTGTGCATAGTGACGTGTTAGTGTGGTAGAAGGCACGTATAGCAGGAAAGCATGTTACAATGTATTACAAACAAAATTCATCCGGTATCCACCAATATTTAATTTCCCCAAGTAAAATATATTTACAATATTTGGCTTTCAGGTTCAATATTTCTCCAGAGAATATTAAAATTACATCTTGTAACGCGTTTTCCTGTACATGTGGTCGTCTACCACTCGAACACGTCACTATGGACACCCTTAGCTGAAAATCTTACAACGGAATGCTCGGGCGCCAGATTTTTAACGTGGTTTGCTCCACGGCCCCTTGACCCTTATCGTCAAGAGTTCCAGATAGCCTCAGATGGAGGTTACGGATAATTCCAGGGGTCTTGTTGAACTTATTTTGATCAACTATACTCAAATTTACAATCAAATATAGGTTTATTCTCAACTAATGAGTTAATAACGGAGTGAATAAGAATTTTTCTCTGCTATACGAATAATACTCTGTGGTCTATTGTCCTTATAATTCTATAGGACTGTCAAACTAACGGGGAGAAGAGAGGGGTGGATTTAATAGGCTAAACCGATCAAACTACTAATACGGATGAATCTGCCGGGTAAACGAACAAGCGTAACTGAGCCACATCCGAGTTCGAATATCCCTTTGGATCTGAATGTAATCCGAAAAAAAAAACACAAAATTTATTTATTGATCACTGATTGAAGGGAATACAGTTATAAATCTGCCGGGTAAACGAACAAGCGTAACTGAGCCACATCCGAGTTCGAATATCCCTTTGGATCTGAATGTAATCCGGAAAAAAAAAACACAAAATTCATTTATTGATCACTGATTGAAGGGAATACAGTTATAAATCTGCCGGGTAAACGAACAAGCGTAACTGAGCCACATCCGAGTTCGAATATCCCTTTGGATCTGAATGTAATCCGAAAAAAAAACACAAAATTTATTTATTGATCACTGATTGAAGGGAATACAGTTATAAATCTGCCGGGTAAACGAACAAGCGTAACTGAGCCACATCCGAGTTCGAATATCCCTTTGGATCTGAATGTAATCCGAAAAAAAAAACACAAAATCTATTTATTGATCACTGATTGAAGGGAATACAGTTATAAATCTGCCGGGTAAACGAACAAGCGTAACTGAGCCACATCCAAGTTCGAATATCCCTTTGGATCCAAATTAATGTAATCCGGAAAATGACACAAAATTTATTTATTGATTACTGATTGAAGGTAATACAGTTGTGAATCTGCCGGGTAAACGAACAAGCGTAACTGAGCCACATCCAAGTTCGTATATCCCTTTGGATTTGAAAAAAAAAATTTTTAAACGGTACACTACTTTTCAAACAAGAAAATAGATTTATTCCGATCAAGTTCAAATTATTCTACTTATCGACACACAGAGTAGTAAGCAAAAAAAACTCGGAAGGAAAATTGAACTATTTATAGAAAACGTATATAAATGCCCGGTAAAGATAACACAAAATCGTAAATTCAATAAAAAGACGGCGAATTAATACCTATTTATTGTTTGGCAAAAAAAAAACCAATTTTCTAGAATGAATTAACTTTTATTCAAAAAAAAAACTAAAACTAGTTTTTATTCAACAGCGGTTAAATCGAATTTCGGAAAAATAAGAAAATGAAATTTCTTCACCAGTAAAATCTAATTCCTATAATGGAAGCAAATTTCTTCAAGCAAATTACAATATTTAAGTATAGCCGGTTATGTTCAAACAAGAATAACCGAAGTAAAAGTTTTCACAAAAATACAAGATATCAATCGGTACGGAAAACAAAATCAAATTGTTTCAAAAGTACGGAGTACGGAGGTACGGAAATTGTTGAATATCGGTACTGTGATTATTAAAAATATTTTACCTTCCTGAAGCGGCTTCGGTATGCACAAACTTAACTAAACGAATTGTCTTTTAAACTAAAAACTCCGGGAACCGGATCGGATTTCTCGTGTTCACACGGCAAAACGGAACTATATCGGTAACTAGTAGAAGTTTTGAGCTGACGGCTGAGAAATACGAGTTGCTTCTCAAAAATCCACACTTCTGTCCTTTTATATTCTCATTAGTGAAATTTTATTTCGGAACTACAAAAAAAAGTTTGTAATATACCAGACGTCTTTTGGAATTAATTAAATTAAATTATATGGTATATATACCAAATGTCCTTTTAAAATGAAAAATTTTAACTTCGGAAATGACTGAATTTCATGATGGAATATGAATTTGCGTACCTCCGGACTAATACAAAAAATACTAAAACTAATATAACGGCGATAAAAAAAATAATTCGGTAACAAAAGGGAATCGGAAAGTTAGTAACGAGTTATCTAAAGACAAGTCGTAAAATAAAAAAGTGAAAGAAACTAAAAAAAACTAAGTCGGTGCACAAAAAAATAACTCGTTACACACTCCCTTTTCTTCGGTAAAAAAAATTAGTGAACGGAAGACCAACTTTCGTTCACTACATTTTTTTTAGCTCACCATGTGGTTTATTATAAACTATATATAAAAAAATGACCAAATGTATGGAAGAAAAAAAAAATATCTTCGTATCCAGCGGTCTCATCTTCTGGAACGTCGACATCGGAATGAGCAGTCGGGAAGATAAGGTCCTCTTCCTCGGGATGAATGACGTCGATATGATCGGCTGCTGCGTCGTGGCGCTTCTAAGACGGGTGAAGGTCGTTCGGTGTTGATGTTGCACTGGGTGGTTGCATCCTGCATGAGTCGGGGTTGACTGGGTGGACTTGGACGGCCTTTGTTCGTGTACGGGGATTTTGTCTGTCACATGGGCATTCTCTGGACATCTGGCCCACTTGTCCACATCGGGAGCAGAAAAGGATGAATGGTCGGCTGCAGCTCTCCCGACGGTGACCTGAGGCTCCACACCTCCAACAAGTATCATCCGTCAGGGTGATGAACTTTCGGGAATATAACATCCCTTCCATTGTCCGGATCATGACCGGAATGTTGCCAGATTTCCATATTATCCGCCTGTCTTCGACGGGGATCGTATCCGGAACATCGGGATGACTGGGGTTTTCCAATTGAAGGTATATTGGATCCGCCACTACCAGTACGTCATTTGGTGATTCGGCATTCATCTAATCAGAAACAGAATTTAACGGTAAACGAGAATTCGGAAAAAAAACTTGAAAAAAAAAACATTTCATTCATTGGCAGGTTTTAAATCTTTTACATGTATACGATTATACCGTTTTCCGTTTTCGTCTCGCAAATCATATACAACCGGTGATATGACACGTACGACTTCGTACGGTCCGGAATACTTAGGAGCCAGTTTCGCGACGATGTGATCAACTGCAGATGATAGTGTGTGTTCCTTTCTCATTACTTTATCGCCTATGGTACATTTCCAGTCACGGCGGCGCAGATTATCGTTACGACTTTGACTGGTAAATGCCCTGGACAGGTTAAGACGGACTAAATCGAAACATTCTTGTAATTTCTCTACTCGCAAGGAATGTGACTTCGGATCTTCTTCGGTAGGGTCGTCTACTCCGGCATCTTCTTCCGGACTTCCCTCGGTATTCTTTACAGCATCTTTTCGGAAAGATTTCGGTGTCTCTGGTTCTCTACCAAAATTTAGGAAGGCGGGCGAGAATCCAGTCGAGTCGTGTCTTGAATTATTCATTGCAAACTTCAAATCAGGCAACCTTACATCCCAGTCTCGGTGATCTGCTTCGCAGTATTGCGCAATCATTGTCTTCAGGGTGCGGTTGGCTCGTTCTACTGGATTTGCTTGCGGTGTATACGGTGGCGTGAAACGGTGTCGGATTCCTAATCCACTCAGCATGTCCTTGAAAAGTTTACTGTCATACTGAGTTCCATTGTCGGTCAGCACGGTACGGGGGCAACCAAATATTGTCAAAACTTCTTCGTAGAAGGCAGTACTTATGCTACTTGCAGTAGCATTCCTTAGCGGTTTACTTTGTACCCATTTAGTGAATCGGAATTGAAACATAATTATATAACAGTGCCCTTTCTTACTTCTGGGTAACGGTCCAATGATATTGGAGCTAACAGTTTGCCATGGTTGTCGGTTTGCTGATGGCTGCATCTTGCCTGGGAGCTTCTGTTGCGACGGTTTGTACTTTTGACATTGCAGACATTTCCTCACGTATTTGACAAAGCATCAGCCACACGATTTAGAGCACCTTTACGGTACTGTATCTCGAAATCATACTGTTGTAGAAAAATACTCCACCTAGCTAAACGTCCAGACGGACTAGTTATGGAATGTAACCACCTAAGAGATTGATGATCGGTAACAACCGTGAAATGGTAGCCCTCTAAATAGGGACGCATCTTTTCAATCCCCCAAACAATGGCAAGACATTCTTTCTCGGTGACGGAGTAGTTTTTCTCGGTAGGACTCAGAGTGCGACTAGCATACGCTACCACGTGCTCGTGGCCATCTTTTTGCTGGGTAAGGGCTATTCCCAAACCATATTCTGAGGCATCGGTCTGCAGAGTGAATGGTACGGTAAAATCGGGACAACTTAAGACGGGTGATTCAGACAGACAGGTTTTAATCAATGTAAAAGCGGATTCTTGTTCTTCGGCCCACTTCCATCGCTGAGACTTACGGAGCAATTTTGTCAACGGAGCCACCTTTTGAGAAAACGATGGCACAAACCTTCGATACCAAGATGCAACTCCTAAAAACCTTCTTAGTTCTCGGATATTTCTCGGGGCTGCAAATTTCACAATACTTTCTACCTTCTCTGGATCAGTACGGATTCCATCTCCTGTGATAACATGGCCTAAATATTTCATTGACGGTAAACAGAAATGACATTTTTCCGGATTGAGTTTTAGCTGAGCTCCTCGTAATCGGCGGAACACTTCGGACAGGTTTTCCAGATGTTGGTCAAATGTTTCTCCCAGAACGATGATATCGTCCAGATACGCAAAAGCGTAAGGATCTAGATCTGGACCTATTAATCTATCAACCAATCTCTGGAATGTAGCAGGCGCGGAATGTAAGCCGAATGGAAGAACCGTGAATTGAAACAATCCACGTCCTGGTGCGGTGAAGGCGGTAATGGGTTTACTCTCTGGTGTTAACGGCACTTGCCAATATCCACTCTTCAGATCCAAACTGGAAATATACTTGGCCTTACGAAATTTATCTAAAATAGCATTAATAAACGGAAGAGGGTAAGCATCTTTCATTGTGACCTCGTTAACTTTCCGGAAGTCTATACAGAAACGGTTTTTCCCATCTTTCTTCTTTACAATGACAATTGGAGAACTCCACGGACTTGTAGAGGGTTCGATAACTCCCTCTGCCAACATGGTATCTATCTCAGCATTGCAAATTTCTTGCATTTTCGGGTTCATTGGCCGGTATCTGTTTGATCGGACGTGGTTGCAACAAACGGATCTCATGCTCAACCAGTGTAGTCGGACCTTGTAAAAATTCAAATTTCGGTAACTCTCGGTCCAGAAAAGTATTCAGTTTATCTGTCTGGTCTTTTGATAAATTTCTTCCCGTAAGTGGAACTATGGTTTCCAACGGACATCCTATATAACCATAATTGTGGTGATCTCCTAAATCTCCCGGAGATAACGCGGATATTTCAAATTTATTGTCGTCTTTTCCTTCTCGCCATTCTACGAGAGATGACGAAAAGACTACGGGCTCGGTTTGCTTTTTGTCAACCCCTAGCTCCAGGGAAGACGCGAAGACTTCAGAAACAGATTTTCCGTTATCAACCCCCAACAACACCGGGGAAGACTCGGAGACTTCGGAAACAGATTTTCCTTTGTCAACCCCTAACAACACCGGGGAAGACTCGGAAATTTGAACGACAGATTGCTCTTTGTCAACCCCTAACTCCAGGGAAGACTCGGAGACTTCGGATACAGATTTATCTTCGTCAACCCCTAACAACACCGGGGAAAACTCGGAAACTTCGACAACAGATTGCTCCTTGCCAACCCCTAACTCCAGGGAAGACTCAGAGACTTCGGAAACATATTTTTCAGAATAACGGTTTTCTGTGATAATTGGCACATCGACTTCTTTCATTGGTTGATTTACCAACCCTAAAACTCCAACAGGACTTGCTAATAACGGTCGCCTTACTATTTTATTATTAATGTAAATAGTGCCAGTTCCTAACTCCAAACGGAAATTATATTTTTGTAGAACATCGTGCCCTAAAACAATATCGGTTATCAATCCGGGAAAATGCTTTAACAAACCCTCCATATTGACGTCATCGATTTTCCAACTGAGCTCATAAGTATCGGTGATGGAGACTACATCTCCATTAGCTAAACGGGCCTTCGTACCTAGACGAGTGGCAGTTGATCACCAATATAAGATTTAGCTGCTGCGGTATCTAACAACGCTTGAAATTTGTGTTTACCTATTTCGACGTCTATGTGCGGTCGGAGGTCGTTCATTTCTGCCGGCGGCGTTTCGGTATAAGAGACAAAGATCTGCGGAAGCTGTGTCGGTCTCTCCTCGGTACAGCTTCGGATTAGTTTTCCTGCCTCCTGCAGGAACAATCACGGGAAAGTACTCCTTCCCTATTGCAACGGGAATAGAATATCTTCGGTGGGTTTTGGCAGTTGTTTCGGTAATGTCCTGCCTCTCCGCAGCGGAAACAAATCGGTTCACGAGAAGCTGATCCAGGCGGCTGCTGTGCCGTATTCGGAGGCGGGCGGCGAGGAGTATCGGACGGTGACGGTTGATTGGAGCTTGCGACGGGTACTCTGGAAGGACCAGGAGTAGAGTTGTGAGACGGGTATCTGGATGCTATTGGCTGCGGACGGGGATTTGGTCCACGGTTCGGTCCACTGTGGTTGGGTACTGATTGGAGTTCCTTTCTGAGGAGATCATATTCCCTCACCACCTGACAAAATGAGGAAAAATCATGAAAGTCGCCTTTTCGGACCTGCAGACGGTATTCTGGCAACAGGTTGCGGTACAGCCATGCTAACTGTTGTTCGGAAGTTAGCTTTCCATGTCGTCGCATGAGAGTTTGTAGCTCGGTTATATATGTAGCGGCGGACTCATTTCTTCGCTGTAGACGACGGCTTATCTCGGCTTTTAAGTCGTCTTCGTAATTTACAGGATAGAAGAAAATTTGGAAATCGGTTACAAATTCTTTCCAGTTGGTGTATCTGCTCCGGTTGTTACGGTACCAATATGCTGGTTCACCGGACAGTAATTCAGGTAGCACCGGTAGCAAATTATCTTACGGAATACACTTAGCCGTACAGATTCTCTCTATCCTTTCCATGAAATCGGCAGGATCTCCTCGGTTGTAGTGAATAGACAAAAATATATTTCGTAAAATATATTGTTTTAATTGATAATTGGTCAATACTTAGAAATGCGCGAATTATGTAGTTGAATGAACTACAGGAATTTAGTACACGTCCCTACTGTTGCCAGGTGTTTATTTATTTATTGTAGTGTAAGCATTTTTGGTTAGGTTATAGATTTGTAGACATCAATTTTAATGATTATTAAATAAAGTTATGCTGAACGAATAAGTTGCTTTATTCATTGGAAGTATGTAATTAGAATCAACAGAACCTGAAGATATACTTTGAACATTTTTAAACAAAGTATATCACATGGCGATCCTGCCAGTTCTACAAATTGTATAATAGTTTGTAGTTATGTGTAAGTGACAGTTTGGATTGTGAAATATTATCAATAATATGGGACAAGAGCATTCTAAGGAAGAAATTATCATAGCCCAGGCTGGTAATAGTGGTGGTCTTACGAATACTCCCAAATTAAACGGAGGGAACTCTTTTTCGACAGCGGAGATTCTGGGAATTATTGCATTTGCTGGGTCGTTGGTGACAGTGATCTACTTCGTGATGAAGACATTCAAAAGGCATTTGGAAAATAAGATAAGAAGAGAAATAAGGATGAGTCAAGAGCTAGTATAGTAAAACAGTGCTAGTGAGTGAAACATTAATGGAAGAAGGTATTTTTAACTCTAATTTTTAATTATATTGTATTCTTTTATTTGTACAAATGAGTAGTATAGACTTATTTAATGATTTAAATGAAAGTATTAAGGGATTTAAACGGACCTTAGGTAAAGATAATCAACAAAGGCGTTTTAATTTAGGAGTTAATAAGCAGCAAAGTAGTGAATTAAGTCAGTTTCAAAGAGAATTTGTAGCTTTGAAAAGGGCATTTAATTTAAAATCTCATAGTACAGAAACTACTGATACCGTTAAATCAATTGTGGAGTCAATTGAGAAAACAATTGACGAAGTAAGTAAAAGTTTAGAGGAGAGATTGGCGATTATCATAAATTCAAAGGAGAACTTAATCAATATGGGAGAGAAATTTGATTTAAAAACAGCTTCTAGTTTAGTCCCTGTAATTGACGATACGGAGGAATCGGTAAAACAACTAATTGATGCCATAGAATTATACGATAGCATTTTAGATAATGATGGTAAAAAGTTTTTGATTAAATATGTGTTAAAAACTAGGTTGACACAATGTGCAAAATTAAAATTGAATTCAACTTACAACTCTAATGCAGATTTAATTACAGATATTAAAAGTAATTTGCTAACAAGGCAATCAGCAGCTTCTTTATCGTTAGGTTTACATAATATGAAACAAAAAGACAAATCAATCGACGACTTCGGTAAATCTATCGGAGAGTTAATGGTAAATTTAACACTAGCGCAAGCTGATGGGGATGCAAGCGCGACAAAAATTTTGAAAATTACGAATGAAAAATTGGCTATTAATGCTTTTGCAAATGGTTTACGTAACCACGATTTAAAAACAATAGTTAAAGCACGAAATTATAATTCGTTAAACGAGGCGATAAGAGGAGCTAAAGACGAAGAAATAACGAATAATTCAAATTCCCACATTTTTAGTATGCGCGGTCGATCCAAATCTAGGGCAATTAATAATAGAGATAGAGGATTTGGCCGAGGAGTTAATAATTACTCTCAAAATAGAAATTTTTCCCAAAACCAAAATTATTTCAGAAATCAAAATGCTTCGAGATACCAAAATTCGTCCAGATATCAAAATTTTCCTAGACATCAAAATCGAGGTAATAATCGCGGGATGAGATCTCGTGGAAATCCTTATCGTGCTCCACGCAATTTTTTCTTGCATAATGAAGACCAGAGGAGCGAAAATAACAGTGAAAACGTTTTTTTTCGTCCCTAAAGGTAATGATCAAGATAGTCATGTAGTACTGAATGTAAACGGTTTAAATTACATTCGAATGAGATATCAAAATAGAGATTTAGTTTTTTTGCTGGATTCTGGCGCTTCTATTAGTGTTATTTTTCCATCTAGTATTAGCGAGAATCAGTTTGTTGACACATCAAACCGGATTAAAATAAAAGGTATATCTGGGTCAACAGTTACAATGGGGTCAGCAAATATTTTATTACAGTATGATAATATTAAGATAGGTCATAAGTTCCATGTAGTAAAAGACTTTGAAGGTAATATAAATGGTGTAATTGGATCGGACTTCTTTGTTAAACACTATGCAGTATTAGATTACGAAACATTCATGTTCTATTTTCACGTGAACGATAAGAAAATAGCTATTCCTTTAGAATCCGAACACAATAATTTTACAATAATTCCACCTCGTTGCGAAATAATTAAATATTTTGAAGTCAAACATAAAAATGATAGCTTAGTAGTTCCAGAAGAAATTTCACAAGGTGTTTTTATAGCAGGTATTATTACTAGAGCTTGCAATAACAAAGTACCGGTTAAAATCTTAAATATTAATGATAGAGAAATTACACTTAAAAATTTTAAACCTAAATTAGAAGATGTTTCGAATTTTAACATTCATGAATTTGGAGATATTCCCTTTTCAGTTGACCGTTTAGATAAATTATTAGGTATAATAAATGTTAATGGATTAAGTGAAGAAGAAAAGATATCTATTCACAAAATATGTGCAAAATATGCAGATGTTTTTCATTTAGAGAACGATCCATTTACAGTGACTAACGTTTATAAACAAACAATACATCTAAACAACGATTCAAATCCAGTTTATATTAAACCGTATAGATTACCTCATGCACAAAAATCGGAAATTCATAAGCAAGTAGATAAATTATTAAATGATGGTATAATTGAACCGGCAAAGTCACCATTTTCTAGTCCATTATTACTAGTGGAAAAGCGAGCTATAAATGGTCAAAAACGCTATAGAGTAGTTATCGATTACAGACAACTAAATAGACAAATTACCGATGATAAATTTCCTTTACCATGTATAGACGAAATTTTAGATTCTTTATCAGGAGCAGTATACTTTTCTCACTTGGATTTGTCTCAGGGTTACTATCAAGTAGAGTTGGAGCAAGCTTCGCGACCTTGCACAGCTTTTACGACAGACAGAGGACAATTTCAAATGACTAGGTTACCTATGGGTCTAAAAATTAGTCCTAGTGCTTTTTCGAGAGCTATGACGATAGCAATGGCGGGTTTGAATTACGAAAGATGTTTTGTATACTTAGATGACCTTGTAGTTTTTGGAAACAATTTAACAATTCATAATCAAAATTTAATAAAAGTGTTGCACCGCTTACGAAAAGTTAACTTAAAATTAAATCCACTGAAGTGTGAATTTCTAAAAAAGGAAATATTATATTTAGGACATGTAATATCTTCTGAGGGAATTTCACCAGATCCACAGAAGATTAGTGCGATGCAATTATATCCAACACCAAAAGATTCAAGCGAAACTAAACGTTTTGTAGCATTCGCTAATTACTATAGAAAATTTATTAAGCAGTTTGCTGAAATTGCAGCACCTTTAAACCATTTAAGTAAAAAAGGAGTAGTTTTTCAGTGGACTCCGGAATGCGAAAAAGCATTTCAAACGTTAAGACAAGCATTAATCCAACCCCCTGTTTTAGCCTACCCAGATTTTTCCGAAAGAAATCAATTTATTTTAAAAACGGATGCTTCAAATTTGGCTCTAGGCGCCGTTTTATCAAATGGTGATGATAAACCTATAGCTTTTGCGAGTCGGAAATTGAATAAAGCCGAAATAAATTACTGTACAATAGAAAAGGAGCTGTTAGCCATCTGTTGGGCAGTGAAAAAATTCAGGCCTTACCTTTTTTCTAGAACCTTTTTGATTCAGACAGACCACAGGCCTTTAGTGTATCTTTTTGGAATGGTAAACCCGTCTAGTAGACTTACAAAATTTAGATTAACTTTAGAAGAGTACGATTTTGTTATTGAATATGTTAAAGGCCGCGAAAACGTCGTAGCGGACGCATTATCACGGGTAACAATTAGTTCGGATGATTTGAAAACGCTTTTGTCAGCCAAAGATGAAAATATGAAAGTAATAACAAGATCCCGAAAAAAGGAAATGGAAAAAACCGATAATTCTGAGATTGATTTTAACAATTCTTTAAATGAAAGGCTTGATCACCCTGGAGTTGTAGAATTATTGAAATCACCGATAGAATGTGTCGAATTAAGATTTGTGTGTGCTAATGATTTTAATGAGAAACTTATCAAGGGAACATGTAAAAGAAAAAATAATGATTGCAAAAAGGTTAATACCTTATTTGATAAAAAAGCAAATATTATTTATATAAATCAAGCAACTCTATCAAAGACGGACAGCCTAGGCACATCTTTGAGAGCCTTGAAAGAAATTTGCGAAACTGAAAAAATTCCGGAATTAGTTATAATAAAAAATAAAAGATGCGCATCAATAATAAATGAGTTTTCAAAAGTTCCCAATGATATAAGAAATGCAGGTATAAAAATAACTGTAATTAATAGTTCTCAAAATATTAATAATAAAGAAACACAACAGTTAATTATCAACGACTATCACATGCTCCCAACAGGAGGTCATACCGGTGTTAATCGGATGTACAAAAATATTAAGAAATTGTATTTTTGGCCGGGACTTCGAAAAGATATTGAAGACTTTGTTAAGCGTTGCGATGCTTGTCAAAGACATAAGTATTCTAAAAATACAAAACATCCATTACAAATTACAACTACTGCTACCTCAGCTTTTCAGAAAGTTTTCCTTGACTTGGTTGGTCCCTTAGATCAAGACAAAGAAAATAATCGATACATCCTGACGTTACAGTGTGATTTAACTAAATTTGTCGAGGCATATCCGATACAGAATAAAGAAACTGTAACAGTTGCTAAAGCATTTGTTGAAAATTTTATACTTCGTTTTGGCATACCCGAACAGATCTTGACGGATAAGGGTTCCGAATTTATTTCTTCCACTCTCGAGGAAGCTTGTAAATTCTTAAAAATTCAAAAACTTAACTCTACAGCCTATCATCATGAAACTGTAGGAGCTTTGGAAAATTCACATAAAAATCTCGGCGCCTACTTACGCATATACGCGTCAAATCATGTTAGTGATTGGAGTTCTTGGGTTTCTTTTTGGTGTTTTGCATATAATAACACGGTTCACACAGAAACGCGTTATACCCCTTACGAGTTAGTTTTCGGAAAAGCTAGTAGATTGCCTTCAAACGTGTTAAATGATATAGACCCGATCTATAACTTCGATGATTATCCGAAAGAATTAAAATATCGATTGCAAGTCGCTTGGAATGACGCGAGAAATAATTTGTTGGCATCAAAAATACATCGTAAAGCGAAATACGATACAAAAATAAATATTGTTAATGTTAAAGTAGGAGATAAGGTACTAATTAAAAACATGGGTAGTTCCACAAAATATGATCCTCTGTTCAAAGGTCCTTATGAGGTCATAGAAAATAAAAATAGTAACGTAGTTGTGAAAATTGGAAATAAAGATGTAGAAGTTCATAAAAACAATATTAAGCTTTATAATTCATAATTCTGTTTTAATGTTAAGTAAATCATGTAATATAATTTTGTTGTACTATGTATAGGATATGAAAATGAATTAGATAATTTACAAAACCTGATATGTCTTTGTGTAATTATAAAAAAAAAAAAAAAAAAAATATATATATATATACTATAAATTTTTTTTTTGGTCAGCGAGGGAGGTGTAGTGAATAGACAAAAATATATTTCGTAAAATATATTGTTTTAATTGATAATTGGTCAATACTTAGAAATGCGCGAATTATGTAGTTGAATGAACTACAGGAATTTAGTACACGTCCCTACTGTTGCCAGGTGTTTATTTATTTATTGTAGTGTAAGCATTTTTGGTTAGGTTATAGATTTGTAGACATCAATTTTAATGATTATTAAATAAAGTTATGCTGAACGAATAAGTTGCTTTATTCATTGGAAGTATGTAATTAGAATCAACAGAACCTGAAGATATACTTTGAACATTTTTAAACAAAGTATATCACACATTCAGTGGCGAGTTTGCCATGACAGCTGGAACGGGTTCGGTATCGGTATCAAGATCTTCGGAGTTTCTTCCTTCCCTTCAACTCCTTTCAAGCTCCTTCTGCTTTCTTGCTGGTTTGTTTGAAACGCAACAACAACGACAACACTAACATAATCCAGCACCGGCAAAACTGTTCTTCTTAAAAGAAAACTAACAGGTCCCAGTCCCTGTTTAATCAACCATACGGCAACAAAAACAATATAAAACAGTCCAGCAACAATACGGTAAACCATGAGAAAAATCAATAACGGTACATAATGGCTCCTACTATACTTAATAATCAGCTCACTCTACAACTTGCTTGAAACGGAATAAACAAAAAAAATCTCTGACCAAAACAACAAACAATACCAAAAAACACAATACCAAAAAAAAAACAAAACCAGAATAACGGTCCCTGTTCAAATCAACAACCAGCTCTTTACAATAAAACGGTAAGCAAAAACGAACAAAAAAAAAACGGTTTCAATAAAATCAACAAATCAGGTCAAATACGATATACGGAAACAAGAAAATAATAATAACGGTTCCAAATAAATCGACAAATGGGTCTCTGGTCTATACGTATTCGGAAAAAAAACAACGGTCCCTAATTAAGCAGCAAATGGGTCCCTGCTCGGGCGCCAATTTTGTAACGCGTTTTCCTGTACACGTGGTCGTCTACCACTCGAACACGTCACTATGGACACCCTTAGCTGAAAATCTTATAACGGAATGCTCGGGCGCCAGATTTTTAACGTAGTTTGCTCCACGGCCCCTTGACCCTTATCGTCAAGAGTTCCAGATAGCCTCAGATGGAGGTTACGGATAATTCCAGGGGTCTTGTTGAACTTATTTTGATCAACTATTCTCAAATTTACAATCAAATATAGGTTTATTCTCAACTAATGAGTTAATAACGGAGTGAATAAGAATTTTTCTTTGCCATACGAATAATACTCTGTGGTCTATTGTCCTTATAATTCTATAGGACTGTCAAACTAACGGGGAGAAGAGAGGGGTGGATTTAATAGGCTAAACCGATCAAACTACTAATACGGATGAATCTGCCGGGTAAACGAACAAGCGTAACTGAGCCACATCCGAGTTCGAATATCCCTTTGGATCTGAATGTAATCCGAAAAAAAAACACAAAATTTATTTATTGATCACTGATTGAAGGAAATACAGTTATTAATCTGCCGTGTAAACGAACAAGCGTAACTGAGCCACATCCGAGTTCGAATATCCCTTTGGATCTGAATGTAATCCGAAAAAAAAACACAAAATTTATTTATTGATCACTGATTGAAGGGAATACAGTTATAAATCTGCCGGGTAAACGAATAAGCGTAACTGAGCCACATCCGAGTTCGAATATCCCTTTGGATCTGAATGTAATCCGGAAAATGACACAAAATTTATTTATTGATTACTGATTGAAGGGAATACAGTTATAAATCTGCCGGGTAAACGAACAAGCGTAACTGAGCCACATCCAAGTTCGAATATCCCTTTGGATCCAAATTAATGTAATCCGGAAAATGACACAAAATTTATTTATTGATTACTGATTGAAGGGAATACAGTTGTAAATCTGCCGGGTAAACGAACAAGCGTAACTGAGCCACATCCAAGTTCGTATATCCCTTTGGATTTGAAAAAAAAATTTTTTAAACGGTACACTACTTTTCAAACAAGAAAATAGATTTATTCCGATCAAGTTCAAATTATTCTACTTATCGACACACAGAGTAGTAAGCAAAAAAAAATCGGAAGGAAAATTGAACTATTTATAGAAAACGTATATAAATGCCCGGTAAAGATAACACATAAAATCGTAAATTCAATAAAAAGACGGCGAATTAATACCTATTTATTGTTTGGCAAAAAAACCAATTTTCTAGAATGAATTAACTTTTATTCAAAAAAAAAAAACTAAAACCATTTTTTATTCAACAGCGGTTAAATCGAATTTCGGAAAAATAAGAAAATGAAATTTCTTCACCAGTAAAATCTAATTCCTATAATGGAAGCAAATTTCTTCAAGCAAATTACAATATTTAAGTATAGCCGGTTATGTTCAAACAAGAATCACCAAAGTGAAAGTTTTCACAAAAATACAAAATATCAATCGGTACGAAAAACAAAATCTAATTGTTTCAAAAGTACGGAGTACGGAGGTACGGAAATTGTTAAATATCGGTACTGTGATTATTAAAAATATTTTACCTTCCTGAAGCGGCTTCGGTATGCACAAACTTAACTAAACGAATTATCTTTTAAACTAAAAACTCCGGGAACCGGATCGGATTACTCGTGTTCACACAGCAAAACGGAACTATATCGGTAACTAGTAGAAGTTTTGAGCTGACGGCTGAGAAATACGAGTTGCTTCTTAAAAATCCACACTTCTGTCCTTTTATATTCTCATTAGTGAAATTTTATTTCAGAACTACAAAAAAAAGTTTGTAATATACCAGACGTCTTTTGGAATTAATTAAATTAAATTATATGGTATATATACCAAATGTCCTTTTAAAATGAAAAATTTTAACTTCGGAAATGACTGAATTTTATGATGGAATATGAATTTGCGTACCTCCGGACTAATACAAAAAATACTAAAATTAATATAACGGCGATAAAAAAAATAATTCGGTAACAAAAGGGAATCGGAAAGTTAGTAACGAGTTATCTAAAGACAAGTCGTAAAATAAAATAGTGAAAGCAACTAAAAAAAAAACTAAATCGGTGCACAAAAAAATAACTCGTTACAATCTCATTACCTGAAATATATTTTTTCACATTTAGCTCCTCGGTAACGTTTTGTTTCACCATTAGTAGATGAAATTTATTTTGACAGTTTTTCGAGTCATAAAAGTCAAAACATAGTTGGGTTTGCTGAAAACAGTAATGAACACTTAGCGTAAACAGTTCAGTTTTATGATAGCCTCAAGATTTGGTTACTTTAGGGAAACTGTCAAATGTATAACTTGTTCTGAATTGAAAGACATGATTTTAAAAACAATAAAATTTGTTAATCAATGTGGTTTTACAGTTGTTACAGTGATTACTGATGATAATAGAATAAACCAGAAAATGTTTAATGTACTTCTGTTTAAGACAATGAAAACCCAGTAAATGAAATCTCGGTAATATTTTCAACTTGATTTTGTTTGTGTTTTCGAAAATATTCGCAATAATTGGATAAATTTAAAACTTCATATGAAAACATTTGTGTTTCCTGTCTTTGAAAATAATGAAATTACATTTGCCTCTTTTCAACACTTGCGAATTTTATACAATGAAGAAAAGATCCGTCTTGTTGGTGAAGCTTTCAAATTAAATATAGAAAATTAGTTTATAATTTGGTTAAAAAAGTGGCATTCTCGTTAAGGAGACCTTGTTTGAAAATTAAGTAATGATACTATTCAAGCAATGTATCGGTGTATCTCAGTTCTAATTAAACTATGTGTATATTCTTCAACTGAATCGTAGATAAATTACATTTTGCCTGGTAAATTGCAAACTGATAACATGGAAAAAAGATTTGGGAAATACAGAGGTCTTTCCGGTTGTAATTATAATGTATCTTTTAGGCAAGAGTTAAAATCTGAAAAGAAAATTGGTGTTAACGAGTTACTTCATCATATAAAAGACAATAATTCACTTGATAACATAAATGACATTTGAAATGAAAGTGAATATAATTATTCTAATGTTGATGTAGTTGATTATTCCTATTTTCATTTAGTATTTTCAAAACTCGAATTAGAATTCAGGGAAATCGACAATTCTGTCCAAGAATATGACACACATCTGATGAAATTCTCAAATTGTCCGAAAGATCGAAAGATCAAAATTTAATGATGAGTATAATGACCACCTGCAAAGAGGAGTATTATATGAGGCTAATTTTTATGTTTAGACAGTTTTCTTTCACACATGTTGTATCTTCCAAACAATACTTGACAACCCTGATTTTAAAAAAATTAATTTTTCAAATATGACAATTAACATTTTATATTAGTCAATCTAACATAAATAAGTCTGGAGGCAAGTAATTTTGTTGAAGAATTTTTTCTACGACAACCTCGATAAATGTTCATTTTATAACAGTAACCTCAATCATAAACCAGCACATTTTGTACAAAATTTCATTTTTGCATCGGTTTCTAGGCAAGTTGCTAAGCAACGAATGCGAAATATTATGTGTTAGTTTTAGGTTCACTCTAAAATCAGGACGACTACGGCTTGTCAGATTATGACTGAAACGTGAAGTTTCACACTCGCCTTTGTTATTCCTCCGGTTGCTTTGCCGTGTCGTATAACCAGAGACTTCATGTTAATTATTGTCACATATATCGTCCTAAGTGGAGGAGGTTAACTGTGAATCGAAAACAGCCATCTTGCATTCCGATCTAAGTTGTCGAATAAAACAGACACGTTAGCATTTCAACCGCTGTGGGATTCATCTTCTAATATCATACTGAATTTTCAAGAATCAAATTATTTTTTTAATTATGATATTCCTACAGGTAAGATTCCATATTTCTATTCTAAATTATTTCCTTTCCTTTCTTGAACAATTCTTCATAATTTGTTCCCTTTCTCAACAATTCTCTGGTGAAGTTATTGAAGCGGTTGACTTCATAGTTTTGTTAACAAAGAATACCAGACTACCTTTAAACCGAATTGATGGTTTTCGCTATTTAACTAATAATTAATAGCTGATGGATAATAATAAAGGAAATACCTCCTCTGAATAAGTATCTCCACTGAATAAGTATCATTTTGGCCTGATACCCAAGAAGGCAGGGAGGCTACCAAACTAGTATCTCAGTAAAGATAAGTACCTTTATATTCAAAGAAGTTTTCACCAAAATCAACATTTCAAGCTTAAAATTCTTATTTCGCATCCTTTGTAAATCTAAATGGCTTCACCCACTGTAATTCTTTTCATATAATTTGTAAACTTAAGGGCTTCACCCACTGACATTGTTAATATAAGTATATTTTTTTAGAATAGATTTAACATAATTTTATATTTTTACACTTAGAACTCATTAAATCCATATTTATTGTTATTGCTTAACTTGTGGAATTTTATTTCAACTTCCTTTCAAGATAAAGCTAAATTACTATATTGCGATACTGATAGCCTTATACACCATTTTTTTGTTGATGATATTTATGAACATATGAAGGAAGTTATTCACAAATTTGACACATCACACTATTCAGATAATAATATGCCTAGGAAAAACAAAAAGTATTAGGATTAATGAATGATGAAAATAAAGGATATATTATGTCACATTTTGTTGGTTTAAGATCTAAAATGTATTCGTTAAAAGTGCAGTCTGATCATAATAAGGAAAATACTGTTATAAAAAAGGCAAAAGGAATTCAAAAATCAGCTTTAAGAAAATTACATTCGAGGATTATTATGGGTGTTTGTTTCACAATACATAAGTGGAGATACAAAAAAAATTAATCATGTGCAAAAAACATGATGTTTACACTGTGCGACAAAATAAACTTGCTTTTAGTCCTTTTGATAATAAGAGAATGGTGAATTATATATATATAGTGATGGGCAAATGTGTGGAACCAAGTTAATATCTCTGGAATTATTAAAGATATCAAAATGAAATTTGGAAGGTGGATACTACAGTAGATTGCCTATTTGTTTTCATATTTTTTAACAATTTTGACCTTCCGGTTTTACGGGAAGTAATGTCAATATTAAAATTTGCAATGGAACACCCTGTATATTATTTCAGTTTCAGATATTTTTGTATTCGTAATAAAATGTTCCATCAGAAACTAAAATAATATACAGGGTGTTCCATTGCGAATTTTAATATCGACACAAGTTTAAAGTTGTTAAAAAATATAAAAACAAATAGGCAATCTACTGTAGTATCCACCTTCCAAATTTCATTTTGATATCTTTAATAATTCCAGAGATATTTACTTGGTTCCACACATTTGCCCATCACTGTATACAGACACTTTTCCTCGGGGATTCAAAAATACTATCGTTTAATTATTTTTTTTTTGCAATGCATCAGTTTATGTTTTGTTTCCTAATCTCTCACAATCACCTTGGTTGGTCATTGTTTTACTACAAAAAGTGAGTTAATTGAAAAAATATTTTGGTTTCATTGCTTCATTTCATTTATTGTTCTTCAGTTAAAACGGAAGAAGTCAATTATTGACTATGAATCCAAACGTCAGAAACAGTTGAAGTTCAATAAAATTCTTAAAAGTCTATATTTTTAATTAAGAGGCCAAGGTTGAAAGGTTATCTCATTGACGTCATAATCATAGACAAACAACTAGATGAATTTGTGTTGCTATAATATATTCAGTTAAAGTTTAATAAGATTCTTAAAAGTCTATATTTGTTTCATTAAGAGGCCAGGCAAGGCTACTCGGCTCGGCTTCGCTCATATACTACAGGGGCAAACACTTCGTCCTCATAAGCTTTCAGAGAACTCAATAAACCTGGCCCGGGACCATATTAAATCATTTAAAGGGCGTAAGACGCACTATAGCCTGAGCAAAACCACCAAAGTCTATCTGCCTGAAGACTTAAACGTTAAAGAGATGTTTAAAATGTTTGAAGAAAAGTTTGCCCTAATAAAAGTTTCATATGTAACATATCGGTTTGGTTCAGAATTTGATATAGCTTCCGGCTTTCCAAGGTCAGACACCTGCAGTGAGTGTGACAAACATTTGGCGAAAATAAAAGGATTGGAAGCTAGTAAACAAAGCATAGAAGACAAAATATCTCTAAAATATAAACAAAGAGAAAGAGAGACATGGAAAAACTTGGAAAAGAAAACAAGTTAAACAAATCAAAAGCAGAAGCATTTCACCAGGGGAAACGCGATGCAAATAAAAACAACCAGAAGAGCATTTCTACAAAAGCTATCTGTTTAGATTAAGCAAAAAATGTGTCAGTTCCTAATATAACAACGAATGATGTTTATTACGAAAGACAACTTTCCATCTATTCATTCAACATTCATGTTTTATCCAAATCTCATTCAGTGTTTTCCATGTATCCAGAAATGGAGGAAATAAAGGTTTTGACTTCGTCTGTTTCTCCTTTGAAAGTGCACCCTTTCAAGGGAAGGCGCATGTTGGTGGTGATATTTGTCAAAGTTGTTATTTCTTCGGCATTTATTCACCCCCAATTTTTTATTTATTTTTTTTCCTCTTTTTATTTATTTTATTTTGTTTGTCTGTCCATCGAAGAAACGGAGTGCTTTTGTATATATTTTGGAAACTTGCTCACTTTATAATTTTTTGTATTAGATCAAGAACCCTTGAAGGGAGTCAAGTACCTGCTCGTGTAGAAGACTATCTTTGTAAAACCAGTTACTATCCAAACCTCTAGCGGAACACCGCTTTCAATAAAGCTTATAAGTTAGTGTTGACGTGTGTGCATTGTGCATTAACACCAACATCTTCAATCATGAGCAATTCTTAGCGAGTGGTTCACAGCCATAGTCGTGGAATAATATACAATGTATACAGGGTGTTTCATTGGGAAATGGGCATACGGTAAGGGTAGGTAGAGGTCGCCTAGGTGGTTCTAAAAAAACCCCATATGATGGGTCTAGCGCTCTTTATAACCGAGATACAGGGTGTTTTATAAATTTATCCTATTTCTTTCGAACCTCATAACTTCCGAGTTACCCTGTATATTATTTTGAGATTTGGTACACGTAATAACCATTACCTAGAGACTCCATCAAAAGCATCTCCAAAAAGATAGTGCAGGTCCGGCTTAATAAAAAATTTCAAAACTCGTCTTTCCTAAAAACAACACCCTGTATATGGATTTTTTTAAATTGCTCTTTATAATTGGAAAGGGTATAAAAAATCGAATCTACTTATTTCGTTTTCATTTTTCCGCAGACAATTTTATTACCAAAAATTTACCGTCAAAGTTATTATTTATGCACGTTTTTGGGGTTAACAATGGTATCGGAGTTTTTTTTTATTTTTCAGCTTGAAATGAAATCCATTTAATGCATCTAGAGAAGCATCCTAGAATTTCAATTGAGTTTGTATGTTTACGAGTACAGACCACCAAAAAATGTTATTACAGGGCCGTACTTAGAACATACTCACTCAGTATGTTTCGAATATTTCGAACACCCTGTATAAGAATATGTATCTGGAAACTATGCACTTCTTTTAGAATAACAAGAGTAAAATACGAGAAATGAATTTATACTTCAAAAAACGGAGAGATTTTTATTAATTTTATTAATTGACATGAACAGAAAACAAGAAATTCTAACAACATTGTCCAAACGAGTACTTTTAACATTTTTTGGAGTTCATTTCTCGTATTTTACTCTTGTCATTCTAAATGTAGAAGTGCATAGTTTCCAGATACATATCCTTATACAGGGTGTTCGAGATATTCGAAACATATTGAATGGGTATGTCCTAAATACGGCTCTGTAATCATATTTTTTAGTGGTCTGTACTCGTAAACATACAAACTCAATTGAATTTCTAGGATGCTTCGCTAGATGCATTAAATGGATTTCATTTCAAGCTAAAAAATAAAAAAAAAACCTCTCCGATACCATTGTAAACCCCCAAAACGTGCATAAATTATAACTTTGACGGTAAATTTTTGGTAGTAAAATTGTCTGCGGAAAAATAAAAACGAAATAGGTAGATTCGATTTTTTATACTCTTTCCAATTATAAAGAGCAATTTTAAAAAAAGTCCATATACAGGGTGTTGTTTTTAGGAAAGACGAGTTTTGAAATTTTTTATTAAGCCGGACCTGCACTATCTTTTTGGAGATACTTTTGATGGAGTCTTTATGTAATGGTTATTACGTGTACCAAATCTCAAAATAATATACAGGGTAACTCGGAAGTTATGAGGTTCGAAAGAAATAGGATAAATTTATAAAACACCCTGTATCTCGGTTATAAAGAGCGCTAGACCCATCATAAGGGGGTTTGTTAGAACCACCTAGGCGACCTCTACCCACCCTCACCGTATGCCCATTTCCCAATGAAACACCCTGTATAAGTTCATGAATGAAGAAAGGGAACAAGATGAACATTAACTTACCCTAAATCCATAAGTCATAATAAAGTAATCCTAGCCTGGGTACCAGGCCACCAAGGAATAAAAGGCAATGAAAAGGCCGATGAATTAGCCAAGCAGGGATCAGCGGAGGTCATGATAGGGCCAGAACCTTCCTGTGGAATTGCTAAATGCCTAAGTAAAGGATGCATCCACAAATGGATAAACAACCAGGCGTTACACTGGTGGTATGGAGCCCCAGGACAAAGACACGCTAAATTATTCCTTAAAAGCCCTTCGGCCAAACTGTCACACGACCTACTACGCCAAAGTCGAGAAACGACGAGGATAATAGTGGGAATGCTCACGGGGCACTGTAGGCTGAGGAAATATATGCATACAATTGGACTAGCAGAAGACAGCCTATGCAGGTTCTGCCAGGAAGACGAAACCGCGGAGCACGTACTCTGTGAGTGTGAAGGCCTAGCAAGGTTGCGGTTTCACTTATTCGGAGAAGAAAAACCGAAGGCAGAGAGCTACGCAAAGGACGCGGTAACCAGGCTATTAAGTCTAATAAAAAGAATAAAGCTGGATATCGAGCTCTAATATAGGGAGGACCACAATAGATCTGCAAAGGTCGCAGTGGGATAGGACAAAGAGCCACTCCAATTTCAATCTAATCTAATCTACCCTAAATTGGTTACAAAAAAGAGTTGCAGGCGCTACTGGTGTTGGACATATTCAAAAATTATATAAAACTGATGTATTGATGGCTTAAGAGTATTGCTACATATAACAGATGAGCATTTATTTACAATGAAACAATGTGAAAAATGAAGGTAAGAAATGCAGCCCAGATATTAAGCCAAAGGTTCGCTGCCACTTTACTAATGGTTAGCTATATAGGTGAGTATTTCTTCAATTTAATTAAGGTATTCAATTTAATATAATACTGATTCAGATCAACAGGAACGTCATGAAGGCCCAGAAAAAAAGAGTCCGAAGTTTTGAACAATTCTGAACCTACCAACAAATCTACAGTACAATATTACCTTGGAAAAGACAACACCAAATGGCTCCGAAGTGTTCCAAATAAGAATGTGAGAACGAGTGCCGAAAATATAATTACTTATTTGCCATGCGTAAAGACGTATATTAAGCTGCGGCAGCTTTTTCATAGGGCACTATCCGGCCTGGGTCCATAATTTGTTGCTTTTTGTTGCTAATTTGTTGCGTAAAAAGTAATTTTGTTGCTAATGCCGATACCGAGAAAACGCGTGCTCCCGTAGCGTAATATTATGTTGCGGCAGCCACTTTGGATATTTCGGCAACCAAAATAGCTACAAATACAGGACTCTGACTGACTGGGATATTTTGTTGCTAATTTGTTGCTTCGAGATGGCCTGATCAAAAAAAATTTTAATGCAGCCACTATTCGCCAAACTCACCCCTCGCTTTTGCGTTATCGAGCTACGGCAGCCATTTTCCATATTTACGCAACTAAAACAGCTAAAAATATAGGCCGGACAGCATATTTTAATGCTAATTTGTTGCTTCGAGATGGCCTGATCAAAAAAATTTTAAATGCAGCACCTACTCGCCAAACTCACTCATTCGCTTATTGTGGCATTTGAAAATCGTCCAATTCCTTCAAAGTCAACAATTGTGAAAATAATTAGAAATTCGAGAAATATGGATGTGTTTCATCTGTAGAAAATGCCAAGCTTCGGAAGATTCAATCGAACGCCCAATAAACGGTGAAAGACAGACTAGAGAATTGAATATTTGTTTAAAAGTTGAAACAGGACAGCCATCTTCTTCAAGACAAATTGCTGAAGAGGTTCATAAAACGCAAGAAATATTTTCCGAGCACAATATCAGTCGAATGGATTTCTGTGAGGAGATAATGGAATGTCATAATGCTGACGAACACTTTTTAAAAAATATTTTATTTACGGATGAGTCAACTTTTTCACTACATCAAAAACACAATCCATCCGTCACAAGATATTGGTTTCGGGAAAATAAATTAGCAACAAAATATGCCGTCAGGTCTATATTTCTAGCTATTTTGGTTGCCGAAATATCCAAAATGGCTGCCGCAGCTCGATAACGCAAAGGCGAGGGGTAAGTTTGCCGAGTAGGGACTGTATTTAAAAATGTGTGAACAGGCCATCTTGAGGCAACAGAATATGCCGTCAGTCCTGTATTTCCAGCTATTTTGGTTGCCGAAATATCCAAAGTGGCTGCCGCAGCTTAATATTACGCTACGGGGGCACGCGTTTTCTCGGTAACGGCATTAGCAACAAAATTACTTTTTCCGCAACAAATTAGCAACAAATTATGGACCCAGTCCGGATCGTGCCATATGAAAAGGCTGCCGCAGCTTAATATACGTTGCGTAAAGAGTTATGCTAAAAATGCAAAGAGCATAATCGATTGTTGGTCATTATTTTTTGACGACGAAATGTTAGCTGATATTGTCAAATATGCAAACATGAAGATTCGCTTATCAGCAGTAAAATACAAAGAGCAATATATTGTTCCAGAAACAACTTTGGCTGAATATAAAGCAGTTTTAGGATTTCTTTACTTAGCAGGTGTTTGTAGAACTAAGCATCAATTTGTGGATGACTGATGGCACTGGGGTCGATATATTCCGTTCCACAATGCCCCTCAAGCGATTTACTTTTTTGCTATAATGTATGCGTTTTGATAATATGGAAAATCGAGCAGAGCGACGTAAACATGATAAGCTCGCACCAATCCGATGGATATTTGACAAATTGTCGAGTTACTTTTTTTCATATGTATGTTATATACGAAATATCGCTGACGTTTGAGTTCCACATTTTCATATTAGAGGAAAATAACAGCTTCTCCGTTTTCATGAGAACGACGCTGGATTGCATTTTACATAAAAAATTTATGCTGACGTTTTATAAAAAAAACTTATAAATTAGATTTATGTAATGTAATCCAGTTACAATTTTATTCTTTATTACTTAATTTTATATTTTTCAAATATTATTGTATCTCAAGTGTAATTCAAATAAAAATCATTTTTTAAAAACCCAAACGTGATTTTGTGAATATAACATGTATGTTTCAAACTCGTTGACTCTTTAACTACGGGGCGCCTCTCAAATTGTCGATTTACTTTTCTATATTTTGGAAACTTGCTCGCTTTATAATTCTTTGTATTAGATTGAGAACCCTTGAAGGGAGTCATGCTTCAAGTACCTGCTAGTGTAGAAGACTATCTTTGTAAAACCAGTTCCTATCCAAACCTCTAGCACCCAAATTCCTAAAGTGGTTCAGGTAGACCCCCAGGGGCCCACGGGAGCCCGATAGGTGTCTGCGCTTGCGTGGAAAAAAAATTGGGGTCCACAACTCGTTAACGGGGATCTATAAAAATGTATTAGGTGACCCGACTTGACTTCTCCTATGAATATAGGGAGACAATAATATAGGCAGACAATATTATAAGAAATTAAACCACAATATTTTTAAATTCTTTAATTCAACGTTTCGGTAGCGTTCCAGCTACCGTTGTCAAGAAAAAATAAGTAAAAATTGATTTTTATCCCTAACTGACACAACAGAAAAAATTTGACCAAAAAATAATGAATAATATACCACAAGGAACATACAGAAGATAATATTATAAGAAGCTTGACTTCTCCTATGATTATAGGAAGACAATATTATAAGAAGCTCAGCAATTGTTTTTGTAAGAACTTGTATATTCCATATTCAGAAAGAGCGTGTCAAGACTCGCCGATGCCGCGCCGCCCGCCCGCCTAGTTGAAGTCGTGTGAACTTGCATGAACTTGTTGGATTTTTCTCTAATATAAATACGAATGATAAACATTACTCAATTGTTTCCGGAATTTAAAAAAAGAAAGTGTACCTATATAAGTGTTCACCAGTGACGGAAGTAGTTTTCAGACTTCTGAAAATTAAAGTGAATTGATATTATTGTTTGCCAGTGTTGGAAAAGTAAGTACCTACCTATCTATTTGTTAGCAGCTTGTATCTGCGGTAAAAACAAACCCACAAACAGTAGGTTCTGAACCATTCCAATAATAAAGATTTCATAGGTCAAGGAAAAGTATAACAGTATTTTTTTACTTTCTCAAACTATCTGATTTTAAGTATTTTTAAGTGATGCGTGCGTTTTGTATGGATAGTCCTAATTTTTTATCTTTATAAGTGCGTAAATAAATATTTAGTTTTGATTGTGTTTTGTAATGAATAAGTAAGTTGCGTTTAGTAAGTGACTAAGTACACGTATAAAATATATACAAAGTAAAAGTATAAAATAAAATACCTATATTTATTTCGAATAAGAACAGAAAGTTCAGGAATATTAAACTTCTATTCCAGCTAGCTCTACTCTAATTTCATTACAATTCTTTAAATATATTATTCTCTTAAAAAGCCACATCTATTATGTTTGTTAAATCATTTTAAGATTTATTATTTATTATTATCAAATGTGATTCGGGGTGCAATGCTCAGGGACACTTAGCTTTCGCCATTGTATCCCTTTCCCCCCAATTCGTACTTAAGCTATGCTTAGGCTGCTTCAGAGAGATGTGCACTAAAGCCAATACTCTTGCAAAATGCAAGTATGTTGTCAATGCTAGTCCAGGATCGCTGCTCCCAACCATCTATGTCTATGTACCATTAGGTTGGGGCACTTACATAGGAAATGACACGGGGTCTCTTCCGCCTCTCCACACCATCTACACAAGTTGTTATGTCCCTGTGTTTTGTTTGTGTAACATCGCAGCTCGCAGTGTCCGGTGAGTATACCCAGAACATCTTGTGCCTTGCGTTTACCAATTTTGATGATTGATTTGGCCCAACTGGAGATGAAATCTTCCGTCAGTTCTTTACACCATCTGTGACCCAGGGATTCCTTCCAGGCTTTCCATCTCTTTCCAATTATCTCCTTCGTTATGGTATTGCATCCTTCTCGGTACGGTATTCCTACCTCCCTTTCTGGATGCTCTCCCGACTTGGCTCCTTGCTTGGCAAGTTTATCGGCTCTTTCATTACCTCTATAACCCGAGTATCCTGGTATCCAGGTAATAACGACCTTCTTGAATCTGGCTAGCTCATTCAGTGCGTTTTTTGTCTCCCGAACGAGCTTTGACTTTGTGCATGGGTTTTCCAGAGCCATAATGGAGGCCTGGCTATCCGTACATATGCAAATGCATCTGCTTTGGACTTCTGCCCTTACCAATTGCCTAGAACACGCCTCTATCGCAGCCATTTCTGCTTGAAAGACGGTGTTTTCCGGTCTTAGGCGACAGGTTACATCATCCCTTCGCCTCGGTGCACTGATTCCGAAACCGGTTCCTTAGCCGGTTTTGGAGCCATCTGTAATCATTTTAAGATTACTTAACAAACATTTTTTTCATATTTACAGGTAGGTAATTGATACGAAACATGGCTGAATCTAAGAAGAAGTGTCGACAGTACAGTGTTGAATATTTGAAATTTGGTTTTCTTCCATCAAATACAGACAAGCGATTGCCCATGTGTCTTTTATGCAACAAAGTCTTGAGCAATGACTCTACGAAACCATCGAAGCTGGAAGATCATCTAAGAAGGTGTCATCCTGACAAAATAGGTAAGGATTTTATATATTTCCAAACATTGAAGGAAAAGTATGAAAAGAGACCCACCATGCATGTTTGCTTCAACATCTGAAAGCAACGACGATGGCTTGCGGGCATCTTACAACATTTCATTACTTATAGCAAAATCTGGGAAGCCGCATACCATTGGAGAGGAGTTAATTTTGCCTGCTGTTGAAGAGGTCTTAAAAACTGTCCTGCACAAATCTTCATTTGACACTTAAAAGAATTCTTTTGAGTAACAACACTGTACAAAGACGTATTGATGAAATGAGCTCTGATGTTGAAAGTTTCTTGTGTAATTATCTGCAAACAACTCATTTTTCTATTCAACTGGACGAGTCAACTTTACCTGGCAATTAAGCATTATTATTGGCATATGTTCGATTTATCAAAGGCGAAAGACTGACACTAAAGGTGAATCAATTTTTAATGTTCTGAATGATTTTTTTACGGAAAAATCAATTGCATTCACAAACATTATTTCGGTGGCAACAGATGGAGCTCCTGCCATGGTCGGGCGATATCGTGGGTTTATAAGTCACCCTAAAAGGATTATACATTATACCAGAGGTAATTGCAATTCACTGTGTCATCCACCGACAACATCTAGTAGCGAAAAAATTGAGCGATAGATTGAACCAAGCGCTTCAATTTGTGATTAATGCAGTTAACAAAATAAGAAGCAATGCATTAAATACGCGCTCATTTGCACAATTGTGCGAAGAAAATGATGAGGACTTCCAACGATTGCTGCTACATACCGAAGTACGCTGGTTGTCGAAAGGTGCATGTCTATCAAGATTCTATTTGCTTTTCGACTCTGTTTTAGAGTTTCTGAACACTAAAGATCCTGTTTTAAAAGAAAACCTCATGAATTTCAAAGCAGACAATGCGTATTTGACAGATTTGCTCAAAAAATTCAATGACCTCAACCTACAGTTACAAGGGGACAGTAGGGTGTGTCATTTTGAGGCGATAATTTTTTTTTACTGCTATACCAGAAAATCTTCTAGTTTATAGAAAATAAAAAATTATGCCGCTGGGCTAAAGGTTTTAGGTCCAATAGCGGCTTAGCTCATCAAAAAATTCGATTTCCCATTTAAATAACACAGGAAAAAAAATTTTTTTTTTCAAGTGGACTTTTCGTTATTAAAAATTTTTTTTTTTCGAAAAACCTTCTTATGGCTTTTGTAGGTAATTAAATTCTCTACAAAAATGTCTCTGTGGTCGAAGACTGTAGAACCTCTAGTTTCGAAATTATAGCCCGTTAAACGGTAGAGGAAAAGATGCAAATATGGGCTGGTCTCTTAATATGGGCTAGGTAGGTTTCTCAGCTATTCGATGCAGATCTCTACATCTGACTATCGCAAACGGTAATTGGGGAAGTTAAATGTTTACCGTGGAGATGGCGCCACAGTAGAAAATAGTTTAAATTCATAATACGTGTTTGTCAGTTACTGTGAGTGAAAACTTTTTCGGGTAAGTTTATAAATTCAATTACTTAAAAATGAACAATATTTTTAAAAATTCGCCCGTTTCACGTTGAAGCCCTATAATTAGCCTTTACTGTATGCTAATTAGTTTTCTTCAAATTGATTACTTTTGGACATAACCTCTTTTGTTGTGTGAAGCCAGCATGTTTGCAATATGGGCTATGCCTTTGTTGTTATTATGGGCTAGTGGCCCATATTTAGAACTATGTAAAATATATTACAAAATTGTTTTCAAAAAAGAAAAAAATGGAATGTGGGAGATATGGAACGTGCAATAATAGCTGTCAGGCAGCATGCAATGGGTACGCTAAAAGCTTCAAAAATGTTTAAGGTCACACGTTCTACGTTGCAACGTTCTGCAAAAAAGCTAGAACTACAGCCAATTGAAGCAGCCCAAATAAAGCTAGGGCGTAAAGCTATATTAGGGAACGATCTAGAAGACGAGTTAGTTCGTTATATTTTAGAGATGGAAGCTAAATTTCATAGATTAACCAGAAAAGACGTTAGGAGGATGGCGTACACTTTAGCTACCAGGAACAACATCAAACATCCGTTTGGAGGTAATATGGCGGGCAGAGCCTGGCTAGGACTTTTCCTTAAACGCCATAAAGAGCTATCAGTACGACGACCAACGGGAACATCGTATTCTCGAGCAAGAGGCTTTAGCAAAGAAAATTTTGCATCCTTCTTTAATGTTCTGGAAAAAGAATATGACAAACATTTATACCCCCCTGAACGTATCTTCAATGTTGATAAGACAGATCTTACGGTTGTACAAAACAAGATTGCACAGGTTGTAGGCCGAAAGGGAAAACGACAAATTGCATCATTAACTTCTGCTGAAAGGCGTTCATTAATAACCCTCGTGGCTGCGATGAGCGCTGCTGGACAATTCATCCCACCAATGATGATATTCCCACGAAAAAATATTAACCAGCAACTGATGAGAGGAGCTCCTCCAGGTGCCATTATGGAGGTGCACCCCAGTGGATGGATACAAAGTAATATTTTTACATGATGGTTTCAACATTTTATTGACACAGTGAAACCCACAGAGAAATCACCAGTCCTGCTTATTTTGGATGGCCATTACAGCCATACACGCAATATTCAAATCATAGATTTAGCTAGAGATAATCAAGTGGCTATAATTGTCTTACCTCCCCATTGTACCCACAAACTCCAGCCGTTGGACAAAACATTCATGGGAGTTCTCAAGTCTTACTACAGCGAAGAGATCAGAGTCTGGTTACGCCACAATAATCGCCCACTAAGTCCATTTGATGTGTCAGAGCTCTTTGGGAGAGCCTATTTGAAATGCCAAACTGGAGAGATTGCTGTTAATGGTTTCCGAGCTACAGGCATTTATCCATTGAATAAAAACATATTTTCAGATGCTGATTTCATTGCAGCTGAAATTGAAGCAGAAAAGACTACGTCAGTCGCACCTGATGACGCTAGTGATGAAGAGGATGAGATGATGGTGGCTTCAACCTCTGGTGTCAATTCGAATGAACCTACAAATTCTGACATTCCAACATACGATACATCTACCAACTCTGAGATAACACCTGATCGTCGCTCAAACCAGAGCAATTCATAGTCTAATTCTCCCACTTCTCCCTCTGGGCCTAACAAACAGCTTGTTGATATTCCTACAACTAATACACAGCTTGTTCCTATTTCTGCAGGTAATACACAGCTAGTCGCTATTCCTACAACAAGCTTTTATAAAAAGTCTGCCACGCCTTTCAGAGGACCTTGTCCAGGGCCCGTATTCTTAAGGGACTAGTGAGAATCTCACCAATGAGATAGGTGTATTGCATGGTTGCCTAAAACATGAGAGTTTCAAATTTGTCGTATTTTTAAAGGAAATAGTGAGATCTGCACTGTTGTCAGACTTCTACGTAAATTTAAAAAAGTTAATTGTTCTTAATCGTTTTAGACCAGTTTTACCGGTATCATATATTATTATAAAAGCATGCAAGTTATATTTTTGTATGTTTTGTAAAGTAGTTATGTATAATCATAAAAAGTAAAATTCAGTCTTCCAGATGGCAACATCGCTAAGCAAACTTAACCACACTTTTCTTGTTGACAATTGATTAATGCATGGTATACTGTTTACAGTTTACTTGTTTACTAGACTTATTTACTAGATTTATTCGTGTAGTATAATTTCCTTGTGTAAGACAATCCTATTCACTCAAATCAATAATGGATTTAAATAATTTGTTGGATCCCTTCAATGTGAATATGATCAACCAAGTTATGGGTGATCTCCAAGAACATGAAGAGAATGTTTTGGATCAGCCAGATGAGCTTTTGCTCATCCGTTGGATATTTTTTATCTCCCATTTAATATAAAAAAAGGTTCTTAACAAAAAATTAAACTCAAAACGAAAAAAGGTAGCAACACAAACTTTATACTAGATGAAAAAAATTAAAAAATCATACGAAAAATAGTGGCGAGATGCAAACATGAAATAATAACACTAACTTTATACTAGATGAAAAAAATTAAAAAATTATACGAAAAATAACGGCGAGATGCAAACATAAAATAACACTTTGGATGCAAAATGATAAGATATGCATAGATTATTAAACGTAGACCCAACCATGACCCAACCTTCCTTATCTCTGAACAAAGTGATGAACTGATGAAAATTTCAATATCACCGGACGAAATCCAATACGCATGTTTCTAAGCTTCTCACCGCTTTTGGCGAGATTCTCTATCGGTCCGAACCATGAGAGATTGAATCTCTCTCGTTTCAGGCAACCCGTAATGCATCAATCTCATTGGTGAGATTCTCACTAGTCCCTTAAGAATACGGACCCTGAACATGGCGTAGAAAGAAAGTTATTTCAGAAGTTAACTCCATCAACTCCTTCCACATCTGGGTCCGGGTCTTCTCGAACATCTCTGGTAACACCATATGATCTTTCTCCTGTGCCTTCTTTGAAGAAAAAACCTCAAATCGTGGGCGTAAGCCAAATAAGTGTTCGGTGATAACCTCTTCACCTTATAAAAATGACTTGTTCCAGTCTCTTGACAAGGTTAAAAAAAAGAAAAAAGGGACAGGAGAAGGCAAAGAAAAACAAATTAAAGAAAGGAATAAAAAAAGGGGAAACGCAAGCAGGTGACAAAGAACCAGAAAAAGGAATCTGATTCGAGCACCGAGGATGGGGAGTAATATGTGCCCGCAGATGAGGATAGCGACTACAATGAATTTCCAAATGCCCAGTCTCCAAAGGACGCAGCTGACGTGACTTGTATATTTTGCGAAGCACCTTTTGCAGAGGATAACCACGGTGAAATCTGGATAAAGTGCTTCATGTGCAATTTATGGGCCCATAACGAGTGCGCTGGGGCCGAAAATTAACAATATGTTTGTGATTTTTGCAAGTAGTAGACATTAGTTTTGATTTATTTCATGTATTGTTTTTAAAATATTAAATTACATCTCTCACGCATCTATCTCATTTCTCATACATTTATCACACATTTTTGGGGGTAGCCCATATTTAGAGTCTATATTCAAAATGCGCAAAAATGCACATTTTCATTATTTACTCATTAATGAATTTATATATTTTTTTAATCAATGTGGACTTTTAACAGGTTGATACTAACTAATGTAGTTATCGTTAGGTAGCTTTGGAATTGAAATAGAATTTTTTTTTTGTTTTTTTACAAACAAAAATAAAATGGGTAGCCCATATTTGCATCCTTTCCTTAATAACAAAATTAAATATTTAAAATAACACTGGAAGCTGCATTTTCAATTTCCGAAAGGAGATTGTCTTTGCTTGAACTCATTTTTATAGATTTTTGTTCAGTTAAATTCGAAAATTTGATGACATAACTAATTTATTTCATTTCCACATCCTTGTTTGTTTTTGATGAAATGGTCACAAAATATGATACACAGTACCTTATGTTTGCAGTCAATATTATTAAAAATACATTGGATTGGAATTTTTTTCAATTTTATATTATAGTTACTGTTGATAATACTAATAAACAGTTGTAGATAAACGTGTGATGGGAATTATTAACGCACTTATGTGATTACACGACTCGGCCTACGGCCTCGTCTTGCAAACTTCACATGCGTGCGTTAATAATGTCCATATCCCACTAATTACGTAAATAACTATTATGATCTTGAGTTTGTCTTAAATGAATGTACTAAAAATATACCCACCATAACTGAAGTGCTTTTACCGATCCATAGAAATAAAATTAAAAGCGACCATACACGAAAAGAAATGTCCGATTCAGAGATTACTAATAAACAACTGCTTGATCAATTATTGAAAGGAAACACGAAATTAAAGTCGGCAGTACAAGCGATTGAAGTGAATCTTAGCATGAAAATTGAGGAAATCAATCATCGCCTAACTATAGCTGAAAGGGAAAACGAAGAATTGAAGAAAAAAATGGAGCTTCTCGAAAGGAGTCAGAAGAAAAATAGCATAGTAATATTTGGATTAGAGAGGAAAGAACATTATATTATAACTCATGAATATATCATTGAATGGATGAAAAACCTCTTGAAAATTGAACTTGTTGAAAGCGATTTCAACTACATATATCCCCTAGGATCAACTTATAATAGCCCAGTGAAAGTTGAATTCACCTCCTATATCAAAAAAGATAAGGTTCTGAGAAACACCAATTACTTGGAGGGATCTACAATACATATTATATTGTTGGACTTTTACTAAGAAAAATTGTATGGTTTTGTTGTTTTATTATTTTTGTGGTAGAAAACTGTTTGCTTTTGTCAATATTATTTGAGTGTATTACAATATATTTGATGTTCATTATGTAACATGCGAATTCATGATTTTGTTTGAGTCGTTAGTGTCCGTGACTTTTGAATAATGTATTTTTTTCAATTTTTAGCAAACACTGTTTATTTTCTCCGAATCCATCTGAAAATTTTGAAAAATATATACAAACATATGCACACAACGATAATTAAAACTTACTTTTTCTTGTAGCAGTCGCACTCAAATATTAATGTGAATAGTCAAATGATACTTGATACTAAATCTTCTCTTCTTTTATATTTTCAGGGTGGTGGTCGTATTTACAAAATTTGCTTAGAACTTTTCAAAATTTAGATATTTTCACATACACACGCGCAAAGCCACAAAGTCTAAGTAGAAAACAAAAACATATTTTCGTAAGGGAATGTTTTTGTGATTACCTATGTAGGTGGATCTATTGTTTACTGATATTGATTAAGATTTGTTTTCGAATATTTCAGAAATATGAAATCTCCAAATTAAAGTGTAAATAAAGGAGAAAACAAAAACGTATTTTTAATTCACGCGGTTGTGTGTGCTCTTTACTGATGGTTACCTATTAGGTGTTATGAATCTATTGATATTGATTAAAAGTTGTTATCGAATATTCCAGGAATATAAAATCTTTCCAAATTGAAGTGTAGATATCGAAAACAAATACATATTTTTAATTTACGCGGTTGTGTGTTGTGAACCTATTGTTACCTGATACAGGGTAGGGGATCTCTGAAGGCGCGTGGGTGCTGCCACATAAAAAATCCCGTCAGTACTAAAATTTGTAATTTAATGAAAACTGTAACGCCGTTAGTAGTAGTTGCAAATTCTTCCACATATATATTAGCGCTGACATCCTAGCCTGACAAATATTGACAACTGCTTATTTGTGTGTTGAGTATTATTCATATTTGGTTTGTATTGTTCATAGTGGAACTTTTTCTTTAGGAGACAATGTCAAGAATATGTTTTGTAAAAGACTGTAATGTAAGGTGCACACGGTAAGCTTATTCTTTATTAAAAAACATGTTCCAATAAATAGAAAGTGACAGAAGTAGTGATTATTCTTCCATACAACTTTGAATTTCCCAGCATCATTGTTGAATTACCAACATTTATTTTTCTTCATGTTTTTCATTTAAACATGTACAAAAACGTTTCATTTATTGTATACTAATCAATAAAATATATGAACTTGATGATTATTGCTTTATTTTTCACAATTCAGACATTATATGATCCATTTTTTGACATTTCATTTGATTTTACTTGACTTTTCACTGTTATTATTGTAATATCAATATAATGTTGAGTAATTTCAAATGAAATATCGAAAAATGGATCGTAAATGTCTATAAGTATTTTTTTATCTATGACCTGATATCATGGAGAATAGAGATAAGGAGCACAAACTCTGTGTTATAAAAAGTGACCATCGAATGTCTGAAATTGTGATGGCGCTAGTGTAGCAAATTGGTCTGATTTGTTTAGTTCGAATGTCATGGTAAATTATTTAAGGTTATGTGAATGGGGATGGTTTGTTTATTTTAATTAGGTTACATTTTATGCATGGTTTTAGCAAATTTCAAGGAAAAAAATAAGTAGCTGGTGCTATGTTTGATTAAAGGTAAGTTTCTTCAAAATTATTACATAATTTTGTTGCAAAATAGTAATGAAAACAATAAAGAAATTTTACACTTCTACTTTTTATCTGAAATATGTACCCATAAGTAACTGATTCAATATTTATGATGTTTTAGACAGACGATGCTCCGAAAAAGGTGATGAGTAAAATTAAAATCCACAGAGAATTTTGGTCACTGTGCGGTAGCAATTGAGTCCATTTGTCACATCAGAAAGTTTTAAGTGCTGATTGAAATAAAATCAAATGAAGAAAATACTCCTCTTGAATAATTCCAATTATATGGTCTTGACCAACACCAATTTTTGTTTCAAGATGGTAAAATATATAAATTGTGATTGGCTTAGTTTTCATCATGTTCTATAATTGAGTATTATATATTTGTGTTCGAAGCTCTTTTTGAAGTAGAATTTAGAAATGAACCAAAACAGTTCGAAGAAGGTGTGGTAGTGTATGGGCATGCAAGAATTGTTTTTATATAAATTGTAATCAATATGTTTAGTAAAATAGATCTGACTACACATAGAAAGAGTTCAATTCACAAGACTCATAATATCAATTATAGTTGAAAATAATAGCATCAATTAACTCTTAATTTTATATAAAAAGTGATTGGTATATGACCTTTCTTGAATCTAGCTCAACCAGTCTTTCTTTGTCAAACCAGGCAATGTTTAGATTTCCCTTGCTTACAGTACAAATATTGGTTCAGTTATGCTAAGCTATGTTAGTAAATGACAAATATGTACCACCTCCCAATTAATTCTAATGAATAAAAATTCTTGACAATTTAGATAAACAGCTTTTCTTTAATCCCCTCTGATACCCAATTATTAATAAAACTGTTCAATTTATTCTGAAAAGGTTGAATATCATTTTTAAACACTAAATTATCTGTACATTGAATAGTAAATACAATCATTTTCTCTCCTATTAAAAATAGAATTAGGTAATTAATTTTTAATGAAAACATATGTACTTTTCGAAGAATTTATTGATTCAAAAAAAAATATAAACAATAAGATAATAAGCATTCATTTTTCATTTACTTAATAGACATCAAGATAATAGGATCATACTATTATAACACCTTACAAATTTGGAAATTACTTTCCAAAGAGTAAACCGTTCACTAAGAAGCAGCATATAGGCTATATGCCCGAAAGAAAATGAATTACACTTCTAAATTAAACAGGGTATATGTACAAGATAGAACCTACCATTTTACAATCAGTTGTATCCAAGTTTTGGCGTATGTGCAAATTATCAGTACAAGGTAAATATCATCTGTCCAGAAGCTCTGAGAACATAATTCTGTACTGGAGATAATTTGAACTTGCAGTTAGGTTCTCAGCATATCAATTATTATTGTATGATAAATGTATGAAATTTTCTTGATGTAGATCTGTTGTACTTGATATTGCTGTTCGTTTTTACAGGGACTGCAGCATTTGCTGTTCATTAGTGATACTTGCTTTCATGAAAGTAGATAGGTGATCGTTGGCGAAGCTTCATTATCAGTGACATTCTTTCTGTGGGGGATATCTTCAATATGAGCCTGTTCTTACATTATTTTACGATCCTCTTACTTTTTAAAAGTAGTGTGACCAATATAATCATTTGCTTCATTCCTTCCAATGCTAAGGTTAACGTGAATATATTTTACGTACTGTTGTCCAGAAACACTACAGAGATCGCGCTGAATATTTTCCATCATTTTAATATAGCTTGACATTTTTTCATAACACACGTTTTTACCATTTTACCATTACAAAAGTAAACAAATTATAGTTAAGTAAGTTAGGTTAACTTGATTGGCAAACTTCACTCTTTATCTAGACCAATTTGCTACTCTCGCGCCATCTACTATTTGTGCTTACCGCTGGCCACTTTTTCGACATTTTTCCTATACCAGTTTGTGCTCCTTATATCTAGTCTCCATGCCTGATATACTGATTTGTTATTGAATATTTCAGGAATATTATTTGAAAAAATATGGTTTATTGTATCTCAGTCTCGATCAAGATGTTGCTCTATGCGCGAATACTTCTGTTTTTTCCCACCGTGTCGTCGTCGGAAAACAATGGGTACTGAATTTGCGAAAGCGTTTTTGCTACGTTTTGGTTGTGTGAATTCGTCAATAAGTGCAATTACCGATTTGGATACATCTATTATAACATTTCAGGAGAGGTACAATCTTCCTGTGACGGGAAAATTAGATGATGCAACAATAAGTTTTTAAATAAACCCAGGTGCGCTTTAACTGAAAATAATTTTCGAGTAAATTTAAAATGGAACAAAACGAAGTTAACGTGGTATTTTCCTCAAGCCAGCGAAGATCACTTAAGAATAGCTAGGCGGGCTTTCGAGATGTGGGAAGATATGTCTATTTTGAAATTTGAAAATGTTCGAATACCTAAGCCAACACCTGACATCAATTCAACTGTGGTTGGTACTGAACACTATTATCGAACAAATTGTCAAGGTGGTCGTAGATGTTTCAGTAATTTTGATGGTCCTGGAAATATATTGGCACACGCAAATTACCCTAATTATGATCAGTGTACAGAAATACATTTTGATGTTGCAGAACATTGGTCTTTTGGTAATGAAACTTTAGATCACGATGGAACAAGTTTTTTGGGAGTTTTACTACATGAAATTGGTCATGTGCTTGGACTGGAGCACAGTTATGTTCAAACAGCTATCATGGATCCATATTATCAACAAGATATACATTTCAGTGACGATGATAAAATGGCAATGCAAAGTTTGTATGGTGAAAAATGTTCTCCAAACTACTGCTAAGGATGCTACTGTAATAAGTACCAAGGGTGGAATGATGGAAAACATCACCCAGTATAACAAATTTAAAGTATATTCCTTACAAAATTAATTTCATGAAAATATAGTTTATATTAAAGTAGCGTAGCAAATTTCAATCAGACTAAACAATGCTGATAATGCACAATGACACAATTACAAAGTAACCCAAAAGGAAACTTAGTTTGGAATACACGAGTTCGCTGATGAAGCAAAGCGATCGTGGGTTACAAAGTACACGTGTGTCCAATAGGAAAGCAAGGAATGAAAAAATGGTGAAAAGCTGACTGGGCAAGAATTGCCCAAAGCTGGACGAGATAGAAAAAACGACGAGGCAGTTGGGTCCCGAGCACGGTTGCGAGCGGTTGCCTCATAGTGTTCACGGTTAGCGGTCATCTGGAAAAATCCAGAGTTATATTTTGACTTGTAAGACGAAAGTAGCGCGGAGTCAAAATAAGTTTCGTTTCGACACCGGAGTAATTTCTTCGAGAGAGCGTCTACTGTAGCGCTTAAAGTGTATTTCGGTAAAGAGGGTAGCGAACGGCCAAATAAGATTTGCTAGAGGCAAACAGGTTCGATAAAAAGTCTACCCTATCCGATACTGTGTTGGTGTCAGTTAATAAGCCGGATAAGAAGTCTCCAGCATCATTGGAGAGCATCCTACCTGCACTTGGTGAGTCTGATTGATCTTATACTAACTGTGAAACAAATATTTTTGTAGTTTGGTTAGCCTGTATTTTATTGCCACCTCATGCATAGATTGTTTATTATATTTTATTTCCTAACTTTACACATATTTAATTTAATTATATATATGCTTAAATAAGGGATACAGCCGTATTCCTCAAAACTGAGAGAATTGATAATTTATCAATGTAAGTTATTAAATTTATACACGTAACCTTTAATTACGGTTTCGTTCATTTTCAATTAACTGAAGTTATTATCATAGTCATTTTTTTTGTATTAATATTATCATTTCATTATTTAATTTATATCAAGTTTTATTATTATATTTTATTACTCATTTTCTATTCTCTTTTTTAATAAACCCATTTAAATTCGGTAACGTTTAGTTTGCTTTCATACACAGGTATTCCCTAGAAACCACTTAGTAAATTAGTAGTAATACCTTATCCTGAACCTTATACCAGACGTAACCCTTCACACAAAGACCTCTCATTATCAACAACAACTGATAGCAGCGGAGGCCGGATCTATCCTTTCGGACTTTTCTTACAGGAGTCGTTGATTCCTGTTTCCCACGTACTTGTGGGTGGTGACAGCCAGCTACGCTGCCTTCTTGTTATTTTCAGGGACACACCAGGAGAATTTTACTTTTCCAGGTTCCGGCTCGTGAAACTCGGCACCAAGGTGTTCTCTGGAGTAGCAGCTTTTACGGTGGACCAGCAGTTTTTAGTTTCTCTATCACAGGTTATTGATTACAGTGGTTTTTACCGGTTATTATATTGGTGATTAACGGCCGCCGGTATTACACTACTGAGAAACCTGTGATACCACCACCATCGCCGCCGAAAATTTGTGAAACTCAAGCCGCCGATGTTATGTTTCCTGCTAAAGCTTCAAATTTTCCAAACTACCGTATGCATGTTGGTTATGATATATTTTTATGGAAGAAACGAACACGCTTCACACGTCTTTCAGAACTCGCAGGGAAATTTAGCTACCATTATCAATAATACATTCTATTCAGCATCTTTCCCAGATTTTGATATTCACAATCATTTTCCACTCTTTTCTCTACCTCAACATGCCAAAATAAATGCTCTATTTCAAACGAATAGCGGCCGAATGTACCTCATGTACAACGATGATTTGTGTGTGGAATTTACTGAAACTGGTAACATCTTGAATCGATGCCCAATCAGTTATTTCTTCCCCGGACTACCCGATGAAATAACTTCAGCCTTTCGTTATACGGATGGTCATATTTACTTCCACAAAAATTCCTATTACAAGTACAGCGAATACACCAATAGAGTAGCAAAAGCAGGTCCATTCAGTTGGAGTTTATTCGGTATATCGTGCCCTGAAAAATTGACTTATTTATTTATCATAGTACGCAAGCGACATTTTGTGATTCGCTACGTCTTTGGGAGAAAAATGCTTTGTGTTTAATTTTTCAATAACTGAAATAAAATTATCACTGTCAATCGCTCAACTACATAGTGGGAGTGTGCCGGAGTGTGGTTAGATAATTATAATTGTATAGAATGTTTCGAAGTATATCAATGAATTTCGCTTCAATAGTAGGCATAACTGCACTTCAGCCAGACAGCCCGCCGGCCTCTTATCAGCTCTTACTGGCAGCTCTTATCAGTGCTTATCAGCTCGGGCTGAAAGGTAGGACGGATAAAAAGTCCAAGGGCAAAAAGTAACATCTATATACAGGGTGGATGAAAATGCTCGAAAGGCCTTAACGTCTTACATAAATCATAGGGTGGATAAAAATTAACGTCTATTACAGGGTGGATCGTCTGCGGCCTTAACGGCTTACATAAATCATAGGGTGGATAAAAAGTAACGTCTATTACAGGGCGGATCGCCAGTACCGGGTGGGGCGGTCGTTGTGGCAATCTGATATTATAATAAGGTATAAGATATAGGTATTACGTAGATATTGTAGCTACGCACGCAGGATCGAAATATTTTGCGGAGTGAAAAAAAAAACACTATAATTGATATTATATCACGTAAATATTTTATCTACAGTTTCATGAATATTTTCACGCACTTTCGATAGATGTTTCGGGGCTTTAGCAAAGTATTCAATCTGTGTGATACCCACCCGTAACTCAACTGTACAAGGTTGTTGGAGAAACTAGAAGTTACAAAGTTCTTCGTGATTGGACCCAAATGTACTTGTTGATCGCTTAAAACAGAGTCTGAAGATATTGACTTTAACGAAATAATCGAAGAAGGGCTAATAAAAGTGGTTAACAACAGGTTGTAAGATCATTTGAGGAACAAGTGTTTTAAAGTAAAGATGCCTAATTGTACTTGGGGAAGAGCGTGCAACTGCAGCGACTGCAAAACAAGTTTTTGTTCTTTTTGTCGTAAAGAAGAAGTCTACGAGCTGACAGAAGAGTACAACTGTGACCAGAAAGGAATTGAATACTACAAGTTCACAGCTTGGTGTAAAGAATGTTGGCTCAAGAAGAACATCGACATCTAGCTCATCATTGTGTGCAGACGTGTTCGGAAAAATGAATCACAAAAATGCAGACGGGCGTATCGGCTAGAGCTTTGGAAGCCCAGACCAACGCAACGGACTTTAGCACGGAAACTTTTCAACTTCGGTAAAAAACTAATTGTACTTATGCTAACCTATGTAAATAATAAATATTTTTCTGATTTGCATTATTTTATTCCAACCACAACATTACATAACACAACGACAACTTTTTCTTATCCGTTTTTGGTGCTTTCCTATGTATGCGATACCCCTGACCCGTTGTGGTTATCTCATCAAAAGTACTATTAGTTAAAAAAAAAGTTTTCTTATAGAGGTAAGCAACAAAGTAACACTAGAATAATTTTGATGCATGATCTTAGTACACACGGCATACACCACTCAAATTGTCGAAACACCCTCTGAATATGGGCGATTACTTTTCAAATTGCTGATACTGTTTAATAATTATCATTGATATTTAGAGCGAATAAAATCTATGGTTCAAGTATGTACTTCAAAATTTATAGAGAAATACTTACATATACAGGTCGGGCGATCTCATCGAAAGTACTATTAGTTAAAAAGGTTTTCTGTAAAAAATAGAGGTGAGTAAGCAACAAAGTAACGCTAGAATAATAAAATTTCGAAGCACTTCATTTTACACCGTAAAAAAGTTTCCTGAAAACTTACCAAAGAAAGTTACTATATATTCCATGGGTATGACAGAAACGTAACTATTATAAAATCCGTCAACGAATATACCCTCAGTACCATTGACTATTTCATAAGTGTGTTCATCAATATAGTAGTTAAACCCGTGGACTGGGCTATCTATCGGGCGCGTCCCCAGGTGGCGGATAGGGGAACGGCCAAGGGACTGTCGCCGGTCCCTTGGTCAGTGGCAGAATAAGTAGGGTGAGGGGAGCTAAACCTCCCCAAAAGCCTTTGCTGAACATGCCACCGCGGACCAGCCTACCCAAGCTAAGGTGGAAGGAATCGTGCCGACAGCTGAATGGCCGCAGGGTATTATGCGGTCACGAACGATCCCCTTGGGGAACCGGGCGGAACCCCATTGTAATTAGCCTTCCTCTGGTAATGCGGGGCTCTGCCAGAGGTGACCAACCCTTCCCTTGCTACTCGTGGGAACACACATGGAAACACCAAACCAAAACAAAACAAAAACAAATCCCGAGGCTGGACAGAAGTGCTCACCTCGATCAAAAGCAGTAACTGGGGATGAACAGAAATGTCCACCCCAAAATACTGCACAGAACGAGGCTGGACGAGGAAGATCACCTCGGGATAAAACACAAAGGCGGAAGCGCATTTGCGGCGCCGAAGCCAAAAGGAGGAAGAGAGCGAGGGAATCAGGGGTGGCAGCAACTACAAGTGCTCCCCCCTCCTCCGTCACTCCACCTCCAAAAGCAAAGGCACTTCCTGCGGCGGGCGCCAAGAGCTCCACCTTGAATAAAGGCAAGGAACCGGCTGCCCCTGCAGGAAAGCGCCTTCACCAGAGCACCTCCACGGAGGGGACTCCGCGAAGGCTGAAGAAGCCGCGTACCGACAGAAATGTCGCTGCCCCTTCTAAGACCTTTGGGGATGCCGCCTTGAGACACCTCAAGGTTGCTATAATAGATGAAACTAACCCGTACGGTAAGATTACTTCAGAACGGGAAAGAATCATCAAAAACCAACTGCTAGAGGAACTGGACAAGATCATCTTCTCCGCCTCCAGCAGCAACAGCAAAACGCCCACGTTTAAATCGTGGACATACTCTGGTGAAATCATCAGAGTGGTCTGCGATGATGACGGGACGTTAGAGTGGCTGAAAAAAGCCACAAAAAACCTCAAGCCGTGGGAGGAAGCATCACTGGCGGTCGTCAGCGTGGATGGGCTCCCTAAGCTGACCAAGGCCTCGCTCTGGATCCCGGAGGACGTCCACAAGACGATATCCGGTGAAAAGGAGAGGGTGCTTGGTCGGCTTAGGGCGCAGAACCCTGATCTGACGGTGGCGAGATGGTGCACTTTCCACCATGAGGTTAAGGTGAACCCAGGAGGACACCTCTTCGTCTTCGGGATCGGAGACAAAGATATGGCGGTCCTCAAGAAGAAGTCGATGAGGATGAGCTATGCGTTCACCTCATTGACCATCAGGGTTTCAAGGAAGGAAACAGGGGGTACCTCTGAAGACCCGAGGTCCTTGGTAGACGAGCCACCTAAAGTGGATACTGACTCCAAGGCCACCACGGGTTCCGGAAAGGACGTCGAATCAGTCGATGACCTGACGGAGGAGGTACCCGAAAACAGCGAGGTCACCTCTCCCCTAGCGGAGGAGCGGATGGACCTCTAAAGAAAACCAACCAACCTAACCAACCTACTCATGGGCAAGGACGTTGGAAAAAAGGTAAATATCATACAATGCAACCTCCAACACAAAAAGGCAGCAACGGCAACACTATGTCGGCACCTTGATGTATTGGAGGATGCAATAGCTTTGATCCAGGAGCCCTGGATAATAAAGACCAAAATTACTGGTTTTAGTAGTCTAAAGGGTCAAATTTTCAGCCTACCAAGCAATCAGCAACCTAGGACAGCAGTTTACGTCCCAAGGAAATACAGAGCTTCTCCAATGGCACAATTCTGCACCTCAGACCTCACTGCGGTTAAAGTGGAATGTCCAGATGGAAGAGGCAAATACACGGCGTTGGTACTTGCATCGGTGTACCTACCTTCAGATGCAGCCACCCTACCACCGACTAAAGAGACGGAGGTACTAGTGGATCACTGCCTCAACCAAGGAGTGGAGCTGATATTGGGTTGTGACTCAAACTCCCACCACTTGAGCTGGGGCAGCAAGGATATCAACGCCCGAGGTAAGTCTCTTTATGAATATATAATTAAGAAAGATCTAACAATCTTAAACAGAGGCACGGAGCCGACATTCATTAACGCCCGTAGCCAAACATTAATAGATATTACGCTGGCGACAACCAAAATATCAAACCAAATTAAGGACTGGCAAGTGTCAGATCATATCTCTATGTCAGACCACCGCTGGCTGACCTACACGGTAAGCCAGGATCTCAGGACCACTGTAAAATCTCGCGACCCGAAGAGGACGGATGTAGCTCTCTACAATCGACTCTTAAAAGGTGCTCTGCGGGAAACAGAGGTCCTGACTCCTAGCAATAATGAGGAACTGGAAAGGTACACAGTATCTATCCAAAACAAAATGGACATTGCCTATAAGGAATCCTGTCCGATGAGGATGGTTCAGACAGGTGGCACGACCAATAGCTGGTGGTGCCCTGAACTGGAACACCTCAGAAAGACAGCGAGAACGACCTTTAACAAGGCAAAACGAACAACACTCGAAGAGGACTGGGGAATATACAAAGCCAACCTCAAGGAGTTCAAAAAAGTCTGCAGACAAAAGCAAAGAGAGGCCTGGAGAGCCTATTGTGAGGCAGTCGAAGACTTCCCGCAGGTTTCTAGGCTACAGAAGGCGCTCTCAAACGACCAACATAAGAGTATCGGCATCCTTACAAGGGAAAATGGCGACAAGGCAGCCAACCTTCAAGAGAGCGCTGAGATTCTTATGGAAACTCACTTCCCAGGTTCTGTCTTTCCTGGAACGTCAAACTGGATGGAAGTACCAACAACACCCTCACAATACGACTGGCAATTTGCTAGCTCAGTAATTGACGAGGACAAGATAAGGTGGGCCATATCGGGCTTTTCCCCCTTCAAGTCACCAGGACCTGACGGAATAAGACCAGCCCTACTTCAATGGGGGATGGATATTCTTATGCCGCACCTGGTTGGAATTTTCAGAGCCTCTTTGGCTCTGAGATATATTCCCCGTAAGTGGAGAGAAGTACGAGTGGTATTCATACCAAAACCAGGTAGGATGGATTACACCTTACCAAAAGCATTCCGACCAATTAGTCTCACATCGTTCTTTCTAAAAACAATGGAGAGGTTATGCGAGCGGTACATAAGAGATGAAGTGCTAGTTCACCACCCACTTCATCCAAATCAGCATGCATATACTCCGGGAAGGTCCACTGATTCGGCCCTTCACCAAGTGGTTGGCAGAATCGAAAGATCATTGGACAACAAAGAATCCACCCTGGGTATATTCATAGACATAGAGGGAGCGTTTGATAAAACAACCTTTCCAACAATTACCCAGCAACTCAACTCCAGGAATGTACCTCTGGTAGTAGGAGAATGGATACTCAAGATGCTCTCTAGTAGAGCAATAAGTATCAATGTAGAAGACATCACAGTAAGAGGACTGGTCATGAGGGGATGTCCGCAAGGAGGGGTCTTATCACCCCTTCTGTGGAACATAGTCCTGGACACCCTGATTAATCACCTCAACAACAATGGAATCTACACAATTGCATACGCAGATGACATAGTTATTTTGCAGACAGGCAAATTTGTGAACACACTGTGCGATAGAGCGCAGGATGGGCTCAAATTAATTGAAACATGGTGTAAGGAACACTCACTTTCGATCAATCCCAGGAAGACTGAGATGGTCCTTTTTACCAGGAAAAGGAGTTTATCGGGTTTAAAATCCCCCGAAATCTTCAAAAGCAAACTAAACTTTTCGGAAGAGGTGAAATACCTTGGTATTACCCTCGACAGGAAACTAACATGGAACTCTCATCTACACAGCAGAGCAAAAAGAGCATATGTGGCTTATGAACAGTGTCGGAGAACAGTGGGACGCACATGGGGGCTGTCACCCCGAGTGGTCTCCTGGATCTACACTGCAATAATAAGACCTATGTTAACGTATGGAGCAATTGCATGGGGACCGAAGGTTCTACAAGCAACGGCCATTCAAAAACTATATCAAATACAGCGAATGGCCTGTTTAAACATCACAGGAGCCATGAGAACAACACCAACCGCAGCAATGGAGCTTATTACTGGTCTGACCCCTCTGGACCTGTATGTCAAGGAGGTTGCGTTGATGGCCATGGTACGATTGCGCACGGCTGGTGTAAACCCCGAAGTAGGAGTGGGCAAATTGCGGTTAAGCCTATGGCAGGAAGCGCTTACTGCGCTACCTCTGCTGCAGGCAGCCAATGATGCAATTAAACCCAGGTTTTTGTTTAATAAACCCTACAAAATACAAATAAAACACAACACAGAGCCAGATGCTGCAGATGCAATACGCATTTATACAGATGGTTCAAAAATGAATGAAGGCTCAGGATGTGGAGTTTACTCGAGAGCACTAAGCCTAAGGATCAAGTGGGGAATGGGAAACAATACCAGCGTAGTTCAAACAGAACTGGCTGGTATCTCAATTGCCACAAAAGAACTAATCAGAAAAGGAATTTCTGACAAAAACATAATAATCTGCACTGATAGTAGACAAGCCCTATTAGCCTTGAACAGACAACGTGTTATATCAAGACTAGTACTAGAGTGCCACCAAGATTTAGCTAACGCCTCGGCAGATAACAATATTATCCTGAGGTGGGTTAAAGGGCACGACAGGAGTAAAGGAAATCGCATTGCTGATTCTCTAGCCAGGGAAGCCGCTGGACTGAAAATTCTTGGACCCAGTGACACCTACGGCCTGACGACTTCGACAATTGCGGAACTAGCCAAACGTTACACCCATGCTCAATCCCTTGAGAGATGGGAGGCAATCAAAGGATGCAGTTTTGCCAGGATCACCCTGGGCGACCCTGGGAAGATGGCGCCGAAAAAATACTTGGCGATGACCAGAAGAAACCTACGTATAACAGTGGGATTCCTGACTGGCCACTGTCAACTAAGGAAACACCTCCATACTATGGGGCTAGTGGACACACCTCTATGCAGGATGTGTGAACAGGAAGATGAGACTGTCAGGCATGTCCTATGCGAGTGTCCGGAGTTATCGTCGATAAGAGAGTGTGTGTTCGGTGAGTCTTGGCCTACACCTGCCGATATAAAGGAGATGTCTCCTGGTGACCTGTTCACCTTCCTGAGAAGGACAGGATGGACGATGACCTAGGAGGACAACTCCTCGGGAGGATGTACAATGGGTCATATGTGGCCTAAGTGCTGTGAGCCTACACTCACCCTCCCTACTCTACAGATACAGATATAGTAGTTAAAAACTAAAAATCGGGTGCCGGATTTATGGAACTGTACTTGTAAAACATTCCCTTCACCAAAGTTTCCTCTCAGCACCACTTCCTCCCTATAAAAAACACCGCCTAACTCAAAACATATAAATACAGAGCTACCCCTTTGAACTGGAAGATAATAACGGAATAAACTGATATGTGTAAGCGTTAAATCAATTTTTAAGAGATATTCACACTCAGCATTTTTTTATACTTGTAGTGAAATATAATGCATACAAAATGTTATTTTATAAATTATCAGTTTTGCTACAACGCAGTTTGCAGTAATAGGTCATAATTTGCGGATATCATAGTGGTTAGAAATCCGGGAAGAATAAAGGAAGATAAGAAGATAATGGCACAGGCGGTGGGGAATCAAATAACTGTTGAATTTTTATATCATTAGCAACACAGACATAGAACATATAATATAGATATCGTTGAGTGAGAATAATATATATCAACGAGCATCATGGGTGAAGAACATACATTTTTATTGTCAAAAAAAAATACTAATCTATTTTTTTTCAGAACAAATAGTATCTATACAAATAGTAACTATAAGGCAGAGGCTGCCTATACACCTTGCCGTAGGTATATTACAAATGTCATACATTTTATGCTTATCTTATGCACTTTTACAGCTATTGGACATCATAACAGTCGAGGTGAGGGGTCTCCGGCCTGAAGATAGGCCTCCATGGTTGATATATATTGGGCAGTACCAGAGGGTTAGGCTCTGGTACGACCCAACCCGACGTGGGGTGCGGGCGACCCGTTGCCGGCGGTGGTGGTGTGGGTGTTAAGGTAAGTTAATTTGTTATACATAAACGAAATAATAATTCAATATGTATTTCAGAAATTATTAAAGATGCACCACCACTTATAATTATTGTTGTTTTATTAAAAACCAACTATCCATCCTATCCCTGATCGATATAGCTACGACCGCTTTGTGAGGTTGAAGTTGGTTAAATAATAGCTATTTTTCAACAAGCCACATCAAACGTCACGTGCCACGTCAAACGTCACGCTGTCACGCCATACGTCACGCTGTCAAACGTCATGTGTCACGTCAAACGTCATGTGTCACGTCAAACGTCACGCTGTCAGACACCATGTTGTTACGTCAAACGTCACGATCAACGTGGTATACCCACAGAACTAGGTTTTTAGTTACTGTTTTCAGTATGTTATTATTATATGTGGTTATTTTTTACCCAGTTAGATTTGTATGTATAGTAGAAAATTACAGAATACTGACAGAGTCCCACGAATCCGTGCAGTAGGAATAAAGGGAGATAATAGAGGTGGAGGATCAAATAAAACTGTGAATTTTAATAGCTATATTACGAAAATAATGGATAAGGAACATACATTTTCATTGTCAAAAATACTCAGAACAAATAACTGTTGAACAAAGGGTTCAATGAAACTCAAAGTCAAACCACAAAGTATTTAATGTCCGTTGGGACTCAAAAATTGCAACTAGTTTCGGTAACAATCACCATAATCGGGCTACAACAATAGAAAATGGTACTTAAAATTAAAGATTTAAGAAGATACACAAATTGTACAAATTGATTTAACAAAGTCGTGATTAATTAACACCATAATATAAAAGTTATGTAATTTTCATATAATTTCAAGAGTTATTTATTCTATAAATATGACAGAAAATTATTATAAAAAAAACAATAAATTTAACTGTATGAAATTTCACATCAAGCTTGAAAAGAACAACATTGTCAAAGTAATAAAATTGTGGATTGAAAAAAATGAAAACCTTGAATTAAATAGAAATATGTGTTTTCTCATGAGAAAACTTGTTCTATATACAGGGTGTCCCACGACGTTTTGACAGTCCAATGTGTGATGATGTGAGAGTGGTCGAAGAAGACGGATCTCTATGCGTTAATCTGCTGTTGAGTCGCGTCAACTATATACCTATCTATATGTTTGAGTTCACCATACCTCTGGAAGATCGAAGTGAGGGTTGCATCGTTAGCATCTATTTTTATTTGGATAACCAACTAAGAAAAAGAAAAATTTTTGGTATTTGTTTCTTACAGAGCTACAAAATAGAATTATAAACAAGGTGAGGGGGTACCTGAACCAAGCCGTTGAGTGAAAATAACGTGCGCTGGACTCATCTATTTTTGATTTCGTTGACTATGGTTTCAAAAACCAAATCATTCCATCCTCCTCCACCTACACAGTGAGCATTTAACGACTAAACTCAACGTGTAATTATCTTTTGAACGTATTTTCAACACTCATAAAACCTTAAATATTAATTTCAATTTAACATCGCTTTTTTATAATTTCCATTGATAATAGGTAACATTCAAATGGTTCAAAGGTAACAAATATTATTGAAAAAAATACTTTTTTACCGTTCAACTCACTGCTTGTATGCTTTAATGACCACTTGGTTTTCGGCAAAACTTTCGATATTTTGGGAAAATTTACTTTTCATCTAGGTACAATTCAACGTATGTTTTCCGATAATTTATGTAATAAGTAACATTATGGTTCAAAGGTAACTTAATACCAGTTTATTGACAAAACTTTTTTTTATACTCAACGCGTATCTTTTGAACGTTTTTTAACGCTCATGAAACCTTAAATACCGGGTGTCTCATTATATTCTGACTGTTTTCAAGAGCTTATATCTTCGAAACGGTTCTAAATAATAAGATGCGGTTTTCACAGTTAGGTTTAAAATTACCATAATTTTTGTTGTGACATATTCATATAAATGGCCTACTTCCGGTTTACCCGCTGGAAAAGTGGCGTATTTTCAAAATACAATATATGTAGTTTTTTAAATGGAACACCCTGTATATTTAGCAATTTCTTGAAAGATGCATATTTTTACTTCATAACGGTACTTTAAAGTTTGAAATCGGTGCACAGAAAGCGAAGTTATATAACTTTAACTGTATTCTGAAAATACGCCATTTTTCTAGCGGGTAAGCCGGAGGTGGGCCATTTATATAAATGTGTCACAACAAAACTTACGGTAATTTGAAACCTAACTGTTAAAACCGCATACTATTATCTAGAACCGTTTCGAAGATATAAGCTCTTGAAAACAGTCAGAATATAATGAGACACCCGGTATTAATTTCAATATAAGATTACGTGTCTTCCCCATTAGTTTTTATTTACAATTTAACTTAATACTCGATTGTTTTTTCAATAATTCCCGTAATAAATAACATTATGATTCAGAGGAAAAATATTAACATTAACGGTTGGTCATCAATACCTGCTGAAAAAATCAAGCAACGAACTAGGTTATCAGCCATGGTGTTTTTGAAAATACTCGGGACTAACTAATTATATTAAAGCCTAACACTATATAAAGCCAGAAAAACATGTTTTTCTGTTTATATAGTATTACAACACACTGACCGCGAAAAACATCGTAACGATTGAACGTTACTCCAAGGGTTCAGTCGGGATCGTATTTTTTTCGATAGCAAGACTGAACATAGTTAACCCCTTTAAAATCTGGTGGTTCTTAAGTTAACTCTCTAACAGTTTCACACTATGGAAAAAACGAAGGGATTAGCTTCAAAGAGGATGTGACTACGATTTGCGGGGTAACTTACATATGTCAATACAACTCCGTTTGCTTGAAAAATTTCTTCAGTAAAGAAGTTCATGGTATATTGTTTTTGTAGAATTTAAAAATATTTCCACAACTTATGTTGTTTCGCTTTTCCCCTCTTTCATACAGCATAGTTGGTACATTTTCACGATTTACATTGTTTCACTTCACCTTAAAAACCACACACCTCTAAAAGATTATGTTGTATGTTATGAGATATTTTTTGGGGTTCCTTTTTTATATTTAAACTTTTACAGCACCTGTTTTTCAAAATATCATAATTTTTATCACCTTTTCCGGTTTTGCAACGGTCAGCTTTCTTTCATAACTATGCATTATTAGACTTATTTAGTTTTTCAAATTATCATGAATATTCAAGGTTAAATGCGTTCGAAATACACCGATAACAGTTTTCAACAAAATTTCAATATATTACAATTTTTCACGCGTACCGCAATGTTTAATTTACACCTGTTATACATTGTTTTTCAAATTATCATAATTTTTCTTATCACCTTTTCCGGTTCTGAAACGGTCAGCTTTCATATCTATGCAATATTATTTGGTTTTTCAAATTTTCATGAATTAAATACGTTCGTACTACACCGATAAGAGTTTTCAACGGATTTTCAATATATTACAATTTTTCACGCGTACAGTTTAATTTGAAATGATTACAATCATGAGCTGGACACTTTTGGTGTTTCGCTCCTGTTAATTCCAACATTAATTTTGATGATCTTCGGGGGTTTTTGGCAAACAGAAGCGAAGTCTGATTATGACTTGTATCTAGCAAAATATTGTGACCGGTGAAGTTCTTTATTACATTAATTTCTACTTTGAACCATTGCCCAAAAAGCACATTACAATTTTCCAATATGTATCTAAATAAGAATGATTCTCTTCGAATGAAAACAGAACCGTGTATTGCTAAAACGTCAAAATGTCATACTAATCGTTCAGACTTGATCATAGATCTTTCTGTAAAGTTGAAAATTTGCTCAAAATAATTCGCGTTAGATCTATTGAAAAGAATTTTTCAAGTTGTTTTGTCAATAGTACCGTCCACACTTCATAGTACAGACCTGGCATTTCCATATCTTTCCCAGTCCCATTACTACAATATTGCAAAGATCTAAAAAGTGATTCAGCGTAACAACTGATAAACTCACAGTTTATCGTAAAAGTGAGGTTATCTAACCACACACACACATTATCGTAATAATTGTGGAAAATAACACCTATATATTTATAAAGGATTCACAACAGTAATTCCATGATGAAATACTTTTTAAAACATATGTTACTTTGAATAAACTCGAACTAATTACCTTAAAAGAATGTTTTCTCCTGAGAATATCAATAAGCCACGCCCTCTTTTCCACCCTATTTAAAGAGCTTCTCGGAGTGGCAGAATCATAATCTTTCCAGCTCTGGTTATCTACAGACGTTATCAGTTGCTTTTGCGGTAAGTCTAGAAACAATTTTTTTGATTTTTCTCAGAGTGGTATAATCTCTCCAGCTCTCGTTATCTACAGACGTTATCAGTTGCTCTTGCGGTAAGTCTAGAAACAATTTTTTTGATTTTTCTCAGAGTGGTATAATCTCTCCAGATCTCGTTCAGACGTTATCAGTTGCTCTTGTGTCTAGAAACTTTTTTATTTCAAAAATTTTGGAGATCTTTCAACACAAGATGGAAAAGTTTTTGATAACTAAAAATGTTATTGAAAAAGTTAAAAAGTTCAACCTAACTGGTAGAACGGTGGAATTTAAAATCCGCCCAATTCCGGAAGGAGCAGATCCACTGAAATGGGTACGCTCCGGCATGGAGGATGTTATCAATAAGGTGACCGAGGGGACAGAGTCGAGTGATCAAATTGGTTTTACTTTTTGCTCGAAAGAGTTTAGTCGTGATGATGGTTGGGTGCGGTTTAATCCTGCATCCGAGGTGAAATTTGAAGACATATGGGAGATGATATGTGCTGTCTACCAATCTAATTCGGCAGGTTTTGACACTGAGACGTTTTGTCTAGCAGCCACAACCGTAAAAATGCCTAAAGGTAAAGGACCAGGTCGTAAGTACTACGACTTTGACGAAGAGTGTGCTAAACGTGGTGGTATTATAGTGATAAATAATACAGACCATTTATGTCTGGCTAGAGCAGTGGTTGTAGCTTAAGCGTACGCCGACAATGCCCCTGACAAAAAGAAGATAAGACAAACGAAAGGTCTCCAGACTCAGAAAACTTTGGAATTATTAACAGCCAGTGGAACCGAACTACCCAAAGAGGGTGGTGGTCTGGAGGAGTTAAAAAAATTCCAAGAATATTTGACCGACTATACAATAACGGTATACAAGTACAGTACAAAGGGGGGTGATGTCTTGTATGAAGGAGTAGGGGGAAGCAGGAAAATCAATCTTCTTTATTCGTGCCCCAGACTAATGATGTAGAACACGTTTATGTCGTTCTCTAATAAAATTACGAATATTATTGAGAAAAAATAACGAAATTTTCCTGAAACCTACACAGAGTGTAATTGGTACCGGCATTTATCATTTGTGGAAAAACAAACAAAGACAAGTGACTCATAGTGCTCCTGGTAAGCCACATTTCATTGAAACATAAATATAAACTATAACGATAAATGATATTTAGCATAAAAAAAACTAACTAACAACATTCAAAGCTGATAAAAATTTATTTAATAGTCTGGGAGCTTAAAACATTTGAAGAATTTAATTTGAAATCTAATCTCGTCAAATGGGGAGAGAAATCAGTAACGAAACAATATATAGCCTTCTGAAAACGGTGAATGAATCAAACGAGATTATAAAAAGTCAAATAACTGAAATAACCAAGCATAATAAAGAATTAAAAGCAACGTTTGAGAAAGAAATAAAAGAACTAAAAGACGATTTTAACAGAGATCTTTCTGTAGTCAGAAAAGGAAATAAACTGCAAGAAGAAAATCAGCAACTAAAAGATGAGCTTCTGACAGTTGAACGAAACCTAAAAAAGGAATCGCAGGCAATGAAAAAGCTGACGAACTCGCTAGAGTAGGATCGTCAACTCTGATGAATGGACCCGAACCTGCTGTTGGCATCCCCAGATGCTTAACGAGGTCATGGTTGAAAGGGTGGTTGAAGGAACAACACAAGAAATACTGGAAGAATACGACTGGGCAAATTTATGGGAAGAAATTCATAAAAGAACCATCAGAAAAAGTAGCGAAAGAACTGCTCTCAATGAGCAGGAACAAGCTGCGCACCATTACGGGGCTACTTACGGGACACTTTCCCACAAAGGAGCACCTAAACAAAATTGGGCTGTACAACGGAGACCTTACATGCAGAAGATGCAAAAAGGATACCGAAACAGCTCTGCATATACTATGCAACTGTGAGTCGCTGGACCACAGAAGGCAGTAACTGTATGGCAGAACCCTAATGACTCCAGAAGACTTCTACAATCAACCAGCAAAGAACCTGTATGAGCTAATACAGGGAACGGATTGGCTGAATAGGTTGTAGTCAGAACACTAGGAGTATCCACAATAAGCCCAGGAGGCTGAGGTGGTACCGGCGAAAGGACGGCTCCGGGAAAAAAAAAACGAAACAATATATAGCCTTCTGAAAACGGTGAATGAATCAAACGAGATTATAAAAAGTCAAATAACTGAAATAACCAATTAAAATAAAGAATTAAAAGCAACGTTTGAGAAAGAAATAAAAGAACTAAAAGACGATTTTAACAGAGATCTTTCTGTAGTCAGAAAAGAAAATAAACTGCAAGAAGGAAATCAGCAACTAAAAGATAAGCTTCTGACAGTTGAACGAAACCTAAAAAAGTACAACATAATATTATATGGTCTTGAAGAAGACGACTCACAGCAAGACATAGTGAGACTTGTAGACATAGTGAAAAGCCAACTGAATATTAACTGCAATTTAAGCGACTTCAGAGACATTCGCAGAATTGGCTCAATAATTAACAACAAGTCTAGACCAATAATTATAGAGTGCGTGAGCTATTTTTTAAAAGCAGCGATATTAGGAAAATCGAAAATCCTGAAGGGAAGTAATTTGTTCTTTGCTCACGATTTAACTCAAACAGACTATCAACGTAAAAAAGTGCTACGCCAGAATCTGAAGCTAGCCAAAAGTAACAACATTAAAGCGAAGATCGAAAAAGCTTATTTGTAGAAGACAAAGAATACGGATACGAAGATCTTATAAAAAAGCCGAATGCAATAGAAATATTAATATTAAACAGAGGAAATATTACTACTTTGACAGAAAACTCATCACCACAATCAGGATCGAAAAGAAAATCGAAGGAAGACACAGATATTTTAAAAATATCGTCATCCTCACGTAATCGTTTACACCTGGCAACATGTCACACATAGGAACAGAATGTGCTATAGGTTTCAATCTTGTTTTATGCCCATCAAAAAATAAATGTTGGCAATAGTGTTCGCGGCGAGGGTAACTAGATTTAAAACAAGTTTTATTAGTCTTCTCAAATTAGTACATAGCTGTATTTAAATTTCGCAAAAAAATGGAGATTAAAAGTACCAGTCAATTATTTAGTATAATAAATATGGAGGACGAAGGTTTGGTGGGCTATTTACAAGAGCGTAGCCTAATTCGCCGCTCTATGAAATGCAGGAAAAGAAATTGCCGCAAGATGTGCGAGCTGAAGAAAAAAATGGGATCCAATTCTTTGAATTATGTGTTCTGGTGCAGCAAATGTAGAGTCACCTATTCAATTTTAAAAGGTTCATTTTTTGAAGAGATGAAACTGCCAGTGAGGTAGTGCTGGAGGTGATTTGGTACTGGTCGTGTGAGGTAAAAACGACCAGTGCCTATAACCAAACTGGCGGTATGTCTAAGAAATCTATTATACAAATAAATAGATTTATTAGAGATATTGCCAGTTGGATGCTGCTGGAGGATGAAGAAAAGCTTCCATTAGGTATTTATACGATTTTTTTTAATAATTCAAATCTATCCAATTTAATAAACTTTTAGGCGGACCAGGACACATAATTCAGATAGATGAAAGTGTGATTTCCAAAAGGAAGTATAATAGGGGTAGGACGGTCCCAAAAGTATGGGTTTTGGGGATGATAGACACCCTCAACAATAAAAATGTGATTGTACATGTTCAAGATAGGAAGGCGGAGACTCTCATTCCTATAATCAAAAAAATTGTTAAGCCAGGCAGCGAAATTTGGACAGACCAGTGGAGGGCCTATACAAATTTAAGAAAATTTGGCTTTACCCATAAAACAGTTAACATTCAAAAAATTTCAAAGACCCTACCACTGGCACCTGCACTAATAGGGTTGAGAGTCTCTGGACAGTATTCAAAGGATATTGTAGAAGGGGTTATGTCATCTCCATGTATCTTTGAATATGTGGACCAGTTCATGTGGGAGAAGAAATATGGTGGAAGTGCAGAAAAGCGAATGAGAAATATCACTATTCATATTACAAAAAAATATGTTTTCCAAAGATTTTTGTTTATTAATAAATTATACATATATATACATTTTTTCATGTTATTTCTTCAGATTATAATTATTTCCATTTAAATCAATGAATTTTTTTCTGTATATACAGTAAGAGTAATACCTAATCCGTCTTTCAAATAATAATTCCTGGGAACCATCACCAAGAAGTCTGTCTCCATTAAAATAGCTATACAGATCCAGCAGTTTATGTATTTTTCTTGCTGTACTATTTTTATTTATATGAAGAGCTGTCTTTAGTAACTCCGGATCTATACCATTCACATATCCATATGCTCCTATATACAGTCTATCTCTATAATTTAATGGTCCAAATAATAATTTTCCTCTTAACAATCTGGCCATTCCTGGTGGCACACAATCAAAAATTTCTCCTACTTGGTTAAACGCTGAGGCAATTTCCCTATTATTTGGAACCATTTTGAAATAACATATGATTTATAAACGTTTGTCATACAGAATGATTCAAAAATAGTTGGCTTTGCACTCAAACAATGTGACCAACATGTTCTGTTTGAAATCGAACCTAAGGTATAGAAATATACTTACTACGAATTTGGTGTAGATTTGTGGTTTTCACTAATTTTCAACAGTTGTTATTCACTACTGCTTACGCTAGAGTTTCTATGTCATTTGATTTAATTATTTTCATACAAATTTCTAGCCTGTCAAATATATATTTCTAAAAGTGGTAATTTAAACAATATTATGAAGAAACTAACTGAAATGTTGTTATAATCAACGAGAACACATGTTGTTGATCACTTTTACGTACAGTGCAATACATTCAAACTGTGGTTTTAATGAAATAACTAATCCAAAAGTGATGGCACAAGTGGCGAAAAAAAATCTTTTTTTGGATTTTTCTCAGCAAAATATGAATAACCCGCAAATTTTTTGACGAATTATTCTCAAAATAGGTGAGTACTATCGATTTTTCTCAAAATTAGGGAAAGATTCGTATTTCCCTCAAAATTATTTAATATTAATACGTTATAATACATGGTCAACATGTGCATCATAATTTAGAAATTTAGAGGTTAGAATTAACCTGGTCGATATCTTGAATTTCGATGTTTCATATAGTATCGATTCTAAATAGAATTGGACAGTACCGTATTTATGTTTAGTGTACAACAATTTATTTATGATAGGTATAGAATTGAAAATAGCATAAAAAAATATATATTTTATTCATGAATAATTAGAAGTAATTTAATATTAAAATTCTTTAATTAAAAAAAATATAAAATAATAATAATAATTTAATTATTAAATAAAATAATAATAAGATTATTCATGAATGAAAAGTAAGGTTGAGGAAGCTTCCGATTAAAATTAAAATATTAATAAATTTTGATTATTTTCTACTTTTCAATACGTTTCTTTTCAATTTTTTTTCAATTAGTTTTATATGGCTTCTTTTTAATTCTTCGTTTCGTTTCAATTATTATATATGAGAATGAAAGCAAAATAATATTCTATATCAGTTTATAAAACAAAGTTTTGAGTTATTTAATGAAATTTTATTGAAAAAAATCATTATAACAATTACCTGTCTATTTCTATAATATTCAATTAGGAACCGCCCCAAAAGATAGAGTGAGTATAAATTTTCAGAGAGCCTTTCTTTCATTTCAAATATTCTAATAAGTAGAACATTACAGTATACATGAACTTGCCTTATTTTTTTCCACTGACTGCATTAAAATTGAGAAAACAGGGTGGTTCTATTTAAAAAAATCAAGAAATTTGATATTTATGAAGTTAAACTTTGAACACTTTTTATACACACCCTGTATAAATTGAAAAATTTTCCAACATAGATTCAAATACGTTCGATCTTGCTTAAGGCAACCGAAGAGAAACCATTTTCATATCTTCAAGGGTCCCCTCGTAAAAAAATAATTTATAAGGGTCTTCAACGGTCAAATTTTCTACAAAAAAATCAACTCAAAAAGTGTGCATTTTTCGAAAAAAGTTTTTAGACAAAAGTATACTAAAATATTACGTAGATTTCAAAAAGTGTTCAATTTGAAATAACCAAGTTACAATCGACTTCCGGTTCTACCGGCCATCTTTGAAAATATTTTAGTTGAAAAGATCTTATCCGAAAACCCAAACGTAGAAATTTTCATGATTTTACTATCAGTATTTTGCCATATACAGTTTTCACTCTTCGTGGGACACCCTGTATATATACGTTTTTAGAATAAAGTTATTTAAAATCGAAACTAGAGCTAGAATACGTTATACGAGAAAATGTGCGTATGTTAAAAGCTTTCATGATTTTTGAGAAAATGAAAGTTGAAATAACTTGGTATCGTTTACAGAAATTCAAGAAAATATGGCTTAATGAGGAGAATAGTTCATGGCTCACAGATATTGATGGTACAACAAGATGTAGAGTGTGTAACAACAAACTAATAGTTGGAGGAATAACACACACCATAAACATGCTAAAAGAAAATCACATCTCCAGAGAAGTTCACAGTCAACCCCTAAAGTAAGTTCTTCTATAAAGGAATGAAATTCAACCCACTGTTGACCAATTCAATATTCCCGATTTACGAAGAAACGAGAAGGTCGTTGCCAGAAGATTACGTATCGGTCACACACGTCTCTCGCACGGCCACTTGATGAGCTCTTTCCCTCAACAAAACTGCCTACAATGCCATTCCCCATTAAAAGTTGAACACATACTAGTTAACTGCCCATTATATGTAAAACGTCGCCAACAGCTGGGAATTAAAACATCCATTCAAGAAATATTAAACTGCCCAAACCAAATAACGTCAGTCATCCAATTCCTGAAAGAAGAACATCTATTCAACAAAATTTAATTATATTTTATTTATCCATTTCATGTATATAAACGAATGTATCATATTGTATGCATTGTACCTAGTGCTAATGGCCAGAGCTGTCACAAAGCACTTTAAGCTGAATAAAAAAAAATAAAAAAAATTAAAATTAAACGGCTGAAAGGAGTGGTAAAAGGAGGTGAAATGAAAATTATAATGTTTTTGGCAGATCATTATCTATCATTTGCCTTGTTAGACCATTCCACCAAGCTGATATCAGAATGTTTGACTCAGAAATAGCTAAGAACCTGAAAGTTGGACGTAAGAAGGGTACTGCCATATGCAAAGACATTATAGGACCAAAAAATCTAGATAACATTAGTGCTGATAAGAAGATATCTTGGTTTTCAATAATAATAGACGAATCTACTTACATATCCATCACCAAATGCATAGCAATTACAGCTAAGAAAGCTAACTTCACCGACAGATTTACTGCAGAACAGAAAAGAATTTCTATTTGATGGTTATGGACATTTTCCAGATTATGACGGCAAGGAGGAGACTGCATGTTGTAAACTGGAAGACTGTACAAAAAAAACTCATACTTTTTGTGTGTAAAGTGTAATGTTTCGTTAAAGGACGGTGTTCAAGAACGCCGTGCCAGATCGAAGTATTTTTTTGAATGGGGCACCTTATATTTTAATTCAAATTAAAATTCTGCTTGACTTTGCTATAACATTTGATATGAGTAATCTTCTATTACGTTTTTTTTCTGGAATATCATAGCAATTTAAATCAATTGAAATTGAATTATATACCTTTACACACGTTCGAATTAAAGCCAAGCTTAGAGACGTGGTGACATCAAAACTATTATATTTTAGATTTCCAAGTGATTATCACAACTTCTGAACTCTCAACACCTCTGGGTGAAATTGATCATCAATAGAGTAATCAACCATCTGTATCTTGAATTGTTGGATCTAAGAGAAAAAGAGAAAGTAAATTTTGAAAATAGGTTCTGCAAGCTCTTCTTAAATTTATTGCTTCCAAGACATTGAAACATGTCTATCGACCTGTTTCGATTTAAACAAAATAATTTCAATTTTACCGCTTGCCGTCATAGTAACCACTTCCATTTTAGTTCTGTGATGTAAATTTCTCTGATCGTTGATCGTTACGACAATTGACATATGATGCCAACGCTCGATTCTCATTCTCGATTTTCCTTCTTTTCGTTACCGACCCTTGAGAAGCGAGGACCTATCTTCATATCGTCTCTTAATAGTTTTTACCTTAAATTGCTGTGGTAAGTCCAAAATTATAATTTATATTTATCAAGCTTTTTCTAAAGTAGTGGCTGATATAATTTTTTTGTGCATTTCTTATGTTTTTACAGAGATAGATAGACGAATATACACATACCACGTGGTCAACTACATTTCTTTTCATTTTATACTTGTACATTACTTTTAAACTCAATCTTTTATCGTAAATAGCTGTTCCTTTTTTTTAATGCAAACATTTGCTAGATTCTCTTTTGTAACATACCTAATTATTTCCAAAGATAGATAACTATTCTGCCAGTGCTGGTTTCACATTTCATTAAACATTTTATTCTTTTAGAAATTGTTTATTCATAACTTTTTACTATAATTAATATTCAATTAATATTTCAAGGTCATTAGTACTTTTTTATTTTTTTGTTTTAGCTGATAATTTTTACTGTTTTAAATGGGACGTATATGTTGGAAAGCTTTCAGTACATTTAAATTTCATTATTAACAACTGCCTTCCTTTTTTACCTGAAAAGCTAAACCAACATTATGTGCCCCGTTACATTCAAATTCCTATATATCCCTAATCCACCTGAACTTCTAGGTAAGTATAGCAGCCAGGATACCCCTGCAAATTACAGCCAGGATACCCCTGCAAATTACAGCCAGGATACCCCTGCAAATTACGGCCAGGATACCCCTGCTAGTTACAGCAAGTTTTTCACTGCCAGGATATCCCTGACAGGTTTACTACCAGATTAACACTGCAAGACATCTTCATTTCCACTGCAAGACATCTCAACTTCTATACCTACATCTTTACTTCAACTTTAAGACATCTCTTCAACTTCCGGACATATCTTTTTCAAACTTCGACAGCTGATTCAACCACACCTCAAGCTAAGTACCTTATAAAAAGTACAGGTTCTTTCACTTCCTTGTTAACTACTCCTTTGGCAGAATAAATTTAATATTTGAATTTCTTTTTCATTTCTACTAAACTCGGCTGTAAGAGCTGTAGGGACTCCGGGTTTATGTAAATTTGTTATTTTTTTATTTTTAACGTTCAGTAAATTCTACAAGGTGTTTCTACCTTTCTCATCTTAGTTCTCTTTTGTGCAATTAAATTATTTTTTCGTCTGAAAAGGTAGTGGCGCCCTAAAGTTCTTATAGTCTGTCAACCCTCTGGCATACCTAGTGTGGCATCAACATCCACCCTTGAGAGAGACTCTAGCCGGGATCTGTCTCTTAAGGAGAGAACTAGTGTTACAACATACATAGGAATTACCGGTATTTTTTATTCAAAAACCTTTTTATATTAATACTATGGAACTCAACCTTAAAATACTATTAATTTATATGTTTATTACAAACGATAAATTTACTCTTTTCGTTCCAGGAGGTTCTCGTCAATATAAATGTTCCGAATTGTATCGAGTGTAGGTGTTTAGTCGTTAACTATTCATGTTTAGTATCGTTTCCTAGATTTTAATAAAAATATATGAAATTGACAAAACCAAATTGATTCTTTTAAAGCGTTTTTGAGTGAAATCTTCACATTTGGCGACTGTGATAGGACCCTTCTGTGGTTTTAAGTGAAGATTTATCATGGAAAATATGGAAAACGCTAAAAAGGCTGAAAAAATCTGTAGGGCATCTTTTATGAAACAGTTTAATCATATTATTGAGAAAATCAAGGCGGAAACTATATCGGTAGTCGAGGTAAAAGCACTAGTGAATGCTTTTGAACAAAAATATGATGATATTCGTCAACTTGATTCAATCATATTTACTACCATGTTAGAAACTGATTCAACAGAAGAGTAGTTAAAAGCAGAAGCCACCATTACAGATGAATATACCAGTAAATTTCATATGATCAAAGTAAAGCTGAATGCAGTAGAGGAATCGTTGAAGAAATCATATGGGGACAGCAGTGCTAGTAGTAAGATTTCCAACTGCAGTTTAGATCTGAAGAAGCGATTTAATTTACCTATGATAGAGATCCAAAAATTCACAGGTGAATTAGAAGATCGGTTTGAATTTTGGGGGTTATTTGAAAAAATCATTGAAAATAGTGCCATTAATAACGAGGAAAATTTACCTTATTCAGTCAACAAAACCTGGATCCAGAGCTAGAAAGTTAGTCACTAGTTTCCCCCCATCTAACGATAATTACCTGAAAGCTATTGAGGCTTTGAAACGACGATGAAAATTTGAGATTCAAAATTTAAAACGTTTTTGCCGTTTTTCTCGAAACCTTCGAATAGCTGGTTGGTCCCTCATTGCATAACGGGGTCCAATTGAGATGAAAAACTACTTGTTAACACATTTTTTTACAATTCATAGATTATATATGATTCAGGTTTAAAGCATGCACTGCCGTTTCAACTACAAGCAAAACTTACCAATAATGGGGTATTTGACAGTGGTGAAAAATATATTCATATTTTTATTTATCACTAAAACTCGCAAGAATACCGAAAACAAATATTTTTTTCTAATTAATCGTTAAGAACATACTAATTCTAATAAAAGAAATTGATTAAATTCAAACATTTAGTCACGTGATAAGAAACAGACGGTGCACCAATCAGATGCGAGTTACGTCACACAATAACAGGCGTCCGACCACGTCCGTATATCGCCATTTAATTTACTTTGTTGTAGATTGCAGTGCATCAGTGTTCTTAGTTTCTTGTTTTTAACGGTTTTATATCTTAATCAACTTTGTAATTGTGTGTTTTCATTGACAATTAAAAAGATTTGCAATGGAAAGTGGATTCTTCAAAGCGGATAGTTCCAATTTGCCAATGCTAGATGCTTTTATGGTGGCAGGCTTCTTTGCAACCAATAATGATTTTTGTTCTGCTGAATTTAGAAATGTTAAGACTTCAATGTAAGTATTTACTATTTACTTGATACTGTAACGAGTTATTTTTTTGTGCACCGATTTAGTTTTTTTCAATTTCTCCCACTATTTTATTTATGACTTGTCTTTAAATAATTCGTTACTAACTCTCCGATTCCCTTTTGTTACCGAATTATTTTTTTAATCACCGTTATATTAGTTTTAGTATTTTTTTATTAGTCCGGAGGTACGCAAATTCATATTCCATTATAAAATTCAGTCATTTCCGAAGTTAAATTTTTTTCAATCAAAAGGACATTTGGTATATATACCATTCAATTTAATTTAATTGATTCCGAAAGACGTCTGGTATATGACAGACTTTTTTGTAGTTCCGAAATAAAATTTTACTAATGAGAATATAAAAGGACAGAAGAGTTTAATTTTTAGAAGCAGCTCGTATTCCTCAGCCGTCAGCTCTAAGCCTCAACTGAGTTACCGATATAGTTCCGTTTTGCCGTGCGTGTACGAGATATCCGATCCGGTTCCCTGAGTTAATAGTTTAAAAGACAATTCTAATAGTTAATAAGTGGTGCATACCGAAGCCAATTTAGAAAGGTAAAATATTTGTAATAATCACAGTATACTCAATTTCCGTACCTCCGTATTCCGTACTTTTGAAATATGTATGTAGTTTGATATTTTTTTGTACCGGTTGATAATTTGGTTTTTTTGTGTAAACTTTTACTATGCTCAGTTTGGGTAAATAACCGGCAATGTTTAATTATTGTAATTTGCTCATAGAAATTAATTATCAATAGTAAAGAAATTTAATTTTTTTGTTTTCCGGATTTTTATTTCAAGTGCTGCCGAGTTGAAACTCGTTTTAGTTATTTGTCATGGGATATAGCAAATGTTTAATAAAAGTTGATTTATCCTAGAAAATTGTTTTTTTTATTATTGCTAAACAATTAATAGGTATTAATTCGCCGTCTCTTTATTGAATTTACGATTTTATGTATCTTCTTCACCTGACATTTATATACGTTTTCTAGAAATATTTCAATTTCCCTTCCGAGTTTTATGCTTACTACTCTGTGTGTCGATAAGTAGAATAATTTGAACTTGATCGAAATAAATCTATTTTCTCGTTTGAAAAGTAGTGTACCGTTTAAAAAAGTAAATCAAAGAATATTGAGAAATGCAGAAAGATACATTAAGAAAGAAGAGAAAATGAAAAAGAAGGAAACTAAATTTGAAAAAGGAGAAATGGTTATAATGAGCGCTTTAAGAACAACACAAAAATTTAAGAATAGTTGATCAAAATAAGTTCAACAAGACCCCTGGAATTATCCGTAACCTCCATCTGAGGCGATCTGGAACTCTTGACGATAAGGGTCAAGGGGCCGTGGAACAAACCACGTTAAAAATCTGGCGCCCGAGCATTCCGTTATAAGATTTTACGTCAAGGGTGTCAATAGTGACGTGTTCCGAGTGGTAGAAGACCACGTGTACAGGAAAACACGTTACAATACCTAAGTTGTTTTTTATTTATTTGCATTAAGGTAATTACTTATAAGGTTAGGTAAGAAAATTCAATTCCAATATTTTATTAATAATAATTATGGTTTGCGATGTTAAATTAAATTTGTATTTTTCATTGAATGAATTATCAGTATATTAAATGAAAAACCCACCCATTTTTTATTAGCATTCAAAAACAAAAAATACTTAGTTAACATATCTTCCTGTTTAAATAACTTTGCATAATATTGATTGTGATATCATACCTATAACAAATTGACTTAAATTAATAAAACTTATATTGGTCATAATAATTAAATTATGATGTCCTGCTGCATAATGCATTATTAGCAATATTTAATTAATATTTGCGTTATGCCATATTATTTATATATACTAAACGGTTTATCTTTCAACTTGCAGGTTCTCAAGACAATCATATGGTGATGATGCCATAGGTTATATGCAGTTGAAACGAGAGGAAATATATGCATTGTTAAATGCAGGATCTGCCCTGAATATAAAGTTCATGGTAAGACTTATTCAGTCACCATGATCATCAATGAAGAAGAAAGCAAAACAATGAATGTAGAATGTCATGATTGTGCTGCATCTCAAGGTGGTTGCAAGCATGCAGTGGCATTCCTTATGTGGGTACACCGTAGAGGCGAGGAACCCCCATGTACATCTGTAGATTGTTATTGGAAAAAATCAAAATTGGCGAAGGTAGGAGCTACTTTGAAATTCATAACCACCACAGAGCTGTCCAGAGCAAAGCCAAACAGCTCATCATTATCAGACAGTGAAGTGCTTTCTAAGTTTCTAGAAGAGGGTAAGAAACGGAAGCTTGATACATGTCAATTAATGAAGTATCAAGAAAATGCAGATGTAAGGGATGTAGAAATGCTATCATTACACCAACTTTCTTTGAAATACCCTGAAAAATGTGCTGATGTATTTCTTCAGAAGGTTGTACATACATTTTCAGACAACATTAAAAAAAAAAAAAATTGAAAATGAAACAAGAAACCAATCGAAGAATTCTTCATGGTATGAGTTGAGGTATGGTAGAATAACTGCATCCAATGCATAGGAGGTGAGCAGGTGTAAAACATCAGGGCCGGTATTCTCAACTCGCTCCTCTCACAGCGAGCGATCCATGGAGTGAGTGATTTGATTGGCTGCGAATGTAGTATTTGTAGGTTAGAATTGTCTATTTACATGCGAATCATTGACATATGATATTATGTCAATGATGATAATGCGAGTGAAATAAAGCACTCCCCTTCGCGGTAGCGTTTCGATTGCGAGGGCAGTGGTACTGGTTGCATAAGAATCAACAAATATTACATTCGCAGCCAATCAAATGACTGCTTTTATGGATCGCTCGCATGTGAGCGGAGCGAGTTGAGAATACCGGCCCAGACGGTTCTTTGTATGCTATAATCATGGGAGGAAAAATTCCTGATACATTTGCCATGAAACGTAGAAGAACAATGGAAGATGCAGTGCGAAAAGTTTTAGAAGAGAAATTTGAAAAAAAAATTGTTAAGTGTGGTCCCTTTATTTCAAAACAGTCCTATGATAGCAGGTTCGCCGGATGGTATTTGTAAATAATCAGTGATTGAAATTAAGTGTCCCCTCAACTTTAAAAGTTATCAAAATTACATTAAAGAAGGAATTGACAAAAAGTTTTGTGCTCAAATACAACTACAGATGTATTTAACAAACTTGAAGACAGGTTTTTTTTGTGTAGCTGATCCTGATTTTACAAATAATCAACAAGTGGAGATCATAAGTGTTAATTATGACAAAGAATATGTAGATAACTTGTTGGATATTTAATCAACATTTTAGAAGCACAATATTCATCCACTTTTATATAAAATCAATTCATAAAATATACATTTTTGTATGCTTACTGTCTTTTATTATTTCTTCTATTTCTTATTCTTACTTAAATGGTTTTATTTTTTCAACGGGAACTATTTATACTGTGTGTACCTACTAGAAGTGTTGTATACATGAGAAACTGGTTTTATTATTTGTCTTAAATGATTGCACCTCAGTTTTCATTAATATCTAATCTTTAATAAAATAAATAATGAGAAAAATTTTAATATGTAAGTGTACAACTTCTGGGAAAACATTGTTTATTAAAACTAATATTTTATTATGAAAATAAAACGGCATGTGATTTTTTTAAGATATTTATTTAATAATAGAATCTTGTAAATTAATTAAACCACATGCTATAGTAATAACGTCATCAATAACTCGAATTATATTGATATTCACACAAGCATGTGGCTTTAATTAAGAAAACTCCCTAAGTCGTCGTATTACTCTCTCGATGTGTATTCTTGAACTAGCGATTTGTTTTGTTTGTCGAACCTCTGTTTTTGACAATTTTGAACCAGCGGCAGACGGCATCGATTTGACCCGCAAATAAACTTGAAATTTTGTCTTTTATCGATTATAGTATTAGATCCGTGCGATATACAAAACACCGCCACTGCCTGAGCGATGCTTAAAATGCTTAAATCATCAAAATATACACACAAACTTGACGATCGGGGGACAGGAAAGAAAACCGTGGGGACACTCAGACCCGATATGTGTTACTAGCCACAAGTGTGTCGCTTTTTATTGGTCAACCCTTATCATTATTGTTTTTATTATTAATTGTTGTTAATACATTTGTCAATATATTTTCGTAATTAGTGATCGAGAATTTAATTTGGTGGAATTCAATAAGTAATTACAAGGTGTAATACAATATCGAAATTCAATGGCTTCAATAAAATATTAATTAATAATCATTTTGACAAAAACATTTCATATAATCTCAAATCAGAAGTGGGATAGTGTTCACGTTTCACACAGAGGATTCGCAAGAATGAAAAAAACAAGTGCATAATGGAAGAATTATTGGCAGAAATGTTAAGGAACCTGAAACGCAGCAGTACAGCCATGGAGCAGGTTGATTAACCATTTTTCCGACCAGATTTAGATGAGTCAAATGCTTGGATCATACAGGTGGAAAAAATAAAAAGAGAATTTGAATGGTCAGACTTGCAAGTATTGATAAGAGTTGTACGTTTTTTATTAGGGGATGCAACACACTGGTTTGAAAACTGGACACCAACCATTAGGGATTGGGCTTGTTTTAAGAATGAATTTTTAGAGTCATTTTCCAATGAAAAAATTCTTGGACGTTTATTTTCTGAAACCGCTAGTTTCAATAGTTCGCTATGTAATACTTATGTAGCTTATGTTCACAAAAAGTTGGCTTTGTTAAAAAATTTACGTGCTCAATGGTGTACCTCTGACCTCATTGAATTAATTGTTTATGGCATTCATGATATTAAAGTACAAGAATCTGTAAGTATGCGAAATTTTGATTCAATTTCAGATCTTATTTCTTATTTTGGGTACTGTCACGAAACCCGTAGCTGTCACTAACCTATTTCTGATTCCGGGAAAGTCAAAGGCTCTCAGCGCTCGGGAAAATTAGAAAATTTTAAATCAAATTTATCTTGTTCTAAATGCGGGCGTATAGGTCATCAGAAACGCCACTTTCGTTTACGTGGTCTCTCGCAGCATTTCAAGCAAGATAAGCAATTAAAAAATGACTTATATATTAAACGCGGTCACGAAAGTCAAATCGAAAACGAAACTTCCAGTGAATCAGTAAATTCATTTGTTTTAATAATTACAGTCCACTTAGTAACACATTTTATGGTCATTCGATCGGATTTATTAGTTTAAATCATTTAAATAAAAAATAGTGCATTAGATTCCTTTGAAACAGTGCATCTATTTCAAAGAAAGTGCTTTAGTGTCGTCAGACAACTATTGTCTGACGACACTAAAGCACAGTACAGGTGACTTAGGTTAATAAAACAATCCTTTGCTGAAACACACAAGTTCAGTGTGTGACGTTGGAGTTTGCTGAAACACACAAGTTCAGTGTGTTACGTTGGAGTTTGCTGAAACACACAAGTTCAGTGTTTGCCGTTGAAGTTACCTACATTTTTCATCGTTTATCCCTTTACCAGAGCCGGTATTCAATCACCGTTGGTCGCAAGTACAGCGAGCGGTGGACACCCTTCTCAACGTTTCATGCATGCTCCGTTGTTTTTATGAACAGGTGCATTCCAGTGGCGTGGAGTTCATTAACGATGTAAAGCTTGTTGCTGTAATTTCAATAATACTACAGCGTGAGTGAACTTCCATCATTTTTATAGACGTACATAGGTATCCTTTAACCACAGAACATTATTATTACATTTATTTTTGTGGTATTGTTGCATTTAGGTGCCTAGTATTGGATTTTTCTGTGGTATTACTTGTTTCCTTTGCAGACCATTTATTAATAATTCAAAAAGTTGTGTTATTATTTTATTTTATGCTTGCATGCTATTGTAAATCTTGATAAAGGATTTTATAGTGTATGGTATCCGCCTAGTATTAAGAATAGTATTCAATATTTTATTTATATCATCTGGCTAGACATTTATATTTCTACATTTATCGTTAAAAAATGCCTAATTCAGATAGTGAGACAGTTATCGCAAAAATTGCAAGGTTAGTCAAAAGAAGAGGTGGCTTAAAAGGAAATTTAACTCATTTTGCATCTATTAAAGATGAATCTATTAGAGATACCGCGGCTGATGATAAAACATTGTCTCAGCTTGAAATGCGAATTAGCAGTATAGGAACTAATTTATTAATAAATTTTGCTGACATTCAATTTCAATTGGAAAATTTACATATGTTAATTTCAATGAAACAGATACAAAGCAATTCGAAGATACTTATTATGATGTTTTATCAGATGCTGAAAATTACCTTTCAAAACAAAAACTTTGTAATAATTCATGTGCAATAAGTTTAAATAGTCCAGTGCCTGAGTGCCGTCCGTCACAGACCCTGCTCCTAAAAATCCTTCTGTCGAGCTTCCTACAATTGAGTTGCCGAAATTCTCGGGAGTTAGAGAGCAATGGATCGAATTTAGAGTTTCATTTGTATCGCTCAATACTGACATGGAACCAATTCAAAAGTTCCATTACCAGTAGGTAAATTAAAATTAAAACAGAATCAATCGATGATCAATAATTTAAAAAATACATTTTATCCCTATAAAATATGTATATGGTATGAACTGTTCTTAAATATATTTTCTCGATATACTACGATCATTCAAGTTATGAGAAATTTCATTTGATATACTAAGTATTTCAATTATTATAATAAATATTGTATTATATTATAGCTTTGCATCCAATGGCTAATTTTAATTGGACGATTAGATTTAAAAGGAAAACCTTTGCAAAGGATTCGTGAATTGCATAGAATTTGCAATGCACATTTTGGAGCTGAAGCAGCTTATATGGGAAGCAGACACAAATCAACCATTAAAAAAAAGCAGTTCTATCATTGCTGTTAATTAACTCTCCTGACAATATTGCTTAATTAGGTGAGTATTATTTTTTACGACATTCATCAAAATTTTGAAAGTTATCAAGTATTTGAGACTATAATTGTAGATAAGAGATAGTTTTAATACTTAGACATCAATAATTCTTTTTTATTTTTTCAGATGTTCCTGTTGTGGATCCAGTTGTGACTGAATATATTCAGTTCGATGCTAGAAACATTTCTCAAATAAGAGAGAGCTCCACATCATCAAATATATTCTTCAATGATGGGGAACAAATTAGAATTGCTCAATTAAGTGATGTTATTTCACAGCCAATGACATCTACAAAAAAACCTATAGAACATGTCTCGACACCAGCAAAAATATCAAGTAATTAAATGTCAACTATTTTCTTATATTAAAAAATTGAAAGAAATAATTATTTCAATTTGATTTGTTTATCAGTTGTTTTTTTTTTTAGATTTGAAAAGGCGTGTTAGTTTACTGTCATGTACTGGTACTCGAAGGGCTAAAATATTGTCTCTCAAGGCAAGAAAATATTATAAAATTGCCTCAGATTAGAGAAAAACAGCAAGGTGGCTAAATGTTAATTGTGAGGATTTGAGAGAAAAAAATAAAAGGTATAAAAGAAGCTGTCAACTCAGAATCTTTTCTTAAAGCATTGAAACGACCCACATATAATTTTGTTATATCCCAGCTGCGATGCCAAAAAGTCAATCTCAAAGGAAGACGTTTTACTTTGGATGAAAAAAATTTATTTTCATACTTTTTAAAGCAAAGCTCCAAAGGATATAGGTTGTTTCGAAGGATATTTGCTGCTCCTTCCAGGAAAACTTTGACAAATCTTCTGCGAAGTATCCCTTTTAAAACTGGAATAAATCTTAAAATAATGGAGTTAAAAACAAAAGCAAAAAAATGGCATCCAAAGACAAACTGTAATATTGTTTTTAATGAGATGCAGTTGGATCCCATTTTGGAATACAACAAAGGGCAAGATGCCATAAATGGTTTCCAAGATAATGAAGAAAGTGCTAGGTTACCTATCATTGCTAATAACGCAATGGTGTTCATGGCATGTGGCATATATGAAATATGGAAACAACCTATATGCATATGCTACCACTTCAATGAAGGGGCAATAAAACAGATGTTTCGGCAAAAATCATAAAAGAAGTTGTAAAATCCTGTATCGACGCTGGTCTCAGTGTGAAGAGCATAGTGTGCGACCAAGAATCTGCAAATATTGCAGCAATAAATAAATTATATGCTGAAACAAGGGAGTATTCTGTTCGCAGAGGGGAAGAAAATAAAATGTTCGGCATATTAATTGACAATAAAGAAGAAGTGCCCTCATATGATTGTCCACATCTTCTTAAGTCATCAAGGAATAATTTTTTTAAATACCCTGTTGTACTTACATGGAGAGGAGAAGATGTGGAAGTAGCGTACTAGGATCATCTAGTCAAGCTTTTCGAAGTAGAACAGGCTGAAAGTGATGATTACAAACTATACAAAAATTTGGCCCTTCACCATGTCCAAAAAAAAAAAATGAAAGTTTCTGTAGCTGCACAAGTCTTTAGCAATAATGTTGCCGCTGTCCTCAAGAGGATGGTACGCAATGAAGCTGATGGAATTCCAAAAAAAGCTGCAAGTACTGCTGAATTTTTACTTTTTATAAATAAAATTTTTGACAGTGTCAATGGAGCTTATATACCTATAAAGAGTGGAGAAATCTTGAGGTGTGCAGTTACAGAGAAATCTGGGCAGAGGCAATTAAAAATTTTCCAAAATATATATTTTCTGAAAAATGATAAAAAATTCATAACACCTTCGTTAAGAAATTGGTTACATACTTTGAAAGGAATGTGTTATTTATGGTATAAATTGGCAGGTGAAGGTGTTGAATTTTTATGTACTCGTAATCTCAATCAAGAAAATGTTTTTGGCAAGGTACGAAGTCGTGGAACGAGAAACATTAACCCTAATGCCCTATGATTTTCAAATTCATTCAAATCACTTATTATAACTAATTATTTGTCCAATCCCCATCATTCAATTGTGAATCGGATGGTTTTCAAGGTTTGGATGACATATGTTGACGTCCCATTTGCCTACAGAAACAAAAACTATCATTTTACCAAATCTTAGTATTCCAGAATTCAAGCCAGAATACAGTTCATTATTAAAAAAAGAAAAATTAACCTACATTGCTGGGATTAGTGCCAAAAAAGTTTTCTAAAGCATCAAAGCCTGTTCTCAGTGTGAAGGTGACTTACTTTCCTCTGACAGAAGTAGACCGGAACACTTTGTAATTGAAGCACGAGCATATTCGCGAAAATCACGTGTCATTAGATGGCGCTGTAATTTTCAATATGGCTGCTATAGCGGTGAACAACATTAGAATCTTAAAGGTGTTTAATGCTGTTTAGTTATTCTTTTGTATTTTTCGAAGATTTTTATTGATATTTCCTGACTTTCCTTTTTAAGTATAATTACTTGAACGTTTTTGTACTATTCCAGCAAAGTTGTGTGTTGTTGTGTGAGAATAACTTGGTGAAAAATGCCGAAAATTGAAGTAACTCTCTGTAGTATCTTGTAGTACATTGGAGTCAGAAGCAGACCACTAAAAGAGGGCGAAGCGGTTTATAAAGCAGGCCATACAATATTATGTAAGCTGATTCGAAAAACATCAAAAGTTTTTTTTTATTTATTTCAGTCGCTTCAACCACTGAGGTCATTAGCGACATAAGAGACATATTATAAAGAGGAAAAAAAAAAGAAAATTACAATAACATATATGAACCGGTGTCTTAAATAACCTATTGTATCCTTGACATTCATGTTTTGACCTAGCATCTCCGCTATATTCTCTGGAATGTTGTATTTCTTTCGTGTAGTGTCTACAAACATCAAGTCTAACTTCCCAGCCTCATGAAATATCTATTCATTTGCATAATTATGTTGAAGCTTGGAAATGCATTTGTTCATTCAAGGCTGGAATGTCCGCCTTCTGCAAGCACATTATTGCAACCTTAATTTATATAAACAGGTTTCTATTCCGTAATAGGTATATTAATATGGTTTCGATAGCCTTTTAATATAAGTTGTATTGTTTTAGAAATGAGAATTTGGAAGTGGTAAGCTGCACTGATTTAACTCAAAAGCGGGGAAAAGAAAAGAAAGGTGTGGAGGAAACTTATTAAACCATTCTAATTAAAGAATTGTGCCACCCAAAACTAAAAAAAAGTGTATTCCATACATTCCATAGCAAAATGCAGATAATTTTGATCTGCTTACAACAGGTATGTCTTCGCTCCTTCTAAATAAGCTAACATAACTAAATTTTTGGATGAAAACTTAATTTTCAAAGTCTTGATAAGATTTCATTACTTATAGAGATTTGATCCATTTTTAGGTGTAGCACATTCTGCTATCTCGAAGTTTGTAAGTCGGTCCTCAAGGTCCAGCATGAGTTTGGTTACTGATAAAGACAGGTATGTATTCCTTTTCTTACCAATAATTTGATTGCTTAATTTAAATGCAATATTTTTTATTTTAGCAGTTTTCTGATACAAGTACAAAGTTAACTGGACCATTCACTTCAATCTGTGTTTTTAACTAAGTTGATAAACAAATATCAGTTAGTACATTCAATCTGAGACCCTGTTGCCAGGATATATTAAATTCATTGTCAACAAGCGACCCACTTCATATTGCAACAAATTATGAACAGGGTTCCAGTATGTGGGGAAGAGAAAGACAATTGAGAATAACAGGTATGTAACCTAATTTTTCCATGGCTAGGATTTTCCCCAGATGGAGTCATATTTGAAAATGGCATTCCCTCAAAGTTATCAAGTGCCCATTTATAGGTAAATGTGTAAATACATGTATTTTTATCAATTACTAACTGTAGGTATTTTAGGAAAAGATAATAGTCCTGAAGTGTTTTTGGAATCGTACGAATACATTGAAGAAACTGGTTCTGGAGCTAAACTTAAAGAGAGACATAGTTATAATGGGCAAGGTCAATTAGAGATGGCTCTTCTAGGTTTGAATTCTACAAAATTAATTTTATATTTAAGTCATTCCAAGGCCTTTTCAGAAATCAATATAGAGTTTAATGTGAATTTTGCAGCAAAATTAATTAAAAAAGTAACTGAGAACTATTTTCAATATATGCTGCACGTATATTGTCTAAATAAGAATTAAGCATTATTTCAGTGTTTTTTGAATTTATTACACTATATAATCTATGTTAATATGTTTTATCAATAAATGGTTTTATATAATATTTTAATATTATTAGTGTTTTCTACACTCAATTTTGTATATCTTTCCAATTCTTTAATGTGTGTAAAAAGTTCTAAATTGTGTTGGCATGCTGGAAAAATTAATTTTGAATGGTTAGGTAAATCTGATCACTAAATTTTGTATTAAGATATTAAAATTATTGTTTTTAATTTTTTCCGTATGAATATTTGAGTTTAAAAAAGTATTTTTATCAAAAAAAAAAACATGGCATTGAGACGCAAAATGGCATATGTCTGTGTGAGGCAAAATAACATACTATGTTGTTTTGTCCTTTGTTGTCTTGAAGGATTTTTTATATTTTTCTAGTTTTCTTTGAATGTTTTATTATTATTATATATTTGTAAAAAATATTTTGTGTTCTTATATTTCCCATTACTTGCAATATTTTAGAGTATATGTCATTTTGGCTACACCCTGCTGGGTAAAATGACACATGGATGCCAATGTTTTTATGCGCATATTTAGTGTAACTGTAAATTTTAAGCTATAAACTTCAATAAATCAAGTCTAAGGTATTTCAAGTTCTACATATATGTAATTTTGAATAAACTCTTTTTTAACGTCGGCCTATTTCTGCGACTGAGGCTAATCACCGACGCCGGGAGCACTCCCAACCGGAAATTTTGGCCCACTGGTGTTCCACTGTATTCCAGTGGTAGCGTTCTTTAACGAGCCCAACATCCATGGACTCGGGACCTCGGTTTTACGTCTCCTCCGAAAGACGGCATATCTACATTATACCTCGTGCTCATTGGTATAATGCCTGCGAGCTGTGATATGCTACTACGCTGCCGGCTGTGCGGGCCCTATACTATGGTTTTCCCTGACGGTCACCCATCCAAGTACTAACCAAAGCCGACTCTGCTTGACTGTAATTCCACTACAGGCTGGGTCGTCGCCCTTGAATAAACTCTCCTATTATAAATTTCATCAATGAAGAACATTATAAAATTAGAATGAAACAAAGACATTCTTATTTGATACTACTACCTACTTATTATTATTTTATTTACCATCTAGTAAATAAAAGTCAAGTCAGAATTCATAATATTTTAATTAAAACAAACTTATGTGATAAAAAAATTATCTTTATTTAAAACAGAACAATTAGAATATGCAGGTATATAGTTTACATAGTTTATAACGTTGCTGCTTTAAACAGGCGAAGTTCACATTAGTTCTTATAAAATTTACCCATAGGGTGCAGAATATCTTACAAAATATCTATGAGTATAGACAGTACAATAAATGTAAATAAGAGTACAGAATACAAAACTAACCAGAATAAAATATGATAGTTATGAATAGTAAACTATAAGTACTTGAAATATGTACCTACACAATGCACATAATATATAACAAATCAAATTACTGTTAATATACATACAGTACTTACACAAGTCAATAAATCTAATACTTATACAATTTACGATAAAACTTAAGTATCTCACAGAAGGTGAATTAAAATAAAGGTTAATTGGACAAGTTACAAAAAAGATTTGAATAGATATATAACAATAAAATTGGATAATTGAGAGTGGATTAAAAAACCGACCTATATATCTAAATAAAATATATATGTACTTAACAAAGACAACATTTAAGCTAACTAACGCTAAATCCCTGATTTATTCTACTATCTGCCAGGATAGGTGGTGATAAATTGACAATAGCTGTAGTTATTTCATCAGCATAGGGTATTAAGTACCAGCTAAACTGTTGACTGAGAATTTGAAAAATCTTCAGTCTTTGGATTGATCTTTCCACATTAACGCGAGCCCGAGCAATATCAGTAGCCTCGGCATCAGCCTTACTAAACTGTTTTTGCTTTCTTAAAAATGGAGGCCTAATCAACTCCACTAACTTTTCATTACATTCCTTCTCAATTAAAATTCCTTTATCAACCATAACTGCATCATGCATATCCAATTTATCGATCAATTTCTCATAATTAAAAATAGCCTTATCTGTAGCACGTTCTCCAAACCCAGCACTAACAAATGATATTAAACCAGATGGGGTGATTCCAATAAGATATTTTAGAGTATGCAACCCTTTATAATGAGAATATGAAGCAACCCTGCATTTTAAACATTTTAATTTTTGAATTTTGATCTCCGTGCAGTCTAATACCACTCTGGTATTCTTAAATTATATATATATATATGCTGCAAACTGTTGGAGACTTTGTTGGTATTCAAAAATCTACAGCCAGTCAAATTGTGAGAGAAATGTGGGAAAAAATTGCTTCATCTGCACCAGAGTACAAAAATATGCCAAATATACAAGCAGATATTGAAAAAAATTTTACGAAATTGCCAGATTTCCTCGAGTAATAGTAATCGATTGTACTCATTATAGAAAGATAATTTCGCCAGGTATTATAAATATTTCTGTTTATTGGTTAAGTAATCAATTATTTTTTGTAGGTGGAGATAGTGCTGAGTACTTCAGGAATAGGAAAAGGGATTTTCCTACGATCACTACCCATAGTAGACTTTTGCACACTCAAATCTAACCGCAAAGTTGATGTTTTCCGCGATCTGTCATAATTGACATTATTTACGCTCTAGAGCGTACTTTTCCGCTCGCCTGTTTTCATTTACAATAAACTAAAGAAAGGTAGTAAATAATAGATATATTAAAACTAAATGTAGAGCAGTCCGAATATTTAAGTTGAAATATTAATATTTGAAGATATTTCGAACGAAATTAATAAATATTCCTATATAATTTGACTGACATCTACAATTTATACAAGTTACTTGATTTACAACGCTGCAGGTTACGCTACCAACAAATAGATGGAGGTGTATATTTTATATGTTGAATTTTATTGAAATTATAAAATAATTTAAACCTCATACATTGAAATTATTTAGATTCAATACTACAGTGAAGGATTTATTTCTTAGTTCAAGATAAAAATTAATATTTACAACTTATTACAAATATAACGTTGTTAAGATTGACAGTTTTCTTGATAGTTTTTGAGGAATGCTTTTTTCATAGTATTGATTTATACGGACAAGTTTACGTAGTAGAGATATAACAGTCAGAAGGTAGGCATTGCATTATACACCTAGATGCAACAGTGATTGCATATTTAAGTACCTACCTACTATTTTGTGAAAATAGTAGACTATGGAATTAATGAAACGTCACTATTTCATTTTTAGTTTATAAAAAAGTTGTCTGTTTATAAATAGCTATTTGAAAAATGGATAGTGACAGTGAATTTTCAAGCACACCTCCTTTTGCTAAAAATAATACTCTTAATCTTCTGCCAACTATATCCAGAGGTAAATACGGAAAACAATACAATATTTTCATGGATTGGTACCGCTCAAAGAAAATTAAAAAATATTCGAAGAATGTATTACTTATTTTGGCGAAAAATCCAAAACTCTAAAATCTTCAACCTTGTGGTCACAATATTCGATGCTTCGAAGCACTGCAAGTAAAAAATGATATTAACATCAGTAAATACACTAAACTGATTGCATTTTTGAAGTTAGAAGCAGTGGGTTATAAAGCAAAGAAGTCACAAACATTCTCAAAGGAACAAGTGGAGAGCTTTATTAGATTTGCACCTGACGATGAACATTTGCTGAGAAAGGTTTATTTTATTTATTATATTTTATTCTGATACAGAATTTCTCTGGATATTGTTTTTAGGTGATCTTAATCATGGGTATCGCTGGTGCATGCGGTAGGGATGAATTAATCAAAATTGAATTAAAGGATATAGATGATAGAGAATCATTTCTAGTAGTCCGAATCCCCGATTCGAAAACGAATCAAAGTCGCACATACCCAATAATTAATAGTGCCGAAGAAAATGCGATCGACTATATGTTCTATTATAGAAAATATTTTAATTCAAGACAGCAATGTCAAATTAAAAGTAATAACATTATTCAGCGCTTATTTTTACGATACTCCAAAGGTGAATGCTTCAATCAGGTGATTGGTATGAATACTGTGGGCAAAGTACCAAGCGAAATAGCCAGTTTCTTAAAATTGCCCGATAAACATTTATTTACTGGTCATTGCTTTCGACGAACGTCGGCGACATTATTAGTAAATGGTGGAGGCGACTCGATTCAGCTTAAAAAACTTGGTGGGTGGAAGAGCAGTAATGTGGCTGAACGATATATCGCCGAATCCATTAGCAATAAAATAGATAACTTCCAAAAAATTTCTGGGAACGCAGCAGTACCAACTAGCGAAGAACTTTCGATTTCTTCTATATCTGATATTGCAGAAAAAGATTCAGAAGATATTACGCTACCTTCGACTTCTTCAGGTCCTGGGATAAATATTAAAAATTGCCAAAACTGTACATTCAACTTTAATATTGTAGGCAATAAATAAAAAAAATAAGTACTAAATTGTTACATGTTTCCAACATCACATTCTAATAAAGTGTACTTTTCATGTTTTGTTTATTATTTGTTTGAGAATAAGGTGATCGTAGAAAAATCTTGTGTGCAATTCGAGCAGAAAGTGCGTTGCCGCTTTCGGCAGATTCGGCAACTCTCTGCCTCATGCGGCAAAGTATCACTTTCCCTTCTTAATACACAAATAGCTATTTTCCTTGAATGTACAAGTGGTAGGTGATGCCAATCTCTACATTGAAGATATTGTTGCTAGATGGCCAGGTTCGTCACATAACCAAACAATATTTAATAATAGCCTTCTAAAAGGTCGATTTGAAAATAATGAGTTTGGTAGTTCCATAATGCCTGGAGATTCAAGATACGCTTTAAAAGAATACTTGATAACACCGATACCTAATCCTACTAGTGATATTCAACAAGTATTTAATGAATCCCGAATTAGAACACAAAACCCAATTGAAAGGCTTTTTGGTGTTTTAAAGAAACGATTCCTCATACTTTCACTTGGAATAAGGTTATCCCTTGAATCTGCAAAGCTAGTTATTATAACCTGTGCAGTACTTCATAATATAGCACTAAGTTTAAATGAACCAGATCCCACAGCTAATACATATGTAAATGTTGATTGTGAAGATGTTCAACATGACATGGTTATAGATGATCATAGTGAAAATATCGATTTCAGACAAGATTTTTTATTATACCTTGCAAATTTCTTGGAAAATGACAATTAATTGTTGTAATGAAAGTTTTAACATAGATTGTAAGGCGTTTGTGAAAAAGTATAAATAAAAATCAAACAAATTTATGAGTATTTATTATTTTAAGAGAAAAAAAATTTAACGACCAACAGGTAAGTGGGTATATACCTACTGTGATAATTGCTTTCTCAAAACAAAAATTTCCAGCTCTAATTTTTCATTTTGTGAACGTAGATTTTTTGTTTTCAATAAATGTAATTCTTCTTCTCTTCTAGATCTTTCTTCGAGAAATTTTGCATTTTGCGCAGACTAAACTTCCAATAGTTTTCTTCTTGAAATCACTAAATCCATCTTTTTTCCCTATGCTCATCTTGTTCAGACTCTATTTCAACGGCGGTTCTTTTATTTTGTTTGAAGAACTTTGTTTTTTTGTCTGAAGTTTTCTTGGTGTTTAGTAGGACCAATCTGAAAATATGAGAAAGTAATTGTGAACTGAAAGAACTCGTTTTTTTCTCACCATTTTTTATACCTGGAGAATGTAATTGATGCGTCCTATTTTGAACTTTGTCGTCAGGGTTTAGTTCAGGTTCAATGATGCTTTTTTGAGAAAATCATTTCTTATCAAGCTGCTGCTGATTATAATTAAAAACAAATTGTTATTGTTATTATTTTGTGTAACTTAAACTGAAGATGGGTACTACGTGCTAACTTTTGTTTTACAGCATATTGAAGTGTATTTGTGCATTATTTAGTCTTCTCATGTGCTTTTAAACTGTTTTCAACGATTTCACGCGATTTGGTTGATATCTGACTGAAATCGAATGGAAAATAGTCTAATTTTGAGCTATCTTCTGTTCTACAGTAGTTTGAAGTGTAATTGTGCAATATTCAGTCTTCTTATGTGCTTTTGAACTGTTTTCAACGATTTCACGCGATTTGGTTGATATCTGACTGAAATAGAATGAAAAATAGTCTAATTTCGACCTAACTTTTGTTCTACAGCATATTGAAGTGTATTTGTGCATTATTTAGTATTCTCATGTGCTTTTAAACTGTTTTCAACGATTTCACGCGATATGGGTGATATCTGACTGAAATCGAATGGAAAATAGTCTAAGTTCGAGCTATCTTTTGTTCTACAGTAGTTTGAAGTGTAATTGTGCATTATTTAGTCTTCTGATGTGCTTTTAAACTGTTTTCAACGATTTCACGCGATTTGGTTGATTTCTGACTGAAATCGAATGCAAAATAGTCCAATATCTTAGCTATCTTTTGTTTTACAGCATAATGATGTGTATTTGTTCATCATTTAGTCTTCCCATGTGCTTTTCAACTGTTTTCAAGAATTTCACGCGATTTGGTTGATATCTGACTAAAATCAAATGGAAAATAGTCTAATTTCGACCTAACTTTTGTTCTACAGCATATTGAAGTGTATTTGTGCATTATTTAGTATTCTCATGTGTTCTTAAACTGTTTTCATCGATTTCACGCGATATGGGTGATATCTGACTGAAATCGAATGGAAACTAGTCTAGTCACCGGATAGGTGTATTATCGCTTTCGACCGTTCGGGTTGATTTCACAATTTCCGAGATATCATGGAGACAATCTCTACAGGGTGTGACTTTGTAATAAGACTTGTTCCGAAAGGAAGAGCCGTATCAAAAATATGTGTAAAACACTTTAGTTTTATTTTGTTTCAACTTACCGCCATTCAAATGTCACTCCCGATTCTTCTAGATCATCATGAATAATTAATTTCTCTGTATGACAATATTTCTCAAGGGTTACTATGTTTAAGAATGTCTTTGTCTCAAAGAAACAGAACATTCACAAGGAATCTAATGTGTAATGTACCACTTACTCCTGTCCACATGAATAAAGTTCAAGATACAAGCATTACTTCTTCTGATGATTCGGTGCCAATGGAAAAGGATAACGTAATAGCTTCCTATATTAAATGAATTTATATGTTAAATATTTTAATAAATTTCAGGAACAGTTGAATTCACTTATGAAATTCTCAGATTTGGAAAGTGATGTTGATAACTCAGTTGAGGACCCAGATTATTGCCCTTCAGTACGTTCTATGTATTGCAGTTCTCACTCTTAATATAATAATTTTATTTCAGGAAATATCAGATACCTCACCTATGTGTATTTACACGATTGGTTATATACCCCGTCCTTTCCATATTTCTCGTCCTCTCCAGATGAAGAACAACCTCCAATTAATATAGTTCAGAATACAAAAGAACAGGAGATGCTTAATGAAAATAATCCATTGGTACGTTTGGATTATGCGAAACTTTTGTTTTATTACTTCACAATATTTTTTAGGAAATGCTTAAAATGAACCAGCGATCAGAACAAGAAGCTATCAAACAAAAGAAGAAGTTGAATGAAGTTTTTTGTTTCTTTTATGAAACTTCAGTCACTAATTTTCCAAGGCATTTGTTTAGGAACCACAGTATGGAATTCGATGTTCAAAGAATTTTGGCTTTACCTGTTTTGAGTAACGATAGGAAAATATTGCTTTTCACTTTGAGAAAGAAGGGTAACTATTCAATCAGTAGTAGTAATATCAAACCAGTGAGGAGAAATGGAAATGACAACAAATATTTGCCTTGCTCTCACTGGTTTGGATTTTAAAGAGCAAAACATTTATGGCGACATCGTAAGCGTTGTACTGAAAACACTGGTGCCAAGAATTCTGGGAATGCACAAAGTTGAGGCCAAAACTTATTGTTGCGACATATTGGAACTAACCCAAGATTAAGAGAAATGGTTTTTCATTCTTCATTCTAGTTGCTTCGTATATGTTGTCATGGTGTTATAGGTTGAGATTTCGGCTGAAGCTGCTATTGTAGGCCACGACGCGACCTAACATATCTCGTGAGGTCCTTCTCATTACGTGGGGGCTGATCTTTTGATTTGAGATGCTGTGATGGGACACATGTAGAGCCCTGAATATTGGTAGTTTTTTTGTTTATGATACTATATTATATATTATATTATGTAGTATAATGTAATTTCAGCTTGACAGGGTTTATATTCTGATAGGGAGTTATATAAAGCTTCCTTGGAGTTCCAAAATTATATTGGTTTTGTTTTGTTTGCTTCTCATCTGAGAACTTGGTGCCTTATGTTAAGGCATGATCTTTGAGCCGCCCAGCTGGCACTATAAGACTATGGATAGGTACTATCCAAAATATATAAGATTATTCTCTACATATTAGTATCAGATTTTTATTCAATGCGTTTCTTGCTTTATTTATTTTGAATGTTGTATATTAAATGTCATTTCATTACATCTCTCTGAGCCACCCAGCAATTATTATTAGTTCTTAATTTTTGTTTACTATAAGTATATTTTTAGTTTTAAATGAAAAAATATATTTTATTCCACCCACCAAAGAAGTTTTAGAATTTTTTAATCTTCTTACTAACTCAGAAAATGAAAGTTTGGAACACCTTCCTGAACATACAGAATCAGTTGTAGAAGAGCAGGTTATTACTAACAAAGATCAAAAGATCAAAAAGAAAATTACCCGCCTGCAGTGGGCAAATGGTATACAACTGCAATCTTAGGTCTTATCAGTTTATATGAAGAAAATTATGATTTGTTCAAAAGCACTACATTTAAAAATGAGAATGTTTGGAACATAATCACCAAAAAACTAATTGAACAGGTTTATCCATACATAAAAATCCAAGTTGAAAATAAATTTAAATACCTCAAGCAGAGGTACTTAAGAAAAAAGATAATATGGGAACAAAATCAACCGGACAAAGCCCAGTGGTATTTGATTATTTGATAGAGTTTGATGAAATATTTGGTTCAAATGTGAAGCCATTGAGTATTGCTTCTTCCTCCTCATGTTGTAAGAGTGGAAGTGCCAGTGATGAACCAGAAATAAAAAAAGAAAAACTTCAAAACTTGAACATAAAGTGAACAACTGGAAAATTGATTTTGAAGAAAGAAAACAACAGAAAGAAGAAGCTAGAGAACGTCGGCACCAGGAAAGAATGTCCTCTGTTCAAAAGTCTATTGATACATATATGAAAAATTGATGTCCAAATTAATTGATAAACTATAAGTATATATTCTGTATGTGTTTTAGTTGTATTTTTATACTTTATTTAGGATTTAAATAAATTAGTATGATTCAGTGTTTTGGCTTTATTCTCAATGCCTGGTGTCACTTGTCACTGCCTGATGACACCGAGCTTAAAACATTTTATACATAGGTATATGAACATGGAGCAAAACAAACTTAACTCTATAAGCTATACAGCCATTACACGTTTTTTTATATATCATTTTTTTTATAATAAAATAAATTCATGAAGAATATGGAGAAGCATCAGAATAATCTGGTTCATCATCAGAGTCAAAATTTGTTTCAAAATCTTGCAAATGAGCAGGTAGCTTTCGTTGCCTTTTTGTACTAATCACTGCAGATGAACCAGGTAGATTTGGTGCTTCTATTACAAGGGTAGGTTCTGTATCTTGTATGCTAGTTACGCCACTAGCATTATCGTCTGGGATATTCTCATTGATATCAAACAAGTCATTAAGATTATAAGTATTATCCACAATTTCATTATCAACTTCTACTACAAGGGTAGGTTCTGTATCTTGTATGCTAGTTACGTCACTAGCATTATTATCTGGGATGTTCTCATTGATATCAAATAAGTCATCAAGATTATAAGTATTATCCACAATTTCATTATCAATAGGAGCCCTGTTGTTAACATTGGATGATTGTTACAATGTATTCAAATTGAAATCATATAATAAGGAATTATTGACATATGGTAAGTTAGTCTTATTTAAAAATATTCTATTACGCCTAATTATGTTACCTTGAGAGTTTTTAACAATATAAGAGCGGTCATTTACAACACCTTCCACCTTCCCTCTTTCCCAGACTTTTCCGTTTTGAATTAATATATTTTCTCCAGTTTGTAATGTTGTCATATCTTTTGCAGTTTTATCGTAATAGTGTTTTTGGTTTGATTGTTTAGATGCTATTTTATTTTGAATTATCATAGGATCTATTATAACAGGCTTTAGGGCTTCAATAGATGTAGGAATTTTAGTTTTGAGAATCCTATGCAATAATATTTGGGAGGGAGAAAAATTCATATAAGGTAATGGAGTATTCCTATATTCCATTAGATATAGTGGTAGATCTGATTTATCTTTCGCCTTCCTCAGCATTTGTTTGACAATGCCTACATATCGTTCAGCCAATCCATTAGACTGATGGTGATGCGGACTACTGAATGCTACTGTAAAATTCCATTCTTTGGCAAATGCCATAAAAGCCTTTGAATTGTAAGGAACGTTATCTGAAAATAATGTATCCGGCACACCAAATTGTGAAAATTTTTCTTTACAAAATTCAATTACATAATATGCGGTTTTTGTTTTAGTTTCCTTGACCTCTACCCAATTTGAATATGAATCGACTAGAACTAGATAATTGGTACATTCATATTTAAAAAAGTCACTGAATAGATATTGCCAAGGCCTTGCAGGTATAGGATGACTGATTAAGGTTTCTTTTTGGTTGGATCTTTGAAAAATTTGACGTTTCGCATTTTGATATAAGGTTTTCTATGTCTGCTGTCAAATTTGGCCAATAAAATATTTGTCTTGCTCTTGATTTAGATTTCTGAATACCAAAATGTGATTCATGTATAAGTGATAGCATTTGTGATCTTAGCGATTCTGGGACAATAATTTTCGTGTCTAAAAATGAAATTTCATTTGATAGGTAAATATTGTCTTTTAATTTGTAGTAGTGTTTTAGGTCTGCGGTCAAGTCTTTGTTACTGCTTGGCCAGGTTGTTAAGCAGAAGTTTTTTATTTGACTCAGCTTGTCATCTTTACTGGTTTCGTTTTTAAATAGCTCCTTTTTTTCCTCTGATATGGGAATGTAATTATGAAGCTCATGTACTATGTATTGTAACGTGTTTTTGTGGACACGTGTCCTTCTACCACTCTAACACGTCACTATGGACACCCTTAGCTGAAAATCTTTTTACGGAATGCTCGGGCGCCAGATTTTTAACGTGGTTTGCTCCACGGCCCCTTGACCCTTAGTGTCAAGAGTTCCAGATAGCCTCATATGGAGGTTACGGAAAATTCCAGGGGTCTTGTTGAACGCAGATGTTTTAAATATAAGTCTTTTAATTAATATTTACGGTTTATAACGAATTACACTTTAATTCTCCAGTTTATTAATACTCGGTGGTCCTTTTATTCCTTAATCCACAGGGATAAGCAAAGTTCGGAAAACCCTTGTGATGCAAGGAGGCACGGGAAACTACTAGAATGCGATAATAATAAAATATATGGTCTAAGGAAAGATGATAGAGCGTTTAAATCTGTCGGGTAATCGAACGAGTTGTGGCTAAGCCTCTTCCAAGTCCAAGTAACCCTTCGGATTCAACGGAGACACAGGAATTTACCGAGACAAATAATTTGATCACGGAATGGATGTTTAAATCTGCCAGGTAATTGAACAAGTTGTGGCTAAGCCTCTTCCAAGTTCAAGAAACCCTTCGGATTCAACGGAGACACGGGAAGGTACTAATAAAAAATATCTAACTACGAAGTGAACGCTCAAATCTGCCAGGTAATTGAACAAGTTGTGGCTAAGCCTCTTCCAAGTTCAAGAAACCCTTCGGATTCAACGGAGACACGAAAAGGTACTAATAAAATAAAGAAAAAATAGCTAACCACGAAGTGAACGCTCAAATCTGCCAGGTAATTGAACAAGTTGTGGCTAAGCCTCTTCCAAGCTAAAGAAACCCTTCGGATTCGACGGAGTTATTAAACAGAAGCTATTGAAAACTACTAATCCGGGAATAAAATTCAAGAGTAAAAAAAATAACTTATTATCGACACACCAGAGTAGAAATAAAACGAAAATATCACAATCCTAAACAGTATCAAATAAATATAAATGTCCTGTAATTAAATATAAATGTTCTGTAAAGAAAATACATAAAATCGTACGTTCAATCGAGAGCCGGTGAATATCCAAACCAAGAAAAAAAATATATCAATCACTTTCCAGCAATAAATAAAAAACCAAATTTTTTAGAACAAATCAACTTTTATTAAAAAAACTAAAACGAGTTTCTACTCGACAACGGTTAATTCAAATGTCGGAAAAACGGAGAAAATTCATTTTCTAAACTATTAAAATCTAATTCCTATATTGGATGCAAATTTTCTTTAAACGAATTACAATATTTTAATATTGCCGGTTATACTCAAAAAGAATTAGTAAAGTAAAAGTTTTCACAAAAAAAATTACAAAATGTGAACCGGTACGGAAAAGAAATCAAACTATTTCAAAAGTACGGAATACGGAGGTACGGAAATTATTGAGTATAGATACTGTGATTATTAAAAATATTTTACCTTCCTAAATCGGCTTCGGTATGCACCACTTACTAATAGAATTGTCTTTTCAAAATTATGGATTTCGGGAACCGGATCGGTAACAAACTTAACACACTCAAATTTAAACGTTGAACGGTGCGGAGAACTACGGAAAAGAACACGAGTTGAGAGCCACGAAATTCAGAGAGAGAATCAGCTGAGAGCCAGCTGAGAACCTCGAATTGAACTCTCCTGTCGTTTTATATTCTCATTAGCAAAATTTTTATTTAAAAAACCACAAAAAAGTTTGTCATACACTAGACGTCTTTCGGAATTAATTCAAATAAATTAAATGGTATATATACCCAATGTCCTTTTTAAATGAAAAATTTCAACTTCGGAACTGACTAAATTTTATGATTCTATATAAATTTGCGTACCTCCGGACTAATACAAAAAATACTAAAACTAATATAACGGTAATAATAATAAAAAAAATTACAATAACTCGGTCACAAAAGGGAATCGGAAAGTAAGTAACGAGTTATTTAAAATCAAGTGGCAAAACAAAAAATAAAAATATGAAACGGAGAGAAAAAAAACTTAAATCAGTATCAAAAAAAAATAACTCGTTACACACCCCCTTTTCTTCGGTAAAAAAAATTAATGAACGAAAGTCCCACTTTCGGTCATTACATTTTTTTCTAACCATCCAAATTAACAATAAAAAAAATTTTCAACCCTAAAATAAATTATAACGGAGGTCCAGTGGTCTCAGCGTCTGGAACGTCGGTGTTGAAAAGAGCGGTCTGGGAGATGAGGTCCTCTTCCTCGGGACGACTGGTGTCGGTATGTCCTGGAACGTCTGACTACTTCCTGAGCGGTCCGGGGTCGTTCGAGGTCTAGGCAGCACTGGATCGCGGCGTCTTCCTTTTGGAGTGGTGTACTGGGACTGGCGACCAGATGGACCTGGACAGCCATCGATCGGGTACGAGGAGCTGGCGGTTCGCACGTGCATTCTCGGGACATCTGTTCAACCCGTCCACATCGGAAGCAGAACAGGATGTACGGCCTACTGCAACTTTCTCGGCGGTGACCGGGGGTTCCACACCTCCAGCAGAGGTCATCGGTTAGGGTGATGAAAGTTCCTGCTCTCATCCTCTTGGGCGGCATGTCGGTTCCAACTGACGGTGGTGGAGGATACGTTCGGCGATACGACAGCTGTTCTGCTGTGTAAATCATCGCGGGGATGTGTCCGGAATTCCAGACCTTCCGTCTGTCACTCAGGCAAGACTAAAACAGGATGACGGTACTATACACCCAGACTATACAATAGAATACCTAGGAATAACAATTGACACAGGACTGAACTGGATAGCACACGTGAAAAAAATAAGACAAAAAACACAGGACATTGCAAACAAACTTATAGGCATCACAGGGAGAACTTGGGGAAGACGACCGGACATCATTAGACATATTTACAACAACGCAATAAAGCCCATGATACTTTACGGAGCAGAAATTTGGGGACATAGACACAAGGACACAAGAATAAGCAAACAGTTACAAGCAACAGAAAGACCATATCTACTGACAATTACAAAAGCTTACAAGACAGCACCAACGGCAGCATTAAACGTAATAGCAGGAACGACACCACTACAAGCGGACGCGAAAACCCTCTACGAGACGTATAGACACATGAGAGACAATTTACAACTCTACAGAACGACAACCTCAGACAAAAGCCATCCGACAAAAAGAGAACTACAATTCGGCAACACAGATACAGACATTAACATCTATACGGACGCTAGTATAACAGACATAAGTAAGACGATTGGGATCACAACCACAGACACACAAACATGGATGGATTACAAAATAAAAGTAGCTACAGACGCAGACATTAACTCTCTAGAAATTCTAGCAATAAAAAACGGACTGGACAGAATAAGAGACATACCGAACGTAAGACACAAAACAATCACAATAAACACAGACTCGACGAATGCCATAACGACACTAAAGAACTTTAAATCCAGACACAAACTAATAACGGACATACAACGAACAACAGAAATACTACAATCATCCCTGGACGTACAAATACGATTCAACAGACAAAACAGGAAACATATAGGTATGCAACGAGCTGACAAACTAGCGACAGAAGCACATCGACGCGCCGACAAAGACATAACGTACGACAATAAACAACTATTAAACAAACGAAGACAGCGCAACGCTATGCGAGAATGGCAAAGACTCTGGGACACGGACAGCAAAGGACGGAAAACATACAGTATGATAAAGACAGTTCGAAACCATTACGCCCACTTTACATGGAAGACAACACAGCTACTAACTGGGCACGGACATATAGGGGACTACTACAGACGCTTTAACCTACGAGACCATGACGTACTTTGCGACACAGACGACACAGCAGACACATTGGAACATATTATAAACGAATGTACAGACCAGTTACGACTAAACGCTAGACAAGCACTACAAACGTACCTTACGGACAGAGGACAGAACTACCCACCAACAGACATTGACATCAAGGACAAGGACTTCGTGACAGAAATAAACAAATGGGGCGAAAGCATAATAAGAGACGACGAAGACTGACAGGTACTTCCTAACTTCCTATTAATAATGTATATTAGAGTTAAGTTTTGTAGAGTTAAGTTTTTGTAAAAGTTGAGCTATGTAATAATAATAAAAAAAAAAAAAAAAAAAAAAAAAAAAAAAAGACTTCCCCGCTAATTTTTAGGAGAGTGGAGTTGGGATGGCGTTCGTTTGACAGTGGTTCCTATAGATAGCGGAGTACAAGCCCAATGCCTAACGGTAGGAGGGCAGGCATTGATGCCAAAACACTAATCATGTCACTCAGGCGGTCGATGCTCGGGATGTCAACTCGGTGAGATGTCTCCAGCTGGAGGATATCCGGGTCAGTTAAGACGAGTACGTCGGGCTGGGTATCGGCATTCATCTATTAAAATAGAAAGGCAGTTGCTATTATTAAAGAATCACCTATTTTCTCATAACAATAAAAAAACAAAACAAAACCAAAAATTTAAATCGGGTAATCTTACTTTTGGATGTCAAAAGCAAGTTTTCGGGGCGGCGGTGTGTTTTTCACGGGGCTGGGGGAATCATTACGGTGGTTCTCCGTCCATTCCGGTCGTACAGCCGGGCACGGAACCACTTGTCGGGCTTCATTCCCTTCGGCCGGAGGTATTGGGCCTTTTCTGCCCAGATTCTTGGCCATGGCTCGTGCCTAGGTATTTTGGCCGCGAAATCCAAAATTTTCCAGCCTCTGGTTTTTGCATCCGGGGTGGAAGGCCCTGGTTCTGGAGAGGTGGAGGTAGTCGGTGGTGCTATGTCTTTTGTCAACCTTGGTGGTGACGAACGCCCGGTGGAGTCCTGTGGTAATGGGGAAAAGAAACGGCAGACCCCAGAGTCATACTTCACCATCTTTTCTCTAACCTTTATCTGGTCCCCTGCTTCCCCTTCTTCTTCCGGAACTCTTGTAGTACGTTCGTACAAAGTACACATCAAAACCTTTTCGGTGTACACTCCTTGGATAGGTGGAGTAGGTGACCTCGGCGGCGTATGCCCAGGACTATACCGGGACATTCCAAAGGTCTCATCGAAGGTCTGCTCGAACACCTCGCTACTGGCATCTTCAAAATTTTGCCACCATTCCTCCCCTTCAAATAAGTTCGGGATCGACGTCGGGCTTCCAGGAGGAGAAATTTCCTCCGTCAAGTCGATCACTTCGGGGTATAGAGGGATGAGTGGCGGCGATAGATCACGGTCATCCATTCTATGACAAAAAAACAGAAACATTTTATTCATTGGCAGGTTTTAAATCTTTAACATGTATGCGATTACACCGTTATCCTTTTTCGTCACGTAAGTCATAGACAACGGGTGAAATGACACGTACGACTTCGTACGGCCCGGAATACTTCGGAGCGAGTTTCGCGGCGATGTGATCAGCGGCAGAGGATAACGTATGCTCCTTTTTCATAACTTTATCGCCTATGGTACATTTCCAGTCACGGCGGCGCAGATTATAGTTACGACTTTGACTGGTAAATGCCCTGGACAGGTTAAGACAGACTAAATCGAAACATTCCTGTAGTTTCTCTACTCGCAAGGAATGTGACTTCGGATCTTCTTCGGTAGGGATGTCTACTCCGGCATCTTCTTCCGGACTTCCCCCGGTATTCTTTTCAGCATCTCTCCGGAAAGATTTCGGCGTCTCCGGTTCTCTACCAAAATTTAGGAAGGCAGGCGTGAATCCAGTCGAGTCGTGTCTGGAGTTATTCATTGCAAACTTCAAGTCTGGCAACCTTACATCCCAGTCTCGGTGATCCTCTTCGCAGTATTGCGCAATCATTGTCTTTAGGGTGCGGTTGGCTCGTTCAACTGGATTTGCCTGCGGTGTATACGGTGGCGTGAAACGGTGTCGGATTCCCAATCCACTCAGCATGTCCTTGAAAAGTTTACTGTCATACTGAGTTCCATTGTCGGTCAGCACGGTACGGGGGCAACCAAATATTGTCAAAACTTCTTCGTAGAATGCAGTACTTATGCTACTTGCAGTAGCATTCCTCAACGGTTTACATTGTACCCACTAAGTGAATCGATCTTGAAACATAATTATATAACAGTGCCCTTTCTTACTTCTGGGTAACGGTCCAATTATATCGGAGCTAACGGTTTGCCATGGTTGTCGGTTCGCTGATGGCTGCATCTTGCCTGGGAGCTTCAGTTGCGACGGTTTGTACTTTTGACATTGCAGACATCTCCTCACGTATTTGGTGATGTCCCTAAACATTCCTGGCCAAGTACAGTTTCGCAATCCGGGTGATGGTTTTTGCGATCCCTAGGTGTCCAGCGTTTGGCGCATCATGGTTTTCCTGTAGGACTCTCGTTCGGTCGGGCTTGGCTATGCACAGTTTCCAAGGATCGGACATTTCTGGTTCTCGGAAATCGTTTATGTCCCAGAAATGACGGTATAGACGGTCATCTTTAATGCAGTAGTCCGGAAACTTCTCTGGGTCCTTCAGGACCTCTTCCTTCCTGTTTCGGTACCACGAACATTCGGCAGTTACGTCGGTCAAACAAAGTGCAGACGGCGGATTGGCCTCAGCGGTCAATGGTAGCGGGTTTCTTGACAAAGCATCAGCCACACGATTTAGAGCACCTTTACGGTACTGTATCTCGAAATCATACTGTTGTAGAAAAATACTTCACCTAGCTAAACGTCCAGACGGACTAGTTATGGAATGTAACCACCTAAGAGATTGATGATCGGTAACAACCGTGATGGTAGCCCTCTAAATAAGGACGCATCTTTTCAATCCCCCAAACAATGGCAAGACATTCTTTCTCGGCGACGGAGTAGTTTTTCTCGGTAGGACTCAGAGTGCGACTAGCATACGCTACCACGTGCTCGTGGCCATCTTTTTGCTGGGTAAGGGCTATTCCCAAACCATATTCTGAGGCATCGGTCTGCAGAGTGAACGGTACGGTAAAATCGGGACAACTTAAGACGGGTGATTTAGACAGACAGGTTTTAATCAAAGCAAAAGCGGATTCTTGTTCTTCAGCCCACTTCCATCGCTGAGACTTACGGAGCAATTTTGTCAACGGAGCCACCTTTTGAGAAAACGATGGCACAAACCTTCGATACCAAGATGCAACTCCTAAAAACCTTCTCAGTTCTCGGATATTCCTCGGTGCTGCAAATTTCACAATACTTTCTACCTTTTCCGGATCGGTACGGATTCCATCTCCGGTGATTACATGGCCTAAATATTTCATTGACGGTAAACAGAAATGACATTTTTCTGGATTGAGTTTCAACTGTGCTCCTCGTAACCGGCGGAACACTTCAGACAGGTTTTCTAGATGTTGATCAAATGTTTCTCCAGGTACGCAAAAGCGTAAGGATCTAGATCTGGACCTATTAATCTATCAACCAATCTCTGGAATGTAGCAGGTGCGGAATGTAAACCGAATGGAAGAACCGTGAATTGAAACAATCCACGTCCTGGTGCGGTGAAGGCGGTAGTGGGTTTACTCTCTGGTGTTAACGGAACTTGCCAGTATCCACTCTTCAGATCCAAACTGGAAATGTACTTGGCCTCACGTAATTTATCTAAAATAGCATTAATAAACGGAAGAGGGTAAGCATCTTTCATTGTTACCTCGTTAACTTTCCGGAAGTCTATACAGAAGCGGTTTTTCCCATCTTTCTTCTTCACAATGACAATTGGAGAACTCCAGGGACTTGTAGACGGTTCGATCACTCCCTCTGCCAACATGGCATCTATCTCAGCATTGCAAATTTCTTGCATTTTCGGGTTCATTGGCCGGTACCTCTGCTTGATCGGACGTGGTTGCAACAAACGGATTTCATGCTCAACCAATGTAGTCGGACCTTGTAAGGATTCAAATTTCGGTAACTCTCGGTCCAGAAAAGTATTCAGTTTGTCTGTCTGGTCTTTTGATAAATTTCTTTCCGTAAGTGGAACTATGGTTTCCAACGGACATCCTATATAACCATAATTGTTGTTATCTCCTAAATCTCCCGGAGATAACGCGGATATTTCAAATTTATTGTCGTCTTTTCTCTCTCTCCATTCTACGAGAGATGACGAAAAGACTACGGGCTCAGTTTGCTCCTTGTCAACCCCTAACTCCAGGGAAGACGCGAAGACTTCAAAAACGGACTGCTCCTTGTCAACCCCTAACTCAAGGGAAGACGCAGAGACTTCAAGAACGGATTGCTCTTTGTCAACCCCTAACTCCAGGGAAGACGCAGAGACTTCTAGAACGGTCTGCTCTTTGTCAACTCCTAACACCAGAGATGACGCAGAGACTTTGACAACAGATTGCTCCTTGTCGACCCCTAACTCCAGGGAAGACTCGGAGACTTTAGAAACAGATTTTCCGTCATCCACCCCTAACAACACCGGGGAAGATTCGGAAATGTCAGCAACAGATCGCTCCTTGTCAACCCCTAACTCCAGGGAAGACTCAGAGACTTCAAGAACGGATTGCTCTTCGTCAACCCCTAACTCCAGGGAAGACTTAGAGACTTTAGAAACGGTTGGATTTCCAGAATAACGGTTTTCTGTGATGATCGGAAAATCGACTTCTTTCATTGATTGATTTACCAACCCTAAAATTTCAACAGGATTTGTTAATAACGGACGCCTTACTATTTTATTGTTAATGTAAATAGTGCCTGTTCCTAACTCCAAACGGAAATTATATTTTTGGAGAACATCGTGTCCCAAAACAATATCGGTTATTAATCCGGGAAAATGCTCTAACGAACCCTTCATATTGACGTCATCGATTTTCCAACTGAGCTCGTAAGTATCGGTGATGGAGACTACATTTCTATTAGCTAAACGGGCTTTCGTACCTAGACGGGTGGCAGTTTGCTTTCTTTGGGAAAATGTCTTAGCTACTTGATCACCAATATATGATTTGGCTGCTCCGGTATCTAACAATGCTTGAAATTTGTGTTTACCTATTTCGACGTCTATGTGCGGTCGTGGGTCGTTCATTTCTGCCGGCGGCGTTTCGGTATGAGAGACAAAGATCTGCGGAAGCTGTGTCGGTCTCTCCTCGGTACAGCTTCGAATTAGTTTTCCTGCCTCCTGCAGGAACAATCACGGGAAAGTACTCCCTCCTTACGGCAATAAGAGCAGAATATTTTTGGAGTATTTTGACAATTGTTTCGGTAATGTCCAGCTTCTCCGCAGCGGAAACAAATTTGTTCACGAGAAGCTGATCCAGACGGCTGCGGGGTCGTACTCGGAGGCGGACGGCGAGGAGCATCGGACGGTAACGGTGGACTGGAGCTTGCGACGGGTACTCTGGAAGGACCAGGAGTAGAGTTGTGAGACAGGTATCTTGGTGCTGTTGTCTGCGGACTTGGATTTGGTCCACGGTTCGGTCCACTGTGGCTGGGTACGTATTGGAGTTCCTTTCTGAGAAGCTCATATTCCCTTACCACCTGACAAAATGAGGAAAAATCATGAAAGTCCCCTTTTCGGACCTGCAGACGGTATTCCGGCAACAGGTTACGGTACAGCCATGCTAACTGTTGTTCGGGAGTTAGCTTACCATGGCGCCGCATCAGAGTTTGTAGCTCGGTTATGTATGTTGCGGCGGACTCATTTCTTCTCTGTAGACGACGGCTTATCTCTGCCTCCAAGTCGTCTTCGTAATTAACGGGATAGAAGAAAATTCGGAAATCGGTTTCAAATTCCTCCCAGGTCGTGTACCTGCTTCGGTTGTTACGGTACCAAAATGCTGGTTCACCGGACAGTAATTCTGGTAACACCGGTAGCAATCTATCTTTTTCTATATTCTTTGCCGTACATATCTCCTCAATTCTCTCTATAAACGAGGCAGGATCTCCCCGGTTTCCAAAAGATACTTTCCAATCGTTCACATTTATTGAAGGGGTTGCCATGACGGTTGGTACGGGTCTGGTATCGGTTCGGTCAGAAACGGGTCGTGTAGGAATATTTTTTTTCCTTAAAAATCTTACAAGCCTTCTTCTTTTCTCCGGAACTGTTCCAGCAACTGATAAGTTTCTCTTTTCTAGTTCGATATTAAGACCCTCGTTTCTCAGTAAATATACCCAGCTTACTCGATGGTCCGTGACTTCGTCCACGGAGGCTGCAGTCGGTACTGGAGGAACGAATACCGGTTCTTCAGTTTCGTCTTGATTGAACAAAACGGGCAATCCAAGATCTTCGGAGTTTCTCCTTGGCATTAGCCTTTCAACTCCTCTCAAGCTCCTTTTGCTACCTTCTTCTTATTCTCAAATCGGCAGCAACAACAACAAAATCTAATACCGGCAAAACGGTTCCTCTCGAAAGTCACTCTCAATAATCTAATCCCTTCTCAACTCGACTTTCGGCAGAGAAAAAAAAACAATATCAAACGGTCCAGCAACAATACACCTAACTCAGAAAAAAATCAAAAATGGTTCCAACTATTATGACCAATCAGCTCTCTCTGTAACTTGCTAGAAACGGAATAAAAAAAAATCTCTGCCCAAAACAACAAACAATACCAAAACAAAACAATACCAAAAAAAACAAAACCGGAACAACGGTCCCTGTTCAAATCAATAACCAGCTCTCTACAATAATACGGTAGGCAAAAACGAACACAAAAAAAAAACTTTTCTATAAAATCAACAAATCAGCTCTAATATGGTATACGGTAACAGGAAAAAAATAATAACGGTTTCTAATAAATTGACAAATGGGTCCCTGCTCTATACGTATTCGGAAAAAAAACAACGGTTCCTAATTAAGCAACAAATGTGTCCCTGTTCGGGCGCCAAATTTGTAACGTGTTTTTGTGGACACGTGTCCTTCTACCACTCTAACACGTCACTATGGACACCCTTAGCTGAAAATCTTTTTACGGAATGCTCGGGCGCCAGATTTTTAACGTGGTTTGCTCCACGGCCCCTTGACCCTTAGTGTCAAGAGTTCCAGATAGCCTCAGATGGAGGTTACGGAAAATTCCAGGGGTCTTGTTGAACGCAGATGTTTTAAATATAAGTCTTTTAATTAATATTTACGGTTGATAACGAATTACACTTTAATTCTCTAGTTTATTAATACTCGGTGGTCCTTTTATTCCTTAATCTACAGGGATAAGCAAAGTTCGGAAAACCCTTGTGATGCAAGGAGGTACGGGAAACTACTAGAATGCGATAATAATAAAATATATGGTCTAAGGAAAGGTGATAGAGCGTTTAAATCTGTCGGGTAATCGAACGAGTTGTGGCTAAGCCTCTTCCAAGTCCAAGTAACCCTTCGGATTCAACGGAGACACAGGAATTTACCGAGACAAATAATTTGATCACGAAATGGATGTTTAAATCTGCCAGGTAATTGAACAAGTTGTGGCTAAGCCTTTTCCAAGTTCAAAAAACCCTTCGGATTCAACGGAGACACGGGAAGGTACTAATAAAAAATATCTAACTACGAAGTGAACGCTCAAATCTGCCAGGTAATTGAACAAGTTGTGGCTAAGCCTCTTCCAAGTTCAAGAAACCCTTCGGATTCAACGGAGACACGGGAAGGTACTAATAAAATAAAAAAAAATAGCTAACCACGAAGTGAACGCTCAAATCTGCCAGGTAATTGAACAAGTTGTGGCTAAGCCTCTTCCAAGCTAAAGAAACCCTTCGGATTCGACGGAGTTATTAAACAGAAGCTATTGAAAACTACTAATCCGGGAATAAAATTCAAGAATAAAAAAAAATAACTTATTATCGACACACCAGAGTAGAAATAAAACGAAAATATCACAATCCTGAACAGTATCAAATAAATATAAATGTCCTGTAATTAAATATAAATGTTCTGTAAAGAAAATACATAAAATCGTACGTTCAATCGAGAGCCGGTGAATATCCAAACCAAGAAAAAAAATATATCAATCACTTTTCAGCAATAAATAAAAAACCAAATTTTTTAGAACAAATCAACTTTTATTAAAAAAACTAAAACGAGTTTCTACTCGACAACGGTTAATTCAAATGTCGGAAAAACAGAGAAAATTCATTTTCTAAACTATTAAAATCCAATTCCTATATTGGATGCCAATTTTCTTTAAACGAATTACAATATTTTAATATTGCCGGTAATACTCAAAAAGAATTAGTAAAGTAAAAGTTTTCACAAAAAAAATTACAAAATGTAAACCGGTACGGAAAAGAAATCAAACTATTTCAAAAGTACGGAATACGGAGGTACGGAAATTATTGAGTATAGATACTGTGATTATTAAAAATATTTTACCTTCCTAAATCGGCTTCGGTATGCACCACTTACTAATAGAATTGTCTTTTCAAAATTATGGATTTCGGGAACCGGATCGGTAACAAACTTAACACACTCAAATTTAAACGTTAAACGGTGCGGAGAACTACGGAAAAGAACACGAGTTGAGAGCCACGAAATTCAGAGAGAGAATCAGCTGAGAGCCACGAATTGAGAAGCTGAGAACCCCGAATTGAACTCTCCTGTTGTTTTATATTCTCATTAGCAAAATTTTTATTTAAAAAACCACAAAAAAGTTTGTCATATACTAGACGTCTTCCGGAATTAATTCAAATAAATTAAATGGTATATATACCCAATGTCCTTTTTAAATGAAAAATTTTAACTTCGGAACTGACTAAATTTTATGATTCTATATAAATTTGCGTACCTCCGGACTAATACAAAAATACTAAAACTAATATAACGGTAATAATAATAAAAAAAATTACAATAACTCGGTCACAAAAGGGAATCGGAAAGTAAGTAACGAGTTATTTAAAATCAAGTGGCAAAACAAAAAATAAAAATATGAAACGGAGAGAAAAAAAACTTAAATCAGTATCAAAAAAAATAACTCGTTACAGTATTCCATTTCAGGATCATCTTTTACTTCAGTTTTCATAAATGAGCGAGATAAGATATCTGCAATTAGCATGTCCTTACCCGGCAAATAAACAATTTTTATGTTGTATTTCAATAATTTCAACATCATTCTCTGTAGTCTAGTGGTAATACCATCCAGATTTCTAGAAAATATTGGAATTAGTGGTTTATGGTCACTCTGTACTATTACATGATATCCATAAACAAAGTAATGAAATTTTTCGAATGCGAAACAGATAGCCAGTAGCTCTTTTTCAATTTGGGCGTACCGTTTCTCTGCTTTAGTTAGTGTACGGGATGCAAACGATACTGGATGTCCGGCTTGCAACAATACACAGCCCAGACCATCACCTGAGGCATCACATTGAATTGTCATTTCTAGGTTGGGATTATATATTTTAAGGACTGGTGAGTGTGTTATTAGATATTTTGAACGATTTAATTCCTCATTGTGTATTTGGGACCATTCAAACTCCATGTCTTTTCTTGTTAAGTTTCTCAGGTTAGATGTTAATGCTGAAAGAATAGGAATAAATTTGGAAAAAAATTTTACAAGACCCAAAACTCTCGATTTTTTCTTAGGTGTTTCAATAGCATTTATTGCTTCTATATTGTCCCTATCTGGTCTTACCCCATTAACTGATATTAAATACCCCATAAATTTAACTTCAGGCAATTTGTATTGAAACTTTTTTAAATTAAATTTCATATTGTTACATTGAGCCGTTTCTAATACTTTATTTAAATGTTTGTCATGTTCTATTTCTGAGCTCGAAGCTATTATTAGATCATCAAAATATATGTGGACACCTTCAATGTCACTAAAAATTTCATACATTTTTTTTTGAAAAAGCTCAGGTGCACAACTAATTCCAAAAGGGACTCTATTAAATTTGTACCGCCCGAATGGTGTATTAAAAGTTGTTAAATCAGAGCTAGTTTTATTAAGAGTCAATTGCCAAAAGCCATTTTTCAAGTCAATTACAGAAAAAATTGATTTACCTGCAAGTTCACTTATTATGTCGGTACTTGTCGGAATCATAAAATGTTCTCTTCTAATATATCTATTTAGAGGTTTTGGGTCAATACAAAGGCGAAGTGATTTATCAGGTTTTTGCACAATCATTAGACTGTTAACCCAGTCAGTTGGATAATCTACCTTTTCAATTATATTTTGATGTTCCATTTTATTTAAAGTTTCTTTCATATATCATGCAATGGAAACGGAATTTTTCTTACACACTGTACTACAGGTATCGCATCTTCTTGCAATTCTATGCTGCATTCCCCTGGTATTTTTCCTAAACCCTCAAAAACATTCTTATATTTTGAAAATATTTCACTTTTAGTTTTTGCAGATTGTAAATAATCTACTCGTTTTATCAAGTTAAGGTTAAGACAATCATCCAATCCTAACATCATCCTTACATTTGATTTTTCTTTAAAAATATAGTTTCATAAATTCCTTTTGGCAAAATGCTTATGTCTGAACCAGAGTCCATTTTAAATTTAACTTTAGTGTTTTGAACAATAATTGTTTCATACCAAGATAATGATAAACGGTTACCTCCATTACATTCATTTACATACAGGGTGGCGCACCGAAAACGAAACAGATGCATTTACTGGCAGATGATTCCTTTTTAAAAAAATCCCTCGGACCCGTCGATTTTGTTTTCGAGGGGGACACAAAATTGGCATAAAATCACTTTAACATTTGCGGGGGTGGCACCATCCCTAAAATCTTAAATGGAAAGGGGGGTCGAATGATCCATCATTTAAAAGGTCCCTTTATAATGATGTAAAATTCATTGAATTGAAAGACCTTTTAAATGATGGATCATTCGACCCCCCTTTTCATTTAAGATTTTAGGGATGATGCCACCCCCGCTTAGGGGGCTGCAAATGTTACTGTGATTTTATGCCAATTTTGTGTCCCCCTCGAAAACAAAATCGACGGATCCGAGGGATTTTTTTAAAAAGGAATCATCTGCCAGTAAATGCATCTGTTTCGTTTTCGGTGCGCCACCCTGTATAAATTAAAGTTAATATCTTCTGGCTCCACTTCCTCATATTCTAAAATTCTTACCTTTTTATTACGATCTATTTTGTCCTGTGTGTCTATGTCTCTTGGGGTTCTGATTGATTTCTCACCTTGATCTGTCTTCTTGAAGAAACACGCTTTGGAAAAATGTCCTTTTCTCTTGCAAATATTGCAGTGTTTGTCGCTGGCTGGGCATTTTCCTACATAGTGTTCATAAAGGCACTTCCTACATTTAATTTTTGCACCCATCACATAATTCACCCCTTCTACTTTGTTCAACATTTTTGAGTGTATTTTGCTCAGTTCTATACTCTTGCAATAGTCTATTATTTTCTTTATTGTTAGGTCTGGCTCTCTGAGTAGTCTTAGTTGACTCTCCCGACAATGGATGCCTACTATTAATCTATCTCTTATCATACGTTCTTCAAATGACTCATTACAATCATTTTTAATACAAAAAAAATCACATAATTTTGCTTGCTTTTTCAATTCCGTCAAGAATTGATCAATTGTCTGATCTTCTTTCTGTACCAGGGTGTAAAACTTGAAACTTTCCATAGGAACAACTTTCTTCGGAAGAAAATAGTCATCAAAGGCTTTTAATAACTTTTCCAATGTGGAATGTTGGTCTTCAGTGAAAGAGTTGTATATATCTATTCCTTCATCCCCTATACAACTCAAAAAGGTGGCTATTTTTATTTCTTTTGATGCAGACAGTTTGTTAGTCGCAGTGAGGTATATTTGAAACTTTTGCTTCCACAGTTTCCAGTTGTCCTGCGGATTGTTACTTCCATCAAATAATGGATTTGGTGGCTTGAAGTTGTTATCCATGACTTATTATTAGCTTCTGTTTCTTTATTTCAATCTCAAGCACGTGTTTAGAGGTTATGTCGGCCGAATTATAAATCTCTAAACAGCTAATAAGCTGTTTATACCGTGTATAGTAACACTTTAGTAGGCATAGCCTCACTTCAGCCAGACAGCCCGCCGGCAGCGCTTATCAGTTCTTATCAGCTCGCAGCCGGCCGCTCTTATCAGCTCGGACTGAAAGGTATACAGGACGGATAAAAAGTAACATGAGGACCAAGGGTGAATAAAAAGTAACATCTATTATATAAAGCGTGGAGAGAAAAGTAATATGCCTGCTCAAAAGGCCTTAACATCTATTATAAACAGGGTGGATGAAAATAAACATGTTTGCTCGAAAGGCCTTAACGGCTTACATAAATCATATACAGGGTGGATTAAAAGTAACGTCTATTGTATACAGGGTGGATCAAAAGTAACATGCCTGCTCAAAAGGCATTAACGTCCATCAGCCAGACAGCCCGCCGGCCGCTCTTATCAGCTCTTATCAGGAGCCACTTATCAGCTCTTATCAGCTCGGACTTATGAAAGGTATACAGGACGGATGAAAAGTAACATGAGGCCCAAGGGTGAATAAAAAGTAACATCTATTATATACAGGGTGGAGAAAAAAGTAATATGCCTGCTCAAAAGAACTTAACATCTATTATATACAGGGTGGATGGAAATTAACATGTTTGCTCGAAAGGCTTACATAAATCATATACAGGGTGGATTAAAAGTAAAATCTATTGTATACAGGGTGGATCAAAAGTAACAGGCCTGCTCAAAAGGCCTTAACGTCTTACATAAATCATATACATAGTGGATAAACAGTAACGTCTATTATATATAGGGTGGATCGTAACAGGCCTGCACGAAGTTCGAAAGGCCTTACTAAAATCTCAAGGTGAACCAAAAGTATCTTAGTGTAGCGTAGAGGGTGGGGTCATAGATTATATCATTGTGCTCTATCCAGAAATGTGGTGTAATGTTCATACCATTCGAATAGACCTTTGTACCCAGACATAGTTTGGTTGCTATCCCATATTTTGCAGCCAATTCGTGGAAAATTAAACTTCCCACCAAACACACACCGCAATAGCCTGCTCGATACAACACTTAATGAGTTTGAGTTTGATGTACTCACGCATGGGATCCACGTCTGCTCACGTCAAGTGATAAATGATGAATGATGAACTGTCCAGACATGTTAACGCTTTTAAGTCTTCACCAGCCAGGCTCGATAGAGATATTTTTAACGACTCCTGTATATTTACCGACCGCAAAAGTAGATATTCAACTAACACTTGTGCGATATGTTATAACCGCAAAGTAGAAAAATATTCAATTCATTATGCAAAAACATAAAAAGTTTAAATCAGCGACGTTGCCAAACCATCACTGTAATTTCAATTTTATCTTCGAATGACTGTTGAACTCAGAGCCAGCTGTGACACCGAAGAGGGTTTAAAGTGGTTAACAACAGGTTGTAAGATCATTTGATGACCAACTGTTTTAAAGTAAAGATGCCTAATTGTACTTGGGGAAGAGCGTGCAACTGCAGCGACTGCAAACCAAGTTTTTGTTCTTTTTGTCGTAAAGAAGAAGTCTACGAGCTGACAGAAGAGTACAACTGTGACCGGAAAGGAATTGAATACTACAAGTTCACAGCTTGGTGTAAAGAATGTTGGCTCAAGAACATCGACATCTAGTTCATTATTGTATGCAGACGTGTTCGAAAAAAATGCAGACGGACGTATCGGCTAAAGCAAGCCCAGACCAACGGACTTTAGCACGGAAACTTTTTAACTTCGGTAAAAAAAAAAGCTGTACTTATGCTAACCTATGTAAATAATAAATATTTTTCTGATTTGCATTATTTTATTCCAACCACAACATTACATAACACAACTACAACTTTTTTCTTATCCGTTTATGGTGCTTTCTTATGTATGCGATACCCCTGACCCGATCCCATCAAAAGTACTATTAGTTAAAAAAGGTTATAGAGGTAGACAACAAAGTAACACTAGAATAATTTTGACGCATGATCTGAGTACACACGACATACACCACTCAAATTGTCGACCCTATGGGGGTGATTTTTCAAAATGCTGATAGCGTTTCCATTGATATTTAGAGCAAATAAAATCTATAGTTCAAGTACGTACTTCAAAATAGAGAAATACTTACATATACAGGTCGGACGATCTCAGAGTACTATTAGTTAAAAAGGTTTTCTGTGAAAGAGGTGAGTAAGCAACAAAGTAACGCTAGAATAGTATAATTTCGAAGCACTTCATTTTACACAGTAGCAGAGTTTCCTGAAAACTTACCAAAGAAAGTTACTATATGTTCCATGGGTATGGCGGAAACGTAACTATTATAAAATCCGTCAATAAATACACCCTCAGTACCATTGACTATTTCATAAGTGTGTTCATTGATATAGTAGTTAAAAACTAAAAATCGGGTGCCGGAGTTATGGAACTGAACTTGTAAAACATCCCCTTAACCAAAGTTTCCTCTCAACACCACTTCCTCCCTAGTAAAAACACCATCTAACTCGAAACATATAAATACAGAGCTACCCCTTTGAACTGGACGATAATAACGAAATAAACTGATATGTGTAAGTGTTAAATCAATTTTTAAGAGATATTCACACTCAGCCATTTTTTTATACTTGTAGTGAAATATAATGCATACAAAATATTATTTTATAAATTATCAGTTTTGCTACAACGTAATTTGCAGTAAAAAGTCGTAGTTTGTGGATATCATACTGGTTAGAAATCCGGGAAGAATAAAGGAAGATAATGGCACAAGCGGTGGGAAATCAACTGTTGAATTTTAATATCAATGCCACAAAAACATTTACATACGAACAACAGAACAAAAACCATGGGTAAGGAACATACATTTTTCATTGTCAAAAAAAAAACACTAATCTCTTTTTTTTTCAGAACAATTAGTACTATTTGCCAGAGGGAGGCTGCCTCTCCACCTTGCTGTAGGTATATTACAAAATGTCATATATTTGATATTTATCTTTTGCACTTTACAGTTATTGGATATTTTAACAATGGAGATGGGAGGGGGCCTCCTGACGCAGGTTCCCACTCAATGGATTAATTTGGGGTCGTACCAGGGCATGGAGCTCTGGCACGACCCCACACCGGTGTTTTTCACCCCAGTGCCGGCGGTGGTGGTGTGGGTTTTAAGGTAAGGTAATTAGTTATACCTAAATGAAATAATAATTCAATATGTATTTCAGAAACTAATAAAGACGCACTACCACTTATAATTAGCGGTAGTGGTGTGGGTTTTAAGGTAAGGTAATTAGTTATACCTAAACGAAATAATAATTCAATATGTATTCCAGAAACTAATAAAGACGCACCACCACTTATAATTATTGTTGTTTTATTAAAAACCAACTATCCATCCTATCCCTGATCGATGACCGCTTTGTGAGGTTGAAGTTGGTTAAATACTAGCCATTTTTCAACAAGTCACATCAAATATCACGTGTCACGTCAAACGTCACGCTATACGTCACGTGTCACGTCAAACGTCACGCTATACGTCACGTGTCACGTCAAACGTCACGTGTCACGTCAAACGTCACGCTGTCAAACACCACGTTGTCACGTCAAACGTCACGATCAACGTGGTATACCCACAGAACTAGGTTTACCGTTTTCAGTATGTTATTATCTGTGGTTACTTTTCATCCAGTTAGTTTTGTATATAGTAGAAAACTACAGAATACTGAGTCCCCACGTGCGGTAGGAATAAAGGAAGATAATAGAGGTGGAGGATCAAATGAAATTGTGAACTTTAATAGCTATATTACGAGAATAATGAACATACATTTTTATTGTCAAAAATACTCAGAACAAATAACTGTTAAACAAAGGGTTCAATGAAACTCAAAGTCAAACCACAAAGTATTTAATGTCCGTTGAGAAAAATTGCAGCCAGTTTCGGTAACAATTACCATCATCGGGCTACAACAATAGAAAATGGTACTTAGAATTAAAGATCTAAGAAGATACACAAATTGTACAAATTGATTTAACAAAGTCGTGATTAATTAACATCATAAAAAGTTATTTAATTTTCATATAATTCCAAGAGTTATTTATTTTATAAATATGACAGAAAATTAATATAAAAAAAATAAATTTAACTGTATGAAATTTCACATCAAGCTTGAAAAGAACAACATTGTCATTGATACATCAGGTGACAAAGTAATCGTGGATTGAAAAAATGAAAACCTTGAATTAAATAGAAATAAGTGTTTTCTCATGAGAAAACTTGTTCTATACTTTTACTAATACGAAGAAATTTTAAATTTAAATGGAAAGTAACTGTTAGGCAGAGGCTGCTCCTAGCCGTATTCATAAATATATTTGATGTTTATCTTATGCACAGCTATTGGACATCATAACGGTGGAGGTAAAATTGGTCTTCATCCCGAAGATCGGCCATCTTGGTTCTGGCTCTGGTGGTGTAGGCTTTGAAATGAATTATTCAATATTTTCGTATTGAGAGACTTTCACTTAATGGAGAAAATGTTCGAATGATAACTTATATATAACTGTTAGCATGAATTAAGGATGATACTTGTAAATAACAACTCTATCTTGTTAACTTATCGAAAGTTATCAACGTAAATTGTCGAAAATCAAGTTGAATATTTTTCCTACAGCGGAATATTTTTCCTCTGGAACATAATGTTATTTATTACGGGAATTATTGAAAAAACAATCAAGTATTACGTAAATAAAAACTAATAGGGAAGACACGCAATCTTCTATTGAAATTAATATTTAAGATTTCATGAGCGTTAAAAATACGTTCAAAAGATACGCGTTGAGTATAAAAAAAAGTTTACACAAAATATTGAAAGTTTTGTCGAGAAACAGGTATAAAGTTACCTTTGAACCATAATGTTATTTATCATATGAATTATCGGAAAACATACGTTGAATTGTAGATGAAAAGTAAATTTTCCCATAATATCGAAAGTTTTGCCGGAAACCAAGTTGTCATTAAAGCATATAAGCAGTAAGTTAAACAGTAAAAAGTATTTTTTCAATATTTTTTACCTTCGAACCATTTGAATTTTACCTATTATCAATGGAAATTATGCAATGTTAATTTGAAATAAATATTTAAGGTTTCATGAGTGTTGAAAATACGTTCAAAAGATACTTACACGTTAAGTTTGGTCGTTAAATTTTCACTGTGTAGGTGGAGGAGAATGGAATTTGGTTTTTGAAACTATAGTTAACGAAATCAAAAATAGAGGAGTCCAGCGCACGTTATTTTCACTCAACGGCTTGGTTCAGGTACCCCCACACCTTGTTTATAATTCTATTTTGTAGCTCTGTAAGAAACAAACACCAAAAATTTTTTAAACAAGTCACTGCGATTTTTAGAACTTACCCGTTTTTCTAGAAAAATAATAAGCTACTGGTTTGTTTCCTTGCTACACCTTTTATATATTTCGTCCGTTATCAAGCTGTAGTGGTTTATTTCGCTATTGAAATCAACCAAAGTAACTAAAAATAGTTGTTAACTGTATAAAAATGATTTTGTAGTGAATTTTATAAAACATATTGAAATGCATTCTCCATTTTGTATATCTTCATCGGGAACACAACGATAATAATTATATTTGTAAGATGAAAAAAGGAACTATACATTTTAGATTTTCTGTTCGATATTGTCACAGAAGAGAGAGAGAGAACGATAATGTTTTGCGATGAATATGTGGGAAATATTTTTTTTCAAATTACGTAAATTCAAATTGCAATACAAAAGTCGAAAAATATATAGAGTGTTTCGATAAAACCCATGTTTTTAAAAACTTCATTGGTATTACAACAATAAAAAACCAGTGACGAAGACACCTCGTAGATTTTCAAATTATCAATATTATGAAGATAAACATTAGTGGTGTTGAAAAACACCTCATGAAAAGATCACGTGATCGTCTCACAAGATGTAATTGCGGTTTATATTTAAAAATCTGAAAATCGCACAATGTGTGTGGTGGGAGGTTGAGGAAAATCGTAAAATTTTTATGAAAACACGAATTACACAACGTTTCAATATACCTATAGGTTGTCTATATTTTAAGCTTAAGAATTTATTACAAGTATTTTTGTAGGCCTAGTTGAAAATTTACATTTCTATGCAGAAACTCTGAAACAACCGAATTTTGTCTTTTTACTTATTAAATTTATTGAGAATCGTGACTGACAACCACATAGCTAACCAAATACTTTCATAACAAATAGAAAAAATAATATAGATAATAAAACAATGTAAAAGTTTTGAGATTAAAAAGTCAACGCTGTGTAGAAATAATACTGACATTTTTCAGAAATCAAAGTAGTTAGTAAAGACATAGAAATTGAAAAACTTACTATGGGTTAAAGGTTATTCTTCACGGTCGTAAGGAGGGATCCAATTATCCTTATCCCCAACGAATGAAAACTCTCTCTCCCCGTGGTCATAAAATGTCTCTAGAAAACCACCATCTTGAGGGTTCTGAAGGTAGTATGTGTAATACATCGTTAGTTGGTTATCCAAATAAAAATGGATGCTAACGATGGAACCCTCACTTCGATCTTCCAGAGGCACGGTGAACTCAAACATATAGATAGGTATATAGTTGACGCGACTCAACAGCAGATTAATGCATAGAGATCCGTCTTCTTCGACCACTCTCACATCATGACACATTAACGGTTGGTCATCAATACCTGAAGAAAAATCAAGCAACGAACTAGGTAATCAGCCATGGTGTTTTTGAAAATTCTCGGGACTAACTAATTATATTAAAGCATAACACTATATATAGCCAGAAAAACATGTTTTTCTATTTACATAGTATTACCACACACTGACCGCGAAAAACATCGTAACGATTGAACGTTACTCCAAGGGTTCAGTTGGGATCGTATTTTTTTTCGATAGTGAGACTGAACATAGTTAACCCCTTTAAAATCTGGTGGTTCTTGTGTTAACTCTCTAACAGTTTCACACTATGGAAAAAGAAGGGATTAGCTTCAAAGAGGATGTGACTACGATTTGTGGGGTAACTTATGTCAATCCAACTCCGTTTGCTTGAAAAATTTCTTCAGTAAAGAAGTTCATGGTATATTGTATTTGTAGAAATATTTCCAAAACTTATGTTGTTTAGCTCCCCTATTTCATACAGCATAGTTGGTGCACTTTCACGATTCACATTGTTTTACTTTACCTTAAAAACCACACACCTCTAAAAGATTTTGTTGTATGTTATCAGATATTTTTTGGGATTCCTTTTTTATATTTAAACTTTTACAACACCTGTTTTTCAAATTATCATAATTTTTACCACCTTTTCCGGTTTTGTAACGGTCAACTGTCTTTTATAACTATGCATCATTAGACTTATTTAGTTTTTCAAATTATCATGAATATTCAAGGTTAAATGCGTTCGAACCGATAAGAGTTTTCAAAATTTTTCAATATATTACAATTTTCACGCGTACCGCAATGTTTAATTTACACCTGTTATACATTGTTTTTCAAATTATCATAATTTTTCTTATCACCTTTTCCGGTTCTGAAACGGTCAGCTTTCATATCTATGGAATATTATTTAGTTTCCCAAATAATCATGAATATTCAAGGTTAAATACGTTCGAACCGATAAGAGTTTTCAACAAATTTTTAATATATTACAATTTTTCACACGTACAGTTTAATTTGAAATGATTACAATCTGTACACTTTTGGTGTTTTGCTCCTGTTAATTCCAATATTAATTTTGATGATCTTCGGGGGTTTTTGACAAACAGAAGCGAAGTCTGATTATGACTTATATCTAGCAAAATATTTTGACCCTTTATTACATTCATTTCCACTTTGAACCATCGCCCAAAAAGCACATTACAATTTTCCAATATGTATCTAAATAAGAATGATTCTCTTCGAATGAAAACAGAACCGTGTATTGCTAAAACGTCAAAATGTCATACTAATCGTTCAGATTTGATCATAGACCTTTCTGTAAAAATTTGCTCAAAATATTTCGCGTTAGACCTATTGAAAACATTTTCAAGTTGCTTTATCAATAGTACCGTCCACACTTCTTAGTACAGACCTGGCATTTTCCATATCTTTCCCTGCTATTCAAGATTGCAAAGTTCTAAAAAGTGATTTAGCGGGACAACTGATAAACAGTATATCGTAAAAGTGAGGTTATCTTACCACACATACATTATCGTATTGTGAAAAATAACACCTATATATTTATAAAGGATTCACAACAGTAATTCCAGGATGGAATATTTTTTAAAACATATGTTACTTTGAATAAACTCGAACTAATTACCTTAAAAGAATGTTTTCTCCTTAGAATATTAATAAGCCACGCCTCCTTTTCGACCAGTGTAACAACTGATAAACTCAAAACAGTTTATCGTAAAAGTGAGGTTATCTAACCACACACACATTATCGTAATAATTGCGGAAAATAACACCTATATATTTATAAAGGATTCACAACAGTAATCCCATGATGAAATATTTTTTAAAACATATGTTACTTTGAATAAACTCGAACTAATTACCTTAAAAGAATGTTTTCTCCTGAGAATATCAATAAGCCACGCCCCCTTTTCCACCCTATTTAAAGAGCTTCTCGGAGCTGCAGAATCATAATCTTTCCACCTCTTGTTATCTACAGACGTTATCAGTTGCTCTTGCGGTAAGTCTAGAAACATTTTTTTTTATTTTTCTCAGTACTCGCCAGCTCTCGTTCAGACGTTATCAGCCTAGAAACATACTTTTTTAAAAATTTTGGAGACAAGATGGAAAAGTTTTTGATAACTAAAGATGTTATTAAAAAAGTTAAAAAATTCAACTTAACTGGTAGAACGGTGGAATTTAAAATCCGCCCAATTCCCGAAGGGGCAGATCCACTTAAATGGGTACGCTCCGGTATGGAGGATGTTATCAATAAGGTGACCGAGGGGACAGAGTCGAGTGATCAAATTGGTTTCACTTTTTGCTCGAAAGAGTTTAGCCGTGGTGATGGTTGGGTGCGGTTTAATCCTGCATCCAAGGTGAAATTTGAAGACGTATGGTCGATGATATGTGCTATCTACCAATCTAATTCGGCAGGTTTTGACACTGAGACGTTTTGTCTAACCGCCACAACCGTGAAAATGCCTAAAGGTAAAGGACGGGCTCACAAGTACAACGACTTTGACGAAGAGTGTGTTAAACGTGGTGGTATTATAGTAATAAATAATACAGACCATTTATGTCTGGCTAGGGCAGTGGTTGTAGCTAAAACGTACGCCGACAATGCCCCTGACAAAAAGAAGATAAGACAAACGAAAGGTCTCCAGACTCAGAAAACTTTGGAATTATTAAAAGCCAGTGGTACCGAACTACCCAAAGAGGGTGGTGGTCTGGAGGAGTTGAAAAAATTCCAAGAATATTTGACTGACTATACAATAACGGTATACAAGTACGGTACAAAGGGGGGCGATGTCTTGTATGAAGGAGTAGGGGGAAGCAAGAAAATCAACCTTCTTTATCACGAAAATCATTATAACGTGATTATATCGTTGACGTCTGCTTTTTGCTGTAAATATTTCTGCGAATATTGCTACACACCCCACGAACATATGCACCGCTGTGGAAAAACATGTCCAGCATGTGAACAATCACCCCCATGTGAAGCAAGTGTGAAAATCGTATGTGATGGGTGTAATCGGTATTTCAGAGGACAGATCTGCTACGATTACCACAAACAAAGTAATCTATGTGAACGGTTAATCTCTTGCAAAATATGCCTTAAAACGATTCCCAGAAAGCGAGAACACATATGTGGCGAAGTTTTCTGCAAAATATGTAACGGGTTCAAAGCTTCTCCACACAATTGTTTCATGCCCGTCGATACACGTAAACCTTCAATGCACGGGGTACTATTTATATTTTATGACCTCGAGTGTACTCAAGAAGAAGTTATGTCTGACGGCTCTTTACTACACAAAGCCAACTTATGTGTGTTTGAGCAACACTGTGCACTATGTATAGGTACAGACAAAAGATGGTGCGATTGTGGTGTTAGATATCAGGTTTTAACAATTGACCCTGTAGCTCGTTTTATGGAGTATGTAATGAACCAAAGGGCTCTGTTTAAGAAAATAATTGTAGTCGGACATGCAGGAGGTCTATATGATAACCAGTTTATGTTAAACCACCTTATAACAAAGACAGGTCTAACACCCGAACTAATAACTAGAGGTACGAAGCTAATACAGATGAAAGTGGGCAATGTGAGTTTTATCGACTCTTTAAACTATTTCCCAATGCCTCTGGCTAAATTGCCTAAAGTATTCGGACTAAAAGATATAAAAAAAGGTTACTTCCCCCACTTGTTCAACAAAGTCGGTAACTGGGATTACATCGGACAACTACCAGCCCTCGAATATTACGATCCTGAAAATCTGAAATACTCCCCTTCACTCGACGAAAAGAACGACGCCAGAAATCAGCTAATCGTTTGGCATAAAAAACTCTCTGACCAAGGGTATGTTTTCAACTTTAAATCAGAAATTATTTCCTACTGTGTAAGTGACGTGTCCATACTTGCTCAGTCCTGTTTAAGGTTCAGAGAGTTGCTTTTAAAAGAAGGAGGGGTCGACCCGTTCACAGAAGCCATCACGCTACCTGGAGCATGTAATAAAATATTTAGAAGAAACTTTTTACAACCGAATACCATCGGGTTAATACCTAAGAACGGATATAGATGTCGCGATAAACAGTCTAAGATTGCTACTCAGTGGTTAATATATGAAGAACACCAAAGAGGTATCAGAATAGAACATGCAGCCAGGGGTCGAGAAGTTGTATTGAATGGTCTTAAGGTTGATGGATACTGCAAAAACACGAGACAGGTCTTTGAATTTGAGGGCTGCTACTTCCACAGTTGTCCAAAATGTATGAAACATAGACGTAACGAACCGACACATGACAACCCATCACTTACATATGAGCAACGGTACGAGGCAACGTTGGCGAAGAATGAAAAATTAAGATCTCTCGGGTACGAGGTAATTGTAAAATGGGAGTGCGATTTTCGTCGTGAAATAAATCCCGAAATTGAAGCTATTACCGAAAAACATCCTCTCCTCGAACAGCTACCATTGGAGCCTCGTGACGCCTTCTACGGGGGACGAACAGATGCCACAAAACTCTATTATTCTTGTAAAAATGGAGAGAAAATAAAATATACTGACATCTGCTCCCTATATCCGTGGGTCAATAAATATGGAAAATATCCGATTGGTCACCCGGAAGTTTTTGTGGGAGAAGAATGCTACGCTCTTGATTTAAAACAAACCGAGGGACTAATAAAGTGTCGAGTGTTACCGCCAACAAATCTCTACCACCCCGTACTACCTTATAAATGTAATGGTAAACTAATGTTTTCACTTTGTCGTACATGTTGTGAATCTAACATGTCTAATGAATGTTTACATAACGACGAAGAAAGAAGCTTTACCGGTACATGGGTAATGGACGAGGTTCTAAAAGCTCAAGAAAAAGGATACAAAGTTCTAAATATTTACGAAATTTGGAAATATCAAGTGGTACAATACGATAAAACTACAAAGTCTGGTGGCCTATTTGCCGAATATATTTCAAAATTTTTAAAAATAAAACAACAGGCAAGCGGTTGGCCCACCGAATGTAAAACCCCAAAAGAAAAAGATCTCTATATAAAGGAATATTTTGATCGTGAGGGTGTAAAATTGTCCTACGATGAAATTGAATTCAATCCAGGTCGAAGACAGGTTGGTAAGTCCATGATAACGAGTTTTTGGGGCAAGCTTGGACAATGTGAAAACCAGTCTAAGACGTCTATAGTCAACACACCTGCAGAACTATTTGACATTTTATCGCAGCCATGCAAAGAAGTAAACAATATTTTTCCGGTTAACGAAAACACCCTCATTGTTAACTGGTCCTTTAAAGAAGAGGCATATGCCACACTTCCAACTGTGAATGTCGTACTAGCGGCCTACACCACTGCACAAGCTAGACTAAAACTATACACGTATTTAGAAAAACTCGACGATAGAGTAATATATCATGACACAGACTCTGTCATTTATGTCTCTCGACCTTGCACCTATAAAGTACCTTTAGGTAGTTTTCTCGGCGATATGACAGACGAACTATGTGAATATGGGGAGGGAAGCTACATAACAGATTTTGTAGCCGGTGGTCTAAAAATATATGCCTACAGGGTTTATTCAACTGATAAAAATAAAACGCTCGATATTATCAAAGCGAAAGGTATAACCTTGAACTATAATACGAGCCAGAAAGTTAATTTCGACACCCTAAGAGACATGGTCCTGAATGAAGCCCCCGACGAATTCATAACTACTCGTAACATATTAAGGAACTCCGATCATTCAGTTATCACAAAAAACGTGACTAAGGACTTCCGAACCAGCTTCACTAAAAGAAAACGAATAGAAAACTTTGACTCTGTTCCCTACGGTTACAAACGCCAATGCTACTAGAAATCAGCCGTTTTCACGGCTACTTCCCTCCAACCCCATCCCCAATATTCGCGAAAATTGGACAAAACAATGTTTCTCTTGAATGTTTGTGTAAAGGTAAGAAGGGCACCTCCTAATTAACTTTGGGAATCTGTGTGCCCCCTCCTTTGTGTAAAGGTGAGAAGGGTACCTCCTAATTAACTTTGGGAATCTGTGTACCTCCTCCTTTGTGTAAAGGTAAGAAGGGTACCTCCTAATTAACTTTGGGAACCTGTGTACCCCCTCCTTTTGTTAGGGTACCTCCTTTGGGGTGTGAAGGTAAGAAGGGCACCTCCTAATTAACTTTGGGAATCTGTGTGCCCCCTTCTTAAAATGTCTCCCAGAAGTGTCCCTAATTTTCGCGAATAATCCTTTTTTCCTGAGGGAGAAGTAGTTTTATGTCGAAAGTGCCTACCTCCTCGTTTGGTCTCCCTTGAACAGCGTTTTTTGCTGACAAACAGGCACATTTCCTACTGAAACCAACCTTTCATACTAAAGATCTAACAATTGTAAGACATGTAGTGGTAATAAAAAATAACCTTTTTCATAAACATTCACAATTGTTACTTTTGCTAGTTCTTGATTTTTCCCAAAAAGATCTAACAATTGAAAGACATGTAGTGGTAATAAAAACTCACCTTTTTCATAAACACTCACAATTGTGACTTTTGCTAGTTCTTGATTTTTCCCAAAAAGATCTAACAATTGAAAGACATGTAGTGGTAATAAAAAACTCACCTTTTTTCATAAACACTCACAATTGTTACTTTTACTAGTTCTTGGTTTTTCCCAATAAAATATTTTATTGTAACAATTTGGTCGCGAATATTCCTCCTGAGGGAGAAGTAGTCGTTATATGACGAAAGTGCCTACCTTAACTACTATATTAATGAACACACCTATGAAATACTATCAGCAATTTGAAAAGTCACCCCCATAGGGTCGACAATTTGAGTAGTGTATACCGTGCGTACTAAGATTATGCGTCAAATTATTCTAGCGTTACTTTGTTGCTTACCTCTATAACCTTGAATAAAACTTCGCCCGACCTGTGTATTTCTCTATTTTGAAGTACATACTTCATAGATTTTATTCGCTCTAAATATCAATGAAAACGCTAGCATTTGAACTTCTAGTTTCACCAACAACAGTTGAGGGTGGGTATCACACAGACTTCGCCGTTGAGGTTATATTCTTGAATTTTACATGCTTGATATCTCATCGCGACTTGCCTCGTCTCACGAACAGTTCTTGCTAGTTCGTGTGACGTCATAATGAAAATACTAGCATAACCTACTTATGTCCTCAAAGGATGTCTCAGAGTGTGGCCTACCTCGGAGATGTAGCTGGCAGTCTCTGAGAATTTTTCAATCAACAGTCGTTCGTAGATAATAAAATTGAATCAATCAAGGCAAATTACAGTGATGGTTTGGCAACGTCGCTGATTTAAACTTTTTGTTTTTGTATAATGCATTGAATATTTTTCTACTTTGCGGTTATAACATATCGCACAAAAAAGTGTTAGTTGAATATCTACTTTTGCGGTCGGGAAATATACAGGTGTCGTTGAAAATATCTCAGCATTTAAATCGAGCCTGGCTGGTGAAGACTTAAAAGCGTTAACATGTCTGGACTTCAAGCCGATATCTAAACCACTCGAAGAAATTGTACAATCCTCAAAGACTGTGAGCAGACATGGATCCCATGCGTGAGTACGTCAAACTCAATCTCCTCAAATGTTGTATCGAGCAGGAGTTTATACTAGCAGGCTATTGCGGTGTGTGTTTGGCGGGAAGTTTAATTTTCCACGAAGTGGCTGCAAAATATGGGATAGCAACCAAACTATGTCTGGGTACAAAGGTCTATTCGAATGGTATGAACATTACACCACATTTCTGGATAGAGCACAATGATATAATCTATGACCCCACCCTCTACGCTACACTCTCTAAGATACTTTTGGTTCACCTTGAGATTTTAGTAAGGCCTTTCGAACTTCGTGCAGGCCTGTTACGATCCACCCTATATATAATAGACGTTACTGTTTATCCACTATGTATATGATTTATGTAAGACTTTAAGGCCTTTTGAGCAGGCCTGTTACTTTTGATCCACCCTGTATACAATAGATTTTACTTTTAATCCACCCTGTATATGATTTATGTAAGCCGTTAAGGCCTTTCGAGCAAACATGTTAATTTCCATCCACCCTGTATATAATAGAAGTCCTTTTGAGCAGGCATATTACTTTTTTCTCCACCCTGTATATAATAGATGTTACTTTTTATTCACCCTTGGGCCTCATGTTACTTTTCATCCGTCCTGTATACCTTTCATAAGTCCGAGCTGATAAGAGCTGATAAGTGGCTCCTGATAAGAGCTGATAAGAGCGGCCGGCGGGCTGTCTGGCTGATGGACGTTAAGGCCTTTTGAGCAGGCATGTTACTTTTGATCTACCCTGTATACAATAGACGTTACTTTTAATCCACCCTGTATATGATTTATGTAAGCCGTTAAGGTCTTTCGAGCAAACATGTTTATTTTCATCCACCCTGTTTATAATAGATGTTAAGGCCTTTTGAGCAGGCATATTACTTTTCTCTCCACCCTTTATATAATAGATGTTACTTTTTATTCACCCTTGGTCCTCATGTTACTTTTTATCCGTCCTGTATACCTTTCAGTCCGAGCTGATAAGAGCGGCCGGCTGCGAGCTGATAAGAACTGATAAGCGCTGCCGGCGGGCTGTCTGGCTGAAGTGAGGCTATGCCTACTCACTTTTCGTTTAAATATATTTTCACACCTGACACCATGTTTTAGTTGTATTTTTATACTTTATTTAGGATTTAAATAAATTAGTATGATTCAGTGTTTTGGCTTTATTCTCAATGCCTGTGGCGGGACTCCGTGCCATGTAGTATTCTACTTATCGACAAGATTCTACATGAGTCGCACCCTGTGTTCGCTGTATATCGACAAGAGACGATTTATTTGATCGCTTCTTCTCTACATCTCGGGACGTATCGAATTCTATTGATTTTGACAAGAATGATAATTGTCATTTAAAAATAAAATAATTTCGTGACCTAAATACATTTTTATTACTGTTTTGGTGATTATTCATTCAAATTTCAATAATATATTATATATTATTATAAATATGCGTGTGCGAACGGAGCATTGGCAGCTGCTATTACAGTGTTGTGAGGGAAATCCGGAACTCATAACTAACAAATTCAATGGAGTCCAAGGAAAAGTTAAGGGAAATGCCCTTTGGAGTAATGTAGCCACCAAACTGAACAGTTTGGGGTACGGGGAAAAACCCGTGGAGGGCTGGCGAAAGGTAAGCATAAGGTTTGCTATTAGATTTTGCTTAAAAGTAGTTCCTAGGGAGACGGAGTCCTATGCTTGAGTTTTATTTTTATTTTTTTCCAGGCACTAACAGACTGGAAATCTAAAACAAAATCAAAGGCAGCCGCAATTAAAAGGGAATTGCTAAAAACTGGTGGAGGTGCTAATGAATTACCACCCTTATCCAATTTGGAGGAGAAGCTTCTGGCAATTATGGGCCCAAAGTCTGTTGTGGGCGATGAAGATGTACCTGAAATTGGCTTTGGCAATGTATGTGAATATTTTTTATGCTTAGTACTTTTGTGACTAGTCTATTACATATCTATTATAGCAAGATTTATTTATTGCAGGTTGAAATGCAAACAAAAGTGGTGAGGTTTACAAAGTCTGAGGAGCAAGCACCGCAAGCAGTACTACCAACAATTAAAAACAAAACAGATACTTTTAACTCTACTTTTAATCAAGACCATGATTATGGTCAACCAAGTGGTATAGAAAATGATTGTTTTGAATCTAATGAAGATGAACAAGAGGAGATGAGGACGCTAAAAAAAAGAAAACTAGCTTCTGCTCCAAAATCTATTAGAAGAAGACCCGAGCAAAATCTACGCCTATCAAATGAACTGTTACAGTTGAATAGAGAAAGTATGGATGTGCTTAAAACCCTAAGAGATAATACTGAAATGATTGCCAAAAATACCCAAACTATTGCAGAGTCTTTAAAAATAATGGCAAGTGTCATGCAGCAACATTTAAATTCTTAGGGCAGGGTAGAAATTTCATTACTTTGGTGCTCATTGATATTATGTTTATTATCAATTATTTATTAATTACTAGTTGCTAATGTTCCTTTTATTTCAAATAATAAGAATAAGTATTATTCTTTGTGTTTCTTGAGTTCCTTTAGTTATCTAGTTATTTAAAATAGTATTACAATTTGTTTTTGTTATTTTTTCCGAGTTATGAAATGTTAATTGGAAAAAAATGAGTTTAATAAAAAAATAAGTGTTTTTTGTACTTATATTTAAATTATGTTAAAGTGAGTTTCTGTACATTACAACAGAGTGCAAAAGTTTTTTCTAGGTTTATAAATACCTAGTCAGTTTTAGTTTAAGTTTTTTTCCTAAATTGAAGGCTGTTTAAAATGATGTACTTAACATTAATATTGAATCCTGTAGCATTTAGCTAGAGAATAAAATGTATATAATAATAAAACAACAAAATGTTTATTTATTACATTATTACCTGTAAGCTGTTGAAAATACAAACCAATCTACCTGATAAAAATATTAGATATATTGATTTTTTTGATACAAAAAACTTTTCTTGTTTTGACCTAACTAACCTAACCTAAATTGCAAAAACGAGTGCAGATCGATCAAAATTGTGCAATTGCACTAATCCATGATTATAAAAATGAAAATGAAAAAGTTTTATACACAAAAAAAAACTTAATGCCTAAAATATCTTTGAATAAGATTGTTCCTGGCTTGTGCTCCTCCCTAGACAATGTTGCCATTGTATGGTAAATGAGGATCATCCATTCTGTTTGGAGGTTCTCTTATGACAAATTCATTATTTAATCTTCCCTCGGTACAAATGTTGTGCAAAAGGACACAAACTATCACAAAGTTGCCAACTTTTTGTGGCGAATATCTCAAAGTTTTTGACAAGCACAAAAATCTCCCTTTAAGCACACCTATACATCTTTCAACACAATTTCTTGCCTGAATATGGCACTGTGTATAATTAAATTGTGGAGTCCCTGGAGCTGCATTTTCGATGGGTGTCATCAACCAGGGTTCTTGAGGATACCCAGAATCGCCCAAAAGCCACGAATTGCCGTTGTCATTGTGTGCAGCTTCCATTGCCCTTCTTGCATTGGAGTTCCTTCATATATGCGAATCATGGGAAGCACCCGCATGCTGGGCATTGACGCTAAGGATTCTCAGATTTGAGTCACAAATTTTTTGCACATTTTTTGAATGGTATCCTTTTCTGTTTAAATAGGCATGCTCTTGTTCATGTGGCCTGATAATTTCAATGTGTGTTCCATCAACAGCTCCTACTACCCCTGGAAAATTAAATTTCTCCATGAATCCCGCTTTAATTTCATTCCTCTTTTCCAATGTTAAAGGGAATTGCACCCAATTGGCAGCAAAAGTATCAATAATTGCCATTGTAACCTCATGAATTGCTCTTGACATACTTTGTTGAGCAACTGACACATTGTAACTGCGGCCAATAACTCTTTGGTATGTACCAGTAGCATAAAAATGCAAGGACCCAAAAAATTTTACTGCTGGTGGAATTGCCACTGGATTTACATTATTGTTTAATGCTGGAATAATCCCATTTAGCAAATAATATGCCATATCTTTAGTTAGGCGAAATAATTCCTTAAACCTTACATCTTCTATTTGGAAACAATCACTATTGTCACGCATTAATCTTCTTTCAATGTTTTCCAGTCGAATTACTTCTAGTCTTTCATCCTCTTCAACAATTAAATTATTTAAATTATTTATCGGAAGCATTGTAATTTATAATTAATTTTTTAGCATATCCAAAACACAAATAAAAATAAACAATAACGATGACAATTATTTTGTTTGTCAGTTTTCCTTAGGTAGAAATCAAAAGTCCCTAAGATATCCCCCAACTTCACCTGAATGTTTTTAGAATAGCTAGTAGTTAGAAAAGCCTTCCCGAGATTTACCGAAGTGATGTCGACAGTGACACGGAGTACGCAAAAAAGCTACAGTCGACTTTTAAAATAGATTTCTATTATAGAAAGCGACTTGTAGAATTCTATAGTGCACAGAGTCCCGCTTCTGGTGTCACTTGTCACTGCCTGATGACACCGAGCTTAAAACATTTTATACATAGGTATATGAACATAGAACAAAACAAACTTAACTCTATAAGCTATACAGCCACCACAGTATGTCCCTTGTGGTATATTATTCATTCTTTTCTTTTCAATTTTCTGGGAAATTGAACCACAATGTCTTTGAATTATTTATTTCATTGTTGTCAAGATAAACTAAGTGGAAATTAATTTTTATCCCTATCTGATACAACGAAAAAAATTTGACAACTAAACAATCGAAAATATTTGGAAGTTTAAGACTGCAAAATTTTGTTATCAAATTTTTATTAAGGTCCATTCATAGTAGATCATAATATCTCTGGAAAAATGTGAAATAGAATATACATTATAGTTCGTGATAATGAGACGTGTTTTGTATGTGCTCTTCAAAATTCTATAATAAGTGGTGAACTAGTGGAGATACAAACTATAAATTTTGCAAGTGAGTCCTGTATATATAGCTCCTTCTGCTTGTACTACTATTGAAGTTGCATCTTGCTTGATAACCTTCATATTGCGATCGAAACTACCTTTTGTACTTCCTTTTTTTTTTAATCAACCTAATTTACCAACATACATATGATTAGAGATGAGCGATGTCCAGGATTTAGGTAATAGTCAGTTATATGATATGCTCCTGAATCTCATTAAAACAGAAGTTGGAACATTATCCACACAAATCAAGGAAGATGGTAAAATAATTCTAGAGAATTTGAATGATAACACTTTCAAAATGGGTGAACTTGAAAATAAAACTGACATTCTCACGTCGAGGTGTATAAATCTAGAAAGAGTTTTGAGGCGCAACAACATTTTTATTTACGGTCTGGAAACTCCAGAAGAGATAGACATTCTTGGATTTATTTGTTCAAAACTTAGTGAATTATTGGCTGTAACCGTCACAACTACAGATATTAATAACTACTCAGTTTTTAAAGGTAACGACACACCCACCATTAAGTTAGAGCTTTGTACGTTTCTTAAAAAGAAAGAAATTCTTAAAATGCCAGCAAATTGAAGGGTAAGCACATATTTATTGCATCTGATCTTTGCAAGGAGGATAGGGAAGATCAAAAAATTCTATTAAGCACCTCAAAGCAGCAAGAGCACAAAAACATATAGCTAAAATTCATGGTAAATTTTTGATTGTAAATGGTGTTGAGTACAGTGTTAATCAACTACAGTCTATAGATAATCTAGCTGTACTCAACGTTGCTCAACAAGCACAAACGACACCACCAGTTCCAAATCTATCTTTAAGCGAGAATATCAAGAAAAGAGGGAACCCATCACCTCCTGATCTGGATTTGCAGGTTGTGAAAATTGGCAGATCTAACTCTAGCTCCAACTCAAGAACTGATAAACTAAAAAGAGTTACAAGAAGCGGCAATAAGAAGTAACAGTTACAGTTGTACGCTATTTCTATACTCTACTCCTCATTCGTAAAGGTCATAATTCTGGTATTTGTTTTGTTTTAATATAGTTAGTAGTAATAACTTTCTCATTTTCTTATTTACTTGTAACGGTCTTAAATTTGTAATTATTCACCTTTAGTTTGTAGTATCCCTTGTTTCGTGTAATAAAATGAATAGGCCATTATCTGTTTGCCATATAAATGCAAGATCTATCTTATCTAATTTTCTTGCTTTCAAGGATGCAGTATTGGACAAATTTGATTTAATTACAGTCTCGGAGTCATGGCTGAAACCACATATTGTGGATAGATTAGTAAATTTACCGGGATATAAAATCTTCAGACGTGATAGACCTCTGAGAGGAGGGGGCGTCGCTATATATTGTTGCAAGTTGAATTTAAGTGTGAATTTAAATAAATATAATATTAATTTCTTTCGAATATCCCGCTGGGTGCCAGTCCTTGAGCTATGACAAAAAAAATGTGTAAAGCAACAAAGACAAAATCCTATTTATCGTTAATAAAATAAAAATGATTCCAACTACAACAATTTCATTCTCATTATGGGTCGTGCTTCAGTACTGTCATCCTATAGCATGAGTTCCTTAAAAATTTTAACCTTGACCGTAATTATATTCTATGATTCTGGCAAACAGAGTGGTGTCATAGAAATATGAAAGGGTGGTGTAATTTATTTTTTATGGTGTAACGTTTAGCAAATAGATGTTTTGTGCAAATAGAAAAGAAGAAAAGTTATTTATAGTAAAACAAATCTGTGGTATTGCAATAGAGAGTATTTATCACAGAGTACACCATCTAACAAGAGACGAAAGCTTTGTCGGTTCCTTTGAAGTTGGACTCAAACGGAAATACGTCGAGACATTGACAGATAAACTACATAAAACACTGAGAAAAGTAACGCGAGTATTGATTCGAAGTAAGTGGTAAAATCATAGCTACACTAAGAAAAGTAGTAGTGTTGATGAACATCTCCCAATTCTGACTATTGAATTTTTTCTCAACTACTAACATGAGAATACTTTATTATTCACTCTGGTTAATAATAAAATAATCTGGAAATGTATTCATTTTATGAAATAAATATCGAATTCTAGAAAATGTCCTTAGACAATAATATATAGAAAATTGTTTGAAATATTAGTAAGAATGACGTTCATTGAATTCCGTTTCACCAACTTCAGTATCATTTCAAACAAATTCTTGACAAACGCCACATCTCATTTTAGGTCGAATAAAATATGGTACTTTACTCATGTTATTGATTCTAGTTGTTTGAGCATAACAGCTTTGTGGAGTAAACTTTTTCTTGAAGTTATTAATAATTTTTTGGTTTCATTAGTGTACTGAAACCATATTAGAAATTTGGTGGTAAAGGCTATGATATAAATAAAAAACATTTTTTTTTCAAATTATTTTAATTACATAATTAAAAATAAACATAATATTTATTATTCAATAAAATAAGTGTAATATTAGATTTCACATGTAGGAGCAAAAAATTTCCATACTTTACCTTAAATATGTGACAATAGAGTCATCAGCTTCCTGATTTTCTTATCATTAGTGTTCTCTAAATCTTTATTAAAATATTTCAAACTATAAAATAATCGAAGTCTAATAAATAGTTTTAAAACATACAAATGTGGAAAAGACTTACACGGGTGTGTAAAAGAAACAACTTTCATTTAATTAAAATATGAATTTGATACAACAGGTAAATTTGTCCTCAAACATTTGCTCCAATTTGTAAATATACTGAACAAAGTCCTCACTTGGAGTTCTCAATCCTCCATATACACATTGATCAGTATTATATGCTTTAGAATGTGTCAATAGAAGGATAAAATCTAATTTCTCAACTTTTTTAGAATAATCTTCGCATACCTGAAATATATGTACACTAAGAGATTTTTCAATTAAATAACCACATACATATTGAAAAGCATTTTGGGTAACAAGACTTTCTTTTTTATAACCACAATGTAAGACACTGGATTTTCCTACGCAACTTCTTTTTTCTCGGTGAGCTTGCACTTAATAGGGCTGCAGTTTGTGTCGATACATTCAAAGATAAGTCTTCAGTATGCATCTTACTGGTTGATGAAACAGAAACTAAGTTGTGTGCTGAATCATACAGCTCCAAAGCTGGAATGGCTAAACCTGAAATATTACAGTACGTTATTTATATATAAGTCAAAAATAATGTATCTAACATAATAAATAGTAGCATGCACACTTGATTTGGTTTGGTTTCACGAATTTACTTTTGATGTTGAATATGCCTAATAAATTTTATATCAAACACAATTCAGTAATGTAGTTATACAAAAGTTTACCTTCGAATATTATAGTTTTTTTGATGGTTCTTCTGTTGAACTAAACTGGTCCTTGTATTTGCTATATAAAAACACAGTAGGATTTGCATCCTGGAATAAAGTTTTTCTTATTTCACTTCTGCTAATGTGCTTTTCTTCAAAATGAAGCTCGCACAATTTATTATTTTTGTGTAGAATCTATAGGTTTTTTCAATCAGACCCTGCCTATACAATTCTTTAACCAAACTTCAGCTCTGAAAAAAATGATAACCAAAACATAATTTTTCACACAAATTGACAATTTTTCTACATACCTAACACGATCTTTAGGTATTGGGAAAAAACTTGGACCTTCGCCTGTTCTCGAGTTACAGCCGCGGCATTTACAGAAAAATCCACCTTTACGGGAAATGATTGTGATATATCAATAAATATGCACTAAACACAATATAATATATATATAATCCAAATTCACAAGAGAAACACTGTTCACTAATATAAAACATGATAAACAAACTAAGACAACCAGACTGACGGGAACGAACGGAAGTGTCGACCATGTGTCGACTTGACACTGACAGATAAACTACATAATTCACGCATGTGCACAGAAAATTGCGATCACGAAAACGGCTTTCATTCGCCTCTTGTTAGATGGTGTACTCTTTGGTATTTATTATAATAACGATATGATTTTATATCACGTGCATAAATTCTTATGTGATTTTAAACAACAGTTAAGCTGAAGTAAGTCTATTAAGTTTCAGAATATTTCAAACAAAATTAAAATAAAACCATCTTATGGGTGTCAAATAAATATGTGATTTTGAATTTCGTGTTGTATTTATGAGTCCTTTTATTTTTAGAGGTTATGTTATATTCTTCTTCTTCTTCCTACCTTTTTTGGGCTGTATCCTGAGGGATAATTTACCCAGGATGTTATATTCTAGTTTAAAATTTTAAATGCAACAACACGTAATTCAAATTCAATTAATACGAACTAACTTCAACTAAAATTAATAATAAGTTTTCCAATAAATCTAATCAATATTGACGGCTGTTAAAAAAAAGGTCTTTCAGAATTTAAATTTAGATAGATTTGGCCAAATTAATGAAATTGTACGTACTTATAAGTATACGGTGGATATTTTGCAAAATATTATAGGGTTGATACCTGGTAATCTTATGTATCTGTTTCTTTCAGAAAATATTGTGGCTTCAGCTACTGGACAGTGTAAGTAATCCCTACATTCTGCCAGGATTAAAACAAACCTACTCCAAGTAATTCATGTCCCACTTTATGAATCAGGTAATCAATAAATAAATTCTTGTCAAAATCAAATATTCAAAAGTTTGTTTTCTTTTGTAGAATTTTGACCTTTGAATGTTCACTTGAGTAAAAATTCACTTTTATTTTTAATTCTCAAGAATCACTTTGGTGCCACTTACACAACTTAAAATTAGTTACAAACAATCTTATGATCTAATAAAATCCTTTTTCCCCCTATATTCTGGTTTCATTTTACTGTTTCTATGAAATAGAATCTATCAAATATTTACTAAATTAAACGATAAGACTTGTTTTACCATAGTAACTTATTATTATCAGTTTCAACATGTTACAATATATTAAAAATAGATTCAAGTCAAACTTATTAATAACTTGGACAATATCAACTCGGAACAGTTATGGATTTCGTTTTGTTATGATAATAAAAACTATGTCTTGGGTTCACTCTACAGACCTAATGATTTTCCCTATCAGGATTTTGCAAACGAATTTGACTTATGTTTGAGCACATTAACGCCACTATTTGATTATGTTATTTGCGCGGGGGACCTTAATATAAACTTCTCAGACCCTACCAGCCTACAGTGTAGAACTATACAGTCAATTCTTGATACCCACGATCTTGTTCAAGTTATTAACCAACCAACAAGAGGACCAAAATTGCTAGATATAATATTATGTTCAGTAAACTTGAAAATCAGTAATGTAAAGGTTACTAAATGTCCCTTAGTATCAGACCACTCTCTTCCATCCTGTGGCATTGGATCGCCTTCCTTCAAAAAACCCACACCTTTTGAATTTACCTTCCGTGACTTTAGGAACTTGGAACCGGATCATTTTCATCAGGATTTAATAGCTTCCGATCTCCAACAAATATATTCTATTAACGATATTTCGAAACTATTTCAGACCCATGCACCACTGCGTCAAGTTAAAATAACAAGAAAAAAATCTCCGTGGCTAACCGATACATTGAGGGACATGATGAAATTGAGAGATAGAGCATTATCTAGATTTAGAAAATCAAAAAACGAGAATCATTGGATTTACTACAAATCAATCCGTAATGAAGTCAATCATGCAATTAAACGTGAAAAAAAAGCATATTTTGAATTTCAGCTAAAGCGAAAGATAAATATCTGGAAAGAAATGAAAAAGCATAACATCTTTCATAATAATAAAAGTTCAGCAGTTATTCCTGATCACTTACAAGATCCCGGTCTTATAAATTACCATTTCATCGATGGCATAGGTGGTCACACTAATCCAGATGCTGACATTTTAAGCCACTTTGCCTCAACTAAACTGCCGAATGTCGATAATTTTAAATTCACGGAAATTGATGAGCTAAAGGTTTACGAAAAAATACTTTATATACATTCAAATGCTGCTGGACCTGATAATATAAACACCAATATGATTCTACATTGTTGTCCATTTATTTTAGCATATATTACTCATATATATCATTTTTGTCTAAAAAATTCAACGTTTCCTTTAATTTGGAAAGAATCTAAGGTTCTACCCATACCAAAAACGGACAATCCTGTCGATTGCCATGAGCTACGTCCTATAAGCTTACTGTGTACTTTTTCAAAAATACTGGAAAAAGTGATGGATGAACAAATACGTCAGTACATCATCAAATTCGACTTATTACCTGAACACCAGTCTGGGTTTCGGTCAGGATATAGCTGCACTACTGCACTCCTCAAAGTTTTAGATGACATTTATTCTTATATCGATTCCAACAAACTTTGCATCTTAATCTTATTAGATTACTCTAAGGCATTTGATAAAATTAATCACTCTTTGCTTTTGTCATTATGTAATTATATGTGTTTTGATAAACTAGCGAAAAAAATGTTGCAGTCCTACTTAGATCAAAGATCTCAAAGAGTACTTTTAAATAAAAAATTGTCAAAGAGAATGTACCTCACACGTGGGGTTCCGCAAGGATCCATCTTAGGTCCCTTGCTATTTTCCCTATACACATGCCAATTTCCAAGTTACCTGAAATGTATGAAGGCTCACTATTACGCGGACGACACGCAGTTGTACATGGATTTTAATGAACCAGAAGTTGAAGACGCTTGTTAAAAAATTAACAAAGAACTTAAAACTATAATAGAGACTTCAACTAAATTCTGCTTAGATGTAAATCCTTCAAAATTGAAAGTCATGCTATTTGGTCGTAGAAATGAGAAAAATAGAATCAAAAGTAAAATACACTTGAAAATTAATAACGATAGCTTAATTTTATCCAGCTGTGAAAAAAATCTTGGACTCGTTTTAGATGACTCCTTAACATTTTCCTCCCATATTTCATCAATAATTCAGAAAGCATTTTGCAATTTAAAACTCTTATTTTCTCACAGACAATTATTTAATAAAACGACCAGAATTATGGTCTGTGATAGCCTGGTACTCTCGCAGTTTAACTATTGTGATGTGATATATGGACCGGCACTTACACAACTAGATCAAAATCGATTACAGCGAATTCAAAATATGTGTGTCCGTTTTATTTGCGGCATCAGACGTCGAAATCCAACCTCCAGGAATCTGGCAGACCTTGGCTGGCTGAATATAAAAAATAGACGTATTCTTCATGGTTCAGTACTATTTCACAAAATTATGTTAACCCAAACACCTTATTACCTATCGAAAAAAATTGAAAAGAGATCAGAAGTACACAATGTTAATGTGAGATTTAAAAATAAAATTAGTATGCCGAAACATAAAACCACGTTATTTCGATCTAGCTTCTCATATAACATTGCTAATCTGCACAACATGATCCCCGAAGTCTACAAAACGGTACCCATTTCTCAATTTAAACTTAACCTTAAGAAGCCTCTACTTAATAATAGCATAACATTGAAATTATAAGCTAATCAGATAAAACTGGCCTTATTCATTTTAATATTTACATAATTAGGTTACTTTACTATTGTTATTTGAGCATGTAAGAAATTATTGTAAGTAAAGAATATTGAATCTTTAGTTTTACGGTTGCGTGGAAGAGGGCCACTTAGCTGGTGCTTCTCGTATGAGAACATCATCTAAGAGCGAACGTCGCCTTTGCATGTATTGTATTATTATAACACAGTAATAAAGTCATTTATTATTATTATTATTATTATTATTATTATATTTCATTTTATGATATTCCAATGGTATGATGGTCTACTAGAAATGGAATCCAGTGAAGTGCACGTTCCAGGAACGGTTTTTATTGGGATAGCGCGTTTTTTTTTTCGCTTATATTGGAAATGTTGATAAAACGCGTTTCTTGTTACTTTTTTGTGTATGATTATTTTTGTTTTCAAAATATATATACTCAGTTCTGTGATTTTGTGTATTGAAATGTGTATCGATTAACAACTATTCAAATTATGAATCATAAGAAAACCTAGATAAAAACTTATGATGCTATCCTGATAACACAGGTAATTGATTATTGGAAATTTCTCTTTCTAACATTGATAACCAAATTTGAACACATTCGTCTGAAATACTAGCTACACATTTATCTGCATTTAGTTGTATTAAAGCACTTTCTTTGATTTTCCGTCTTTTATTATTGGGTTCTTTCAATATTATTTTTTATGAATCCCATTGAATTTGATGACCCTCTTCCCAAGCATGTTTGCAAATAGCTGACTTAAGAATTCCCTATCTTTGTCAGTTCAATTTGGATCAATAGATATTTTCTTCATTTTACAGGCTAGAAAACGTTTACATTAGCAGAGTTGTAGCGGTTTTTTGAACTGTTAGGTAATGTGGACAGAAAACAATAAAACGTCGAATTAAAGTGTTATAGACTTGTTTTTTACTATCTGATAGAACTCCTAGTATATTTTGGTATTTTTATATTCTACACTAAATCGATACATTACACATTTCCTGTTAAGGTATTAAGGTATATGTTATTTTTGTTTTGTAGCATTAAATAAACAGATTTAAAAAACTTTTATTTACTTTACCATGGGTACATTTTTTAAATAAAATAATAGTACACATTGATAACACTGATAACATTTACTAAAGCTAGTCCGAGAGTCCAAATATTTAGACATCTTACATAAATTTTGGCATACATTGTGCTTCAGTTTAATTAAGTCTATCTGAATAAATAAGTGGTTAGGTGACAATACTACCTGATAAAGCTTTTGTACTGGGGCATCCAAATTGAAGCACTGACTTTATAACATTTTTATTTTAACATGGAAAAAATATTGAATATAGGAGTTTTGGGGATTTTCATGGGTTATTAATATATCTTATTAGAAAGACAATTTAAATATTTTTTGGTTTATTTTAACAAACTAAACGCATAATTCCAACTAAATAACTACAAAAAAACACTACTATTTTCTTGGAATGGTAGTAGGATCAATTTCTTTGCCTTTCTTCATATAAATTCCTACAAATCAGACTTCTTCCAAGTTGTGCTGCTGCATTTCGGTCTCTGTTTGCATATCTATCCACCATTTGATATTCTAAATCTGCATTTTCTATATTTGTCCTTACCTCTGCTACATACTCTCCAATAAATAAATCTGCATGATCCAAGCAAATGATGAAGGATGCAGCATGCCAAAACTACTGCTGGTATAAAATCAGTTTTAGCCATATCTAGATATTTCAAACGCCTGAACCTTCCAAAAAGTAAACCAAAAGCTCTTTCAATAGCCTGTCTAGTTTTGGCATGACTAATATTAAAATGAATTCAGCAGCTGTTAACCTTCTGTTTTCAAGGTATGGTGGAATACACCATGTTTTAAAGGGATAAGCTTCATCACCTAGTATAAAATCTTCATTGTTAAAATAACCTTCTACATTTTCCTCTATATTCTTATATATGTATGATTGGCTGAATATTCTGCGATCACTAACTGAACCTGGATACCCAATGAATGAGTCAGTAAATTTCAGGCTCGGCTCTGCAATGCATTGCAAAGTATATGCACAAAAACATGTTTTTATATGTTCCATCAACAGCTCCAATCACATTTTGAGCAAATGATCGAAATTCATTTTTAATTCTCTCAACAACTTCCTCCCTTGGCCACTTAATGATCTGACTTCATATCATTCTAAAAAATGCATCTGACAAAGAAGGTTCTCCAAAATTAAACTTCCCACAGACCTGAAATCAAAGAAAAAATAAACTTTACTGAGTGAGGAACTAGATCACCAAAAAAAAAAACATAAACAGTCCTTGGAAATATCTAAGCACCTGAACTACAATATTTCATTTATCTGTGCCTATTTAATAATCTTGATTGAATTGGAATCTTATTGTAAAATAAAAATTGAAGAACGTGTCACGGAACACACGGTAAGAACTTTAGTTTCTTCTAAGCAATAATCAAATTTTTTGAATCAATAAGTAAATACACATATATTAATTTAAGCAAAATTTGTTTTTCAACATTTTTAAGGGGATGCCCAGTACGATAATTGGTTTCCAGAATCGGTACTATTTTCTGGCATAGAACTTGAAAAGCCTCTGTCGTCATTCTGAAATTCCTTGAAAGAATACCTGGGAATAACTTCTTTAAAGTAATCTTTACACCTTGGATTTATTTTTTTCCGCGGCTACAACTTTGACTTAGTTTCTGATATTAGAGTGATTTCCATTTCATTATCCGACTCGCTTTCTGAGTCGGAATGTATTCCTTCAAGCAACTGCTAACCCAGTGCAAGCGCAATCAATGCGACACGTTTTTTATCCATATTATCTTATACCACAACACAGTTGTGTGATCTTATACTGAACAATACTATTTGAAAAAGTATGGTTATAGATAACAACCACAGAAAGGTAAATCCGTTCGAGAACTCATTCGATGGAGTGTCGCACTACGATCGCCCTCTACCCCCACCAATCAAGTGCAAAATTTCAACCAGTGTGACGTTCTCGAACTCACCTCTGGGGGTCTATTCTGTAACATGTCAGAGTGCTCGTGCACGACAACTCATCGATATGAGTACTCTCTCACTCATCACTCACATGGACCATAAAAACCCAATTAAAGATTATTCGACTCGTCTACTACATTTTGTCCAGCGTTGCCAAGTGGCGCGACTATCTTTGAACTATTATTAGTTCTAATGTACTGTTAGTAGGTTTTAATTTGAAAAGTTTGAAAATATAAACTGATAAGGACAACCACCATCTGGTCCAGCATAAATGTTTTTCGATTACATATTTAGATGTGTTGTGAGAAAGAGTTCGATTTTAATTCCTTTTATATTATAATTTATTGAAAAGATGTTGTGTGAGGCACAAAAATCAATAATAATTAATTTTATGAATCAACATGAAGAGTTGCGCAAGGGACAATTCACCGCAAGCTTTTCATATAAAAAAGCCTAACAACTTTGGGAAGAAGTCACGGTAAAATTGAATAGCGGATTGGAAAAAATGGAGGAAAGAAAGCATATTTTGTTTTCTAAATATATCATCTATTTAAATAGAATAAAAATCACATTTTACAATAAATTTCAACTAGACGATTAAAAATAAATGATAGAGAGAGATTGTTTTACAATTACCTACAGCAGCTTAATTCGTTTTTCTTTCCTTACAGACATGGCAAGATATGAAAAAAAATACCCAAATTAATAGGCATAGGAACATGACGGGAGGAGGCCCAGTGTGCTCTAAAACTCTCAGTAATACAGAAACTGAGGTTTTAGATTTGCTCAGCCCCATTCAAATGGATGGGATAGGAGTGGAAGAAACACCAATTAACTTTACATTTAGTGATGATGTAGATGGAGTTAGTACTTATTTTTTATGATCTCGCAAGTGATTTTGTTAGGTCATAACTTGGCTTCAATTAATTCCTGTTCTTAATAGAAAAAACTAGTTTTCAAGTAAGATCGGCTTTTCTTGAAATCAGGACATTACTGTGATAATGACATAATATACTAATTTTTGTTTATGTCTTTTAAGAACATGCCTGAGAATGAAAGCAATGTTGCAGCTGAGATAGCTGGAAGGGCTAGGGAAGAGGTGAAAAACAGATTTTTTTTTAAATTATTTGTAATACCTAAAATATCACTTGTTTCAGGTTTTCGCGTTACCTAAAATAGTCTGCTGAGCAAAATAATGAGGTAATATAGTCAACTCAATAGAAAAGGTGTCAAGTTTTCAACAATTTTTTCACGATTACAGGAGCACAACTACAATTTGCAGTATCCAGTGTCGAAAAAAGTAAATGCCAGACCTCAACCTCCCAAAAAAATTAGCAAAACAGCTCGGCTGCAAACCTCGTTGGCACTGAGCCAAAAACATTTAGCCTCCATTAATGAGAGGAATAATGTTGAAGTTTCTTACTACAGAGGGAAAATATATAATGAAACCAGGAAAATGAGGGCCCAGCTAAGGATGGAGAGACAACAAAAAAGTTGGTGGAGGAACTTGAAAAATTGATCTTATTTTCATTATTTTGTGTTAATTTTTATTGCTGTGATGTTACTTTTATTTTTTTTTTATATCTGGTTGTTTTTTCTGTTTGTGTTAGCCGAATGTGGAAAAATACAGATTCAAATTTTTATTCTCGAAACAAGGAGCTAAAAGAATGAAGAAAAACCAACAATTTGTTCGGACATCTTAATAAAAAATTGAGCAGAATCCAAAAGAAAATAAACTATGATATGTACGTTGTTGTATGTACCAGCAATTCTACTTTATTTTACGTTGGTCTCATATCACTTTATTTATTTGTTACCCTTATATCATAGTTTATTTATTTTCGAATTTTGTTCAATTTTTTTATGAGAGGTCACTAATAGCTATCCAAACAATTTGTGAGTTTTAAATTTTTCTCTTAGCTCCTCCTTGTTTGGAAAATAAAAATTTAGATCAGTGTTGTTTCACATTCGGCCGATTCAAGACGATAGAACGGCTTTTAATTTGTTATTTATTGATTTTTTTTGACTGTTGAGAATGTGATTTTGAGTAAGTTTGTTCTTTTTATATTATATTTTATTATATATTTTTTTTACATTTTAATTATAGTGCGTGTCAATTATTGTTTGCCTCAACAGTCTTCCAGCTTCCAAATCATTTTGTGCTGCTAAATTGTTTTACTTGAATTACTCCAAGATCCGCATTCCTCGTCTCTATCTGGCTCCGGAATTCTATTTTGCACACAACATGATGTTATAATTTTGGCCACTTTCACTGGTTGGTAGTGGAGAACCCTATCTTTCAAAAGACATCGAAATCTGTTTTTCAGTAAACCATTACACCGTTCTATACTGCTCCTTATTCTTTTAAAATCATTATTAAATCGCTTCTCTGCGCCAGGAGTAGGATTTCTCAATGGTGTTAGCCACCAAGGACGCAGAGGATAGCCTGTAACAAATAATAGTGAAGATCATGATCAAGAATATATGAATTGATTTTTTTACCAGAATCGCCTAGCAAAAAAAAGGTGTTTTGGGGTTCCGGCGATAAACTCTTTCAAGCACAGTTGAAATATTTGATTGCGCCCAAATATATGCATCATGGGTACTGCCTGGAAAATTGGCATTTACACCCATTATTTCTAGGTTTTCATCACATACCTACCTGAAATATTAGCATTAAAAAAAGAAGAGAAAATGTATGATATCTTACCAGTTGTACATTTGAAGAATGGTAATTTTTCCTATTTACATATATATGTTCCTCTTCGATTGGTCGTACAACTGCCACATGGGTGCAATCAATAACACCAATTCCTCCAGGAATGCCAGTAGAATGAAAAAGCTGAAAATGCAATCAAAGTCAAAATTTTGTAGAACTATTTTATTCCAGTTTCTACCTTGCTCTCAGCTGTGACAGCAGAATATTGCATTCTGTGGAAAATGGATCCATCTTGTAATAATTTCTGGCCTGTTCAAGGCATTGGTAACCTCTTCAATGCATCTACATACACTACTTTGACTCATTCCACACAAAAAATTAGAACCTGTCACAGCTTGATAGCTGCCTTGGCCAAAAAATAAAAGAGTGACCAACAACTGAAAACAATTCTGCATTTTAGGAGAGAGGTAAAAAGATTGTTGACATTAATTCTATACTATAAAGTTTTGGAGTACTATGTCAATTCTTTTACATATTGTCATGTTTGTTTAGGATTTAGTTATTCACATACTATGTTGTTGTTTTTTCTATCTTGAATAAATATTTTAATTAAATTGGTAAACTTGATGTTCTTACCTTTGTTTTACAACTTAAGCCAGATGTTCTTTGAGGAGCTTGAAAAAATGGTGTTAGCTCATCCAAAAGAGCTGTAAGAGTGTCTTTATTTAGGCTAAAATGTTTTATAAAATTAAAATCAGTTGAAACCAAGAATGGATCTTGTCGTTGAAAATACTGAATGATTAATGAAGTTAGCATTTAACATAAATTCCATGTGAAAATCATAGCAACACTGCGTAGATACTAAGAGAGTAGCTGCCCCGTCGTGAACTGGTCGTGAATACGGTTTAGCGGTAGTATGTGAGCAGCGACAAAGAGAGTGATCTCATAGGAGGACGACAGCTCTCGAGTTAGTGAATGGAGGTCTTGTATAACTATTCTACCTTTATTCGAAAATCACCGTTTGGCAACAATTAAAAAGTGGACCGATTTTACTTTTAAAAAGGCTCAAGCAATGTGGCAAGAAGTCACACAAACTTTAAATAGTGTACCAAATGGAGCCCGAAAAAAGTGGCGACAATGGAGAAAAGTAAGTATTTGAGATTTTGTCGAATATTTAGTAAGTTATTTGCAATTTTTTTAACTACACTCCTATACTTGAGGAGGTGTCTGCATAAGTTCCTTTGCACCTTTCTTCTCTCTCAATATTGTGGTTTTCATACTGTCATAACTAAGCATAGTTTTACCACATTTACTGCCCAGTGACCCATATGTTGTTCATACTAATGAACTAATAGGTATGCTAATTTCATATCCTTTGACCCACATTTGAATAAAATATTATTTTAACATGGGACTTGTGAAAATCCCATAGGGTCAGTAGACATGGTAAATGTTGAATACTCAAGTTATCGCATAAATTATTTTAGACTTGGCAAGATATGAAAAAGCATGCAAAAAGCAAAGCAGCTGAAGAAAAAAAACATGCTTTAGGTTTAGGGGAGGAGCACCTGCATCTGTCCTTTCCAAAACAGATAGAGAGATATTGGAGTTAATGGATCCGATACAAGTGGAAGGATTGAAAATAGAAGAGGCACCTCTAATATTCCATTTCAATGTATGTATATCTATAAAATTTGGAAAATTAAAATTACAAATGGTGGTATACAATTTTTTTCAAATGTACTTATCTGCCTGATTAAACACAATCTTCAGATTATATTTTTTGTATTCACATCATTTGTTGTTTCTCTCTATATAAATTAATAAACTAAAGAGTAAGACCAAACATTTCATTTGTGATTGTATTTCAGTCCAGGCTGAATGGCCTATTCCACCCATTTTTTTAAATCATTTGAAGTTTCTTTTGTTTTAGGATGCTATAGAAACTTATGGTGTAGAGGCTACTGAAACTGTAGAAGTAGTATCAGAGGTAAATTTATTTAACTTTGGTAACCTCAAATGCCTCAAAGCATTTTATAAATATGTTTCATTTAAATTATCACAATAAGTAAATCTTGTCTATTTTCACTTGTGACTAAATAATTATTAATGAATATAGCTACTCTCAGTCTGTAGTTAAACAAACGCACAAAGTGTTGACATCCATGTTATCCTGGGAAAAAGATTCATGACAATTCCAACACCTGTATTTTAGTTTGTTTTTAAATTGAGACATTTGGAGAAAAGAATGTGAAATTCATAATTTAGGCTATGTACCTACTCAAGTGATAATAGACATATTGTAACACACTGTATTTGTTGGTTTTTTCATTTCAGGAAAATCCACAAATTTAAGGGTCAACTGAAAAAAATGTTGACCATGATTATTTAAAAAAAACAATAAAACGAAAACAAGAAAAAAATTACAAAAACAACAAGATTAAAAAATTCGTTGGAACTATCCAATCGCCTGCTAGCTTCGGTAGAATACAGAAACATATTATTAAAAAATTATTATAAATAATTTGAAATAAATTACCTCTCTGAGTCACATTTTGTTCTCACGGATATGAACTTTTACTTTAAGATTTGTTTTTATAAAATGAAGTTGTTTTGTTTTTACTGTTATGGGCATTGACTTTGAGATTTTGTTTTTTACCGTTATGGGGTTTTAATTTAAGTAAGATTTGTTTTCATAAAATGTAGTTATTCCATTTTTTGTTCTTACCGTTATGAGATTTTACATCAAGAAATATTTGTTTTCATGATATGTAGTTACTTTTTTTTTTGTTCTAAGAGATATTTAATAATAAATGATATCAAAGATTGTGACTATTTTTTCTCCCGTCCAATATTTTGATTTATAAAAACATTAGAATTCATGAAAAAAATAAAATAGTTTATTATTAATAATACACATACTATTTACTGATTATAACAGTTAACAGCCAATTGCTGCTGAATTTCACGAGCCACTAGTAAGTCTGCATTATTTGCAATTTCATGTACTGCCTCATTTTCTTGAATTATGTACACTCCATAATCTTCCTCATCATCATCAATTTGAGGTTCTGGAATATTTCTTGTGATACAAATATTGTGTAGCATACAACAAGCTTTTGTAATTCTTGCAGCTTTCTCTGGGCTGTAATGGAGCACTCTATGTTTTAGTAAACACCTCCACCTATTTTTAAGCACCCCATTACATCTTTCACTAATACTCTTAATACTTTTTAAGTGATTATTGAATCTATCTTGAGGAGTACCAGGTTCTGTATGTCTAAGTGGAGTTAGTAACCAAGGTCATAGTGGATATCCTTAAAAAATAAAATTCATACTTAGTCAAGAGTGAATTAGATTTAAAAAGACAAAATAGTACCAGAGTCTCCCAATAAAAAAAATAAATTTTCGTTATTCTCTCTATAAATTCTTTCCATTATTTGGAACATATTGCTCTGCCTCCAAATATATGCATCGTGAGTGCTTCCAGGAAAACGTTCAACCATATTCATTATTTTCAACTTTTCATCACAAATCTAGAAATTTTAAAACTCAAAATCCAATATCATCTAATGTATCTTTAATTTCATACCAACTGAGCATTCAAGGAATGGTAGTTTTTTCTATTAACGTAAATGTGCTCATTTTCGTTTGGAGCAACAATCGCTACATGCGTACAATCTATGCAGCCAATCACACCAGGTAATCCATGCCGTCTGTAAAACCTAAAATCAACATTAAGTTTTCAAAATTCCTATCACAACACTGGATGAGACTGTGGTATTGGCAAATGTATTTTCATGAAAGAAGAACATAAACAAGAACACTTGTATTTCTATAAGCACGTGGAGTTTATTAAAAGTTAATTTGTTTTTTTTTAAATAAGTATTCGAAAAAATGGCCGGTAATAAAAAAGAACGCTGTATCAACTGGGAAAGCTAAGAAAAAGTAAGCAAATATTATTTCCCCAATAGATTATTAAATTAATGTGAATATCCCTATTCTATTTCAGCGCCTTTTAAGGGATATTGTGGGAGATTAATAATGATAATAATTAATAACAATAATAAAAATAACGCTTATTCATAAATTTAGCAAATACAGTGATAAAATACAATTAAAATGGGGGAGATTATCTCAACATAATAGAGAATAGAAAGTTGAGTAGCAACACAAACAAGGCAAAATTAAATGCATGGTTGGAAATTACTGAGAGGTAATTATATATTGGAATGTGATTATTATTAATTTTGTTAAACCAAACATTTTAAAAGTTTTCAATTTCAACAATGTTATTATGTTCTTCATGTTTAATTCTGCTAATGTTAGAAATAGGGATAAAAACAACTAATTAATCAGTAGAAGTTATCAAAACTTAATTGTAAGAGGGAAATGTCCTAGTTAAGAAGATAGCAAAACAAAACCGGAGGCGGTCCTAAACCCCATCTCCTCCTCCAGAGGTATTGGAGATAGCTGAGATGATTCCTTTGGAGTTGGAAGTAGATCACAACGAATTTGATTGTGATGATGCAAAGGTACCTACACTACATTATTGTTGTTTGTTTTTCAACATAATAAAAATTTTTTTCAGAAAGTTACATATGCTACTTCACATGAGGTAATATATTTCAACTCAATTATTATGATTAATACTTGCTTAATATGATTTTTGTCATGGTGACAGTGCGTATTACATTTTTTTCCCAATGTGCTAAACATTTTTTTAGGAAGCCATATATATTGTTACGCGAGTGCCCCAGCGAAATTCCTGTATGAGACGCTTATGACCGTAATCGACCATCTCATGCCCCTCCACGCTACTAGCCGACGAAAACGTTCCAGAGACTTCGAGAGACCGCCTACCTCTTGCCCTTCCCATTCGTCTAGAGAAATCTAGTCTATTTAGCGCCTCCACCAGAAAGACTAGAACATTCCAGAGACCTACATTTCGGATATAAATAGCATCGCCGCACAGGGCGAAGAGTACAGTTAACAGTGAACAGTCAACAATAATAAGACGTAGTCGCATAGATGGACACTGTAGTGCTTATACTAAAGACAAACCGATAAATAAATTGTTAATCAGTGACGTTCATATAAATTAGTGTAGTTAGTTAGTTAAGTGTTTAATATAAATTAGTAAATTAAGGACCGTACATATAAATTTGTAAATATAAATTAATTAGTTGTAAATATAAATTAAAATAAACGTTACAATATTATGTTAACAGTGAAAATGTACCTAGTACAACGCATGAGGTAATATATTTTAATGGAATTATTACGATTATTACTTGTTTAATATGATTTTTGTCATAACAAAATTAGTTATAATCCTAATAAATATATTACATTTTATTACATTTCACAATTTTTTCGTGGATGAAATATGATATTCAAAACATGAATTTACGTACACCAGAGAAAGCAACACATAAGAGACCTCTAATTGAAATACAGGCATGAAAAAAAATTATTATTTCACAGCAATTATAACATGCATTTTTTAAAAATCCAAAAAAGATAATTTCAATTTTTCCGAAGCATCCTTCCAAGATATGCATATGTTTCGGAAACTGGAGGATGAAAGAATGAAACGGGAGCATGAGTTGCGCATGGAGCATATGTCAGAGCAATATGCACAGCTCATGAAAAATTTAAAATTGCAAGAAGAAATTCTTATGAAAAATAAAACATTCTTATGAAAAATTTAACAACAAATAACATTAATTAGGCAATGATTTTTGAAGTAATTTAAGTTTATTTTGTTCTCAGTAATTTTATATTGTAGTATAGTAAAGGTTAGGTTAACGGTAATTTTTTAGTTTAGGTTTATTATAATTGTTTAGTTCAGGTTTACTATAATTTTTCAGATTAGGTTTATCATTATTGTTATTTTTTATTGCTCATATTATGATAATATATTACATTCATTCATCAAATATTAATTTCATAAATGTCTAGTTATTTTATTAAAAGTTTTTCTCTATAAATAAGGATCTTGCTACAGGGGTACCGGTAAATTATTCGAAATCAAGTGTTCGAAATCAAATATCTGGAATAGATTTATTAAATTTAAGAGGACACCGAATTTCAGTTGAAAATTCTGGTTAGGTTAGGTTAGTTAGGCAGTTAACGATAAACAGAATAATAATGAGCAATTAAAAACAGATAATAGATTATTTATAAAATCTACCCTAATAGGTATTTATGTATAATTTAGACCTACCGTTGTCATTAGGATTTCCCGTTATCGCAAAAGATTTCTAAGAGATAAACGCTTAACAAACATTTAATAAGGTAAACAAAGTAATAAAAACTTCTATCTATCTATTTTTGTATATTCTATTCAGAATATTGAATTTCGAACAATAGATTTTCGAATAATTGACTTACGAAAAATTGACTTTTGAAGAATTGACTTTTGAAGAATTGATTTTCGAATAATTGATTTCGAACAATTGACTTTCGAAGAACTGATTTCGAACAATTTACCTATATCCCTTGCTACAGCACTACGAAGTACATTTTGGCAATTGATTGGTGCTAGTGGTGGTTGAGGTGGATGTTGCATACCATCATCAACAAAGAGTGGTTTTTTTAATTAAATAGCAATGTTATGTAGCACTGCCAAAGCTACTATATACATTTTGGTGTTATCCAAAGAAGTTCTGAACCAATCAATAAACACCTAAATCTGTTTTCCCAAACACCAAAACATCTTTCAACAGTATTACGGGTTCTAATATGAGCATAGTTGTATCGTTCTCCACTTCTGGTTGTTGGATTGAGCACAGGTATGAATAAATAGGGAGTACAAGCATAACCTGGGACTCCTAGTAACAGCCCGTGAAATTCCCCATCTTTCAATCGTTGCTTAAGTGTGCTCTCATTAAAAATGCGGGTCATGGGTGCTTCTACGCCAATGGGCAACAATGTTTCTTATTCTCAGGCTGCAGTCACAAACCACCTAAAACAAAATTCTCATCACAAGATCCATAGCAATCACAAAAAAAATTTATTTCACCTGAACATTAAAGAAACTATATCCTTTTCTATTGATATAATAATCCTCATGGACAATATTATTGTCCATGAGGACCTTGTACTTTTGATATTTTAATATGGGTGCAGTCTATTGCACCAATAACTTTTTTAAAACTAGCCAAATTTTCAAACTTTCTTCATGCAAAGAAGGCATTTTAATAAAATTAAACCTCTTCTCCAATACTGCCATTGCAACACGTCGACATACATTAGTTATTGACTGTTGTGTTAGACCATGAATATCTGCTGCATCATCTTGTGTCTGAAACCCAAGTATAATTAAAAACACTGCCATAATTTTTTTTGTGAATATTTGGTATAACTGTTCCATATATACATATTATCTTTAATAAAAGGAATTTATACTCACTTGATTGCGACCCCAATATCTTAAAGCAACCAGAATTTGAAAAGTAGAAGATAAGCCACCACCACGTTTGTCCATATTAAGAGAATTTACCATTACCATACCAATTAATTGCTCCAAAAACCTTACACCATGTTTTGATAAACGATATTTCATTCTGAACTCTTCATCATTGTACAAAGTGAACGGGTCTTCTCTTTCTTTTAAAGTTTTCCTTTTCCTGTTGTTTTCTATATTATTTATAATATTATTCACTTCCTCAACATCTTCTACAGCTCCTTTAGCTCTCAAAAACATTTTTTGATGAATAATAAAAAAACAGTGTTGAAATGCGCCAAATGATTTTTGGGTTATAACGCAGTAAAACTAGGGTAGAAGTTGATATAAGTTTAGACTAAATAGTTATACCCAGTATAACTTATACAGGGTGTTTCAAAAAAAGGTAACACCGTCTCTAGGATAGGTAAAAAACTGAAAAATAATTGGGGTTTGCTTAGTAAAATTTTTTTCTAACGCCATCCGTTTTCAAGATAAAGGGCGTTGGAGAAAATAAAAAATTACACATTTCTTACGATTTTGCCGAAACTACTGGCACCATTGCAATGAAATTCTATACGAATATGTTTTGGAAGCTGATATATCCCATGAATTTGTTTTTATAACTAACTCTCATAGAGGGCGCTAGTTACACGATTCATACAACGTATTATTCAACATAACTTTTTTAAGGGTAGAATTATTAGTCAAAACTCCAAGTGAACATAAACATCGTTTAATTTTACACTAAAAAGGTACTCTTGGTAAAACTCGATATTATGTACCGTTTTCGGAATATTTTGATTTGAAAATTATGAAGTAATAATCGCTCCTGGTATAAACTAATGATAATCAATCAATAAATGTCAATTTTACATGCCAAACTTAGAGAAAAGCGAACTTTATCATTAGTTTATACCAGGAGCGGTTATTACTTCATAATTTTCAAATCAAAATATTCCGAAAACGGTACATAATATCGAGTTTTACCAAGAGTACCTTTTTGGTGTAAAATTAAACGATGTTTATGTTCACTTGGAGTTTTGACTAATAATTCTACCCTTAAAAAAGTTATGTTGAATAATACGTTGTATGAATCGTGTAACTAGCGCCCTCTATGAGAGTTAGATATAAAAACAAATTCATGGGATATATCAGCTTCCAAAACATTCGTATGAAATTTCATTGCAATGGTGCCAGTAGTTTCGGCAAAATCGTAAGAAATGTGTAATTTTTTATTTTCTTCAACGCCCTTTATCTTGAAAACGGATGGCGTTAGAAAAAAATTTTACTGAGCAAACCCCAATTATTTTTCAGTTTTTTACCTATCCTAGAGACGGTGTTACCTTTTTTGGAAACACCCTGTATTTCAGTTAAGCCGAATTCATTAGTAGTTACAGTTACTTTGCTTATTCTTGATTTATTCTCGGTATTATAATTTATATCTTGTTTATTTGTTAGTGTTAGAAATGAAATTGAAATTGAAAAAAAAGTTCTCCAATTGAGATTTGAACTCTGGTACACCACGTGAGATTCTGGGTCCATACAGAAGGTGCAATACAATCAGAGGATGCAATAGATATGACCATTATTAATGTTTCAACAGGTAATATTTTATGTTTAACAATTACTCAAACTTTCTACCGACCGTAGCAAATATTTTGACCTCTTTGGCATTCAGCCACTCCTTTATGCCTTGGATCATCCATATAAATACCCTAATTCAGTTAAAGGAGATTTTAATATTTAGTACTTTTTTTACTGGCGAAAAGATTAACAAAAGTATGTGAAGCCTATCAATACAACTTACCTTGCATGTAATGTATATTTTATGTACTAAGGTGATATTATACCTAATTCTAATAAAAGTTTGCAACAGAGAGCATGTTATTACAGTAGTTGTAGTCCGGGAGGCCGTGACAGTCAAACATGACTCATTTCGCTAGACTTCATACTTTGGCCTTTCAATGTTCACTATGTACATACATTAATGGTGCAAGTCTGCCGGCGCACCTGTACAACAACAAGCGACAGGAATTTTGCAAAACTTGCTATATTGAAAAAATTTTGACTAATTTCGCTATGGATAAAACTTTGTAGAAATATTGTTTAAAACATGTAAGAAGCTATTTTGACAGTCTGCCAATCAATATGTACAACGTAACTGGTCTGCCACCCCCTTAAATACGACAAAATTAAGAAAAAATAAACTCATTTCGCTACACTTGTAAATTGGATATTTTGTAGTTGCACATATTTGAAAGCTAGTGATAACAGTGCCAAGATTTTTGTACAACGAAACCCGTCTGCCGAGCCGACGCGCGCGCAGTCATCAGAAAGCAGCGCGTCACCTTCGTTGGTAATTCTCAAAGATTCATCAACGTTTCGAAATTGTACACGAAATTAGGAGAGAAGCTATGTAAAGCTTTACCTGCATTCCACGCATTCACTGGTTGTGATTTTAACCCTGCATTCTATCGTAAAGGAAAAAACCGACCTTTCAAAATCTTCGAAAACTCAGAGAAATATATAAATGCATTCATAAAAATAAGTGATTTAAACAATACTCTTGATGATGTTTTTCCTGCTTTTCAAGAGTATACTTGTGAGATCTACGGTTTGAAGAAAATACAGGATGTAAATTCAGCACGCGTCGCGGTATTCCATAAAACATACCGTTTTGATGGAAACCAACAAGAATTTCCAACTGTACTCAAGAATATTGATGGGTCTACTCTACCGCCGTGTAAATCAGAATTAAATGAGCACCTGAAAAGAACAGCCTATATTTCGCATCTGTGGTCGCATTCGTATTTACCAGACCCAATACTATTTTCTCCGATCGAATATGGCTGGGAAGAAACTGATTGCAGATATACATTCAAATGGTTTGAAGGAGATCAAATTCCTCAATCAGTCAGCGAAGTAAGCGTTCGAAATGAATTGGACGAAGCTGAAGGTGAGAAAATTACCTTTAATACGATATCTATTGCATTCATATACTTCATATTTTGCTATGAAAATTAATATCAATTTCTCATCCTTTGATTTACAAAAGTTATCAAATTTTTTAAGTAAAAATTTATAAGGAAAAACTAATGATTGTTTTTCACTCTTTAGTTACAAATCAAGAGGCTGCTCAATCTTCAGATGATGAGGATGAAGATGATGATGGAATTCATTTGGGCGAAGAAGAAGATAATAATGAAGAAACGTCAGAATATGACACCGATACTTCTTCTATTTTTTAAAGCCGTTTTGAAAATATTTTTATAAATAAATTATTATACGCATTACCTTAATTAACAAAATTTTTATAGTTTAACGAGAGTACCTACCAATTTTGATGAAATATAATGGATTTCAATTTAATTTAAACATTTTTTACAGTTAATTTCATTAAATAACATACCTAGACTCATAACGCTAGGGATAAAATCACTACCACTAATTATTTATTTAATGTAAATAACAAAACTGCCAATCTGCCAAAAATCCGGCACAACAAAAACAGTCTGTTAGGCCAATAAAGGTGACGCGCTGCTTTCTGAAGACTGCGCGCGCGTCGGCTCGGCAGACGGGTTTCGTTGTACAAAAATCTTGGCAGACTGTTATCACTAGCTTTCAAATATATGCAACTACAAAATATCCAATTTACAAGTGTAGCGAAATGAGTTTATTTTTTCTTAATTTTGTCGTATTCAAGGGGGTGGCAGACCAGTTACGTTGTACATATTGATTGGCAGACTGTCAAAATAGCTTCTTACATGTTTTAAACAATATTTCTAGAAAGTTTCATCCATAGCGAAATTAGTCAAAATTTTAAAAATTTTGCGAGTTTCCCAATTTTCCCTGTTGAGGTTTTCATCTGGCAGACTGATGTTTCGTTATTGTACACCAGTAGTAGAATAAGAAAAAAACAATTAAAAGTGTAGCGAAGATCAGTCACGAAAACTGTCACGGCCTCCCGGACTATTGGAAATAAATTGAGAATATTTTCCGTCAGAAGTAAACCTGAAATGAATCTATATACTGTGGTGCTAAATACAGTACTTAACACCATGAACAGAGCATATTAAAGTTGAAAACATATTTGTTTCTCAAGACAAATAGAATTTTGGCAAAAATATTTCTAGAAATGCAATCACTCAATACTACAGGCAGGACTATTCATTCAAATCTTGAAGATGGTGATGTTCAAAGCATCATATCAACATTTCCAATTGATAACGTTGATGTCCTAAAGGTAATTAATGGCAGAGTGGAGATGGATCTGCAGTCCTATAGAAAAGTAGTGAGTGTCGCATAAAAAATTATATAAATTTAAACTGTAATGTAAATTCAGTTAAACTATCACTGAATTTGTTATTAATCTAATTTACCACAAACTTATTTTTATCAATAATAAGACCTTTTCTGAATCTTCCAGTTTTGGTGTGTTAAGAGTACAATTGGGAAAGGTAGAATTCGATAGATGGCGCTCCGAAATGTCAATGTCATCCTGGCAACGAGTAGAACAAATCAACTACCGTATAAGCCCTTCGATATTTAAGTGGTTTTATTTTGCTGTTTTATGTTATTTTCAGTGTATTTTTTTGTGAAAATTTTGCTTTTTCTTTGATTGTGCTTTAGTATTTTGTGTTGTTAATCTAAATTTCGACTCCTAATATTTTTATTTTTGGAGTAATAGGTATGTTTGATATTTGTCAAAAATAAAACAAGTTTAGGTCTGATTCCGTGTTTTTATTTTATTTTTGATTTAGTGATATGTACAAAAGTTACAGGAAAGGTACGTTTGTATTGAGTAATATTTTAAATCTTCAATACCGACTTATTTTCTCTTTGTTTTTGTAACTATGGATTAGGTATACACTGACTAATCAAAGTTCATTTGAATTTGTAAATGCTGAGCCTTCTTCTAGGTACATACATGAGGGACAGGCAGTTTTAAATGCTTGCCATATATTTTTGCACGGTATCTATAGAGGAAATAAATGACACTTCTATAAAAGTTCAATGAAAACAAAAAAATAGAATAACAACCTCTTCCATAATATCTCTGATTATATAAGAATATAACCTCAAAAAAGATGACAGTTGAGTTGAATAGAAAAACACGTTGACTACGTTGACTTGCATATAATACAAAAACAATTCAAAACGAATTGTTTTACTCTTTGCAACAATTTTAATAATAGCGAACTGAGATGCGCGCTCAACCTAAAAGCCTGGCTTGTTCCGGAAAGTTCTATCGCGCGAGAACACAGATGACGCTACCTGAACATTATCGAATGAACTGTCGAGAAATCACAATCCGTATATAAGCCAATACCGCTCGATTGAGTTCAGCTGTTCAGTCAGTTATAAGTCAGTTGCGATAGAATTGCGAGTTTAGTTGCGTACTTATTGTTACAACACGTAACAGTACTTATTGTTATTTATTTCGGATAAAGTTTTTAAAATGTCTGAAAACGTCACTATGATAGTCATAAAACTAAGTTTGACAAGTATACAGTCTTGATTAGAAACGAAAAGTTGAAAGAGTTAAAATCACGGTTAAAAGATCAACAGCTTATGTTTACACGTCCAAAGCAAGAAAATGAATCTGCCGTTCAAGCGAGCTACGTACTGTCGGAGTTGATCGCAAAACACTCAAAACCATTTGTTGAAGGTGAATTTATAAAAGAGTGCCTTGTAAAGGTCGCGGAAATTGTAAGTCCCGGGAGCGTGAAGGCTTTTCAAAATATATTCTTGTCCCGGAATACTGTCGCTGAAAGAGTTACCGAGTTGGCTGCCAATATAAGCGAACAGATGAAAACAAAATCAGACTCTTTCATTGCATTTTCTATTGCCTGTGACGAAAAAACAGATGTGTGTGGTGTGGCGCAACTCGCTGATTTTCTTCGTGCAACGTTCTTCGTGCTTCGATATCAACGTTCATGAAGAATTACTGGAAGTAGTACCATTGCATGATACAACAACTGGGGAGGATATTTTCAATGCTGTTTATGGACTTCTGCGAAAGTACAATTTAGATTTGTGAAAACTGTATTCCGTTGCAACAGACGGAGCTCCTTCAATGACTGGAGTAAATAATGGCTTAATTAAAAAAATTACAAACAAAGATCAGAGGAACGGGCAGTGACAAACCAGATTTTCATCATGTTCATTACATAATCCACCAAGAAGTTTTATGCTCAAAAGGAGCCAACAAAGAGACCCTTCCGATTTTTATAGTATTCCGTGACAGTGACTATAAGAAGACAGTGGCGACAATGGGATAACACGTTTTTGGTTAGCTGGCAGTTTGGCAGCCATATTGAGGCTAAAATCTCTTTGTTTACGTTTGGTGTATACGAAGTTTCTCATAGTGCTTGTTGTATTTGGTATTATAATGATTGGTTTTGTGCTTTTTTGGTGAGTATTCAGTGGAAAAGAGGTGTTAAAGACTAGACACTCAAAATACTTGTATTTGGACCTATAAATAATTTTTTTCTTGTTAACATGATATGAAGACACATAGAAACCTGTCTTATTGACTTCAGTAATATACATGTGGTAACACTGAACTGACGTTGCTGTCATGTATGTTAAAATTATGTTGAGTAAAAGTAGAAGCAGTGTGGTTGTTACCAAGTATGGCCGTTGTTATTTACACAGATTTAATTTTAGTATTTTGTGTAAGTTGTCTTGTGCAATAAATATTAATCAACACCAAATCCTACACGCAATGTTTTATTTCCTATAACATTGGTTATGGGCCCAGAAGAAGGATTGTGTTGATGAAAAAGGATTAAGAGATAAACGAAAGAGGTTAAAAATTCAACATGTTCAAGTAAAGAAAGAAAAATGGAAAAATCAGTTGAAAATAAATATGGTATCATACCATTCAATGGAAGCAGTTTCGATAACTGGAAATTCAGATTGTTTTCAAACTTGAAAGCAATGGAATGCGATGATGTTCTGAAAGTAAAAGAAATGAAGAATGGAAAAAGAAAAATAACAAGGCATGTTTGATAATAATACAAAGTATTACTGATTCGCATTTAGAGTATATTAAAGAAATTGATATTGCTGCACACGAGATGGTGCAGAAAATGGAACAAATTTTCAATAAACGAGGTACGTGTTCAAAATTCTATTTGCTAAAAGAATTAACGACTTTAAAATATAACTACGAAACTGATATTCAAGATCATTTTGCCAAATGCAACAGTATATTTCGAGAATTAAAAAACTTGGGGAGTAACTTTGAAGAATCGGATATCTCTTGTTTCTTACTCTTATCGATGCCTCAAAAGTTTGAAAATGTGGTCACTGCTATAAGGACCCTCTCAGAGGAATTTGTTAAGAGTAGATTGCTAGAGTTTCACACAAATAAACATACTTCAAGTAAAGTAAAAAACATGCCTTCATCATTTGCTGTTACCGAAAAACGGATAAAATGTTATAAATGTGGAAAACTGGGACACATAAAAAATGTTTGTGGAATTGAATGTTTCCATTGCAATAAAATGGGACATAAATCACATCAATGTTGTTGAAAAGGAAAGTTTGAGAGAAAAGGGAAATTGGTGAGGAAAGAAAAACACAAGAAATAAAGCCAATTATGCTACAACGGAGAGTACAGGTGAAGAAGAGCTGCAAGTAGACTTTTGTGCTACGTTTGCAAGCGCAGGTGGATCAATATCAGAGTGGTATGCTGACTTTGGTGCTAAACATCATTATATTAATAATGTAAAGCTTCCCAGACATTCTCGTACGTTGGTCTTTCGACGAAGGTGTTTCTCGTCACTAGGTGGAAATTTTAACGGTAGCCATCTTGTACCTTCAAAGCTTTACCTGGTACTGGTAACTGGTTTTCCAAACTTCGTGCGCCACTCTCCTTTATTAACAGAGATGGCAGTCCACGCGCATCGGTTATGCTGGCAGGTATGTTAATTGCCAGTGAGTATTCCTCCGGTACAGTGAGCAGATCTTGTCGTTTCTCCGTGGTAACGCCGTATCTTGCTTTTCCGGTACCCCCATAAGCACCCATAAACTCTACAAAAGCAGTATCAGCTACTTCTTGGAGCTGTTTTATTTCCTCATCGTGGTCAACCTCGAATGGCGCTAATCGATTACGGTGTACCACCTTTGGCTTTCCGTTTGGAATCTTGGTGATGCGATAAATGACGTCGTTGATTCTTTTATTCACAAGGTACGGACCATCCCAAGCTTTCTGCAACTTTGGAGAAAAACCCTTTTGTCTTCTTGGGTTATGCAGCCAGACTTTGTCTCCTTCGTGGAAACCTCCTTCTGTAGCTTGCGTATCGTACCTTTTTTCATCCTATCGCTTGCGATCTGGAGATTCAGCTGGGTTACGTAATCTTCACCAGCAATGTCTTCTCCGGGTCGGCATCCGAATTCAAGGTCGCAGGGTAATCTCATTTCGCGTCCAAACAGAACTTTAGCTGGTGTTTGGCCGGTAGACTCATTAACGGCGGATCTGTAGGCCATCGCAAATAGCGAGAGATACTGGTCCCAATCTCGCTGATGATACTTTGGACAAGTATTTGCCAAGAGTTCTGTTCATACGCTCTACCATTCCGTCCGACTGTGGATGTAAAGCAGTAGCTCTCGTTTTTTTCATGCCGAGCTTATCACAAACTTCCTGGAACAGCTGGCTTTCGAAGTTTCTGCCCTGATCGCTGTGTATTTCCAGGGGCACTCCATATCGGCAAATGAACTCCTTCACAAGCACGTCGGCAACAGTTGCGGCTTCTTGGTTTGGAATGGCATACGCTTCCACCCATTTCGTGAAATAGTTCATCACCACCAAAATGTACCTGCTGCCATCTGCTGTCGGTGGAAACGGTCCGGCAATATCCAGGGCAATGCGTTCGAAGGGGCTTCCGACATTGTACTGCTTCATAGGAGCCTTTCTTCTCCCGTGCGGTCCATTGGTCGTGGTACAGGTAGTGCATTTCTTACACCAGTCCTTAACATCTTCGGAACTGTGCATCCAGTAAAACCGTTCTCGCACCCTCTGGAGGGTCTCCTTCACACCTAGATGTCCTCCTGATGGACTGTCGTGTAATTTCTGCAGTACTGCTACTACCCTTGATCTTGGAATCACCAACTGTCTTCTACCTTCGGAACCATCATCGTTCTCGATTACTAGCTGTAGCAAACCGTTTTCCAGAACCAGCGAGTCCCACTGGGCCCAATACGATTTCATCGTTGGCGAGTATCTTGAAATCTCCTGCCAAATAGGTCGACAGTTTTCCTCTTTCCGATGTCGGATTTTCTTCAAATCGGGATCGTTCTCTTGTTTCTCTTCCAGCTTTTCTGGTGTCCATTCGTCACTGGTCACCGTGATTCTTCGAATCGCAGCTTTCTTAGCTTCTGTTTTACTGCAGTGGGAGCATTCTGCAGGACATGGTCTTCTTGACAGGGTGTCTGCATTTCTGTGGCTTATTCCGGCTCTATGCTCAATAGTGAAATTATATTCTTGGAGCCGCTCTATCCATCTAGCGATTCGACCTTCAGGGTTCTTAAATTGCATAAGCCACTCAAGTGCTGCATGATCAGTTCTAATTACAAATTTTTTCCCATACAGATACTGATAGAAGTGCTCCACGGACTTCACTACTGCCAGGAGCTCTCTTCTTGTGACGCAGTAGTTTTACTCTGGTTTGGAAAGGACTTTGCTAAAATATCCCAGAACTTTCTCTTGTCCTCCTTGAACCTGTGATAGCACTCCTCCAATTCCAACATTGCTAGCATCAGTATCTAATGTGAATTCTCCGTCTGGTAGTGGATAGCCGAGTATGGGTGCAGTAGTCAAATGCTTCTTTAAGGTTTCGAACGAAGTTTGGCAATCTTCGTCCCAGCGAAACTCCCCTGCTTCCTCTGTAAGTCGTGTCAAAGGCTTGGCGATATCTGCAAACTTCTTTATAAATCGCCTGTAGTATGTACAGAGTCCAAGGAAGCTTCTAACTTGGTGCTTGTCGGTGGGCCTTGGCCACTTTCGTACAGCAGCAACTTTTTCTTCGTCTACAGCTACACCATCCTTGCTGACTACATGGCCTAGGTTGTTTTGAAATAGTTGACATTTCTTGGGGTTGAGCATCCGTTGGGCAGCCTGCAACCTTTTGACCACATCTTCCAAATTCTTTCGATGTTCTTCGAATGTCCTTCCCAAGACTATGATGTCATCAAGGTACACTAAGCAGGTCTTCCAGGACAACCCTCGCAATACGTTTTCCATCAGTATTTCGAACGTTGCGGGGGCATTGCACAGCCTAAATGGCATAACGGTGAAATGCCATAGTCCTGATCCGGTGGTAAACGCTGTCTTTTCTTTATCGGCTGGATCCATTTCTACCTGCCAATATCCAGATTTCAAGTCCAAGGTAGAAAACAATTTGCTACCGACCAGCGTATCCAGAGTTTCGTCGATTCTTGGCAGCGGATAGCTATCTTTCTTAGTAACATTGTTAAACTGCCGGTAGTCCACGCAGAACCTTGTGGTTCCATCCTTCTTCTTCACCAGGACTACCGGAGAGACCCAAGGGCTGGTAGACGGTTCTATTACCTTGTCCTCTTCCATCTCGCGAACAATTCTCTCCGCTTCCTCTCTTTTGGCCTGTGGTAGCCTTCGAGCCGATTGTCTCATTGGTTTAGCGTCGCCGGTGTCAATTTTGTGTTCGACAGCAGATGTTCTCCCTGTCTTTTCTCCTTTTGGTACAAAAAGAGATCGATATTGTAGCAAGAGTTCTCTGATTTTTTTCTTCTCTTGTCGGCTAAGGGATTGTCCAGCCACTGCTACCATTTGTTCAAATTTATTATTGGCATCATTAGAGGTTGTAGTTTGATGAATTACTGACGTCACTGGTACGCAAGTTCCAATTTTGGTTTATTTTTTTATAGTTACGGGATGATCATTAACATTTATAATGCGTACAGGTATTTCTTCGGCAGCCATGATTCACCCTTTTCCAATCAGGATTCCTCGACCAACTTCTTCGTCGTGAATCCATGGTTCCATCATGACCGGTGTTCCTTCTTCGACAGTTCCTTGTAGCCTTGCCACAGTGAAAAATTCACTCCTTGCGGGTACAACCGTATCCTCCTGTACGGCTACCTGAACAGTCTTATCCTCATGTGGGCGAAGGAATACTTCATCAGAACCTACTCTAATCACTCGGTTTTTGAAATCTAGCTGGAAGCCGTGTAGGTTCATAACGTCCATTCCGAGTATTGAGTCCTCTTCAATATCAGCGACAACGACAGTGTGGGAGAACTTCTCTGTGCCAATTCCCAATTGCACCGGTAGATCTCCATGGACGTTGGCGCTTTCACCTGTAGCAGTCTTGAGTCGCAGTCTGGTCGGTAACAGTCTTTTTCGGGTGTTGACAGTCTCGGGGCGAATAATAGTCCTCGTTGCTCCAGTGTCCACCAATAGTGTATACTTCCTTCCATTAATTTCACCATCCACGTATACACTATCATCGCGACGATCAGGCTATTAGGATGAGAGGGTCTTTGGAAGATCTTCGGGTCGAAGCTGCCCTCTGATGGCCGACCCTTTCTAGTTTTCCTGCTGGGCGTCTTTGTTTGTAGCAGTTCTTGGTCGCTTGCACGAACTGTGTACATGTCCCATTTCTCCACAATTCCAGCATCTCACAGCTTTCGGCTTTCCATTTGAGATGCTTTTCATCATGTTGACAATCTGGTCGAGCTTATTCTCAACTTCTTCGTCTGCTACAGCCCTCACCTTACCGTATACTCCGGAAGCCTGTGTAGCTGCTTCGTACTCCAGGGCTGCAGAGAGTACGTCGACCAGTGTCTTATGCCGAGCCAAGCGTAGAGTTCTTTGCATTTCGTGGTCACGAACTCTGTCGATGAATGCCTGTACCCCCAAACATTCCATGACATTCTCCGGTGCCGATGGATAGGCAAACCACACCAATCTCGCAATGTCCGCTTCGAATTCCTGCAGAGTTTCGTCACGTCTTTGTTTGCGGTTTTTCAGCTGCGACTGGTACAGATGCTCCAGGTGTTCCAGGCCATATCTCATATTTAGTCGCTTTTTGAGTTGTTCAAAATCATCGGTCTTTTCCACGGGAATGGTCTGAAGGATATCCATGGCGTCTCCTCTCAGGGCAAGAGTTGAATTTAACGCTTTTTCCTTCTCACTCCAGTTGTTCGCCTTTGATGCCGCCTCGAATTGCTTAAGATAGTTCTGCCATGAAGTTTTACCATCGAAAGTTGGCAGTTTCACTCGACTGTTGATATCGTTTTCTATTTTTGGCTTCAACTCCACTTTCTCTGGCAGTTTGCCGTTATTTGGGGGTTGTCTAGTTGTTGTATCCGAGTTATTACTAGTCTTCTTACTGTTCTTTTCGATGTCTTCGATTTTTTATTTCATTACTTGTTCCATTCTCTTCATCTTTTCTTCCATAGTTGAAATATCAGTTTTCATGGAAGTCATTTCGCTTTTTTATGTCCGTCATTTTATTTTCTATGTCCTGCGAAAGTTTACTTTCCATGGATGAAATTTCGTTTTTCATGTCCGTCATTTTATTTTCTATGTCCGCCAAAAGTTTACTTTCCATGGACGAAACTTCGTTTTTTATGTCCGACATTTTGTTTTCCATCGAAGACATTTTGTTTTCCATGTCCGCCGAAAGTTTACTTTCCATCGAAGACATTTTTCTTTCCATCGACGAAAATTCATTTTTTATTGAGGAGGTTATAGAGGCGGACGCTTCGTCGGTGAATTCAAACGTTTCCGGGTCCAATCTATTGTTAATCATTGCATTTTTTAGTCGATCTACTAACACCGACTTGGTCCCACTTGTGTCCAACTCGTAATCCTCCAACTCTCTTCGAAGTTCTGAAACTTTTAATTCACAAAGTTTCTTCGCCATCTTCCTGTATATTTATTTTTTATCCCACTTCTGACACCAATGTAACGTTTATTTTAATTTATATTTACAACTACTTAATTTATACAGGGTGTTTCATTGGGAAATGGGCATACGGTAAGGGTAGGTAGAGGTCGCCTAGGTGGTTCTAAAAAACCCCCATATGATGGGTCTAGCGCTCTTTATAACCCAGATACAGGGTGTTTTATAAATTTATCCTATTTCTTTCGAACCTCATAACTTCCGAGTTACCCTGTATATTATTTTGAGATTTGGTACACGTAATAACCATTACCTAGAGACTCCATCAAAAGCATCTCCAAAAAGATAGTGCAGGTCCGGCTTAATACAAAATTTCAAAACTCGTCTTTCCTAAAAACAACACCCTGTATATGGATTTTTTTTAAATTGCTCTTTATAATTGGAAAGGGTATGAAAAATCGAATCTACTTATTTCGTTTTTATTTTTCCGCAGACAATTTTACTACCAAAAATTTACCGTCAAAGTTATAATTTATGCACGTTTTGGGGGTTTACAATGGTATCGGAGAGGTTTTTTTTTTTATTTTTTAGCTTGAAATGAAATCCATTTAATGCATATAGAGAAGCATCCTAGTAATTCAATTGAGTTTGTATGTTCACGAGTACAGACCACTAAAAAATGTGATTACAGAGCCGTACTTAGGACATACCCATTCAATATGTTTCGAATATCTCGAACACCCTGTATAAGGATATGTATCTGGAAACCATGCACTTCTACATTTAGAATAACAAGAGTAAAATACGAGAAATGAATTTATACTTCAATAAACGTTAAAAGTACTCGTTTGGACAATGTTAGAATTTCTTGTTTTCTGTTCATGTCAATTAATAAAATTAATAAAAATCTTTCCGTTTTTTTAAGTATAAATTCATTTCTCGTATTTTACTCTTGTTATTCAAATGAAGAAGTGCATAGTTTCCAGATACATATCCTTATACAGGGTGTTCGAGATATTCGAAACATATTGAATGGGTATGTCCTAAGTACGGCTCTGTAATCACATTTTTTAGTGGTCTGTACTCGTAAACATACAAACTCAATTGAATTTCTAGGATGCTTCTCTAGATGCATTAAATGGATTTCATTTCAAGCTAAAAAATAAAAAAAAAAACCTCTCCGATACCATTGTAAACCCCCAAAACGTGCATAAATTATAACTTTGACGGTAAATATTTGGTATTAAAATTGTCTGCGGAAAAATAAAAACGAAATAAGTAGATTCGATTTTTTATACCCTTTCCAATTATAAAGAGCAATTTAAAAAAATCCATATACAGGGTGTTGTTTTTAGGAAAGACGAGTTTTGAAATTTTTTATTAAGCCGGACCTGCACTATCTTTTTGGAGATGCTTTTGATGGAGTCTCTAGGTAATGGTTATTACGTGTACCAAATCTCGAAATAATATACAGGGTAACTCGGAAGTTATGAGGTTCGAAAGAAATAGGATAAATTTATAAAACACCCTGTATCTCGGTTATAAAGAGCGCTAGACCCATCATATGGGGTTTTTTTAGAACCACCTAGACGACCTCTACCTACCCTTACCGTATGCCCATTTCCCAATGAAACACCCTGTATATAGATTCAGGTTGTAATAATGTACCAAGGACGATATTAGACAAAAATCTTCCATAAATAGTTCTAACCCTTCATATCAAGTTGGCGCCATTTTTCTCACCGGTACCTAATAGCATCATCGACTACAACTACTTTAATAAACTTAAATTATCAAAGGAATATTTTCAAAAAAATATTAGGTATAATATATCACTCTGTAAAGTGGGTGAATAACGTTCATAAAAGATTTTTGTCAAATATTTTCATTTAGTCTGGGTACGCCACATTATGGCGGCTTAAGGCGTAGGCTGGAGGTTTAAAATTCTATGTACTTACCGTTTACTTGAAGTTTCCATATTCCCAGCACAAAAACAAATCACTGTTTAATATTGTCTAAATATTATTCCACCACTCAATAATTAAAAAACCAAAAACGCTAATAAAGTAAGATGTTGGCTAACACTACACGAGATGTAACCACACAAGCTCAACGTCGGCTTCTCTAGCAACAGTGTTGCCAGATGCTGAAGATGAAAGTATTAATCATTGTAGAGAAAATTATCGAATTGACCACAAAATTATGTTACACGCGTATTTTGATTTTTTTCAAGCTATGTGCATTTTTTTATGAAATAATATATACTCGGCGGTGACGCCTGCGGAGTATAGAAGCTGCTTAGCTTCTTCTCGAGATGGCGTGATCCTATGATAAAAGCATAGGTTAAGCGTGGGAGCGAAATTGGCCGGAATAACGAGAATTGCCGGCTGTGGAAGCGGCCTGGCATCACTGAGGGAGCCAAGTAAAAGCGTGATAATCGTTCCTAGACATGGGACTTCTTCATAAAGGTTATGAGTGTTGGAATCGATCGTTGGACTATGATAACCTGGAGCGTTATCGAGCGTTGTGATGAGCAGGGAGGAGAAGGAAGGGTACAGATGCTGACCCACCTTAGTTTCAATCACTCCGAGTAATGATAATCGGCTCAGGCACGTTTAGCGCATACCCATCGCACTTTTCGAGGATTAACCTCTCTTGATCAGTCAGTTCATCCCTAAATTTAGACTTCAAGTTTAGGATTCGCAGCCAGAGTAAATTAACACAATAGTAATGGAACGTCTCTCGCGTCCATGACTTGGCTAGGTTGTTGTCATCAATAAGCATCTGATCGTAAGTTTTGTCTACCAGACTGGGATAGACGGACATGTTTGGCTGTTGACGGACATTAATATTAACCTCTCGTATGTTCATGTTAAATGTAAATAGAGAGTCGGAGGTTGCCTCCTTCTCAACTACTGTTGTTTTTGCTGGCGCTGGGGTTGATGATTTCTGACCTTTCGGCATAGTGGTGGGCAGGGCCGGTTTCCTCTGCGGAGGAGCGCGACGTGGTTTAGCAATCTGATCTGCGGTGTCGGGAGCGGAGTCCTTTTTTTTTTTTTTTTTTTTTTTTTTTTTTTTTTTCCCGGAGCCGTCCTTTCGCCGGTACCACCTCAGCCTCCTGGGCTTATTGTGGATACTCCTAGTGTTCTGACTACAACCTATTCAGCCAGTCCGTTCCCTGTATTAGCTCATACAGGTTCTTTGCTGGTTGATTGTAGAAGTCTTCTGGAGTCATTTGGGTTCTGCCATACAGTTTCTGCCTTCTGTGGTCCAGCGACTCACAGTTGCATAGTATATGCAGAGCTGTTTCGGTATCCTTTTTGCATCTTCTGCATGTAAGGTCTCCGTTGTACAGCCCTATTTTGTTTAGGTGCTCTTTTGTGGGAAAGTGTCCCGTAAGTAGCCCCGTAATGGTGCGCAGCTTGTTCCTGCTCATTAAGAGCAGTTCTTTCGCTACTTTTTCTGATGGTTCTTTTATGAATTTCTTCCCATGTATTTGCCCAGTCGTGTTCTTCCAGTGTTTCTTGTGTTGTTCTTTCAACCACCCTTTCAACCATGACCTCGTTAAGCATCTGGGGATGCCCACAGCAGGTTCGGGTCCGTTCATCAGAGTTGACGATCCTACTCTCGCGAGTTCGTCAGCTTTTTCATTGCCTGCGATTCCTTTATGACCTGGTACCCACTCCAGTGTTACACTGTTCCGAGTCGCCAGTCTTCTAAGTTCTTCGCCGCATTCCCATACTAGCCGAGATGTCACCCTATAGCTCTGAAGTGCTTTAAGGGCGGCTTGGCTGTCGCTGTAGATCCTGATCTGCCTGTTGTGGTAGGCTCTCATGCTGTTAGCCCTTGCACACGCAAGTATTGCATAAACCTCTGCTTGGAATACAGAGGCGTATTTTCCTAGCGAGACGATTCCTTCATATTTGCTCGTCTTGCTGTATATCCCCGCTCCGGTGCCGAGTTCATGAATTGACGTTAATAATGTCTACTTTTTTTGACGTTTGCGGAAAAAATATTTTATTGCACTCATCTGTCATTCTTGTGTCAGTTTTGTGATGATTAATGACAAACATAAACAATTAAATTAAATAAAAATCCATAGCAAGTACCTGATCCTGCTTTAATACAACAATATGTATATCTTACTACTTAGTCTCAACGAGTTACAATTATTTCAAAAATCTTTAATTATTTAAAATTTAAATGGTCAAGGCGAAAACCAGCTATGATTGAGTACTGACAAGGTGGAGGCCATAAAGATACAAAAAAGAAGAACGGGTTGAGTTTTATTAGGTTAGATTAGGTTTTTGACATATTTATATTGTAATTTTCCAGTTTTTGCATGAATTTAGAAAAAATATTGTATGCAACTCTTGCAAAACGTGTTTTTTGCACTTGACGTGTTGTCCAACTCGGCCTAAAGACCTCGTTGGACAATTTCACGTCGCGTGCAAAAAACACTCACTTTTTGCACTTGTTGCATAAATAACTATTAATAATTTTGCATTAACTTTCTCAAGCGTATTGCTTCAAAGTAGAAAGCAGCGCCGGATTAAGGTCTTGAGAGGCCCGGGGCTAAATTTCGAAAAGGCCCTCTCAAGTGCAGAGAAAATTTGGATTTCCGGAAAACAAGAAAAAATTACAATTTTTCGATGACAAGGCATTGATTTCAGTTTATTGCAACAAATATAATAGATATTGTTTGAGATTCCTTGTTATACATGTACCTAATGTATAAATATAATTTAAAAATATTAAAAATCGTGTCCGTAATTGGAATTTATAAATTTTTTTGACAAGAAAGGCCCCAGCAAGCCCCTCGCCTAATCCGGCGCTGGTAGAAAGATTTACCAAGCAACACAATTGATCAATCTATATCATAGCTGACAAGACAATTTTCTATTATTCATGTTAGATTGCAGAAATATGTGCTTAAAATAATAAATATCACGTATAAAATATTTGAAACTATATTTAATATTAAATTTTATAAGTTGTTGTGAATTTCTCGTTGATTGTACCAGTTCCTTTCAAATAAACTTCTGTAAAGTAATTGGGAATATTTGTTACCACTTTAAAAGATCCTGAATACTTCTTGCATTCACTAAAAAATACATGTTCAAAATATGGAAGCAGCAGTTGATTATATTAACACAAAAAACTTCATGCAGATTGCGATTGTTAGAAGCTGACAATGCAACATATTCTATTCGTGATAACACAAAAAATATATGGGTAATGATGATCGAGTGGAATTAGGAAAGATACGAGGAGACAAAAAACGAAAAAAAATTTTTCACAATCAGATATAAAATTGTAGTGGAAATATGTACCAAGAAAATTCGGGAGGCTGAAATGAACAAAACAAAAAATTTTGGATTGTAAGACTACACACAAAAGTTTGTTTGAAAGTAATATGTAAAGCTAATTTCCCCACTGAGATTTCTAGATGTTTCATCATTCCACCTCTACCATATGAAAAATGATCGTGGTTCTTAGGAATAGAGCTATACATACAAGGACAGGAATATTGGGGACGCAGCAAAAACTCATTGGTACGCAAGAGTTTCGAAAACTATATATTTATCTGTCAAAATAGTCGTGCGGTTACGGTGAATTTATAGATTCCGTAACGTAGCATAACGCAAGGATTTTTGTGCGATTTCTGTGCATTTTCTGTGAGTCATCCTATGATTTATCTTAATACCGTCTCACAGAAATCCTTGCGTTATGCTACGTTACGGAATCTATAAATTCACCCTTAGATTTATGTTATCCGCTACCGGCTCAGTATATGTACGTTTTCGAAAACTCTCTAATGTATACTTAGATTCAGCTCTGAAGGTAATTGATAAAAATTGGGAGAAAGTTAGTGAACAATGTCAAATACATAAGAAATATTCCCAAGATTATAACATTTCTATTTGAATATTGAATCTCATTTTCTATTTGAAAATACCTATTTCACTTTTAATAATCAAATATATGAACAAATTTGTGGTACTCCAATGGAAGCAACAATCTCGCCAATTATAGCATGTTAATTATGTTATGGATAATTTGTGAGACTCGGTTATACAAATAAGTATTACCTTTCAATTTAATCTTCATAAAAAAGTATGTAGACGATATTATTCTAGCTTCACCAGGAAATGGAGTAGATCAAGTTCTTTCCATATTTAATAGCTTTGATTAGCAAATTCAGTTTACAATAGAGAAGGAAGACAAATAACATATTATACCTTTTCTAGACACTAGAATAATGAGGAATTTCTAATAATACTTTACCAATTAATTGGTATAGGAAACCATGCAATGACTTCTGAAAGATTTATGAACTTATGGTTGCATCATAAATTTTCTATGAAAATTAATTTGATCAAGCAAATGAAAAATAGAGTAACTAATATTTCAGATCCTGCATTTCATTAAAAAAAACTTAAAAATCCTTCATCAATTAATTTTTGATAATGGATATCCAAATAATTTGATACAATACATGCTAAAATTCCCTATTACTATATTGCTTTGCCATATATTAGAGAAATTACACTAAAATTAGTAAGAACTTTCAAACCATCCTACTTACATAAAAATTGCGAATAAAAACAGTGATTATGAAAATTTCAGTGATATTTATTACTACCTTTTGTCTATTGATAGGAAGCATAAGTGTTATCAAATTTCAAATCCGTCTGTCTCGAACATTTAAGATTAAAATAACATCAAGCAAGTTAAGAAAAAGAAGACAACTCAACCAATCTTGATATTTTTAGATATAGGTTAGTTATAATTTTATACTAGTTCTTATTCTATGAGCAAACGATTTTTTTTGACATAATTTAGACATTTATTTAAAAAAATTCAGAACAAAATTATTGTTAGATGTATTTACCATTCAAAAAACCCTTGTAATACAATCTCGAATGCTATCCTTGAAAATGGAAATGAAAATATTCCAAAAGCTTGGAAAATAATGTAAAGAGTACTCTTTTTACAATTTTGCCGCTTCCCCAATATTCCTGACCTTGTACATTATTATTCGGCAAATATCTATCTATCTACTATAACTGTTCCTAATATGGAAACTATAGAAAAGGAATAAAAACATTTGTTATTTATGTTCCTTGCGGGTATATTCATCATCCTTCCCTTGGAGAGTTCAATTGGAGTAAATACTTTATAGCTGAGTACACATGACTCGAAAGTCAAGAAAACATATTCGTATTCTGTGTAAAAATAATTTATTAAATCGCAGAGCGCTTTCGGCTATTAAACCATCTTCAGTGCTTACATGTAAGTAAGTAAAAAGAATTTGTAGAAAATATAGAAGAAGTGGATTAAAAAATTTACTTACTCGTCAGGTAATACAAGAAACTTGGACAACACATTGACGTCATGAAATTAAAATTACATTAAAATTAATATTAAAATGATCCCCTGTTTAGGGTTTGTTGACTCTAAATTTGGAACATTATTGAAAATTTTTCTTTAAATTATTTTAAAAAATGAACTCCGAACACGTGTTCATCTAACGGATGTTGTAGTGACACTAACTCAATTTCAAAAAATTAAAATATGACAAATGACAGTGAACATAGAACTCAATTAATCCAACAAACGTTCAAAAAGACACTGCAGAAATTCTCTATAAATGTCCCAAAACAGACATGTGAACTTCTTAATGAAATTAAAGAAAATTTGATATTAAGGTCTAATGGGAACCTATCAAATTATAAAATTAATGAAAAAGATTGAGGGTCTAATGAGAACCCATTACTGAATCTAATTCAAAATAAAAATAAAAATTCACATATATGTCAAGGAACATCCAAAAGTTAACAAATCAATTCAAAAAATAAAAAAATCAAATAAACATTGTAGTCTGGTTGTAACCAATAACAAATAACAAAACTAATTACGGAAATTTAATTTGATTGAAGTCTAATGAGAACTCGATACTCAAATCTAATTCCAAAAACGAATAAGATTAAGGGTCTAATGAGAACCCATTTCCAAATCTAATTCAAACTAGATGATTAATTAAAAGTTAATGGAAACTCCAAACACAATAACTGTTAGAGAAATGAAGTATGTAAAAACAAATTTTAGCAATTATTAAAAAATGTTCAAATCCAATATAAAATAAAAAACAAAAATCAAATGCAAACCAAGTAACATTTCAAAACCAATGTGAGTGGTTTTACAATAAGGAGATCTGATTTAGAGTCTAATGAGAACTCATTAATCAAATCCACTACTATAAGAAAAAGATTAAGGGTTTAATGAGGACCCATTACTAAATCTAATTCTAAACAACTGTAACAAAAGCTCAGAAAAATTACCTTTCTAAAATAAACAAATGGAAATCATGGCTCAGCTTGATGGTGTTATGGATAAATATGAAAATCATCATAGAGAGAGGATTAGTATGTAACAAACAAACTAAAGAATGTATTAAAACTAAAGAAACTAATGGTCAAATTATATTTAAAAATGAGAAAATATGCTTTAAAAATATCAAAAAACTCATATGAGTTGTTTACAAAAAGAAAGATCTAATTTAGAGTCTAATGAGGACCCATTAATCGGATCAAATACTAGCTAGAAAAAGATTAAGGGTTTAATGAGAACCCATTCCTAAATCTAAATCAAAAACAACCACAACAAGAGTCCAGAAACATTTAAAAAACTATTAATCTTTTAAACGTCTATGCAATGGAATATAAGACCTATTTAATTGTACTTGTTTATTCAAACAAAAACTATTGTTTTGTAATTCTTCACTAATCTGTAAATCTTCAAGAAAATCTAACCTATTAAAATTTTTTGAATTAACTTCTTTTAAAATTTTTGAATTGCGATTAGGACTGAAACTATGCTTATTAAATTTTAAGTGATGACCAAAAGCTGAATTCTCATGTTTACTCAAATGCTCACCTATTCGAACTCTTAAAGGTCTACAAGTTCTGCCTATATATGAAGCTTCACAATCATTACATTCAAGTCTATAAATACCACTTTTTGATAATTTGTTAATTTTATCCTTTGAATTAACCAAATGTTTACTCAAATTATTTGTACTCTTAAAAGAAATTCTTGTATCTGTTAATTTATTATTAAATAATTTTGAAACTTTTTGAGAAATGTTATCATTCAGAAAAGGTAAAGCTACATATCTAAAAGATTTCTCTTCAGAAGGATAAGTCAATTCCAGTTCTCTTTTGTTTTTAATTTTCTGAATTAACCTATTAATGATATTTGGATCATATCCATTATTACAAGCTATCTGTTTAATAATATTCAATTCATTTTTATAGTTAGAATGTGAAAGTGGGACTTTAATTCATCCTAACATCACTTTTACCTTAGAAGTTGAATCTGAAAATAAATTAAATTTCTTAGACCTTACTATTCACAAATCAGACAAATTAGAATTCAGCATATATAGAAAACCTACACAAACGGATCATGTGATACCTTCTTTTTCAAATCACCCCCATCAACATAAAATGGCAGCTTTTTACTGTTACATTCATAGACTTCTTAATGTCCCACTTTCACATTCTAACTATAAAAATGAATTGAATATTATTAAACAGATAGCTTGTAATAATGGATATGATCCCAATATCATTAATAGGTTAATTCAGAAAATTAAAAACAAAAGAGAACTGGAATTGACTTATCCTTCTGAAGAGAAATCTTTTAGATATGTAGCTTTACCTTTTCTGAATGATAACATTTCTCAAAAAGTTTCAAAATTATTTAATAATAAATTAACAGATACAAGAATTTCTTTTAAGAGTACAAATAATTTGAGTAAACATTTGGTTAATTCAAAGGATAAAATTAACAAATTATCAAAAAGTGGTATTTATAGACTTGAATGTAATGATTGTGAAGCTTCATATATAGGCAGAACTTGTAGACCTTTAAGAGTTCGAATAGGTGAGCATTTGAGTAAACATGAGAATTCAGCTTTTGGTCATCACTTAAAATTTAATAAGCATAGTTTCAGTCCTAATCGCAATTCAAAAATTTTAAAAGAAGTTAATTCAAAAAATTTTAATAGGTTAGATTTTCTTGAAGATTTACAGATTAGTGAAGAATTACAAAACAATAGTTTTTGTTTGAATAAACAAGTACAATTAAATAGGTCTTATATTCCATTGCATAGACGTTTAAAAGATTAATAGTTTTTTAAATGTTTCTGGACTCTTGTTGTGGTTGTTTTTGATTTAGATTTAGGAATGGGTTCTCATTAAACCCTTAATCTTTTTCTAGCTAGTATTTGATCCGATTAATGGGTCCTCATTAGACTCTAAATTAGATCTTTCTTTTTGTAAACAACTCATATGAGTTTTTTGATATTTTTAAAGCATATTTTCTCATTTTTAAATATAATTTGACCATTAGTTTCTTTAGTTTTAATACATTCTTTAGTTTGTTTGTTACATACTAATCCTCTCTCTATGATGATTTTCATATTTATCCATAACACCATCAAGCTGAGCCATGATTTCCATTTGTTTATTTTAGAAAGGTAATTTTTCTGAGCTTTTGTTACAGTTGTTTAGAATTAGATTTAGTAATGGGTCCTCATTAAACCCTTAATCTTTTTCTTATAGTAGTGGATTTGATTAATGAGTTCTCATTAGACTCTAAATCAGATCTCCTTATTGTAAAACCACTCACATTGGTTTTGAAATGTTACTTGGTTTGCATTTGATTTTTGTTTTTTATTTTATATTGGATTTGAACATTTTTTAATAATTGCTAAAATTTGTTTTTACATACTTCATTTCTCTAACAGTTATTGTGTTTGGAGTTTCCATTAACTTTTAATTAATCATCTAGTTTGAATTAGATTTGGAAATGGGTTCTCATTAGACCCTTAATCTTATTCGTTTTTGGAATTAGATTTGAGTATCGAGTTCTCATTAGACTTCAATCAAATTAAATTTCCGTAATTAGTTTTGTTATTTGTTATTGGTTACAACCAGACTACAATGTTTATTTGATTTTTTTATTTTTTGAATTGATTTGTTAACTTTTGGATGTTCCTTGACATATATGTGAATTTTTATTTTTATTTTGAATTAGATTCAGTAATGGGTTCTCATTAGACCCTCAATCTTTTTCATTAATTTTATAATTTGATAGGTTCCCATTAGACCTTAATATCAAATTTTCTTTAATTTCATTAAGAAGTTCACATGTCTGTTTTGGGACATTTATAGAGAATTTCTGCAGTGTCTTTTTGAACGTTTGTTGGATTAATTGAGTTCTATGTTCACTGTCATTTGTCATATTTTAATTTTTTGAAATTGAGTTAGTGTCACTACAACATCCGTTAGATGAACACGTGTTCGGAGTTCATTTTTTAAAATAATTTAAAGAAAAATTTTCAATAATGTTCCAAATTTAGAGTCAACAAACCCTAAACAGGGGATCATTTTAATATTAATTTTAATGTAATTTTAATTTCATGACGTCAATGTGTTGTCCAAGTTTCTTGTATTACCTGACGAGTAAGTAAATTTTTTAATCCACTTCTTCTATATTTTCTACAAATTCTTTTTACTTACTTACAGGTAAGCACTGAAGATGGTTTAATAGCCGAAAGCGCTCTGCGATTTAATAAATTATTTTTACACAGAATACGAATATGTTTTCTTGAAGTTCAATTGGAGACTTCAATTTTTTTCTTACGTATTGATTTCAACGTTTCAGGAGTAGTTGAAGTTTCTCACAAGTATGTCAACAACTAGACAATTAATGTTGCCAAAAATTTTATTTTTCATAAATATGATTGTGAATAAAATAATATTTTCCGTAATCACATTTTGTTGGTATTTAAGTCCTAGGTATGGTATCTAGTGAAGTGCACGCACGCTCTAAGATAACGCTTGTTTTGATTAATTGATTGGCTTAATACCACCTATCACAGTCGACGAGACCTTGGCAACTCAGCCCTTAGGTTTTTTGTGCTCTCGGTGGTACCTTTTATGTGAAGAGACCAGACTCAATAGACGTTTCAGTAAGTCTTTTCAAGTCCTCATCTCCAATGAGACAGTGCTTCAAATTCGAAGATAATATGTGATGCTATTTCCTCTTTCATGCACAACCGACAGATAGGTTCCTCCGTATGCCATGCTACTTGTATGCATGTCCTTATAGGGACAGTGACCGATGATTAATCTCGTCACTTTCCTAATCTGGCCCCCACTAAGGTTTATTTTAGAAATGCTGTTATAAAACGTAACAAATGAAAGAAGATGAATAAATACTCACTTCGCACAAAAGTAAATGAAAATATTAACACTTTGTTCTTGTGTTCCTGTGTTAGCTGGCAATTCTCCATAATGTGGCGTAATAAAAAAACAGTCAGTCTCAGATGACTTACTTATCTCGAATTTAACTATGGAACCTGAAATGTATTTTAAAATAGTTAATTCTATATGGCTAGACAGCTTCATTTTTTAATTATTACAATTTTGGGTATTACTACGACATTGTTTCGAACATAAATTATTGTTTCGGATATATTCACTTATAATAAACAGAATGGTTGAAAATTTTATTGATATACCTGTATGGTTGAAAACTGTTATCATATCCTTGTACGTCTGGTTCACTAAAACGTTACCAAATTTCACAGTTGATGGTTTCACAGATATGAGAGGATAATAGAGATCTAGATTGATTGGTAACTGAAAAAACACATAAACTGTTATAATGGGAAACAGCACTAATTTTTAACAGTATAATCGTGATCTGCATATCTGAAAACTACTATATCAAGTAAGTGATTATAAATTTTTGTTTTTATAGTACCGTGAGACGGGGCGACTTGAAAACACCAGGGCGGCTTGAAAAATTTTGCTCTTTCTGGTTAAAACAGATGCTGCGCTCTGGTGGTCGAAATTTTAATGTTCAAATAAGGCGGTAGCTATGCCTAACATGCTTCCTAGTTGAATTTATGTTGCGGTACGAGTTGTTCACGTTTTGTTATTGTGTTGTGCATCGCAAAAAAAAGGTAAGATTTTTGTATTTTTTTTAACCTGCAAACTTCCCATTGTTCAGAGCTCCCTAAAAAGTCTGGACTAGCGCCGTATTTTTTTATGGTTACTTATTTATTTGACAATTGCACAATAACCTAAAAGTCTAATTTTTCTCTCTCGTTTGTCAGTGGCGTATCATTTTATTTTTGTGTGTAATTTCAGGGGCGACTTGAAAAATGGTGCGTACCTACAAAAGAAAGCTGGGAAGTCGGAAATATCGGGACTATAGCGAAGATACCCTTCAGCGGGTACTACAGCTACATCAGCAAGGTGAAAACTTAAAGGATTTAAGTGAGGAATATGAAATTCCTTTTATAACTTTATATAGAAAAGCTAAAGGGTACATACATAATCAATTGGAGGTCAAACTGCAATGCCGATCGAAGAGGAAAACTACCTGACCAAAAGACTGTCTCAATCAATCAAGGAAAGTAGAGCCAAAGTTTGCCCTGATAGTAATAGCTATTTTCGCGGAGCAAATCCTGAACACATCCAGAGCACAAACCGAGTACATACTGGATTTCTTTAATGCGCAAGCGTGCCTACAGACTCATTTGAATTTGAAGTGACATGAAGTTGAGTTAACACTAAATGTGCAAAAAAGAAGAATAACCTTTTATTGGAGGCTAATTATGAATAGAAACCTTACCTTTCAACAAATTTGTTTATAAAATAAAACTTAAAAACGAAGTCTATAATAAAGTAAAAATAAAAAAAAACAACTCAACAAACACTGTTTATCATTAAAATATATGTAATCCAAAAGTTTCTTAAAGTTTCAAACGCAAATTAAAAAGTAATCAAACACTATAGAGTCATACAACCGCATACAACCAAAATGTTGAGGTTATAATCTGTTCGGAACAAAAAAACCCAGCTGTCATCCTAGGATACATCGAGCACGTTCCGAGCACGCTCGAAATTGAATCTAAGTCTTCCTCGAACACGGGATTTTTTATCCTGAACACATTCTGAAGCACTCCACGAACACTCAAATTTGAATTGCGCATGCGTAGTCCCTCCGAATACGTTCAGGATGTACTCCGCGAAAACAGCTATTATTAAATATTTCGACCACTTATCAGAAAGTCTAAAAGATGTTCAACCCAACGCGATAGTAAATTACGACGAGACAAATTTTACAAACGATCCCGGCCGCGTAAAAGTGATCGTTCGTAGAAATTCTTAAAGAGCGGAGAAGGTAATGGATACATCTAAAGCAGCTACTTCCGTCATGTTCGCTTGTTCAGCTTCAGGATTTATGCTTCCGGTCTACATAGTCTATAAAGCAGACCACTTATGGAACACTTGGACGGAATCAGGACCAACTGGAGCTAGATATAATGGCTCCCGTACTGGATGGTTCGACACCAATATTTTTGAAGATTGGTTCAACAATGTAGTATTGCCATATTTTCGATCTTTGCCACCGGGTCCTAAAGTTCTGATTGGATGTAATTTAGCAAGCCACATTTTGGCCAATGTTATTTCGAAATGTACGGAGAATAACACTCGTTTTATCCTTTTGCCCCCTAACAGTACGCATCTTACGCAGCCCTTAGATGTTTGTGTTTTTCGGCCAATTAAGACCGCTTGGAAAAAGATACTTCAGGAATGAAAAAAAAATAATAAAGGGACCGTAAGAAAAGAAGTATTTCCACGATAATTAAGACAGGCAATAAACAGACTTTCAGATACTATGGAAAAAAATATTCAATCAGACAGGTCTATTACCATTGAATAGAAAGAAAATTTTAAGCAAGCTACCAAAAACAGAAAATCAAAGAACACAAGAACAAGATGCAATGGCAGAATCACTAAAAGAAGTGTTTGAAAAATCTATGTTTGGTGCAGCAACATCTGTTGGTAGGAAGAAAAAATTAGCTGTTGAAGCAGGTAAAAGCATTTCGCAGGAAGACCTAGCGCCATCAGTCCCATTAAAGCCAAATGAAAATAAAAAATCAGCCGCAAGGTTATCATCTTCTTCTGAAAGTGATGGATGAAGAAGATTTAACCGTTGACAGCGACATGGATCTGGACCCAGAAACGTTTTCCGATTTAGAAGGCAACATGGACACCGATGAAATTAATAATACGTTACCTATTCAAAATTCTTCTGCCTTGACAGATTTTGAACCAGGCGATTTTATTTACGTTGACTTAAAAACTGAAGCTGGTACCAATAAGCAATATGTGGCAAAAATAATAAACTGCGAAAATGGCTCTTATCTATCAACAGGTTAAGTGATAAAATACCTGATGCCTATATTTTTCCCTTGGTAGAAGATATCGGACTTGTGGAGCAAAAGGAAATTAAACAAAAACTGTCGAAACATGAAATATTACACCGAGGGCAGTTAAAATTTAAGGATAAATTTTAATTAGTTTGTATTATTAAGTATCAATCAAATTTGATTTTCATTATTTTTTTGTAGTTTCTACTAGGTATCCCAAAGAATGTTTATTTTAAGTTATTTTTTTTTTAATTTTTATAATAAATATGGGATGAAGTTATTATGTTTTTTTTTGAAAACAATAAAAAAATATTTTTTTTTTGTTTGACCTGTAAAATCAGTTATTGCGACTTTCATGTCGCCTCAATTGCGTCCCTACTAGCAATTAGAATGTAAAATAAAGGCAAATTTCAAAATAGGTCTTTCATATTTTTTTTCTCGGGAGTGGAGGGGGGTACAACTTTTTTAATTGTTGTGCCCGATAGCCACAACCCCAAAGTAATCTAAAATAATTTTTGTTTTAGTCAGATCGGCAAGTAAGGGGCAATAGGTTGTCGGATATTCGAAGTCGCCCCGCTTTACGGTATGAATAATGCAATAATCTTCATAATACTTATATTAAACATACAATTTTTCACGTCATTTGTAAAGGATACTCTCACTGGGTAGCTATTCTTGAAAATCATACGATCCGGTGCTTCTCTCGTACGATGGGATCTATCCCGTGCGATCTATCGAATCCCACGGTCGAAATCGACTGATTATTGAGCCTTCTTGTAAACGTTCAAAATTATTGCGTTTTTGCCAGCATTATTTGATACTACTTTGCGGCTGTCATAATTTTCTGTCATTATAATTATTTTCCATATTAGTTACAATATATCACCAATAATAAAAAAGGTAGTCTTTTCAGTGAATCGATTAGTATTTAAATTGCATAAAAATGAGTCAGCCAAGCTTCAATTCTAACAAAAAAAATACCCCTACAAACGACACGCTTCAAAGCAATGGTCATATGAAAACCCCCTATCTTCTTCAATTCGTACCTCTTCTACCTCCCGGAAATTCTCATTACCTAACAAAAATGATGGTTCTCCATTTTCATGATAAAACATTGATTGAATACACTGAAAACCAGTAAAACAACTCACGACAAAGTATTTTTTTCAAGTCATTGCACATGAATTTAAGATTCAAAGAAACAGAGAACTAACAGAGTAATTGCGGAATTCATAGAGAAATAGTAATTATATAGTACTTTTTTTCCTAATTATTTCTCTATGACAGAATGAGAACAAAGGACCCTGCACCATTTTATAGGCAAACCTGGTTCTCGTACGATTTTCAATTTTCTTTGATATCTTGTAGACTTAATGATAACTAAGAGGTCGTGATGGGTGAAAACTGTGCAGACCCTCTAGTTTGGCGGTGGTGGCGTCTTGAAGTATAACTGAGCATAACATTATGCCTTCTAGCACTAAAAATCTCGCAATAATAGCAAATGTATTGTATGTAATTGTAGGGGGCTCATGAGGAGGTCAGCCACACTTTTGTACCATCAGAATCGCAATTTTTTCAGAGGGTGCCTCCGCAATGGTCAATTTGTTAGGCCGATGTTTCAACAGCAAGCGGAAGCAATGAAACCGAACAAATCATCAATCATCACGTTATGTAGGTTAGTTGAATCCATCTAACATTTAAATTCCTCACATGTGGACCTCAAAAGACTTCTTAACATTTTCTTGATCCCACGCACCAATCCACAAAACACATTGCACCCATCTCTAGAGCCATCACCCGTGACAGATGTCAATCGTGTATGATAAAACAAAAGTAAATCATATTTGGGGGAATGCTCTATTTATCAGATGTTCCTGAGTTTTTGAGAAATATTGAAAATATAACACAAAATCGGAAACCAGAACCTCACAAACGGACCACACAAACAAGATGCACATATTATAAAGACCAAAATTATATATTAAAATTAACTATTACCTGTATAACATTATCTAGCTGGACAGCGGTAATTTCTTTAGCAATACAAATGATTTTGTTTGTTATATCGATGGTATATTCACCAAGAAACTTGACAAGCTTTGGATTATATTCCTGAATATATGTACCATCACTTTCTTCTTCATATAAGAGGTAACTCAAACATAACAAATCATCGGGATCTAATACACAGTGTATGGTTAACTACAATAAAAACAAGATGTTTAGTTGAAAGATCTCTCAAAAATAAGTCAGCTTTCAATCGAAAATCTCAAAATAAATCACTTCGAGCTCCCAAGCTATTTTCCTTATATTAAGTTGAACGTTACCAGCTATTTAATGCTGTTATGTCTAAACAAACACAGACAGACAACAACTCACTTCTCAGTTTCCGCCATTTTCTTCATTACTCCAAGCGAATAAAAATTTATAAAGAATTATCAATGATAACATAATCGATAAACTTGAAAAATAAGAGTGCCCATACAACTTCAACTATAAATAAACATTAATGTATAAACTCATTGGTTTTTTTCAAAGTGGATCTTTATTGAGTTCGGTATATATCCCAGTAAAGATTGGAATTATAATACATCCTTTGCTAAGGCGTCTTATGTACTTTCTGGTACATTCTTTTAAAGAGGTGCCTAGTATATTTTATGCAATAGTTGTGCATTCTGAACACGTCCTTCACACATCCAATCACATCCCAATTCAGCATATTCATCTTTGGAAAAGTATGGGCCGCATCTTCACTTGAATTAAGGAATACAGCGTGTATAATATTAATTGATTCAACATATACAGGGTGTTTCAAAAAAAGGTAACACCGTCTCTAGGATAGGTAAAAAACTGAAAAATAATTGGGGTTTGCTTAGTAAAAAGGGCGTTGAAGAAAATAAAAAATTACACATTTCTTACGATTTTGCCGAAAATACTGGCACCATTGTGATGAAATTTAATACGAATATGTTTTGGAAGCTGATATATCTCATGAATTTGTTTTTATAACTAACTCTCATAGAGGGCGCTAGTTACACGATTCATACAACGTATTATTCAACATAACTTTTTTAAGGGTAGAATTATTAGTCAAAACTCCAAGTGAACATAAACATCGTTTAATTTTACACCAAAGAGGTACTCTTGGTAAAACTCGATATTATGTACCGTTTTCGGAATATTTTGATTTGAAAATTATGGAGTAATAATCGCTCCTGGTATAAACTAATGATAATCAATCAATAAATGTCAATTTTACATGGCAAACTTAGAGAAAAGCGAACTTTATCATTAGTTTATACCAGGAGCGGTCATTACTTCATAATTTTCAAATCAAAATATTCCGAAAACGGTACATAATATCGAGTTTTACCAAGAGGACCTTTTTGGTGTAAAATTAAACGATGTTTATGTTCACTTGGAGTTTTGACTAATAATTCTACCCTTAAAAAAGTTATGTTGAATAATACGTTGTATGAATAGTGTAACTAGCGCCCTCTATGCGATTAGATATAAAAACAAATTCATGAGATATATCAGCTTCCAAAATATATTCGTATAAAATTTCTTACAATGGTGCCAGTAGTTTCGGCAAAATCGTAAAAAATGTGTAATTTTTTATTTTCTTCAACGCCCTTTATTTTGAAAACGGATGGCGTAAGAAAAAAATTTTACTAAGCAAACCCCAATTATTTTTCAGTTTTTTACCTATCCTAGAGACGGTGTTACCTTTTTTTGAAACACCCTGTATGAAGTGTGAACACATATATAGATAATATTATGAAGGAAATATATTTCAGAAAAGTACCTTTCCAACAAAGTATCTGAAATAATACATATACGCATCGAAAGAGGGCGCTGACTATTTATTTATACCTTTTCACCAATTGATATGTAAACAAGAAAATGAAATACTGGACCAAAAATGAAGGAATCATACTTACCTGGCGTAGGGGTTGCCGGAACAACATAGCATGCTATGGAAGAGGATTTTTCATTTTACAAATCAATAATGTCTCACAAATACTGATTTGCTGCTAAATGAAGAAGAAGAGGTTAACAAAGAAGGTTAACTTTTATGCAAGCAAGAAGCTTTTAAAAAGCATGTGCAAAGTACATTTATTTCGTAAAAGGAAGCATCTACACCAACACATGTATAGGAGGTGTATAGCACTATAGGGCTTGGTAAGCAGATATGTATATAAATAAAAAAAATAGTTAACTTAAAAAAGGATATATTTATTACCATCCTTAAGCCGTTAATTCTAGAGATCATCACATTTAAGTGATTATGTATAAAAATATATTGGAGTGACATTCACTAAGACCCAAAATTTCTATTTTGCTTCTACTTAGTTCCTGGTGAAAGTATCAGAAACTGATAGCTCTTTCAGTTCTCGTAGGTAAACACCCTTTTTTATCCTGTAATCGCCTAGGTTTTGTGCCCTAGGATTCTGAATTGCTGTGCAATTTGCAAGTATGTGGATAGAAGTTTCTTCTAAATTGTTTCTACACTATTTTGAGCTATTCACTCTTAGTGCAATTTCAATTTGACTTGTGTTCATTTGATGGGTTGTAGTCTAACAGAAGAATCATCGATTGTCTAGACCTAACTAGTTCTTTCTAATGGTCTGATCTATTTTTTTTGTTCCAACAGATGTCCAGGCACTGTCGCTTGTGTGTGTGAGGTTGTGATATTGACTGCTTGTATAGACATATTAAGAAACTGAAAATAGTGGAGCAAGAAGAATGGAGATTCTTCGGAATGGAAAGCAAGCCATTCCCTTAATTGCTGGTTGTATAGCGAGATAAAAAATCAAGGCCAAAACTCCTAGAGACTACTGGATAGAAGACGGACTCTTGATTGAACCTAAGTTTCTTCGGAAAATGGGCAACTACTAGTCCCTGAGACTTTCCTCATTAACTGAGTAGATAAAAGGGGATAGAATAGATTTTATACGTTTCAGTGAATTTCATCCCAATCATCCTCATAAATACATACCTCCATAAAAAACAGCTGTTGATGAAATGACTACAGATTTATGTGGTCAAATGCATGCATCTAAAAATTTTTGTCCTATTCTACTAAAATCTTACCTCTGAAGTACCATGTGGATTTAAAAAGACTCTTCTTATTTGTACTGGACCATCCTCACACGCCTCGAAATGAAATGGATACTCAACAGTTAGTACAGTTTCATACGCTACTGCACTAGTATTTCTGAGTACTACATATTCTTTATTTTCGTATTGTTTCCCTAATAAAACGTCGTTGGCGTGAATATCGAAAGTAATTCTCTTGTTTCCAAGCAGGTCGAATTTTAATGATGGAATTTCGAATTCAGCAACGACGTTTAGTTGAATTATGTTCGTGTTGGGGTAAATTTTCCTTAAATAATATTTTGACTTTTTCCTGAAGTAAAAACCGAAAATTGAAATAAGCAAGTATTAGAATTTCGCTTAAAGTTGGTATATAGAATAATTCATGCAGCGTACAGAGGTGCAAATTTGTGGCAATTCGCCAGAAGCCGGTCCTGTCGCGAACTTTAAATGCGAACTTTCTCAAAGGTTCCACGATAGCAATGCAATAGATTATTCCTGAATGTTCTCCAAATTCCAAATACGTAGAATATGGGGGAATTCGAGAAGCGTCTAGAGTTGCGAAGGATTATACACTACAGGGTGTCCCACGACGAGTGAAAACTATCTGTATATGGCAAAATACTTATAGTGAAATCATGAAAATTTCTACGTTTGGTTTTCGAATACGATCTTTTCAACTAAAATATTTTCAAAGATGGCCGACTTCCGGTTCTACCGAATTAAACCATTTGTGAGAATAATAAGATATGCTACAAAATTTTATGGAAAATTAAAAGCCAAAGAAAAATAGTCTGATGATTTAAAGTAAATGTTCAAAATTGCTCCCTTGAATTTCAATGCATTTTTCAACCCTTCTCAGTATACCTTCATTCGTCGCACGGCTAATCATCATCTCAGAAAGGGAATTGAAGGAATTTCGAACTCTTAGCTCACAATCTTCTCTGGATGTTAACTAATGTCAGTTAAATAAGTGGCATTTATTACAAAGCCTACTTAAAGTATACATGAAAAATTTAAACTTGTTAAAAAATATAATAACAATTTAAAACCTCAAATATCTCGGAAACGACTAAAAGTTGGAATAGGATTAATAAAAACAATTTGATTTGATTTTTTTAGAGACAGATGAAGAAAAAGATTTTTTTATTTCTTAGTGCTTGTATCAAAATTTAGACCACACCTGCATCTCTAAAAATTTACAGAAAACATTTAATATCTGGATAACGGTAACGTTTAGGTATAGGAAAGTATACATGAACTTTTTTCTCCTGAATGCATTAAAATAGAAAAAACAGGGTGAGGCAAACGAAGAGAAACCATTTTCATATCTTCAAGGGTCCCCTCGTAAAAAAATAATTTATAAGGGTCTTCAACGGTCAAATTTTCTACAAAAAAATCAATAACTCAAAAAGTGTGCATTTTTCGAAAAAAGTTTTTAGACAAAAGTGTACTAAAATAATACGTATATTTCAAAAATGTATTAATATACAGGGTGTTCTATTTAAAATAACAAAGTTACAGTCGACTTCCGGTAGAACCGGAAGTCGTCCATATTTGAAAATATTTTAGTTGAAAAGATCGTATCCGAAAACCCAAACGTAGAAATTTTCATTATTTTACTATAAGTATTTTGACATATACAGATAGTTTTCACTCGTCGTGGGACACCCTGTATATACAGTATGCGAAATCTGCTTCGGAACCTGGGTCTCGAATTACACAAGTACGACAAGGATATATGAAAGAGAGAGGAAGAATAATATTGTGCACAATCATCACTTTGTTTCACCTTAAGCTTATTCCCGAGAGTTACCGACTGCTCATTGCCCTCCTACTTTAACTAGTTGGTGGTACTGGTGGTAAATGGTAATTCAGTATGCTCCCAACACGGAAGGAGTGAGGGCGTTGAAGGAATATAGAAATACAATCGTTATTACGTAACCTGTACATCTTAAAATTTATTTTTGTCAATATGATCATTTCAGACCAAGTTGTCAATTTCTAACTACAATAGGATATTATTTTAGCCATTGTAACTTGAAAATAAAACAGCATTTCTTGAGAGAACTACAATTAATAAACTAAAAATCCCTTCCATTAATAAATTAAACTGAAAAAATAAAATAAGTAGGTAGGTACCTACACCTATTCTAAACATAAAATAACTTCCTGAAAAAAATAAAAATCCATTCTAAAGGTAAACATAATTTTGATGAATTAAGTGCTGAAATAAATCACCTTGCTGTGCCAGACAATAACCAAATCTGTGATAAAGATTTGATCTCATATATCTAAGATTATTTGTTAACGAAAACGAGAGAAAAATATCATTTGTACAAATTAATCTGCGCTTCTGGCAATAGCGGTTGAAAATGTTAAAATAGAGGGGCAATGAGCAGTCGGTAACTCTCGGGATTTAAATTCACTCCCCAGCTGGAATTAAATACACGCCTCGATGACCGCGCATAATTATCTTTCTCTCTCTTTCAGCTGTTTTTCTGTCGCTCTTGTGTATACAATGATGGATCGTTAAGGATTTACGCAATCTGTATGCAGGTTTCTGAGTGAGTCGAAGAGTTCTCAGTATGCAGCGAATCGGTAAACAGTTTAAGTATACAGTGAGTGAGCCGATAGTGAATATATCTATACCGAAATTAGGAATTCCCAAAGAACTCTAAGGAAAAACGTTTGAATAGCTGTTTGCCTAGAGTATTCAGGAAATGCTTAATCCGAAACTTTTAGCTGTCAATTGTCATCGAGGTCGATAGTTGTTAATTAGTTATTATATTGAGAATATGTGAGCTGTTCATTTTGTAGAACGTCTTGAAAGGTTTGATAGCTCATCAGAGTCCGAAAATGAAGAGCCCCAATAATTTCACCTTCTCCTCTTCCGTATAATTTGCACCTCTATTTATTTTTTCTACATTCATGCAAAAAACAACACTTTTATGAAGCACATTTAATGGAAAAAGTGGTTCTTTTTTAACAAAATTTTTGTTGCACTCATCTGTCATTCTTGTGTCAGTTTTGTGATGATTTATAACGAACATAAACATTTAAATAAAATAAAAATCCAGAGCAAGTGTCTAATCCTGCTCTAATATGTACAACAATAATATATGTATATTTTACTACTTAGTCCCAACGAGTTACAATTATTATTTAAAATTTAAATTATCAAGGAAAAAACCAACTATGATTGAGTACTGACAAGGTGGAGGCCATAAACATACAAAAAAAAGAAGAACGGTTTGAGTTTGAGTTCCCAACATATTTTATTATATTCTAATTTTCAAGTTTTTGCATGAATGTAGAAAAAATATTGCATGCAACTCTTGCAGAACGTGTTTTTTGCACTCGACGTGTTGTCCAGCTCGGCCTAAAGACCTCGTTGTACAATTTCACGTCGCGAGCAAAAAACACTCACTTTTTGCACATTTTGAACAAAATAAACTAACGCAATAATAAGAATAAACGCAATACGACAAATACATTTAACATACAAATCATGACATCAAATTTGGGGTTAGTTCCATAGAAATACACTATCTTTGTCAAATTTACACGCAAGTATTAAGAAGTGGTACCAATTATATGTAAAAAACTTCCCAAATCAAGTTTTTCACTAGGTATTTTTCAACTATGGATTTCTCAGGTTGGTGAAATCCGATTTAGGTAAGTATCGGACTTAGGTATTTCCTACCATAGGAATTACTCAGGAACTTCCTTGCATGTCGTTGGTGAAATCGGGCATAAGTGACCTAAAAGTGACGGAACTAAAAGCAGAATTAGAAAATCTCGAGTTGGAAACGTCCGGAAATAAGAGAGAATTAGTTGAATGACTCAAAATAGCACTGGAAAGTGAAGACTTCCATCCAGAAACATTCCTATTCAATGACGAGTCCTCCGCCATAATCTCATCAATATCTGCTATGAATGACGAAATGATTTGTACCATGGAGAATGATATTTCTGCCAATATGGACGAGAAGATTTTTACTATGAAGGACGATATTTTGTCAATGAAATCAAATATTGAGAATCAAATAACAACAATGGAAGAGATAACAGGAGTAAGAGAGGACTCAAGAACACAAGACCTACCAGCAGACGAAAAGAAGATCGACCAAATAAAACCCTGCAAAACTCCCAAAGGTAGTAGATATTGTTAGTTTTGCTCGAGTCAAGCCCCCAACGTTCGACAGAAAAATGTCGTGGACCAACTATGTTAAGCAGTTTGAAGCAGCCGCTAGAGCGAATAACTGGTCTGATAGGGAGAAGGCAGTGAACTTGTCTATCGAGCTTCGGGAAGATGCCTTAGATGTACTTCAGACGATACCTCTTGAAGAAACGGATGACTTCGAGCAGCTTAAGAAGAGGCTGGACATGCGATATGGACACGAACATCTAGAACACTTGTACCAATCCCAGATGAAGAATCGAAGGCATAGACGTGACGAGACCCCTTAGGAATATGAAGTGGATATTGCCTGACTGGTACGATCTGCTTATCCATCAGTACCAGAAAACATGATGGAATTTATAGGCATCGAGGCCTTTATTGATGGCTTACGGTATAGGTATAGGACGCTTCGTTTAGTCCATCTCAAAACATTGGTCGATGCATTAACTGCTGCTTTGAAATATGAAGCAGCCACGAAAGTTACAGGATATTACAAAGTTAGAATAATTCAAGCCATGGAGGAAGAAAAAGTAATAGAACTGCTTCCACTACCGGATCCGGATTATGGCAGTTCAACGTCATGCCCTTCGGCCTCTGTAATGCTCCCGCGACATTTGAAAGACTCATGGAAAATGTCTTGAGAGCGTTATCTTGGAAAACTTGCCTGGTCTATTTAGACGACATCGTAGTATTAGGGAAGACTTTTGGGGAACACCTGAAGGATTTGGAAGACGTATTCAAGCTGCCCAGCTTATGTTAAGCCCGGAGAAATGTCAGTTATTCCAAAACCATGTCAAGAAGAAGATCAACGACGTCATCTATCGCATAAATAAAATCCCCAATGGAAAATCGAAAGTAGTCCACCAAAACCGACTAGCGTAATTCGAAGGAGACCATGACAAATATGGAGAGAACCATATCCGGCATTCGTCTTTCTTAGGAAGTTTGGACAATTAGAGAAACTTTTAGAACAGATTCCCACCTCTGGCAAGACACTGAGACTAAAACACAATTCACGACATATCTTCTATCTGGTAACCAAGAACGAATTTCAGGATCGATCCACCTACCGGAATGTGTGGGAAGCGCTACGAAGTCTTCGAGACCACGTGCTGGAATCTAACGTAAAGAAACTAGCGATGCCCAAGATAAAGAACAACCATTCGGATTGGCGAGTCATTAGGAATATGGTGGAAATAATCTAAGAAGGTACCGATGTTCACATTTTAATCCGTTGCTATTCTCAATATACAATTGACCTTGAAATATCCGCGGGGATTATGGAAAGAAATTGGGAAGCATCGGCTCAAAATCTAAATTAGACATTAAATCGATTTGTCTGTCCCTTCTTGGAATACTTTCTCGCTAGACCCAAAAAAAGGGAAAAAGAAAGCGATTTAATGGCGCTACTAATTTCCTTCCGTAAAAGAAAATTAGAAAGAAACTCCAATTTTAAGGTAACCTAACTTTTAATCTGTTTATAGAAAAATTGAAAGAAGAACTTAACGTTTCTGAAAAATAGATGAAATTAGTGAAGGTGGGAAAAATGTATATAATTTCTGTGAAGAATTACAAAAAAAGTTAGTAGGTAATACCAAACAATTGCTTGAGAATATTATATTCATCCCAGGGAATCGTGCACCATATATGTGTATATCCACCATATACGTGTATATCTGGGAATATTTTACTACTGCAATTAATATAATTACTTAGTTGAATGGAACCTTCGTCGATGGTATTTATAAGACTTTTCTAAATTTCAAATTTCGCGGTTGAATACATCAAGAATATCGATTTTTGGTCTACTAGTTAATTCCACCATGAATCACAAACGTGATTTATTTAAATTTTAAATTATTTGAATGAAATATTTTTAGGAAATATTTATATACAATTCCACCAAAAATTTTAAATTCTGAAAAAATTCTTCGATAAAAATTTAAACTGTTAGGTTAGTGACAAAAAGATTAAATACTCAGTATACTTACATGTATTCGAGATTAATGTGGATGTACCCAATGAGAATATTTTTTGTAACATTCATGATTTGAGAACATCGGGGTTTGATTATAATATCAACATAAGTACTGGAGTGTTGTTTTAAGTATGTTTCTCCTGATTCAACCTAAAAATAGCTCAGTATTGCTATGCTTTCTCACAAGCATTTGTATATAATAATGTTTGGCTTACTCGTATATTGTTTATTTAGTAAGCGTATTGGTGTGCAATAATCCTAGAGCAGCAACCAGATGTTTATCGGATATTACTGAGTTGTACTCAAAATTGTCTTTTCTCTATAATAATACATTTTCTTACAACCACTATGCAAAACACGCTTTTCTACACAAATTTTTATACGCAAAGCAGGCCTTTTTTCAATTCTTTTGATAACCGTTGTAAAAGTAATGCGAAAAGTACACGCTATGGCACTTTTCCGCACCGAAATGTCAAACAAAGCTACCTATGACCTGTCAACTTTTTTTGACAATTCAACTTAATTGAATTTCTTATTGGTGTACAATTTTTAAATTTATACTAAAAGTAAGTAAACTATCTATTTCATCATTTATTTTAATTTATTAATTATTAAAACATTAACCTATTAAGCAATATTTTAGGAATCATGAACCAAGATGAAAATAATTTATCTTTTGAGCTGTTCAGCTCGGACATTGAAAATACTTCTCCAGAATTCATTAAAACGTATACAAAAAAGATACACCAGGCATAATAATACAAAATTGTCCAAATTTCACAATCAATTATATATTGAAATGATTTTTCCATTTATTTCCATATTTTAAGTTCTTTCTGTTCAAAGTTTAAATAAAATAACCATATGAATTACTGTATTTCTTTCATTAATAAATGTGGTTGTAGAAAAAATATTGTGTACAACTTGTACGCAAATCACTTTTCCCACTCGCTAGATTTGCGGCACTCGCCTTACGGCTCGAGCCACAAATATCTGCGCTCGTGGGAAAAGAGACGCTTTGCGCACTAGTTGTACAAACTACTATTTCAAAACAGTTAGGTACTATTAAATTACACATGTACTTTTTAAAACAAACAATAAGTAGACATTGTAATAACATGATATAATGTTGTGTGTTCCAAAAAAGTTTCATATTCATATACACTGTGTTATTCATAAGATGCGACACAGAGATTCCTGTATAGAACTGTTAAGCGGACTAGTCGGAGTCATCAATGTTACTTTCTCGTTAGGCCTAATAAAATTTGTGTCAATAAAACTGTATTTATAGTCTTCACATTTTTAATATTTTTTCCAAGTTCTGACAATCATATTACATTTTTTTAAACTTATATATAGTAATAATAGCTATATACCTGTGGATTCTGAACTAATAAAATATTGAAAGTATGAGCAGCTGTTTGAATGATCAGATATTGATAATTTTGATAGCATCATCAAGAAATATGTGAAACTGTAACTCCAGATGGGAATAGATCATATGTGATAAATGTTTAGGCTCAAAGGGATTCATGTAATTTCATATTGTCAAATGCAGTTTTTTTATGCGGGTCATACGATTCAACAAAGACATACTGATAGTTTTTATTTTATTTTATTACGCTTACAAATAAAATCCGTAAGATAAATAAGACAGAATTATGCAATTTTGACAGAAAAAAAAGATATGTATTCATTTTCCATCGATTCTAAAAAGTCTTTCACCAGCTGAGTTTTTATTCAAATATGTCAGTTTGTGACTTTCAAAGTAAGAAGAACAAGAAGCAAGCGTTTTCTTGCATTCTCAAAAAAAAATGGTACTTAGTTCAATAGATTATTACAAGAATTAAAGAAAAAGTGGAAATTCGTCAACCAGTGTAATCTCGCATTTTGGTAACCTCTGTGTTTTCTGATTTGATACATATGGTTATTGACCTTTGAACCCGCACGATAAGAGCGCTTTTGACTATATGCACCAGAATAAAATTTATCGGTGAAGTAAAATTAATTGGGAAAATTGATGAATAAGTTTATCAATGTTACATGAAAATTTAATATTTAATTATTCAATTTTTATCTGAAATTATCATAAATGTACCAGGTGTCCCAATAAGAATGGCTCTCGGCCATATCACGGGAACCGATTATAGTATTGCTTCGGAAAAATAAATTTATAAAGTGACGAGAAAAACATGGAAATCATTTACAGAATTGTAGATCCACCGCCAGAGGGCATAATTAAATACCAAAAATTAGCAGTGGAGGTTGAGGAGTCAAAAAATGTTATAATCAGTTCAGTCAAGCCAGAGTAAATTATGTTTAAAGTAAAATGCTTAAAATTTACACATATCTTGGGATATCTCGTAATACGAAAAAGATATCAACATGCGGTCTTCGCTATTCTGTTGCTAATTTGATCTACTTTTGTATTTCTCAATTAAAACTGCGTGTATCCATTCAACACTTTTCAATGATAGCTAGATTTTGATGAATATATAAATAGCGCCCTCTAGCGTATACGCTACTCATTAGGTTGCTGCAAAATTATAACTTTTACATTGGTAGAAAGGAGCTCTCTTCAAAAAGACTGAGTTTGCATAGATAGGTTTATTAGAACTGGATTCGCAGGCGTTTTTTCAAAATAAAAATCCCGCTTCCCCCCTCCTCACCTCTTATTTGAAGAGATAGACTAAAATCAAATATACGCTGAATTTCATGAAGAATACGATAATCATAGTTTAAATGCATCTTAAGGCAAAATTTGTGAATAGTTCATTTTATAATTTTTGGTATTCAATTACGCCCTCTGGCGGTGGACCTTCAACTCTTTAAATAATTTCCAGGTTTTCCTCGAGGATTATTTTTTGTTTTCCTTGTACTCCAGCCAATATTTTGGAAATGTTGTACCTTATTATGAATGTAATTCATTAATTTGTATCAAGTTTTATACAAATTAACTGTGTATAAGAAACAAATTGACAAAACAAATACTCACATAAAAAAATTTTTCGGTCGCTTCACCAAAATTCTCATCCAACTGTTGCCACATAACATTAACTGGAATTGAACTTACGTTCGTTATTTTTATCAGCCTCTTAATTTCAGGTGAATTGACAGGAATCGTACCAAACCTGATTACAAGATATTTTCGTGATGTTATTAACTCATAGGCTCAAGCAATTTGGCACTTATACATGAATACATACACTGTGTTATTTATAAGAAGCGACATTGGGATTCCTGTACAAAACTGTCAAACGCGAGCTAACTTTTTTACCAAACAGCGTTTATAGGTAATAGATGGTAATGATTGATATTACCTATTTATATAATCGTTATAATATATTATATTTATTAACACAACTATTGGATGTATACTTTGAACCGCCACACGTTCATAAAAAATAATAAAAATTTGAAAAAGTCGTTAAAAAATAAGTTCAAATGCACTTCCAATTTTCGTAAATTATTTGATGAAAAAATGGATAGTTATGTTTGAAAAAGTTAAATTCCATTTTCATATCACTTTCAAATACTCTTGACCGCGTGGAAAATAGCTACACGGTAGGTGCACACTCGAATAAATTACTTTACTGTACTGAATCATTGATTACGTCTGAAGTGGGCATAACAGTTGTATTTGGATCACAAGTAATTCGAAAACAAAACCAGCATAAACTCCGCTATAGCTGCAGAGAATATAAATGAACTACAACAATACAATCCACATCATTGAAGACTATCATATGAAGTATCGAATAAAGTTATGTACCTGATAGTGGGAAATGTAGTTATACTATTCAATGCGAAGGGCAATTGTATGGGACATCCAACAACTTCTATGAGAAGAGAAAAATAATAGCTTGGTATTTCTGCTACTTCTATCACTATTTCTTCGGTGTATACTCCAAAAGTATTTGCGTAAATCCAAAAATCAAACTTCTCATTGGAGTGAGCTTTAATTACTTTCTGATCAATTTCAGGTTGTACTACAATGCCATATTCTGTATTCATGAGATCATTCCATATATTCTCTGTCGATCAAAATTAATATAAACAAAACCTTTGGTATTAATAAGATTATAAAATTGGTAAGTGTGATTCTATAGATTTTTTCTATTCCTGTTTTATAATATACTTATTAAAAGACTAAAATCTGTATCATAATGAAATTCATTATGATACAGATTTTCATTATGATACAGATTTTTAAGCCAATAGGAATGCGACATTCCAATATTTAGTTTATAGCCATGGATACCTGGTTGACATTTCTGGGGGTCTATTCTGTAACATGTGAGAGTGCTCGTGCACGACAACTCATCGATGTGAGTACTCTCTCACTCATCACTCACATGGACCATAAAAACCCTATTCACGATTATCCGACTAGTCTACTACATTTTGTCCAGCGTTGCCAAGTGGCGCGACTATATTTGAACTATTATTAGTTCTAATGTACTGTTAGTAGGTACGAATTGAAAAATATAAACTCTGATATAAGCACAACCACCGGCTGAATCAGCTGTTTTACGATGAGAATGATAAGATATTTAGATGTGTCGTGAGAGAGAGAGTAAATAGTACGATTTTAGTTCCTTTTTATAATGTATTGAAAAGAAAATGTTGTGTGAGGCACAAAAAACAATATTAATAAACTTTAAACTCTATTTGATTATTAATGTTTAATAAAAATTTAAATCAGACAAAACCGAGAAAGGATCTTGACGTTAGAAATAAAGATATGTTATGTTATTTGCACCTTGTTCTTCGTCATCTTTAATTTTGTCTACTAGTATTTACATAACCAAATCGTTCGTCATTATCCATTTTAAAAACAATGAATAAACTCCAAAAACTAAACAATTAAACTGCAAAAACGAAAAATGGATTTAATATTCAGTAATTATTTTATGGACTAAAAAGTAAATAGGTACGAGTGATTACATACTTCTTTTATCTAATCTAATCCTTTGACCAAAGAAAATGTGCGCAAGTCCATTCTCTCAAAATCTAACAACTCTCTTGGTTTTACCCAGTAGAGTAGTCGCATAGGAGTAAATTGTGAGAGAGAGGTCCTACACGACCACTCACACAAGTTAGTGAATAGACCCCCTGAAATTAATCATATTAGGTCTGTTCCCTGCAATAAAAGTGTAGCACTGAGCTATACGATTTTATTTATTTTAATTATGTTTCAATGCTTCTTGCAGTTTACAAATGCAATATACATAGATATTTCCAAATTTAGTAATTTTACACGTATTTTTCCACAGATAGACCTGAATTCTTCAAAATTATATAGTTCAGTGCTATACTTTTATTGCAGGCGAACAGACCTATAAAGTGACACTTCATTGGATAGCTGTCAAATAATTTTGATTTTCAAAAGTAACTACATTTGAAATTAATTAAACTAATAATTATTGATTAAATAGTTTTCATTAATCTGAGTAGAAAAAATATTGTATGCCACTTTCATGTAATGGCCATTAATACACTCGCATATTATATACGAAACTCGCCTGCGGCTCGTTTCGTATCCTACAATATGCTCGTGTCTTAATGGCTATCATTACATGTTCGTTGCATAAAATACTATTAACTATACGCCGATATTGGATTGCATTAAATGCATAACTATTGCAAAGTAATGGTAGCCTTGGTACCAGAACATGAGGGTCATGAGAGCAGCGAGCTGGCGGATGAAACGACCAGTCAATGCGCAGATTATTTAGCCTGCAGAAGGAAAGCGAAAAGCACATCCTATGCCAGTGCGACTATCTACTGAATGTGCCTTTTCTTTTATTAGACGATAAGAAGCCACCCACCGTCAAGAAACTACATGGAAGGTTCAGCTATTTAAAAAGAGTAGAGAGGACGGCAAAATTTCATGGGTAAAGGAGCTGAAGCAAATAGCCATCAGTTTGTTAGATGAACTTGAATGGGATGATGTACCATTTGGAAGGACATATTATACTTTCAAACGAAAAAGACTATCAGAATGTTCCTATGTGTTTATGAGTTCCAAAACAAAAAATGCCAAATTTTCAAAAACATACTTCAATAATCCATAATCTAAAATCCAAATATAAAAAATTCTGATATGCATTCTTCACCAATCCCTTGTTTTAGATCTTCAATTGTTGGTGGAGCACATATTCATGTAACTAAATTCATTTCAAAATTTCCATAATGGGAAGTGTCAATGTTCAAGCTTATAAATATATAGTGTATTCCAATCGTATTTGTGCCGTTGACAAGGACTTTAAACAAGCTGTCAAATGATGGAGCTTTCATAAAAGGTGCCCCATGATCCCATTTAAAATTGCAAAATAACTTCCCTCTGACATTTTTTATGTTTATGCCACTAGAACTAACAAAAACTTTGTATACGTACCTTACTCTAGTTGAGTTTAGTAGTTGGAGTTTTATGGTCAACAAAATAATAGGAGAAGGTTGAGTGAGAAATCAGGCGCGCGTATATGTTAATAAAATGAAGCTCACTTCTTCATAGACAAAGTATCAAAAAACTCAGTAATAAATAGGAATGTATTGAATTGGTTAAGGTCATGGAACATAATTTGTTGAAAAGTGTGAAATAGAGGAGACCACCAAAATTGGAATTCTTTATATATTTTATTCAATTAATAATAATGTTAGTTCAGTGTCCAGACAATATCATGTGTCGAAATCGTATTGAACAGATTTCTTGTCGTTTCGAAATCAACATATTAATTCAAAACTCGTGAGCAGAGCCCCTCTGTGAATGGTTTATATTCACTGCGCTTATTTGATTGGTCGCCATAAATTTGATAGACGTGTGGGGCTAGTACTGCATTACACCCAAGTGGTTTTATTTCGATAAATATTCGATAATAAATAACAAATAATAACAAAATTTCAATACAACAATGAACTTAATTCTTCTATTAATGAATGAATACCCTCTAACTAAGGCATTGCCTGAGCGAGTGTTTCTTAACAAATGACACGAGAAATTTCATGTTTGAAATATTCAATTCATCACATTATTCATATTATGAAATGAAAATATATAATTACATCATATACTAGCTTCTAGGCATGTAGATCACAAATATGCTGATTTTGAATATTAGTGATTTTCCCCATCTCTTTAAATTCAATTGCTTATATAAAAAAAGTACCTACCATTTGTTTTTAATCGTAGTCTAACAGCCACATGATCAAAATTTTTTTTAACGGTGAAATTATTTGCCTCGACATTACATTTTATCGTCATTGGAGTTGTGTTTTCTATGAATATGGATACTTGTGTTGCTGAAAATTTCAATATATAGAGATGGTTAGCTAAATCCAGAAAAAAAGAATACAGTAATATATTCCGTATGTTGCTTGCGGTATATTGTTCATTCTTTTCTCTCTTATCTTTTGAGATTCAAACCACAATGCTTTTTAAGTTTTTCATTCCAACGTTTTGGTAGCGTTACAGCAGCCGTTGTCAAGATGAACTAAATATTGACTAATTTTTTCTCCATTTCTGACACATTGAAGAAAATTTGACAACTAAACAATCGATAATATTTTGAAGTTTAAGACTGCAAAACCAGGGTAGGGTATCTCTGAAGGGGCAAGGGTGCTGCCACATAGAGAGTCCCGTCAGTATTAAAATTTATTATTTAATGGAATCTGTAATACTGTTAGTGGTAGTTGCAGATTCTTCCACATATATATTAGCGCTGACATCCTAACCTGACAACAGCAGACCAACGATTTACGAAGTGTATCGTGAGTTGTCCAGTTCATGTTTTTAAAAACTATTTTGCTTATATGTTTGTGTTTTGAGTATTTGTAGTTGGTTTTTATTGTTTATAGAATAGAAATAGAAAGTGACAAAAGTAGTTATTCTTCAATACAGTTCTGTACTTCTTAGCATTGTTGTTGAATTTCTGACATATTTATTTTTCTTCATGTTTGTCATTGAAATATGTAAAAAAATGTTTCATTCATTGTATGCTTTTTTATTGAATAAAATATATAAACTTGATGACAAAATCATCATTCTAACATACCATTCTTAAATCCAACAGCTTTCTTTTGTACATTAATTTTAGGGCACTATTCTTGACAAGATACATAGAATCTAACTTACTTAGCATGTCTCTTGCTTTTTCTTCTGAGATAATTAATTCTAACTGATTATTTGAAATGCTGTTTACTATATAATTCTTTGCTCTTATTTATTTTCTCTGCCAATCTTCTTCTTTAATTGCATCGGGCCTTGCTTCCATTTCAATGGACGAGTTCTATACAAGGGAATTGCTGCCAACATAACGAGCAAAAAATACTGAAAATGGTTAGTCGCATAAGGAAGTGTTTTTCCCAATCTATGTTTAGTTTTTCTTAAATGTTTTGAGTACCATTACCACCCATGTTGTATTCAAAAAGTTTGGAGGTATTTTTAGTTTGGGGTATTTTGCATCTTACAGTTGACGAAACACAAAGAACACAAACAAAGCCAAATAAACATGTATAGACAGCTGTCATTAGTTGTTCGTCAACTGTAAGATATAAAATTCCCCAAGCTAAATAGACCTACAAACTTCTCGGGTAAAACTCCAAACTTTTCGGATACAACATGGGTGGTAAAGGGACTCAAAATATATAAGAAAAACTAAACATAGATTGGAAAAACCACTTCCTTATGCGAATAACCTTTTTCAGTATTTTTTTGTTCGTTATGTTGGCAGCAATTCCCTTGTATAGAACTCGTCCATTACTTCAATGCATGATTTCATCTCCAAAAATAGTTTCAACCTGTATTTTTATTTGGCATAATCTACGCCATCAAACATTTGTAAAATAAATTCTTCCTTTTTCTCTGCGATCCTTCAATATTTACTTTTTCTTTTCACTTTATAAACCACAGACCTCTGCTACCATGATAAAATACACCATATTCAATACCATTTTTGTGTTTTTTTACTCTATATATTACTTAACGACTATTTTATTACACATGCTTTTTATAATCATCTTTCTAGCCTGCCTTTTTCAAAACTACAACTTCTTCTTTTTTATATCTAGACATTTTACATATTGGGCGTTTTCGATTATTTACTTTTGGCTGCTAATAGTAGCTCGTAGTGACTGAATTTCGTTCGTTTATTACCGGGCGTGACGCCTAATCTTACCTTCCCTTTGCCCCTTGAGCACATACCGAAAAGTATGGGCTTCAAGCCATGGACTTAAATGTTTGACGTTTGTCAGGTTTGACGTTTATTTTAAGGTTAAAATTGTGCCGATTACGATTTAAATCTTACTGGAAATATTTAAATATGCAAAATTATATTATTAATAACATCATAGTCGAAAACTGTTCTTCTAAAAACACAGGAAATTCATTGATAATATCAGATGATAGTTTGGATGATGACATGATATGACAAGTGGCTTTGAGGATCCCAAAAATCGTGTTCGTTTTTCTCAAAAGTCTTGACGACTCAGGCGTCACGCACAAAGGCTTGATGCCCGAATAAACGAAAGCAGCAATTATTTGCGAACACAACCTAACCTTAACTATAGGTTTGTTCCAACCGCAGTCAGAAACCATCAGAAACGATCAGAGAATAACTGGTCATAGAAAACAACGAGTTATTTCTGCGTAATTTTTATCACTGATTGCAATGGTCGACTATTCTCTGATCGCTTCTGACGGTTTCTGACTGCGGTTGGAACAAACCTTATGACGTAAAACAAAATCATCATTCTAACAGTTCCGTTAGAATAAGTTGAGTCTCTTCGCGCTATTTATTGCTTTGTTCCACAGCACTCTGTCCTTAATAGTATTCCTCTGGTCATTGAGGTTAAGTCTTTTCACATCTTCGTGTACCTGCTCTAGCCATCTGAGTTTTGGTCTTCCTCTTGGACGGTCAATTGTAGGGGCCCAGTTTGTAACTTCATTTAATACGTTTTCTTATATTGGAAATGTTGTTAATAAAACGCGTTTGTTGTTACTTTTTTATGTATGATTATTTTTGTTTTCAAAATATGTATACACAATATTGTGATTTTCTGTATTGAATTGTGTATCGATTAACAACTATTCAAATCATAAATCCTAATAAAAACCGTTCGTGGAACGTGCACTTCACTGGATTCCATTTCTAGTAGACTATCATACCATTGGAATGTCAAAAAATTGAATACTTCATTTCACATTTTGCTAGAGATATGATCTACTATGAATGGACCTTAATAGAAATTTGATTACAAAGTTCAAAAGTCTTCAACAACAAAATATTATTGATTGTCCAAATGTCAAATTTTTTTCGTTGTGTCAGATATGGAAAAAATATTGTTAATATTAGTTCATCTTGACAACGGTAGCTGGAACGCTACCGAAACATTGTAATAAAAAACTTAAAAAAGCATGGTGGTTTGATTTCCAAAAAAATAAGAGAGAAAAGAATAAATACAGTAATAGTTGAAAATAATAAGTGGATACTTTGATACACCCCTTCAATGATTCGACAAGGCGCAGATTGTTTTTTTTTTAAATCCCAAAAGTTCCAAGTGTGAAGCAATTTTACAAGGTTTTGTACACATTCTCTACTATTAGTATTTCCAAAAGCGCTTTGCGTTGTTTATTAATGTAACGTAATTAATGAAAAGTAATACAAGTAACTCCACTTTTTCCCCAGTTTAAAGTGTGAGAAAATATAAAATAACTCACGGGTAAAAATAGGCACGGCGTGTACTTCAATAATATCGTCATGCAAAAATATGTCATTGAATTCTTTCCTTAATATATTTTCCAATTTAGTTTCTATGAAATGAGTGTTTGAACTCGCCGAAGCCTCTTTGATGCTTGGATCCTAATAATAATAAATATTCGATGATCAGCAAACTCATTTGAAGTCTCCTACCAAACGAAAAATACAGAATAACCCATAACTGTCAAACTAATACTCTTTGTAATTATGCAACAAGTTATCGATGTATAACCGGATTATTTTGGAGTACTTATAGTATTACTGCGATGTGATAGTAATGAAGAACGAGTAGTTAGTATAATGGTAAGATAAACATAAAATCAAATCTAGTATCAATAGTTTGCGTTTGGCAAGAGTTGGTGGACACAAATCGGTTTCATCATACCGTCATACCCTCTCCACATTGATTCTTTAATAAATGATGTTCCAGAGTATCCGGAAATATTGGCATATTACTTGCTCGTATCTCATTTAAAGAAGGTTGATAATTCACATCCGGCTCATATTTATATTCAGGAAGATATCCGCCTGCCTCTTCATTGCATGGTTTACATTCACAAACATCAAATTCAAAAACGTCCTTAACCATATTAGGCCAATTAACCTGCTTATAATAGTGATTGTTTACTGGCAAATGAAAAATTAACAGTGGTCCTTCTACCACACACAAGACTTTAATTGTTAATGGTTTTTGGCCCATGCCCACAAAACATGGGATGTAAAAATCTTCGAGGAGTCCTACAAAATAAGAAAATTTCCAGTATTAGCTTCGGCACAAACTGTCAACACCGAATCACACTGGAATTTTTTGATACGAAGATTTCACATATTATTAAAAACAGGGAAAAGAATATGAAGGGAAAGAATATTACAGTTTCCTGGTATATTGTCGTATTAATAAAGCGCGGTGTTACCAATAGATATATAATTATTCCAACTCTTCATGGAGATTTGCAAAACAGTTTTTCAACTAGAGTGCGGAAAACTCCAAATCATTTTAGTGTTGAGTCACTTTTTCGCACTAATCATTCAGTGCCGAAAAGTAAATTTGCTCAGGCTAGGTTTTATGGCGAGTAGACTCACATTTCCGAAAGTACCAATCGAATAAAATATTACACTTCTGTGAAGCTGTCGTTGGCTTTTCCACTAGTCAGCAGTTGTCACCAGTATAACCTTTCAAAATGACCTCTTCCAGCCAAGTTCCCATGGCCACGCAACAATTAGTGACAAAGACAATGCAGTGAAAAAACTTTATTGGAAAACATTTTAGAGAGGAAGGTGAAATTTGGTTTTAATATAAATTGAACTAATCTAAATAATCAATGGAAATATTCAATTACCCCGATGACCCTATTCAAATTTTGAATACGGTCATCGAAAAAAGATAATAAACTTCGCTTCATAGAGTGAAGAATAAAATAGGATCGACAGGAAATAGCCGAAGGATGTAGTAGCAGTAGTAGTTTAATTAATCCATTAAAAGTGAAACTAATTTTAACATTGCATAAATTTGAATAGATGAAAAATAGGTTTTTTTTTTAATATATTTTTTTAATTTAGCACGCTTTGCGTGACTGTTGTTAAAATGTCAAACTTCTTAGTTTGTCATTATTAGAACATTGTATAAGAGAAAATAAACTTTTCTTGGAATATATTTTGTGTACAAAGATTGATGGAAAAATAGACTTTGAATATGCTTTGAATGTCGTTTCTTTGTTTTCTGGTAAAGTTATGACAATAGTATACTAACTAAGATGTATACATGAAAAATTTAAACTTGTTAAAAAATATAATAACAATTTAAAACCTCAAATATCACGGAAACGACTAAAAGTTGGAATGGAATTAATAAAAACAATTTGATTTGATTTTCTTTAGAGACAGATGAAGAAAAAGACTCTTTTACTTCTTAGTGCTTGTATCAAAATTTAGACCACACCTGCATCTCTAAAAATTTACAGCAAACATTTAATATCTGGATAACGGTAAGATTTAGGCATAGGACAGTATACATAAACTTGCTTTATTTTTTTCTCCTGAATGCATTAAAATAGAAAAAACAGGTGGGTTCTATTTAAAAAAATGAAGAAATTTGATATTCATGAAGTTAGACTTTGAACACTTTTTTAGACACCCTGTATAAAATGAAAAATTTTTCAACATGGATTCGAATACGTTTGACCTTGCTTATGCATTTCCATATCTTTAAGGGTCCCCTCGTAAAAAAATAATTTATAAGGGTCTTCAACGGTCAAATTTTCTACAAAAAAATCAATAACACAAAAAGTGTGCATTTTTCGACAAAAGTTTTCAGATAAAAGTATACTAAAATATTGAGTAGATTTCAAAAATGTATTAATATACAGGGTGTTCCATTTAAAATAACAAAGTTACAGTCGACTTCCGGTAGAACCGGAAGTCGGCCATTTTTGAAAATTTTTTAGTTGAAAAGATCGTATCCGAAAACCCAAACCTAGAAATTTTTATGATTTTACTATAAGTATTTTGCCATATACAGATAGTTTTCACTCGTCATGGGACACCCTGTATAATATTATAATTATTAATGTTCGGTTGTGTAGTCTACTTACCTGTTTCTGTGCACAATAATTTAGCTGTGATTGTAATTGTTTCTAACGGCTTAATGACCGAAGAAGATGGATTCAATTCAACAAATATTTTGTCTATATCTTCTCCTACGGGGCTAAGAAATTCGAAGTAACCTAAGAACAACATATTATATAATATTGAAATTTTTGAGAGTATGTGGTAGAAAAAATAGCAATATTTTTCATTGTTGGTGTTTTGAAAGTACAAGTAATTAGCAATACCTTAAAGTATGTAGATTAATATAAAAAAAAGTTCACCATATTCCCAAATTAAAGAAAAAAATCAAAAATTTTTTTCGAAACACTTTAATATTTCGCGCTGGGAGGGAGGCAGAGAAAAATAAAAATTTGGGTACATTTAAAAACAATATTTTCAATTTTGCTGAATAGTAGTTTGCCAGCATTTTAAATCATTATTTTCCACTCTCGTAGACAAATGTTATTCAGTCCATTAGGTCTGAATAGTAGTTTGCTGGCTTGAGTCAAATTCGAGGGCTAATCAGGCTTAGTCATAATTTGTTTTTTTTTATTTAATACAAACATGCCCGCATCAACTACTAAGAGTTATTAGCAGGAGGACTTACACAAGTAGTATGTGTTGTATAATATGTGTTATAGATAATTTTTTAAATTTTGTTATACAAATTAATGTCTTTGAAATATTTAATTAAAGCACTTGTGTCTTTGGTGAGCACATTTTTGAATACCGCACTTAAATTATTCATTATAAATTATTCATCCTAAGCAAATTTTCTTAATTCGTATGGATAACGCATATAGTACCTAATTGTACTTCTCCGAAATTTTCTGAGGGTAAGGTTAGGTTAGAAACCTCTCAAATACTTTTTTTTCGCGTTAATAGATTATTGTAGTCTCAGCATTCATGCCAAAAATAGTATATTGTATAATTAGTGGGAAAAGCATCATATTCCCGAACGACTGTGAATATTAACACAGGAGTTTGGGAATATGATTTTCCCATGAATTATACATAGGTACTATTTTTTCTTCGATCGTTGATTGATTTACATTTGAAAAATTAATTGAAAAATATTCCATTCAAGATGTAATCAAGTAAGTTTAGATAGGTTTCTTCATGTTCATATTGTAATATAGAAGTGGTAACGAGATAAACCAAATAATTAACCATGCAGCTTCAACGTCTATAAATTCTCATACAATTTACAAATTGTACAAACTGCACAATAAATGTGAATATTAACAACAATTATTTGTGTTCAAGAATATCGTTTTAAATTCGATGTTTCTTCTATTCATTTCCTAAGAACTTTTTTTTTACAAATCCGCATCAACCTCAATGGCTATTAGCGGTCTGTAGCTATTTATTATGTTTGTTTAATATTATGGATAGATATAGACATGTTATTAATATAAAAATTAAAAAATACTATGTTCCATTTTATTGTAATAGTCCATTTGTAACACGCACGCTTCAGCAGTGCGGTTTAGTTATTTTCCTAACAAGTGCGGATTCACTTTCCCGCACGCGACTGCAGTTGATCCGAACGACGCGGAAATAAGAAAGTAAAAAAATGTCAAATTAATAATAAGCCGGTATATTATGGTGGTTCGAAAAGCTTTAGTTACCATGTGTTACTAACCAGCTATTTACTTTCATTTCTGTTTGATTATCGTCAGAAAACTGTCGGTGCATTTCTAACATATTCTGCTCGTGAATATCTGAATCCTCACGCTCGTAGAAAAACTATTGTACCCAACACTTGCGGAAAATGTTTTCCGCACTCGGCTGCTTCCGCTCTAGTTAGGTAAATAGCTATTAAGAAGCACTCATAAAAAATTTTCCTCTCTTTGGTTAATTAAGAAATAGTCTTATAAATAATTAGGTTCTTTGATGTTTCTTTTAGGTCTTTGTTGAGAAATTAAACATTCTTCAAAGTTCACTTCCGTAAAGTCACTAGTCACTTAATTACTTTTATCGCCACTATCGACATTTTCCATTTTCTGTGAGTTTATATCACAGTAGCTTTTATGCAGCCATATGGTTTGGAAAAATGAGGGTTACTAGTAACATGTTTGAAATCATATCAATAAAAGAACTTTTTCTGGGTGACCGTTACCCCACTAACACCATACTGCAAAACCAATTATTCCAGCTGGACACCAATCTCTTTGTTATGGAGCTGCAAACCGCATAATGCACATTTTTCTGTAGATGTAGATTTTGTTTTTTGTTTCGCCAAATTTTACGAAGATGAAATGATAGAGGGACTTTGATAAGCCTGAACTTCATTGAGTTGTCGGCCTAGGAGTTCCATATTTTGGAGTACTTGTTTGGATAATAGCAAACAATCTGATTCCAATATTCAAGATGTAATATTTTTGAAGATGCTCATAGAATAATCTTACAAGTTAACATAGTCGACTGTTTTGCTATAGAGTATAAACTGATTAGATTTAGAGCTTCAAAGAAAATAGCTGGAAATGTTGAAAACTCAACTTGCTATGATTCCATCATTTACTTGGATTTGTATGATATCACAAAAAAGAGTTATCTTACCAATTAAACCGCTTTTGCCGTTTTTATTACTGGCTTCTTTATATCAAAATATGAAAGAAACGAAAGGAAATTAGTACTTTTTACATACATATCAAAAATTGGATAGATTATGCTTTTACTTGATGTAGATCCATACTGCATGATAGAATAAAACAATTTAATTTGTTAATCTTTTTAACGACCGAATAGATATCAACAATTCTCCCTTATTGAACTAGAAATATTCTGTAGGATTGTTGTGAATTAATTTCCAGGTGAACTTGTTAAATACTTAAGTTAGTTGTTGTTAGTTGAAACCATATTTAGACACATTTTCACTAAAGCGGACGAAGCAAATACGGTACTAGTATTACCTAAAGAAGATTATATATTAAAGACCAACAATTTCATACGGACCGGAAATTTTAAAATTCCTAAAAAAGACTTTAATTTCAGAAGGAAATAAAATTAGCAGTAAATAACTCCATATCAATAATAAGCGACAAAGAAAAACACAAATTATTTTTACCAAATCCACAACACCCTGAACTTTATTCATTAATTAAACTCCATAAAGAAGGGTACCCAATTGAACCGGTTGTTTCTTTTTTCACAGCACCGTCATTTAAAATTTCTAATAGATAAAATTTCTAAATATTGTTTATGCAAACCTCAATTTTCAATTGAAAACTCAAAAGAACTAATTAATAATATTCAAGATAAAACTAACTCACTTGTCTAAATTCAAATCTTTCGATGTAACAAATCTATTCTCTAGTATAAATCCTGATGAAACTATCACTCTTACACTTACAATAACATCAATCCCATAATGTATTCTAATATTATAAATTTATTGAGTTTGTTTAAATCAAAATTATTTTCATTTCAACGGAAAGGTTTATAGCAGTAAAAAGGGTTTGATTATGGGCAACCTTCTCATTCCCCTATTATCAGGAATTTTCATGGAAAATATAGAAAAGATAATTCATAAACACCTCCTTGGTCAAAAATTTGTTCACTGGCACCGATATGTAGATGACATTTTAGCTTGCCTCACTGGTACTACGAGACAATTAGATAACTTCATTACTTACATTAACTCAATACATGAAAATTTACCGTAGAAATTGAACAAAATAAATTTATAAACTTTCTAGACCTCACAATTTCAAATATAAAAAATAGACATGATTTTTCTATTGTTAACAAACCATCACATGAAGACATAATAGTTCAGTCCACCCAGTCAGTCATACATTAGCAGCTTTCAATAGTATGATACATAGACTTTCAACAGTTCCATTAAATATTGACAATTACAACAAAGAACTAAACATAATAAAACAAATAGCTGTTAATGATAATTACCATCCAAACTTAATTCACAATATCATAAATAAAAAGATACGAGAACATACTCTAATTAGAACAAGTATTTCCTTATGATAAAAACAAAAATAACCAATTTAAAAGCTCAACATATTTTGGAATACCATCCTTGAAAATCAAATCCTTTTTAAAAACTTCAGAGTTGAATATTTGCTTCAAAACCGACAACAATTTATCCAAATTCATTAAAAACAACAAATCCAAATCTTCAAAACTAAATAAACCAGGAGTTTATAAATTAAAATGTACGGTAATGACAACCGTGATAAAATTTATATAGGTAGAACTTTTAGGAATTTTAAAACTATATATAGAATTTCATAACAAAAACGTAGCTCTGACAACCAAAAATCAGATTCCAGCTATTCAAATAATTTATTAGCAAACCAACACACTTTCAATTCAAATTTTGAAATTTCGCATATAAAATAACCTAAATCCTTCTAATTAAATCTTTAAAGAAGCCCTAGAGATAGATAAAAACAAATATTCAGATAATCTTCTTAACGACCAAATATATATCAACAATTCTCCCTTATTAAACATTTCTACCTAGAAAGACTGGGTGCACCTAAACTGCGCCAAATTTATCTTGAGGATATAATCCCTCACCCGAACTGCGCCATTTTTTTTATACCTGCTTACTTGGTTTAATCCTAGTCCGAACTGCGCCAAAATAATTTTTATCTAATTACTTTGTTATTGAACGCCAATTTTTATTCGGTTAGGGCAGGCTAGGTTATACTTAATTGATTTTAAACTTTACCACCTTACTCCAACGCAAACGTAAAACTAAAAATAAAATTGATATAATTTGCTACCCTTCTTCCTGTTAGAAGACAATTAGGAGTTATCATAATATTTTCAGAAATGTTTACTTTTAAATAAGATTTGTTAATTCCTAATAAAACGATAATCCCTATAACCGGCGCAATTCAGGCAAGAGATTAAGACCTTCCATAACTACAATTACACCTGAGGATTAGTTTGGCGCTATTCGTGTGCGTCCGAAAGACTCCTGTAAGATTGTTGTGAATGAGTTTCCAGGTAAACTTGTGAATATAGTGCATTGAGTATTTGAATGTATTTTAAGTATTTCAATAAGCTTATGTGATTCTTAGCTTCATTTAAAATTATATTCATGTTTTCTTCCAAGTGATTTTGTTTTCGTTTCAAAGTATAATGAGCACATTCTGTCAGGATATGTTTCACAGTTAATAAGCAACTGTTACAGTGGCTGCATACGGGAGGATGAGTAGAGCTCATGAGATAGCCGTGTGTTAGCTTAGTATGTCCAATTCTTAGTCTTCTTAGGATGACTTTATTTTTCCTGGTCATTGGTGGGAATTTCGAGGATGTGATAATAGGCTGTACATCATGTAAGTGGCTTTTAGATGTATTCTTCCAGTGGGCTTGCCATTGATCACGTGATTTTTTCTTGAACATTTTTTTAATGTCGTTATGCAGATGTACATTTGTCATTGGTACGTTCGACGTGGAAGCTTCCTTAGCGGCTAGGTCTGCAGCCTCATTTCCTTTAAGCCCAACATGTGAAGGTACCCAGATGATAGTGACAGTTACTTCGTGAACTATAAGTTCATTATATGTGTCGTGTATTAAATTCACGAGAGGATGATCAGAGAACATTTTTTCAATTTCTAGAATGGATGATAAGGAGTCTGTACAAATCGCCACATTCTGATCCGTTGATTTTAACAATCTAAATGCCTCAACGATACTATACAATTCTCCAGTATAGACGCTGCATATATGAGGTAGTTTGATGATGACGTAGTGCGTGATGCCACAAGTACTTACAACGGCACTACCTACACCTGCGTCACTTTTAGAGGCATCAGTGTAAAGGACTTTGTGAAACTGGTTTCGATTGAGAATTTCTAAAAACGATTGATTGATTACAGTATTAGGAGTTTCGTGCTTATTAAAAAAGCGAAGGGATGTATTTATATTCGGTAGTTTCTTGTTCCATGGCGGTTGAGTAGAAATAAGAAAGGGTGAAGTTGTGGAAAGATCGAAGCCATCAAGAAGAGGAATGAGTAAGTTAGACAGAGACTGAATAGTTCTAGTAGGTTGAACATGTCGAATGGGATTGTTTTGTTGAATAAGCAGACGATAAACTGGGTTTTGGGGATTGGCATATTTTTTACCTTCCTTATTTCATTTCCATGTAAATAGATCATAATTTTATTGTTAATATTCGTAAAATCCCCCGAAATCTTCAAAAGCAAACTAAACTTTTCGGAAGAGGTGAAATACCTTGGTATTACCCTCGACAGGAAACTAACATGGAACACTCATCTACACAGCAGAGCAAAAAGAGCATATGTGGCTTATAAACAGTGTCGGAGAACAGTGGGACGCACATGGGGGCTGTCACCCCGTGTGATCACCTGGATCTACACTGCAATAATAAGACCTATGTTAACGTATGAAGCAATTGCATGGGGACCGAAGGTTCTACAAGCAACGACCATTCAAAAACTATATCAAATACAGCGAATGGCTTGTTTAAACATCACAGGAGCCATGAGAACAACACCAACCGCAGCAATGGAGCTTATTACTGGTCTGACCCCTCTGGGCCTGTACGTCAAGGAGGTTGCGTTAATGGCCACGGTACGATTGCGTACGGCTGGTGTAAACCCCGAAGTAGGAGTGGGCCAATTGCAGTTAAGCCTATGACAGGAAGCGCTTACTGCGCTACCTTTGCTGCAGGCAGCCAATGATGCAATTAAACCCAGGTTTTTGTTTAATAAACCCTACAAAATACAAATAAAACACAACACAGAGCCAGATGCAATACGCATTTATACAGATGGTTCAAAAATGAATGAAGGCTCAGGATGTGGAGTTTACTCGAGAGCACTAAGCCTAAGGATCAAGTGGGGAATGGGAAACAATACCAGCGTGGTTCAAACAGAACTGGCTGGTATCTCAATTGCTACAAAAGAACTAACCAGAAAAGGCATTTCTGACAAAAACATAATAGTCTGCACTGATAGTAGACAAGCCCTATTAGCCTTGAACAGACAACGTGTTATATCGAGATTAGTCCTAGAGTGCCACCAAGATTTAGCTAACGCCTCGGCAGATAACAGTATTATCCTGAGGTGGGTTAAAGGGCATGACAGGAGTAAAGGAAATCGCATTACTGATTCTTTAGCCAGGGAAGCCGCTGGACTAAAAATTCTTGGACCCAGTGACACCTACGGCCTGACGACTTCGACAATTGCGGAACTAGCCAAACGTTACACCCATGCTCAATCCCTTGAGAGATGGGAGGGAATCGAAGGATGCAGTTTTGCCACCCTGAGCGACCCTGGGAAGATGGCGCCGAAAAAACACTTGGCGATGACCAGAAAAAACCTACGTATAACAGTGGGATTTCTGACTGGCCACTGTCAACTAAGGAAACACCTCCATACTACAGATTATAAAAGAGAACAGATACGAATCCCGGCAAAACATCAAAGGATTTTCAAGTCCGACTTCAATGACCTTGGACCTTTAACTCGGTATGGCCGCGATGTTGTCAGTTTAAAATATTTTCATAATTTCTTAACAAATTGCAATGTTGACTTGGGGACAATAACAGTTTCCAGTGCCGGCTCTTTACTTTTCCTTTCGAATAAAATTTATTTGGGCAGTCTCTGTATGGACAATACACTCCGTCGTGATGTTTATTCATTTTATAGAAATAATATACTAATGTACACTATTTTCAGTTAATATTACCACAACCTACAATCGATTAGTCAAATAACACAAATAATATCACGGATTGACAACCTTCAAACTGAATTGTCAAATATGGCGTTTTGTATTTTGATTTTTGAGCCAAGCCATCACGGTTATTGTGCATGGTTGCCAAAGATGGTTAGTGAAAAAAAGTATATATTTATGGTATGATTTTAATATACAATAATCTTTTAAATTGTAGAATTTTTTTAATGTTAATGAAATTGATTTAAAACAAGTAATTGTCGAATATTTGTATGTGTATAACTATCACACTAAAAATAATGCTTGTAAAATATTCGACCTATGATCGTGGATTAAGGGAAATATGCAAATTGATAACCCCGTTGAAAAGCCCGAACGGAGTCGACATACGACGATGGACCTTTAAATGGGTATGTACACCCATCTCTCTCTTTTTTACTGTTCTCTGTCAAGCTTTCGCATCTGTTCTCTTTTATAATCTGTGTCCATACTATGGGGCTGGTGGACACACCTCTATGCAGGATGTGTGAACAGGAAGATGAGACTGTCAGGCATGTCCTATGCGAGTGTCCGGAGTTATCGTCGATAAGAGAGTGTGTGTTCGGTGAGTCTTGGCCTACACCTGCCGATATAAAGGAGATGTCTCCTGGTGACCTGTTCACCTTCCTGAGAAGGACAGGATGGACGATGACCTAGGAGGACAACTCCTCGGGAGGATGTACAATGGGTCATATGTGGCCTAAGTGCTGTGAGCCTACACTCACCCTCCCTACTCTACAGATACAGATACAGATCCGTATAATTTAGTATTAAGGCACTGTATAAATTGAGAATTTCTCATTATACCTCCATTCGTTTGATAAAGCTACTATATTAGCGAAACGCGACTTGAGTTTCTTCCTCAAAAAAATTTATTTTTAAAAACAACTTTTATTATTTCAAATACAAAAATGAAACAAACTATTGGTCTATTGAAATACAAGTTTGATGTTACTGTAAAGAATATAAAAGTCAGACTGAATTAATTTATATGGTTTTAAATGAAACTAACTGTTTCTAAATGACTCCACAATATATTTGGAAAAATGTATAAATTGCAAGTAAATTATTTGACAATTGTTTCGATAAATATATCATCATCAGAATGACAGAAGTTACTTTTGACATGATGTATACTTGATATATATTTGGCTAGTCCAAATAGTGCCTATCTAGTGATTGACTTAATATATATGAATAGAAAAAAGAAAAGAAGAATTTTCAAATAGTAGCTTGGATATTATTAGCCCTATGGGGATATTCTGGATATCTTTGTCCCATTTAAGATCAGTATAACTGTGCAATGATATAGGAAACCAGGAAAACTATATCTGCTGATCTTTACAATTATTACTTAAAAAGACAGTTTAATAATAACATCCAATGGTTATCCTTTACATTTAATAAATAAATTACTTAATAAAAAAGAGAAAAAGATGGCGTTACAACTAATATTTCCTAAACAAACTAAAGAAGTAACAAATTACAAAACCATCACTTATGCTGGTAATATTTCCAATAATATTTCAAAGATAATATCTTCAGCAACAAATACAACACTTTCTTTTTAAAACAGAAAACAATGTAGGTAGAAATTTGCTAAATGTAAAAACAAAAATAACCCCATTAAGGAAATCTGGGATATACAAACTTAAATGTCCGGATTGTAATGCTGTCTATCTTGGTCAAACCAGTCGTAATTTTGAAATTAGGTACAGTGAACACTTACGAGCATACAGATTAAAACAACCAGATAAATCACATTATGCAAAACACCTACTTGACACTAAACATTCAGTAACACCTAACGCAGAACCAGAAATACTACATGTTTGTGATAGGAAGCAAGAACTGGACTTCCTTGAAGAATTAGAAATTAGAAGACACTTAACAGACCCACAATATGAAGTCCTCAATGAACAGCTGAATCTAGGAAGTTCTCCATTATTAAACTGTCTTCTTAAGTAATAATTGTAAAGATCAGCAGATATAGTTTTCCTGGTTTCCTATATCATTGCACAGTTATACTGATCTTAAATGGGACAAAGATATCCAGAATATCCCCATAGGGCTAATAATATCAAAGCTACTATTTGAAAATTCTTCTTTTCTTTTTTCTATTCATATATATTAAGTCAATCACTAGATAGGCACTATTTGGACTAGCCAAATATATATCAAGTATACATCATGTCAAAAGTAACTTCTGTCATTCTGATGATGATATATTTATCGAAACAATTGTCAAATAATTTACTTGCAATTTACACATTTTTTCAAATATATTGTGGAGTCATTTAGGAACAGTTAGTTTCATTTAAAACCATGTGATAGTAGATTCCACGAAGTGAGTGTTTATACAGTTAACTGAATTAATTTAAATAAAAACATATATGCAAAATTGTATAAAATTGTGAAATAGTAAAATAAGCATTTCTCCTTTTACACATATCCGGTTGTTGGGTTCAATTATTATAACGGTAGTTATAAGGCTCAACGACTGTAACTCGTTTAAATATTATGTAGTTAACAAATTAAATTGTTTTTTCTATGACTGTTGAGAAATGGACCCTTTTTATGTAACATTTTTGTTGAGTAACTGGATGCATTACACAAAAAAAGCCACGCCCCGTGTGTAATAATCCATTACACACGACTATCTGGCCAATCACCGTCAAAGAATGCCATTACACACGACTATGTTCGGTGTAATGTTTGAATCAGACTCGCCATGAAATGTCATAATTTTACTTTGACAGTACCTATACCTACCTACCGAAGGTGATTTAGAGCTGACTTTTTGTTAGAATGGATACAGAGAGTGAAAACGAATTCAACTGCTCAAATTTCACCATCAATATTGTAAGCAATAAATGAATTTTCATTGTAGCTTTCAAAATGGAATTGTTTGACATGAAGCATTAAGTTTATTCAATCAAATATTCTCTAAATGTCTCGTTCGTTTGAATTGATAAGTGAACACTCAGTCATAGAAAAAGTATAGTATTCTACTTTCGTGTAATTGCTATTACTCACTCGAATGATTACGACGTTCGCCTGCGGCTCACGTCGCAAACTTCATTCTCATGAGTAATAGCCATCATTACACGCTCGTTGAATAATATACTATTATTCCATCACTATATATCAAGAAAATATGACAAATCGACATTCTAACATTTTCGTTCAAAACGAACTCTCATAAGCACTCATTAAACACAATTAGTTTTTGATAACCAACTGCAAATATACTTATCAAAATATCACAATAGACGATTTCGTCCCGTTTTGGTTGGTAGGGACTTTGGTTAACCAATTGGTAGGTCCTACGTCACCGCTATGACGTAAACTACCAATAACAGGCGAGATCGTTTGGTTCCCAGTATAGCCCAGCTGGTACAGCTGATTAATGAAATTGACATAGAACAATATATTCACAAATAAAAAGATAGACAGAAAATACTTTAGACAAGGATAGAAAGCTACCAATTTCAGTAACCGTGCTGCAGATCTCGGTATGTGATTTGACAGACCAAAAAGGGTACCAAAGCTAGCTTGACGTCATCGTTTTTCGGAACGAAATCGATTGGTATGTAATTGGCAGACCAAAGTGGGGTACCAAAACGGGACGAAATCGCCTAATAATGAACCGTTTAAATATATTATAAACGTTAACCCTTATCTTATCAATGTTTCTTACGTCTCCTTATGTCTCACTGACAGTTCTTGTCAGGTCTATACTTTGTTGTTTACAGTCAAATATTTTTTATGGAAAGTGAATGATAATCTTATTGTTATATTTATTTAAATAATACAAAAATATGCCTGGATACACGGAAAAACATTAGCATTTTGGTTATGAACTATTTTCAGTAAAGAAGTGAAGTGATTATTAATTTCATAGCCTTTTCAAATTAGGCGGAATACGATTCTAATGATTTTATTTTTCAAATTTAAGGTTAGCAATATGTCGAAACAGCAAATAAAATAAACGACATGCCTAAGACCCGTATATACGTCACAAATGATGACGCACACCAAGAAGACTATTGAATGAACCATGTACAGTCGACAGAAGCAAACATGGGCTCCGGAGAATCAGTTTAGGTTATTTTTAATCGACAGGACTGCATTCTATTTGATGTCAGCTGCCATATAATCTGCTTCCATACTTTTATACTTAATTTTATCATTTGCTTTATAAATTACAGAACAACCAGTCTTTGTTAAGACTAATTTTATAGCTAACTCAACATAGTAAGGTATGTACTATAATTATTATCAATAAACATAACCTAGAAGAGAACCTAATAATGTTTGTTTTTCTCGTAGTTAAATTTGTCTCAACAATTTGTATGGAAAATCGAGGAAAATAGTGCACACGGAAGCTCGCAATAATAGAGATGGACATAGAGAGATATTGCTGTGACAAATCCGACGTTATAACCGCAGACGTTATATTGACAGTTGAGCATGCGCAGAATGAGTTCGAGAGACACGTTGCGGTAATACGGTTAGCGCATCACGTTATTTACGGCAGAACAACACCTCACGTAAAACGTTGCGCTATTCTACTTCGGACAGAATCGTATAGATCCGGTAGCGGCGGTAGCTAATCGGAAACCTTTCGAGGTTAAGTTGTTGTTTGTTATGACAGTGAAGTGGAATGTTTGTATGAAATTACTGCTTCTAATGCTTCATCCATGTTCAGAAGTTCCTCAGAAGAAATTATACCATGAGCAGGACAAACAAAATCAAAACACAGATTAGTAGTGACACAGGTTTCAGCTTTTAGAGTTTAGTTCCAAAAATAAAGCGCGTAAATAAAATTAAGATGGCAATACGTATACCGTCCCAAACATTGTTAAGACGTAATAGTATATTACACACCAAGGTGGGAAGTGATTCATTCCTGTCGTGACATCAATTAGTTAACCGAGACGCAAAACGTCGAGGTTAGCTATGATCTCGAGACAGGAATGACAAACCAAGGTTTGTATACTATTTTATTCACAACCAACATATTTCGATCAAAATTAATAAATCTCTTTTTCGTTCTGAACATTCCTAAAATATTACATTTAACGATACAAAGAACGCGTTTTTCTCAAAATAATTAAATATATAGATATATTGTTACCGCGACTACAGGTTATACAATAGGGTACACGCATATTTCATATTTTGCTTAGATATTAATTTGTTATAGTAAAGTTGATATCAAAAATAACTAATAATAGGGATTAAACCAGTTTCCATTTCAAATTACTTCCAAATTTTAAAATAAAATTCAAATTTCAATGCACTTTCCGACCAACACCCGATGATTTCCGAATACGTGTGACGTAGCACATTTACAATTGTCATGGCCGATAATGCATAGGTTTGGGTAGATTATCCCTCAGGATATAGCTCAAAAAAGAAAGGAAGAAGGAGAATGCATAGGTTATGTGTATTTTTGTTCATATTATTGTATTTTAATGAACTATTCGACTTGAAAATATCATTTATATGTTTGTTTGAGACCATTAAGTGATTGTGTGTGCTTTTTTAATTTTTAAAAGTCAATGTAAGTGGAAAGTGGACAAAAATATACGATATTTCCGAGGATATTTTAAAACATTTAAGGTGGATTCATGCAACATCACTTAATTCAACTTAACTTATCTTAATAAGATGAAGTATACACAAATAACACAAGCATTCAAACAATTATTCAATTTATCGACAAATTTCAGTGAAAATGATAAGTTAAATAAAGTGATGTTGCATGAATCCACCCTTAGACGGAAATATTTTATTCACTAGTTTATAGTTCAGTGACGATCCGTTATAATTTTTGAGTGAAGATATGGCTAGCGAAGGTTTTGTGGTTGGTGTAGGGCTCTCGGGTCTAGCTTTTGCTTGCGCCACTAGGTAAAGTAAGAAATATTTTGTCTGGAGTTTTACTAGACGTCGACTTACACTCTGGAACAATGCAATACTTGGAATGTGAAGTTTTTTTTGGTTTATCAATTATTTAAGCTTTCAAAAACAAATTAAGTCACAAAAACTCAGAGCGCAATACACGAATAAGAATGTAAACAAGTACGTGTAAATATGTGACGTCAAACGCGTTTTGGCGGACTTTCAAATTTTATGATTTTTAAAGTCGTTTTAAAAGTAAAGTTGATATTTTTTTGAAAAAATAAGCATGCAAGGTGTTAGAAGACCTGATAAAACGTCGATTCCCACCAATAGCAAAATTTATGACTGTACCCTATTGTCACCAATATGAGTAAATGTCAGATAAAGTCAATAAATGTCAGATAAGGTTGGATATTAAATTGGCGAATTATAAATTGGAAACCATGTCTTCCGATAAAGAATTTATGGATTCTACCCCACCAGAAATACGACAGGTATTATAAAATTTGTAAAAAAATATGCTATTTTCTTGAATATAAAAACTATTTATCTAGAATAGATCAAATGAGGGCGGGAAATGAGGGCAGGAAATGAGGGTGGGAAGTGAGGGCAGGAAGTAGAGGTATGTAATGTGACACTTCTCAACCTTCAACGACGTTAGTGATGACAGCATTACATATATGGTTGTAAATAAACGTTATATTCAACTCGGAGTAAATAACACACAGCATGCGCTATCGGAATTTGCAATATCTCTCTATTATCAAAAACGTGGAATTTTTTGATAAACAGAAAGCTGCCGGTGTATAGTAAGTAATATATATTACTTGGACATGGACACGCCCACCAGAGCTCATGATTGCTTCTGTCGATTGTATTAACTAATGTCACACCACGAATTCAGGCATTTTACAATATTAGTGCTTATTTTCATTTTTCATAAATAATAACAGTATTTATTGTTCTAAACTGTACTAAAATAGCGTATTTGCTCTATTCCCTCTTCTTCGCCGGAGTGTGAGAAAGGGCGTCGCCGGGTTCCTCCACCTACCTGCGGTAATCGTAATCCGGCAACCGAGTTCCTTCACGGTACCGGAGGGAAAGGGATTATAGGATTAGGAAGATAATAACAGTCATTTTCTATTTCTAATATATATTACAAAAATCGAAAAATTAATATGTATGTAAGTACAAACTTGGTATAAAAAAATAATATACAAAATTATACTAAATGAATATGTTTTTACTTGGTAACGGGTAAATACGAACAACAAATGTTTTTTAGAAATTGATATCTCGTTATTTTCTTAGGTTGTATAGGTCTATTTCACTCTGAATGCGGTCTTGTTTTAATTTTAACTCACGACGTATTTTTTTAGGATAATTGTGAGCTGTTTTATTTTTATGTATGTTTCAATTTGGAAATTAGTGAGGATTTCTTAAATATTTCTTAAATATTGGGTATTTGGTACAATTTTCAAAAGATCCGTCCATAAATATTGTGTCCACAGAACACATAAAAAATAAATTTGTATAACAAGTAAAAATTATAATTTGATGAGTCTGATCTAGAGAAAGTAAAAAATCTTCTCCCTTATTTGTTTTTGGATGTAAATATGAAATCAATAAAATATGCGTTAGATACTTACAAATAAGTTAAACTCAAAATGTGTTTGCATTACCTTGAACAACTTTAAAAACTTCTTCTTGACTTGTTGGCAAAGGCTGAAGAATTTTTCGTCGGGCAGCATACATATTCTTTCTAAAGCAGTCAATATCATTGCTATTAAGACTACTTGCAAACTCGTTGCATTTAAGTTCTGCATGTATAAGTTTTGCAGGTTTTTCATTTACATCTATCATAGCTTTTCTCTTTGAAGAGTTGCTTACTGCTTATCTGCAAACATTTTTGTCCTCTTTATGGTTATGCACTAGTAAAAATTCAATTATTTCATTGTCCTCTAAACTCCTGGAGTACACTTTAGCAGAACACGTTTGTTTTATACATGTCCACCTAACAATACCAGAAACCGCGACATGAGCTTGAAAAAACTTAAAATTTTACACCAACAGCAGTTTTTTGCCTTTTTCACTCAACATAAATTTGACTTTCATCTTTATAAATTACCACTTCAATTGAATTATTAGTAAATAATTTAAGTTTTATAAAGTTCCTCCACCTACCTGTTGATGGCAATTAGGGTTTTAAAACACCCATTAGTACAGGCCCCTGGTGGAGGAACACGGCTATGGAAATAATCCCTAGGAACACAAGATGGATTATTATCGCAGGTAAAGTGGAGGAACTCGGTGACACCGGTGAGAAAAATGGCACGTGTTTTAAAGACTTTTTAATCCACTTATACTTTTGTATGCTATAATAAATAAAGAAAAGAACTTCTATTTTGATATCTATGGACCTGCAAAATGTTCAACGATACCAATCGGATAAGATAATAATAGTCATTATACTAGGTTTTATAGTTTTTATTATCAATAGAAAACTAATTAACTCACCTATAATAGGACTGTGGTTTTCTATAGAGAACTGAATCTCTGTGGGTATTCCCTTGTATACAATTTCCAATGGACAAAGAATAGGAAAAGTAGTTTGCTTTGTTCGAATTTGAATATCGAAATTGATAATCTCATAGCTAATTATACAAATATCTTCAATATTAGTATTGAACTTCGTATCCATAGATATTAGAATTAACATTGATACATAACTAAGCGGACCCTAAAAATAAGTAACAGAATCAGTAAATCAATCTAATTCGCAATTATTTTTAAGTTTGGAAGTCTACTGCTAGAATAAAATAAAAAATGTTGAGAAATTTAAATTTCATAAAATTAAGGAGCCTAACGGAACATTTTATGAATTTATTCAGTTTCATTAAAATAAATTGTTATTTCAGTAGCATGTTAAAGCTAATGATGTCAAAGCTAATAGTAGAATAATATAATTACGTCTTAAAGAGTCTTTGAAAATTGAATAACAAAGACCATTTACTGAGAAGAAGCAACTACTTTCTTGGCTATATGCGATGAAGGGCACTGAATTGTACTTTAAAATTAAACGGGGCTGGTATATCTGCAAGGTAGAGACTAGGAGACATAGATACTAAATAAGGAAAACTAGGAAATTTACGAAACCTATCCTTGAAATCGTTTATCTAAGTAATTTGCTTTTTCACCGCAGCGTCGCGCATTGCAACTCCAAACCCATTTAAAACAGTATCAACCTCACTTTTTATATATGACAGTAGTCAAACAGTGAATATCAGGGTAGAGGATCTCTGGAGGCGCGAGGGTGCTGCCACTTGGGGAGTCTCGTCAGTACTGAAATTTCTAATAAGAATGAAAACTGTAACGCAGTTGCAGATTCTTCCACAAATATATATCAGCGCTGACATCCTAGCCTGACAACTGCTTGCAGACCAACGTTTTGCGACGTGTATCGTGAGCTGTCCAGTTTTTTAAAACTATTTTGTTTATTTGTTTGTGTGTGTTGAATATTCGTAGTTGGTTTTTATTGTTTATAGTGGGACTTTTACTTTAAGAGTAAGAGACAATGTCGTAATGTAATGTAAGGTGCACCTGATAAGCTTTATCTTTATTGAAATTTCATTGAATAAAAAATGGCAGAAGTGGTTATTCTTCTATACATATGAACTTCCCAGCATTTTTGTAAAATTCCTAACATCTATTTTTCTTCATGTTTATCATTGAAATATGTGAAAAAACGTTTCATTCATTGTATACTTTTTTTATTGAATAATAGTAGTTTGTGCAACTTATTTCAATGATAAACATGAAGATGGCCATATCGCACGAGGACGGAGCTTGAGCACGACGCCGTAGGCGGAATGCTCAATCGTTCGAGTGCGATATGGACAATCCACACGGGTCGAACAGTATATTTTTTTTACGACCCACTTAAAAAATCTAGAAAATAAACATTCTAATAAGCTGTAATCTCGACTATAATATAACTTCAATTTCAAAATTTTCAACAATTTTCAATTTCACCAATCCATATCAAGCGGAATAATTATTTAGAAATAAAATTAAACATAAAAAAAATGTCTTCATTGGGAATCGAACCCTGGACCTAGCGCGCGAGAGTATGTTATGCTTATCACTCGACTACCGAGGAATGTTCAAATCCGGTCTCTATAACGTCACATCAGTTACATAATTTTATAAAAGCTGACGTCTATCAGAAGTCCTCTTAAATACTCATTTTATTCTGTTTTCAGTATTTGTTGTTAATTTATACGGATTATTATATTTATGTTTATTATTGTAAATAAATATTCTTGATCCAGTCCTTCTAGGGAAGCCTTTTTTTCGATAAGTTATTTTGACGTTTCTTTGGAATTCAAAAAAGGGGAGTTGACGAATACTAAACGCGAATTCTGATTGGTGGATTTCATATACGTTCTATGATGTATATGAATATATATACGTTCAGTTAACCGATATTGCCTACATTTCCATTCAGTAAACTGTGCAAAAAATGGATAATATACATATGGGTGTAGAAAAAATATATAAACTTGATTATTGCTTTATTTTTCCCAATTCAGATAATATATGTTCCATTTCATTTCATTTTACCTGGCTTTCATTGCTATTATTGTAATATCAATCTAAGGTTGAGTAACTTTAAATTAAATATTAAAAAATGTACCGTAAATGTCATTATGCAATGAAAGTGAAGTTCTTTTTCGGCTCTTAGCGAAGCTCACAAGCGTGTTATAAGTACTGACGGGACTCTCAAAGTGGCGCCTTTATACAAAGAATAATTCGTGAAACTAATTTGAAAAAATTTCCATAGTAGGTAGGCCCCTCATACAGAAAATATGAATTCAGTTAATATTCAGATAACAACAGGAAGTGAAAATATAAATAATGTAGGAACATAAATTCAAGCAAATATATTCAAGAAATAGGGAAAAATAATTTTTGCATTTATTGGTTCACTTTATCAATAGATATTGAAACTAATCGGTTACGCTTATTTCTTACCAATATTCTGCTACATAATTCCAGTCTGGACACTTGTGGGATAACTTTGATATAGATTCAACACAGAGGATTAAAAACAGTGTAGTGAGTGTATTGTGCAGTTCATTTACTGAATATCAAAACATTTTGTGTACTCATGTATGTTACGACTCCACTGTTTTCGCTTTTGAGAAATGAACTTTTGTATTGTTAGAATAAAGTACTTGAAACTATTATTTTCTTGTATGATGAGAATTTTTTTTATCTAATATGTTAAAAGTTAGTATAAGTAGTTGCTATTATTAATTCTGTAATTGATTTATTATGGGCCATTCGCACCGATTATCCTGAGAAGTCTGACTTAATTAAGTGACACTTTTAATTTAAGTGCCAACTGCACCGTTTCTCCTTCCAAATAATACTTTTCATAAGTGAAACTTCATTCATTAAGTAAAACTTAGTGTAATTCAACTGTATCCTGTTTTATTTAGCTAAGTTGACTAAAGAAAGGATGTGAACAGGCGGACAGGAATTTTGATCTTGATGAAATTGAAATGTAACAGATGTGACACAAAATTCTGATAATGAGAATAACAATTATATATAAAATATAACCAAGTAAATGAAGAGCTGCGCCTTCCAGTGATTTATGCCCAGTGTTCATGGATAAAACTACAAAGTATGTGCGTGCCGCCGCGGCCCTAATTTCACTAATGACGAAACATGTCTGCGAATTATATTCCTAGGAACACCAAATTCACTCAATTCCATTACGTTAAGAACGACTCACGACGCGGTGCAGTCACACATATTTCCTAAGTATTACTCAAATGCTTAAGTAGCACCGGTGCCGTTGGCCCTAAGTAGAACTTCGTTCCATTTGACAACGCCGCAATTTTCAAGATATTTTTTGAAAAAAAAAGAATTTATCAGGAATTAACAGCAGTCGTTTGATCCTGTTTGATCTATGCGTTTGATATTAGTTGGTTGGTTTTGACAAGTATTTTTTCCGAGTTATTTTAGTAATTTAAATATGTACGAAGAAAAACGATCTCGCGGAATAAATCTCACAACACGTGAAAAATCATTATTATTTGATATAATATTCTAGTTCTGCTTCAATTTCTCCAAGAAAATTGAGAGCAGCTTTCATCGTCATACTTAATCTGAGAAAAAAAATTTTGGAGTCGAATTTATTAAAATAATCGATAATCGTTCCTTATATATATTACGCTCAATAGTGGAAAAAATACGAAAATCTAGTTTTGAGCAACAATTATTTCCCAAACCCGAAATTTCAATTTTATACGGTTATTGGGCATAACAAAATAGGCAGAAATGGTTTTGTCTATCTCAAAGCTCGGTTTATTTCTAATTGATCAGTATTAATTTAGCTTTTTCCATTCAATCAGGATTCGAATAAATAAACGTGAGGTTGAATATATTAAATTTTCCAAACAAAAATAATCATACGCAAAAAAAGTAACAAAAAACGCGTTTCATTAACTACATTTCCAATATAAGCGAAAAAACGCGCTATCCCAATAAAAAAACCGTACCTGGAACGTGCACTTCACTGGATTCCATTTCTAGTAGACTCATATCATATCGTTGGAATGTCATAAAATGAAATATTTCATTCCACATTTTGCCATAGATATGATCTACTATAAATGGGCCTTAAGAAAAATTTGGTAACAAAATTTTGCAGTCTTAAACTTCAAAATATTTTTGATTGTCTAGTTTTCAAATTTTTTTCCGTTGTGTCAGATAGAGAAAAAATTAATTTCTTCTCATTTTATCTTGACAACGTTAGCTGGAACGCTACGTATAACCGGGTTTTCGGTATGTTATTTATTTTATTTGCTATTTTGACACATATCCAACTTTAAATTTGATAAATAAAATCATAGATAAAAAATACTTATAGATGGGAAACTGACCCGTGGCGCCCTCTATTCATACGTGTGGCGCTACCTTGAGAGTCCCGTTAGTACCTCTGGCACAAATCAGGTTTTGAACTTCGCTAACAGCCGAAAAAGAAGATTCCTGTAATTTTACAGTTTTTTGCGGTATATTCAAAATTACTGTAGTTTTACTTTTATTGCAAAATGACATTTACGATCCATTTTTTGATATTACATTTGAAATTACTCAACATTAGATTGATATTGCAATAATAACAATGAATAGTCAAGTGAAATTAAATGAAATGTCAAAAAATGGATCATATAATGCATGAATTGTGAAAAATAAAGCAATAATCGTCAAGTTTTTATATTTTATTGGATAAAAAAGGATACAGTAAATGAAACGTTTTTTTACATATTTCAATGACAAATATGAAGAAAAATAAATGTTGGTAATTCAACAATGATGCTGGGAAGTTCAAAGTTGTATGGAAGAATAATTACTACTTCTGTCACTTTCTATTCAGTGGAACATGTTTTTTAATGAAGATAAAGCTTACCGAGTGCACCTCACATTACAGTCTTTCACAAAACATATTCTTGACATTATCTCTTAAAGTAAAAGTCCCACTTTAAACAATAAATACCAGATATGAATACTCAACACACACACACAAATAAGCAGTTGTCAATGGTTGTCAGGTTAGGATGTAAGCGCTATTATAAAAGTGAAAGAATCTGCAACTACCACTAACGGCGTTACAGTTTTCATTAAATTACAAATTTTAGTACTGACGGGACTTTTTATGTGGCAGCACCCACGCGCCTTCAGAGATCCCCTACCCTGAATAAAATCATTAGGATCGCATTCGGCAAAATTCGAAGAAGCTATGAAATTAATAGTTACCAGCTTTTTTTTCTGAATACTTGAGAACTTTCAAAATGCTGATGTTTTTCAGTGTATCTAGGCATGTTTTTGTATTATCCAAATAAATAATAATATAACAATAAGTTTATCATTCACTTTTCATGAATAATAATTGACCGTAAACAACATAGTACAGACCTGACGAGAAACTGTCAATGGTACCTACAGTAGAAAAAGATGTAAGACACATTGCAAATACGAAAGGATGTCTGCATCCTATTTTAAGCGAAGAAATTTCTCCCGATTGATAGGTCGCGCTTGCGCGTAATCTAAACATCAACCAATCAAATTTTCGTAAGTCAATGAATAGGGTTGACGTTTGTAATACATTCAAACAGCTCATTATTGTGATATTTTTATTAGGATTAATCACAGACCTGCCCTTCTTTCCATTTTTTCGACGTAATGTGTTAAAAAGACATTAACAATCGATAACGCGCACCAAAAAGGCTATAAAATGGATGTTGCTTCGCTCTTTTTTTGTATTTCTTCCTCAACTTGGCAACACTGTTAAGAAGGAACACCTGCAACGAGATTGGCGCCAAGGGAGACTTTCATACCCTTCACTTCGTATTTAACCAATAACTATTGTAATGTTGTTTTTATATTTGAGTAAAATATTCCGTTTCTAACTAGTTATGATTTATTGTGCAAACTAAAATAAATGGTCCTTAAGTGGAAACAAACATAAATTTGGTCCTTCGTCGCTGGATAACTTGTGGTTATGGATATGGTTATGGTTTGGCGGTTAAAACCGGTAAGCGCATTCCTTTAATTCATCTTCCTATTCTATTTAAGCAAGATTCTTTGACAACATTATTTGTAGTATCCATGCTCGCATACTTTATTCTTGTTTGCAAAAATACATTTGTTTTTAGTAGTTGAAAATAGGTTACGTTAATATTCTCAAAAAAATCTCGACGCTTAAGCTACGCTCACACTTTATCGTATTTGGTATTTGATTTGACTTGAAAAATGGCAGACGAAAAACTAAAAACTCTTAAACTAACTAGAAAATCTATTAAAAGCTCTCTTACTAGATTTAAAACATACTTTGAAGGTCAAATTAATCAAGCTCAACCCGATGTAGACGCCTTGGAATCGCGCCTTGCTCATACTTTAACACTACTGGAAGAATTCGAGAAAAATCAATTAGAAATAGATTCTTTAAACTATAACGATCAGAATAGTACCATAGACAATGAAACTAGAAATGCCTTTGAAACAAGCTATTTTGACGTAACAAGTAAAGTAAAAAGATTTTTAGCCGATCAAAAAGCTCAAAGTATTGCAAGTAATAGCTCTATACCTGTTGGTAATAACTTAGATATTATTCAAAACCATAGTAACACTTTTAATCACATTAAGCTACCTGACATAAAGCTTCCGACATTTGAAGGTTCTTATAAAACTTGGGTATTCTTTCGTGAAACCTTTATGTCAGTTATCGATAATCACCCATCGATGCCAAAGTCACAAAAATTAAACTATTTAAGATTATCTTTGAAAGGTGAACCCTTTAACCTGATTGAATCTTTAGAAATTTGTGACGCAAGTTACGATATAGCATGGGCTTGTCTGACAGACAAATATGAAAACACTGAAAAACTTATTAACAATCAGGTTAAGGAGTTGTTCAATCTCCCAGTAATACAAAAGGAAAATCATGCCTCTCTAAGTCGGCTATTTGATAGCACAAATCGAATCCTAAAGGCTTTAAGAGCTCTCCATGAACCTGTTGATTACTGGGACACCTTGTTAGTTCACTTATTAACAACAAAACTCAGCAATTCGGGTAGGGACGCATGGGAAGCTAAAAAGCCGAAACGTGAGAAACCTAACCTAAAAATATTCTATTCTATTCTATTCGAATCCTAAAAAGAACAATTTCGTAAAATCTCTAACAACTCTAACAACCGATAACTCCAACAATTCAAACAATGCTAATCATTATACTCCAAAATGTGTGATATGCGAAAAGAACCACACGGTATACAATTGCAGTTCCTTTTTACAATTGGACATAAATGAAAGATATAACGAAACAAAACGTCTTAAACTTTGCCTTAATTGTTTACGAAAAAATCATACTATAAAAGATTGTAATGCAAGCAAATGTAGAAAGTGCGGACGGGCACACAATACTCTTTTACATTTTAATGATGATAGCGTGAACGCAGCTTCACCGATAGGAAATTCGAGCGCCAACGCAAGCTCAAGTAGGGTGGTTAGTACGGATAATACTTCTCCGAAAATCGATTTGAGCGGCGTTGCCGGTTTGCAAACAAAATCGCATTGTTCCTTATTCTCAGAAACTTGTATGCTTTTATCAACTGCGGTTGTAAATATTTTAGATTTCTCAGGAAAAACACATACTTGTAGAGTTCTTTTAGATAGTGGTTCGCAATGTAATCTTATTACGACTGCTTTATGCGATAAATTAAGCCTAAAACAAACAAAAATTCAAGCTTCTATAACAGGTACAACGAATCAAATTCTAAAATTCGCTCGAGAACTAGGGCCACACTTCAGTCGCGCTTAAATTCCTTTTCTGTTATTTTAGATTGCCTAGTTCTAGACACGATCACCGGATCGGTGCCATGTAAAACTTTCGACAAAAACAATTTGAATATACCAACTAATCTTAATTTAGCGGATCCTAGTTTCGACGTAGCCTCTCCAATCGATTTGTTAATTGGAGTGGAAACATTTTGGGAGTTATTGTGTGTCGGTCAGCATAAAATTGGTCTCAATGGCCCATACTTACAAAAGACACATTTCGGTTGGGTAGTATCCGGTCCCTTGGCGCTTCCCAATTCAATATACTCCAATACTTTATGTAACTTGAATACTTTTAATAATACAGATCTAAGTCAGCAATTAGAAAAATTTTGGAGGCTTGAAGGTGTTGCAGAAAAAACTCACCTATCTCCAGAGGAGATATTTTGCGAGCAGCATTTTCAAACCAATACCTTTAGAGATAACGCTGGTCGCTTTGTAGTCTCAATTCCTTTTAAGTCCGACTTATCGAAGTTGGGAGATTCTATAAACACTGCAAAAAACAGATTCTATTCTTTAGAGAGAAAAATGATCAAAAACGAAATTTTAAGGAAACAATATTCATCATTCATAAGCGAATACATAGAGCTCGGGCACATGACAAAACTACCAAACGATGAGGATTCTAGTGGTTTCTATTTACCACATCACCCTGTCTTTAAGGCAACTAGTACGACCACGAAAATACGCGTCGTCTTTGACGGTTCGTCTAAATCCACGTCTGGTTTTTCCATCAACGACCTTATGATGGTGGGACCAATCATTCAGAACGATCTTTTTTCTATAGTCATTAGGTTTCGAAAGCACCCAATCGTTATATCTGCCGACGTGGCCAAAATGTACCGCAGATTCTGATTAAAGATGATCAACGTCAATTTCAAAAGATAATTTGGCGTTTTAATCCCACTGATACTTTGTCCGCATACCAATTGAACACAGTAACCCATGGCCTGGCTTCTAGTGCATTTTTATCAACAAGATGTCTCAATCAGATAGGCGATGATATCAAAGACTCCAACCCTACGCTTAGTTTTGTTATACAAAATGACTTTTATGTTGACGACCTTCTGTCTGGTGGAGATACTCTTGAAGATGTTCTAGAAATCAAAAATAATCTTGTGAAACTCTTTGATTCCTATGGTTTACCCTTGTGTAAATGGAATTCCAATTGTCACGGCATATTGTCCGAACTCGACTCCTCCAATTGTATCGAAATAGGTGATTCTGAAAATAATAAAGCCTTAGGATTAAACTGGAATCCTATTGTTGACACCCTTACTTATTCTATGCCACAATTGCCTATCAACAATAAAATAACAAAAAGATCAATACTCAGTTCCATTTCACAGCTTTTCGACCCATTAGGATTATTATCTCCAGTCATTATAGTTGCTAAAACAATGATCCAAGAGTTGTGGCAGCTGCGCGCATCTTGGGATGAGTCCGTTCCACTCTCTATGCAAACAAAATGGTTCAACTTCCAAAATGACTTGAAACAAATTCCTGAATTGAAAATACCAAGACACGTTCTCTGCGAAAAACCATCGTTCATTGAACTTTGCGGCTTTGCTGATGCTTCACAAACGGCATATGGTTGCTGCATCTATATTATATCTTTAGACTCCTCTGGAAATTATCACTCTCATTTGCTCTGTGCCAAGAGTAGAGTTGCTCCCCTAAAGGTTATAACTATACCACGCCTAGAGTTGTGTGCAGCACTTTTGTTGGCAGAGCTCATGTCCAAGGTCAAATCATCCCTGCATCGAAAACTGAACAAGATAACTTACTACTCTGACTCCACCATCACCCTCTCCTGGATACACACTTCTCATACTCTCAAGATCTTCGTCGCAAATCGTATATCCCAAATTCAATCGTTGACCAATGCTGCCGATTGGCATCATGTTAGTACTCATGACAATCCTGCTGATCTTTTGACCAGAGGAATTTCCATTGTAAACTTAATAAGCTCTGAGTTGTGGTGGCAAGGTCCTAAGTTTCTCTTATCTCCTATTGAAAATCGTGACAGGGTATTTACTCCCTCTCCTCTCGATGACTTGCCAGAAACTAAACCTAAAACCTTGGCATGTACTTTCGTCTGCACCACAAAATTCCTAGAATTGCCCAAATTAAATGACTGCTCTTCCTTTAAACGCCTTCAAAGAATATTCTCCTACGTCTTACGCTTTATACAAAATTGTCGCCCACATTCTCATAAATCATATGGCCCTCTCACACCTAACGAAATGGAATACTCTCTACATCACTTGACACTCATGGTTCAGCGGGAGGCTTTCCCTCTAGAAATCAAATCTTTGAAGAATAACGGTATCATTGATTCAAAAAGTTCTTTATTAGGTCTAAATCCATTTATTGACGATTTGGGAATTTTAAGAGTCGGTGGTCGCCTAAGGAACTCCGATTTCGATTATAGCAAAAAACATCCCGCAGTGCTCCCTAAAAACCACGTATTTAGTAAACTATATGCTAGATTTAAACATTTTCATCTAATGCACGCGGGTCCTACGCTATTGCTGGCAACTATCCGCGAAACCTTTTGGCCCATAGATGGTAGAAATCTAACAAAAGGCGTAGTTCATAATTGCATGCTATGTTTTCGTTTTAACGCAAAAACGGTTAAATACTTGATGGCTGATATGCCAGCCGATAGATTGCAACCCTCCAGGCCATTTTCTGTATGCGGTACTGATTATGCAGGCCCTTTCTATCTAAAGGATAGAAAAACTCGAAACTATAAACTTTTCAAGGCCTACATTTGCCTTTTTGTTTGTTTTAGCACAAAATCCTTACATTTAGAATTGGTCAGTGATCTCACAACTGATTGTTTTTTAGCTTCCTTAAGGCGTTTCATGGCCAGAAGGGGCCTTTGTCGTAAAATATTCTCTGATCATGGTACGAATTTCCAAGGTGCCCATAACGAGCTAAATCGATTTTTCAAACAAAACTCAAACGAAATCCAGAATAGATTAAGTAACGATGGAATAAGGTGGACCTTCATTCCTCCAAATTCTCCCCACTTTGGTGGGCTATGGGAGGCCGGGGTCAAGTCAGTCAAACACCATTTTTACGCCGGACAATCGGTGATACTCGTTTAACTTTTGAAGAGTTTTCAACCTTATTAGTACAAATAGAAGCTTGCTTAAACTCCCGCCCCTTATGTCCCTTGTCAGATGACCCAAACGATCCTGCTCCTTTGACCCCCGCGCATTTTTTGATAGGCAGTCCTTTGATGTCTATACCTGATGCTGATATTACTGATTTGGTCGAAAATCGCCTCAACCGATACGAACTCATTCAGAAGAGACTTCAACAGTTTTGAAAGAGGTGGTCCGTGGAATACGTTTCACAGCTCCAACCCCGCAAGAAATGGAAAACTCCTTGTTCTTCAACCTTAAAACCCGGAGAGCTTGTCTTAATAAAAGAAGATGGTCTCCCACCACTGAAGTGGTCCGTCGGTCGTGTACAGGAGGTTATAACTGGAACTGATGGTGTAGTGCGTAGTGCAAAAATAAAGACTTCTACGAATACTCTGCATCGACCAGTCGCAAAACTAAGTGTCCTTCCTTGCTCTTAAAGGCTCTTAAGCCTTCAAGGCGGGCGGCTATGTTGCTTCGCTCTTTTTTTGTATTTCTTCCTCAACTTGGCAACACTGTTAAGAAGGAACACCTGCAACGAGATTGGCGCCAAGGGAGAAAGAAGAACCAGATTCATAGAGACTTTCATACCCTTCACTTCGTATTTAACCAATAACTATTGTAATGTTGTTTTTATATTTGAGTAAAATATTCCGTTTCTAACTAGTTATGATTTATTGTGCAAACTAAAATAAATGGTCCTTAAGTGGAAACAAACAATGGAACATAGTAATGTTTCGTCAGAAGATTGTTTTGAATACCTGAAGCCTCCAACATCAGAACTAAATGAGCATCGAATTCATTTTCATAAAGGTAAATAGGCGAATATTGTAATTATAATAATTGTCACACTCGCAATTTTACGAGCACAAACGGAATAAATTCAAAACAACAACATGAACATAGCCCTACCTTTTATTTGGGTTTGGGAGACTGTTAAACAAGCAAAACTAGTTTTAACTTCCATAGATCATCCATTACTCAAATGTGGTTGAAATCCAAATCAAAGGTAAATGAAACTCAAAGTCCAAACCACAATTTAATATTGATTGTCCTCCAAACGAACAAACCAAAAAGTTTAGCAACTAGTTTCGGTAAAACATTACCATCATCAGGCTTCTGTGGAAGATTTGCTTTCTTCCATGATGGATTCGGATGAATTCACAAAAATCAATCTTTAAGAAAAATCCAAAAGTGATTTAAAGTAAATATTTTCACTATTCCACTAAGATAATTATTGTGAAAAGATTTTTAGTTGACACAGTTTCACTCGATGTTTAAAAACAACTCGATTCACCTTTACTACTGTCTTACGATAGGATATATTGTGACCACAACAGGTACTAAAACTAGTTTTGTTCATTGAAAAAATGTACAGAACTAGTTTTGGCATTTCCAATTGCGCAAAACTAGTCCTGCCTATTTTATAATGCCCAATAACTGTATAAAATTGAAATTTTGTATGGGGAATATTTGTTGCTCAAAACTAGTTTTGTGTATTTTTTCCGGACATTGCCCAAATTCGACTATTGAGCGTAACATATACAGGGTGGGGCAATCTTCTGACATCGGAGGATTACATCGTTGTGGCTGGGTGTTCCAAAACCAAGTTTTACCTCTTACCACAACGATGTAATACTCCGATGTCAGAAGATTGCCCCACCCTGTATAACTATCTGGGTATGCCTTATTCAATTATATCAATTATTTATAAATTGACATCATCTTCTAAAATTACAAATACATAGATTTATCAAAGCACAATTCACTCACATCAAAACTGTCATAAACTAACTTAAAAATTAGTTTTTCGAGGTTAAGTGGAACTTTAAGCCGAGGATATCTCGAGCTTACGGCCGATTTCATAATGAATAACTGAAGTACACTTTACACTTAAGTCCACTTTACCTTTAAAGTAGTTGTTGCTGTCGTTTGGTCTATAATGAATATTAAATTGTCCTTCTCATGAAGTATCTTTTAAGTAATTTTTAAAGTGTTGGTTAATCTGGAATTTAGGTATGGATATTGACATAAAATAGAAAGATGCCATATTTGGCTGGTTTTTTGCTTCTGTCCAAATTAAGAAGGTTGAGTTGGTGTGTAAACCAACCAACGCGAGTTGGTTATTATGTATTACTAGCAATATCAATATTTATCCAACTAATGTGTATAATTTACAAACTAGCCAAAAATGCTAGCTAATTTGCTTAATTTCTTTGTGGTTTGATAGCGATAAATTTTGTATAGTCTATAAACTAGCTGGATAGTATACAAACCAGCCATTACTCGTAGCTATTTAAGTGAAAATATGATTTTTTATCAAAATAACCAGGCAGTTGGATAGTTTGTATACTATCCAGCTAGTTAATATACCAGCCAAGTAAATACTTTAACCGTAACATTATACATTTTATTTACAATCATCATATTTCGATCAAAATTAATAAATTCACGTTTCGTTCTGAACACACCTGGAATATTACATTTAACAACTGTCACCAATGTAAATAAATATCTTGTAATAAGAATTGTAATATTCTTCAAATTCAATAAAAATTATTAAAAAAATAATAATACCTATTTAATACACACTATACACACTTTACTTACCCTAATAGGTATTTCGTAAAACAGTTTCTTAAATCCACCAGGATTGCACACTCCGTGAGTACAGCCTCGCACATGAGGTTTCCTTATTATTTCCATGTAAGGAGGCACATCTATATTATATTCAACTTCCAAAATTGTCCATGATAATTTTTTAAAAGAATCATTTCTGATGTACAGTTCTTTTCGAACCTGAAGGCCAAATGGCAATATACCGAAGTTGACAAAGGGACAGGAGAAGAACATGTTTGATTTGTATTCAGGCGGAGAACTTGTCTGTTTACAGGAGCACCTAGAAAATTTTTTTCAAAATTACATTTCATTCATTCATCAACTAGTTTGTACCCTTGTAAATCGTTAATAAACAAAATATGTGAATCCGTAACTTATCTTACTGGAATAAGCTGAAGCGTGAAATTGATTTATGAAATTTGGGCGGTTTGATACAATCAAATATACAGGGTGAATCTCGATTAACGGGACGGTGGTTTATAGCGAAACGGTGGAAGTTTTGAAATGTTTGTCACTTTAGTAGTTTGTACATTCGTATAAGCTACATTTTAAAACTATTTTCTAGTAAACAGGATGTTCCAATAAAGTATGGCGTATCAAAGTTATATTTTTCTCATGAAACGCCCTATATTTTATATCATTTTCTGATTTCCCCTGAAAAATAAAATATTTTTTCATAATGAATCCATATACCTAAATACAGAGGGTTCCGAGTTATGCTGGCTTTTTTAAAAATGTGAAAATTTCGAAAAATATTAATAACTCTTACATCTCAATAGTTGGACACTCGTTAATCATGTTTTTAGACCTTATTCATGTGAGCGTGAGAATGCTCAATGCTTCATGCTCAATGATCAATTTTGCCCATAACAAAATTTTGAATATCTATTACCGCATATCTATGACATTCGTGAAGATTTTTGAATATATTGAGTATTGTTATGATGTATTTATTTATTCATACCCAACAATATATCTGGAATAGGTCGTCACTGACAATGAAAATATGTTTAGCTACTTTTTGAGAAAAAAAATTCAACATTTTATTAAAACGCTCAACGTGATTGCCATTGCCAAGAAAGTAATGACAACGTTCACGTTTATTCCAAAAATGTTTATCAGCGATTCTTAGAGTCATCCATCATTTCCCAATTTTCCTGAACGTGCTTATCTTGATATTATACTATCACCTAGTTTTATGTGATTTATGACTTCACTAGTCAATAGAAATTTTCGATTTCAATTCAGTTCAATTGTTCCTATTGGTGTTCCGTGATTTAAATATTCTCAATTTTTTATCACGAGGACACTTTAGAACTAAGGTGCAAATAAATATACCATAAACTATCAATTAACTCAAAGAACGAACACCCATTGAAATCGTAATAATAATGCCGGAAATAACAGCGAACGTGTTATAAGAGTTCACTGCTCGTTTTTCGCATTTATTACATGAAAATAAAAAGGTGATCTCACGAAGGTTCTATCTAAAAATGAAAATCGACGGGTTTCAGGACTTAATTTGCCGATTTACGATATAATGATGATATTTCTTTTTTCTGGACCATACTGTATATTAGTATAAATAGGCACATATGAACCTTTTTTTTTGGTGCTCCGTAACGTGAATTATGGTTCATAATACAGTCACTAGAGATGGGGGTACAATATGAAATAAACTATTAAATCGGTGTATTATGTTCAGGAAATTTGTTTTTTGAAATATATCGTATCGATAAAATATTATAATTTTGGACCAGCTTTCGTTTAGCTGAAACCAGTTATGTGAGAAATATTCGTTTATTTACCATTAGTAATATTTTTCAAAAAGAAAGGCTCGATTTTTTTTGTGGAAATGCATAATTTTCATTTTTCCGACTTTAGAATAGCTGAAACCAGTTACAAGAAAATACGTTTCTGTTTTACATGTTAGACAATTTTCTAAACACAAACAAGCCAAAAACTTCTTGCGGAAATATACCATTTTCATTTATTGATAAAATCTATTGTAGATTGGAACTTAAATCACATACAGACATCACAATTCATAAATAGTTCAGTCCACCCAGCTTTCAATAGTATGATACATACAGCCTTATTCATAGTCATATTTAGTGGCAACTAACACACCACTAACATCCCACTAAAGAAATTCGTATTCATAGACGTATTTAGTGGCTACTAAGATCTTACTAATTTTAGTGGGCAATACATTTCTTAGTGGCGTTACAACGGGTATTTAAGTTACTTTTATACCTAACCTAAAAAGTCAACAAACGTCAAGCACGTAAAATCGAGCGTTCACTTCGTGTTTGTTACTGTATACCTATCTCTTACATTTGTAAAATATGGAAATAATTCCTCATGTAAGTATATATTTTGATTGGCAGTATCTGCAGAATATTTAATCAGTTAATATAAATTTCTTCTAGAGAAAAAGACCCCGGTCACAAAATTGGGACAATTATCAAAAGGATCTATTTATTGAATTTTTAAAAGACGAGATCCCCATTATCGAGAACAAAACCTCTATTTTGCAGTATATCATTCGTTATAATGTTATGTATAATTACAACTGTAGGTGCTTTTGTTGTATCCAAATTTATGTTCATCCCATTAAAAAAAAACATCTAAATTTATTTTTCATCACACCAAACCCTCTTTCAATAATGTTTCGGGTGTAGATATGTGTTCAAATTTCATTTGAACAAGGAGCAATTCAAAATAAATTGTTTGGCCCACCCTATACATGCTAGCGGAACCGGGGTGTCGGATCACATGTTACCGGCGCATGCGTGCCATTTCACTGGCTCATGCGTGGATGAGATACGGCCTACGTGACCGGAACCGGGTACTAGACATGCGCACGAGGGAGGTGATTGGCACCAAGGGGATGGAGCCGCCCTGGTCTACGTGACTTCTTGTTCAACCTCCATTAAGAGAGGTCCAGTTTCATTTTTCGAAATTCTTTTCTTTATCGTTTTTTATTATCTTCTTTTTATACGTCGTGAGACAAATTCTTAATACCTACTATTTAGTGGTACAATAGTTGTAGTGAAAAATATACCAGATATATATTTTAAGAAGGTTATAAAGCCACGTGTCGGTCATAGTAACTTCAGTGTTTGTGTGTACGTGGAAGAATTTTGGTAAAGTACAACAACCTTTCTTAATATTAACTTCAGCTACAGACGATCTACAGTTCAGGCCAGTTATAGCCCAATTTTTAATACTTACAATAGTTTTTATTAGTGGAAACTTTCTATACCTCATGCAGCAATGCTTATTGATTAAAGCATCAATATTGTAACGAACTGCTTAACTCTATTATACCTTTTTTTATGTAAATTATTTTATAGTAACTTTTGCTTATGTTTCTTGTGTTTATTTTTACACTGTTTTTATTAGAATTAAGATCGCGGTAGATAACTGGGCCTAGTTAACAAAATTAATTGTTCCGTAATATTGAGTATTTGTGTTTGCATGTTGTTTTTTTTACATAATATTTTATATATTTGTTTTTACGCCAATTTAGTAAAGTAGATACATTAAACGATTTATACTTTCTTGTGGTTTGAATTCTTCACTTTAAGTGTAGAACATTTTAGATCAGCGCTGTGGAAATATACCTTCCACTTACCCTCTTTCAGAGTATCCTACAGTTATACTCTGACCTCTCTTATGTAGACGATAGGAAACTATAGCCTGTTCTATACATAAAATGGTCCTTCGAGCCGGATATGTCAAAATGACATATCTATTACATTTAATCCAGAACTAATAAAATAAAATAAATCATAAAATCTTATAATAAAAGATTGTAAATTTCTTTCTTTCAGTATTCAGTACTAATACCCTCGCTAAATGAATGGCGATTTCTCACATAAGTCGTTTAATGATTCTGCAAATATATTTCTGATTAATATTTTCACTGTAAGTGTTTTTTCTCAAAATGTTCAGTGCGGTTGGAACGCAATAATTCACATTCTTGATGTGCTCATGGACTTCATTCTATTGCATTGCATTAGTTCGACCAATTTTAAGAAAATTCCGAACTCTTGTTTCGTGTAATCAGTGACTATTTCAAGGACTTGAACTTTTCCGTACTAATCACTAACGATAAATAGTGTTTAACAAAATTTGTTTTCTATTTCATATGTTTTTCTTTCGCGCATAAACTTTTGTTAAATTAGTTAATTTCTAGTTTCTAATAAACTTATTGAAGATTAAATTTCACTCCTCATCATGCCGGATACTGAGGAAGGCATTGATAGTCAAAAGACTTTGGTTGACCAAGCTAAATTAAACAAGCGAATCGCGAAATCCAATTTGACGAAACTAGAAAATTGGTTTGATTCAAATGGTCAGCGAGAATGTAGCGCAACTCTTTTACAATTAAAAATTGATCAGCTCACAAAAATTTATGATAAATTTTCTCTCGCTTTTGAAACTTTAGAAGATGACTCTGCGGTTTTAAGTTCTCCAGATGAGAGCGAAATATTTGACGAACGCTACTGTAAGTTATTATCCAGTATAAAAACAAAATTGTCACAAGTATCTGAAGTGAATGAACTGAAGCCAGATATTTCAAATAGCATTTCAATTTCTCCTAGGGTGCACCTGCCAGAAATCAAAATTCCGATTTTTTCTGGACAAATTACAGAGTGGGTGTCATTTTATCAACTTTTCGAAACAATCATTTTAAACAATGACAGCTTGCCGGCTGTTCAAAAATTTGTATATTTAAAATCATTTCTGAGGGACGAACCTTTAAAATTAATAGAAAATATTTTAGTGTCAAATGAAAATTTTGAAGTAGCTTTAAATATTTTGATAAAACGCTATGATAATAAACAAGTTCTGGCAAATTCATTGATTTCTGGAATACTGGATATTAACACTGTATCAAAAGGCAATGCGGACCAGTTGAGAAAGTTCCACACGTGTGTAATCCAAAAGTTAGAGGCATTAAAAAATTTAAACCTAACATCAGAACAATTGTTAGACATGTTTTTAATTTATTCTCTAGAAAAGAAATTAGATTATGCAACAAAACGTAATTTCGAATTTGAAAGAGATAATTCCGAATTTCCAACGTTGAATGACTTTTTAGTCAGCATCAATGACAGATGTACAGGCCTTGAAAATCTCAATTCTTTAGATAATTCTCAAAGTTCAGCAAAGAAAATTCAAAAGGTCTCTTTGGCGACAAACGTTTCTGCAACTCATAATTCAGTTGTACATAAACAAGAACAATGCATTTTTTGTCGTGGAAATCACAAAATTTACTCGTGCGAACAGTTCAGAACTCTCCCACACGAACAAAAATACAATTTCATCAAATCTAAAAATATCTGTCTAAACTGTTTCGGTAGACATTCAATTTCTAATTGCTCCAGTAATAATTACTGTTCCGTATGCAACAGAAAACACCATACGTTACTTCATAATTATAATACAAAAAATATAACTTCTCAAAATAGTTCTAATTCTTATCGATCTGATTCAAGACATAATACTCAAAATGATCGTAACATTAATGCTCCCGGTACGTCAGAGGCTAATACTAGCAACAATAGTGGTAATTCTCGATCCTCGAACGTTTCGAACCGAGAACCGACTTCTCATCAAGACCGCGTCTCATTAACGTCTAACACGAGTGCAGTAAAGGGTAATGCAAACTCGTATGTACTCTTGGGGACATCTCAAGTATTTCTTTATAGTTCAGAAGGACATAAAGTTTTAGCAAAGGCAATTTTAGACCCCGGAAGTCAACATTCTTTCGTAACTTCAAATCTCGTGAAAAGATTAGGTTATAATACATATGAGAATAAATTAAATATTTCAGGTATTGGAAGTAGTTCAACGGTTTCCAATAGTATGGTCGAATTAGTAGCACATTCTCAAGTAAATAAATATAAACTTAAAATTTCCTGTTCTATCTTAGAGAAAATAACTTCTAAGCTTCCTCAAGTTTTGGTTGATCAGGAAAAAATTAAAATTCCACCTGATGTGAGGTTAGCTGACACTGATTATTTCACGCCTTCAGTAATTGACATTTTGATTGGTTCAGATTATTATTACGATCTCTTACTAAATGATATAATACGATTGGGAAAAACTTTACCGGTTTTAATTTCTACTCAACTGGGATGGGTAGTGGCTGGTCATGCGCCAACAAAATTGAATTCTATTGTCGCGCCGATTTCAGGTATCGTGACCGCTACGGTGCATCCAAATAATGATAAAATTGATACTGTTTCAAATCCTGCTGCAGAAGCTATAGTTTTACATTCGGTTTCAAATAATGAGGAACATTTAGAGTCATTAGTTGAAAAATTTTGGGCTTTCGAACAAATACCTGATAGAAAAAATTCACTTTCGGCTGAAGAAAAATTAGTAGAAAATAACTTTAATTCAACTACGGTTCAACTAAACGATGGATCATTTCAAGTTGACTTGCCCTTCAAATCTAATACAGAAATTCAGAAATTGGGTCGATCATTGCCTACCGCAAAACAGCGGTTCTCAAACCTTGAAAGGAAATTTCAAAAAAATACTGAATATTTTTTAGAGTATAAAAAATTCATAGACGAATATCTTCTCCTTGGTCACGGGTCTTATGTTCCACTTTCGGAATATAATGAAAATTCGCAACTAAAATACTTTCTCCCCCATCACGCCATCTTACGTCAAGAAGCAGTGACCACCCGAGTCAGGGTGGTATTCGACGCTTCGTGTAAAACAAATACGGGTGTTTCTTTAAATGACGTCATGTATAAAGGTTTCCAGGCACAACCAAATCTCTTTGATATTCTTATTCGTTTTCGCGCTTTCAAATATGTCTTAGTCGGAGATATAGAAAAAATGTTTAGATGTATAAAAGTAAACCCTAACCAAACTTTTCTACAAAACATACTTTGGAGAGATGACCCAGGTAAACCTCTACAGTGTATTGAATTAAAAACGCTCACTTTCGGAACCAATTGTGCACCTTACCTCGCAACAAACGTGTTAAATAAAATTGCGAAGGATAACATGAACAAGTTCCCCTTAGCAGCTAAAAGTCTACTTTCTCAGACTTATGTAGACGATACGCTTTCCGGTTGCAATTCGTTAACGGAGTTACAACAATTGTACACCGAATTGAACTCTTTGTTAAGCCCTTGTGGATTTAAGTTACACAAGTGGCACTCTAACTCTAAAATATTTTCAAATACAATTTCTCTCAACACCTCTTCTGAATTTGACTTGAACAAAGAAGACGCTTCGAGTAAGGTTCTCGGCCTTAAGTGGAATACGGTTACTGACTGTTTCACAATTTCTGTTCCAAAATTCGAATTTTCGGGCCCACTCACGAAACGTAAAATACTATCATGCGTTGCGCAATGTTGGGATCCATTAGGTTTTTTAGCCCCAGTAATAGTACTGGGAAAACTCATTATTAAGGCCGCTTGGAGTTTAAAGGTAGACTGGGATACAGAAATTGAAGACGAATTTATAGAGTCAGAATGGGATAAATTCACAAAAGATATTTCCTCATTAAAACAACTGACTATTCCTAGATACCTATTTTCTGGGAAATCTAGCTTGTCTATTCAAATACATGGCTTTTCCGATGCAAGTTCCCGTGCGTATGCGGCGTGTGTTTACGTTAGAACGCTTTATGATGATGGGACATTGACAACGCATCTACTTACTTCTAAGTCCAGAGTGGCTCCTCAGAAGGTTATCTTGATTCCCAAATTGGAACTTTCCGCGATGTTATTACTGGTACAGTTAGTCGAATCACTTATTTTAGTATTCAAGGATACTTTCTCGTTTTCTGAAATTCATCTATATTCAGATTCCGAAATAGCTCTTTGTTGGATTAGCTCTCCTTCGAGCCGTTGGACCACTTTCGTCGCTAATCGGGTGTCCAAAATTCAATCGGTTTCATTTCCAGTAACATGGCATCACGTAAGTTCTCAAAACAACCCTGCAGACCTCCCCTCTAGAGGGGTACACCCCTCTGAACTTATAAATTCCAATTTGTGGTGGTACGGACCAAAGTTCCTTCAAGAAAATGACTTATTGCTGAAACCATTTCAAGCTGTCAAGGAAATTCCAGCAGCGTCACAAGAACAAAAAAAGGTTACGTTTCTTGTTCGATTTCGCCAAAATTCTGATGAATTTTGGAATTCATACTTACAAAAATTTTCTAGTTTCACAAGATCTCAAAGGGTGTTAGCTTATATAAGCAGATTTGTTCATAATAGTCAGCGTTCGAATTCAAAATTTAAATTCACGGGTCCACTATCAGTAGCAGAGCTAGATAGGGCTGAGACTACTTTAATTAAATTTTTACAAAAAATTCACTTCGCTAAGGAAATTTTTGAATTAAAAAATTCTAAACCTTTATCCAATAGAGGTTTACTCACCTTGCAACCGTTTATTAGGGAAGAAGATGGGTTGGTGAGAGTAGGGGGACGCTTAAATTCCGCTGATTTGACATTAGAGCAAAGGCATCCGATACTGTTGCCCTCAAAAAATCATTTTGTTTCCCTTCTGCTCAAACGAGAGCATATTCGTCTCGGCCATGTGGGCGCTCAAACTCTCCTATCGAATGTTCGGCTTAAATACTGGCCTCTTAATGGACTTAGAGAAGTTAAAAATATAATTCACAATTGTATAGTATGTTTTCGTTTGAAGCCCACTTCTTACACCCAAGTAATGTCTAGTCTACCTAGGGACAGAATAACTCCTGATAACCCTTTCAATAAAGTAGGAATAGATTATGCTGGTCCTGTGTTCATAAAAACTTCATCATTACGTAAAGCTCCACTTACAAAGGCATACATTGCGGTATTTGTGTGTTTGGTGACAAAGGCAGTTCATTTGGAACTAGTGACTAGTTTGTCTACGGAATCATTTACTCTAGCCTTGAAACGATTTATTTCGCGAAGGGGCAATCCGTCAAATATATTCAGTGACAATGGCACTAATTTTTCTGGCGCACGGAACCAGCTTTATGACTTGCACAAATTTCTTTTTCAAAGGGAGACAAATCAGGCTATTGCGGAATTCTGTTCTACGAATAAAATAAATTTCAAATTTATTCCACCAAATTCGCCACATTGGGGTGGCATTTGGGAGGCTGCGGTTGAAAGCTTCAAGTTTCACATTCACAATTCGCATAATCGGCAACGCTCACTTAACATTCGAATTCCTATATACAGTTCTGACACAAATAGAAGCAATACTCAATTCTAGACCGCTCTGCGGTATTTCAAATGATCCCAATGATTTTAAAAGTTTAACTCCGGGTCATTTCTTAATAGGTAGACCGCTTACGTCATATCCAGAGTTAAATGTACAGGATGTCCCTGATAACAGACTTTCAATTTGGCAACGGATTTCGCACATTCAACAAACATTTTGGAAAAGATGGTCAATTGAATATTTGAATCTTTTACAAAACCGACCCAAATGGTTAGCTCCATCTCGTAATTTAAAAATTAACGAACTAGTGATTCTTAAAGAAGACAATACTCATCCGTTGCAATGGCCATTAGCCAGAATTGTAGAGGTTTACCCGGGATCAGACAATAAAGTTAGAGCACTTAAACTCAAAACCGCGTTTGGCGAATATGTAAGACCAGTCACTAAGGTTTGTCCGCTACCATATGAGAGTTCTGAACCAGTTGTCGCATCATTCGGGACAACCAAATAAAAATTCAAATTATATTAACTTCCTCCGTGACCCGTGTGAGCTCTTTGCTCCGATCTGTGGGAAACCTCCCTCCTCGTTCTTCCTATAGGGGTACCACATTTGAATATTCTTCAAAGGATTATTCGCTATTGCAGCACTTTATTTTTTCCCTTCTCTTCCTTTTCCGCCTTCTTATTCTATCTTGAACCCTAACAAGATAGATTACAGTTTCTCCTTTAAAATTGAGGACACTAGAAATTGTATTGTCATTGTTCCTTGACTCTGTGTTAAGATGTCATCTTAAGGCCGGCAGTATGTTCAAATTTCATTTGAACAAGGAGCAATTCAAAATAAATTGTTTGGCCCACCCTATACATGCTAGCGGAACCGGGGTGTCGGATCACATGTTACCGGCGCATGCGTGCCATTTCACTGGCTCATGCGTGGATGAGATACGGCCTACGTGACCGGAACCGGGTACTAGACATGCGCACGAGGGAGGTGATTGGCACCAAGGGGATGGAGCCGCCCTGGTCTACGTGACTTCTTGTTCAACCTCCATTAAGAGAGGTCCAGTTTCATTTTTCGAAATTCTTTTCTTTAACGTTTTTTATTATCTTCTTTTTATACGTCGTGAGACAAATTCTTAATACCTACTATTTAGTGGTACAATAGTTGTAGTGAAAAATATACCAGATATATATTTTAAGAAGGTTATAAAGCCACGTGTCGGTCATAGTAACTTCAGTGTTTGTGTGTACGTGGAAGAATTTTGGTAAAGTACAACAACCTTTCTTAATATTAACTTCAGCTACAGACGATCTACAGTTCAGGCCAGTTATAGCCCAATTTTTAATACTTACAATAGTTTTTATTAGTGGAAACTTTCTATACCTCATGCAGCAATGCTTATTGATTAAAGCATCAATATTGTAACGAACTGCTTAACTCTATTATACCTTTTTTTATGTAAATTATTTTATAGTAACTTTTGCTTATGTTTCTTGTGTTTATTTTTACACTGTTTTTATTAGAATTAAGATCGCGGTAGATAACTGGGCCTAGTTAACAAAATTAATTGTTCCGTAATATTGAGTATTTGTGTTTGCATGTTGTTTTTTTTACATAATATTTTATATATTTGTTTTTACGCCAATTTAGTAAAGTAGATACATTAAACGATTTATACTTTCTTGTGGTTTGAATTCTTCACTTTAAGTGTAGAACATTTTAGATCAGCGCTGTGGAAATATACCTTCCACTTACCCTCTTTCAGAGTATCCTACAGTTATACTCTGACCTCTCTTATGTAGACGATAGGAAACTATAGCCTGTTCTATACAATATGTGTGCCCTATTATATCTTTGTTCTGCCTCATTTCTTGAATTCAATAATAGCGTTTTTGTAAAAAACTGTTTATTGTTATAAACAACCAAAGGATTTTGCTTTTCCAAGTAAACTTTCGGATTTCGGATTAATACCTAATCTAACAACCACTTCGTCAGATTCTTGGCCTCTTGCTTTGCGGCATCCGGCCATCCAGCAACCAACATCTCAAATACAAAATAAAATTTCCATTGTTGCCGCATTCATTTTTCTGCTAATATTATTTTAACTAGTGGGAAAAAAATATGCGACTATGAATAGGAAACGTTAGTGGCTTGTTAGTATGATGTTGGTGGCCACTAACTAGTGGTGTTTTAACATTATTTTAAGTAAACGACTATGAATAAGGCTGTTGGACTTTTAACAGTTCCATTGAATATTGACAACTACAAAAAAGAACTAAATATAATAAAACAAATAGCTGTTAATAATAATTACGATCCAAATTTAGTTGTCATTAAAAACAACAAATCCAAATCTTCGAAACAAAATGAATCAGGAGTTTATAAATTAAAATGTGGTAAAGACAACTGTGATAAAATTTATATAGGTAGAACTTTTAGGAATTTTAAAACTAGAATTTTAGAACACATTCGTAGCTATGAAAACCAAAAATCAGATTCCAACTATTCAAATCATTTATTAGCAAACCAACACTCTTTCGATTCAAATTTTGAAATTTTGAAATTTTGCATATAGAACCTAAATCCCTCAAATTAAATCTTTTAGAAACCCTTGAGATAAATAAAAACAAATATTCAGATAATCTTCTTAACGACCAACTTGATTTAACAATTCTCTCTTATTAAAGCTTTTTACCCAGAAAGGTTCCTGTAGGATTGTTGTGAATGAGTTTCCAGGTAAACTTGTTAAATATTTTAGTTAATCCCATATTTAGATAAATTCTTTTTGCTTTTTTATTTTATTTCCTTGTAAATAGATTGTGATTTTATTGTGAAAATTAAATATCCATATGATTTAGTATTAAGGCACTGTATAAATTGAAAAGTTCTCATTATACCTCCATTCGTTTGACAAAGCTACTGTGTTAGCGAAACGCGTTACTTTAAGTTTAAATGTAATGTAGATTTAACAAATTAAAATTGTTTGATTCCATAATTTAGTATGGATCTACATCAAGTAAAAGCCTCATCTATTCAATCGTTCAAGTATTGTCGGGAGATGGTTACCAGTGCTTTTACTTCAATGCAGGCATCTCTTCCGAATATTGGAGAGCCAGGAATCATAGTGCAGGTTTGTGTCTTGAGATTTTAAGTGATATTAAGCTGATAGAAATAAATACTATTCATTGATCTGTGTTAAAGGTCGGGAAGAGGATTAAACTTAACTTAATATTTTTAGGTTTCTATTCTAATAACACATCAACAAATATTGAATAAGAGAAATTTTCATTTTTAGATTGACGAATCGAAATTTGGGAAAAGGAAGTTTTCATTTATCTACAAGGCACAACCATCTGTACAAATAACACCTGGTCACATATTTCCGCAGAAGTTCTTTTGCGTCTGAAATATAAAGCATAAAAAAGTTTCAATGTTACTGGTTTCAGTCGGGAAAATAATGCATTTCCGCAAAAATTTTTTGTGATTTTGTGTTTGTGCTGTATACTTACTGAAAAAACAAATTTTATTTTGAAACTGTTCCAATATAGCCAATATAGGTAACTAGTTTCAGTTATTTTCGAGTCGGAAAATGATTGGGGAGGCATCTTCACAATGAAAAAACAAAAATTTTTCCTCAAACTGGTTTCAGCTAAAAAAAGTTCACCCGTACGTTGTTTCGATACTTTACACCGTAGCGCCCATTTCTATATATGTCAAATTATTTTATGTAGCTACCACAGTATACCAAAACAACCAGTAGTGCATCTCAACCTCGCGCATCGCTTGTACGCAATAATTTTATTTGGCCTTGAAACGGCCATTTGGGTTTAGATCCGAGGTCCGTATTAACTAACATTTCTACTTTTTGGTCAGGGAAGGATTAGTATAATTTGAAGTTGTTAAAATTATATTTCGAAGAAAATGTTATTAAGTAGATTAATGTTATGAATAATATAAAATACATAATTTGAACATGTTACAAGGAAAAGAATTTAAAATCGGCAAAAATAGCAAAACTAATTGTAATAAAACAGATTTTTATTGAACACAGTTAAATTTAATCCTATAATAATTAACTACAAATTAAGATTACATTACATTAAACGTGACGCCAAATAATTTATCCTTATTATCTTTTTTAAAATTCTATTTACCTAGGTATATATGTCTTTAAGTGTATAATACAATCGTACTCTTATGTATAAATTTTTAATAAATAAAACAGGAAAATCTGGGCAAGGAGGCGTGAACAATATTTCCTTGCATCGTTGAACAAAATTGCTGACAATATTATTTTTTACACTGAAATTTTGAATGAAGAATGAATCGTCTAGTATTATAGTCGACAAAACGGGAAATAATTGAAAACTATTTTTTCGTCAATCGACGAAACAGGAACATACTGAACTAACTAATTCAATATTTCATATTTATGTAACTAAAAAAAATCACTACCGACAATCTCAACTACCGGCATTTATATAAATGTAGACCTATCGTGCCTATAATGACAATGCTATAATCTTTGGACATGCTATACTTACCTCAAAAGATCTTTGGGAAATCTAAAAAAAACTTTTTTTTATAATATATATAAATATGATTAACTTCTGCTTCGACTTCTGCAGTTCTTTGCAGCACAAATTACACCTGCTTATTTGATGACTGCCACTCAATAATTAAAAAACTATAATTCACACACACGCCACTGCTTACACGACTAAACCAAACTAAACTGTGCCTATTCCGACGCCGTCCCTGCTGAATTTGAAAGGTTTCTAAACCGAAATGGCGAACTGCGCTCAACCGATGCGCGAGGTTGAGATGCACTACTGGTTGTTTTAGTATACTGTGTAGCTACCACAACATTTTGAGGTTAGTAATACCAAATCGTTACTGACAATTTATGGCCAATATTCACTCGGGTGACAAACGTCATCCATCGTGAATAATGGCTATCATAAATTGCTCGTTGGTGACATTTGTAAATATTTTATTTCCAAGTCACTCTTAGAAAAAAAAACACAGAAAAATATGATGTGTGATGTTTGAATATAAATAACCGAATAACAGGATATTTAACAACTAAAATAAAAATAGAGTAGCCTTTGTTCTTCTAAATGGTTTGACCCGTTCCGGAAATAAGAATGAAAGGACGGACAGTCCAATTTCATAATATATTAGTATATGCAACCACAAATTTCAATATTTATCAGGTTTACAGTAACAAACCATACTGATTGACCGCTGCAGAAGAATTACATGATTTAGTTTGTATAACTGACCAAAAAACAAATATTTTCACATGAATGGTTTTAATATGGGCTTTGGTTAAGGAAATTAATTTAATGGACTTACTGGAGTGAGTCCTCTTCCTTTTCTATTGACATACACACTTCGATTTCTGTACAAAGAACATCAACTGCCTACAAACACAAATAATACTGTTTAAAATTGATTTAATAATAATTATGCACAAAGCATCGTACTTCACTCAGTGCTTTTCCACTAATATTCTCCCGCTCTATTACGATAAAATCTTCATTTTCCTTTAAACTGATTAACGGAATATTGAGAATGTAAAAACTGAAAATAAATAACATCATACATTCATACAGGGTGCTTCCAAATGACAAAACGTTTGCATGTAGAGTAGATATCTCTCCTAAAATTGAACAAAATGATAAAAGGATTGAAGGATCCAGCTTATTTACTTTCCGAATACCTGTTGATAAATATAAATGTTGAAATTTGATAGCTTCTAAATGAATCAATAAATTGATTTGACTGTTGGCATGTTTGTTTTTAAATGTACCTAATATTGATGGAAAAACATTTTCCAATTCTTGATCTAGAAGTGTAGATACATTTGGAAGAATATCTCACTTTTACCCTCTCATTTTTCATGCCATTGGAATTTGAAGGTATTTTTATTTTATTATCTATTTCTTTATGGTTTTCACGTGATAAACGCATATGCTATACATATCAACAAATTTGTAGTTTTCAAGATATTTAATGTTTTCATGTATGCAAGATCAATTTTTAATAATGAAATGAAAAATATATCTTTCTTGTATTTTTTTCAATAACTACCAAACTATCAATGGCTAGAATATGTATCTATCTATCTTGAAGTTATCATGTTGAAAAATTGAATTTTTCATAACTTCAACAACCCCTCAATCATTTTGTCCAATTTTACTTATTTTACCAGAGTTATCTACATGCAAACGGTTTATCATTCGAAGACACCTTGTATATATTATTAAATCCATATAATCAATGTCAATCATATTCCAAGAAAATCTTACCAGAAAAAAATACTGTGATAACCAAATGTTTTTGAGTCCAGACATATATCAAAGTCAAATTCCGTAGTAGCATATGGCGCTATATTTGCATAGTAGCATTTTTGTGTAATCCAATTCTCTTCTATGTCACCGATGTTATCTGATTTGTTATTTCTAAATTTCCACTCACAATTTAAAGATAGAGCACTAAAAAGTCATTATCATAATTAATTGTCTTATCAAACGTGGAATTATTGTTTTTGTAAACTTATTTCGAACATTTCATACATACAGGGTGATACATAAGTAATTGGTGATATTGTAACTCTTCGCTTATAAGTGTGTGATCAATTTTCACAAAGAAAAAATTATTTGAAACGCAATTGCTTTATGCGAAAATATAGATAACATATTTTATAACAGCTCATATGAATCAATCAGCGCCGCCACAACAGTAAAAGTTTCAAGAAAACGGGACAAACTCTTTTTTTATATATTATGGTCACTTGCTTGGTATTTAGTAGGTTATTGTAGCATATAATTCGAGGGTATTATTTTTGGACGAATAAAATCAGTGGAAGTATTCTTTGCAGTATTATTCGCCAATATTACAATTACTATTTAGCGACGTGGAAACTGTGAACGTTGTTTTGAGTACACATCATTTTGTATTTTCACGGAAAACCGAGCTCGAATAATCTAGAAAATTTGGTTGTTCCGACTATTACAGTGGCAAGTATCGGAAGCGCTCCAGCACCGGCAGTCTTCAAGCATTTCTGGGTGCTGTATGACCCTGATGTTTATCAAGTGGTCTAGTAACTTCCTACCGTTTGCATTTTTCCGTTCCCTGTACAGTCAGCGCAACAGGTCACTCTCGCTGTATAGGAAACGGAATTGAAAATCAAGCACTCCGTTCCTTAGCTGATATGAGCGAAGCGCAGCAATGCCGCACGCGATTAGGCATTTTCCGTGTATTATCTATGATGATTATAACAGAAGTTGGCTGATGTGCGTGATTTGTTTCCATTTATTACTCGCAGAATTAATGTATAACCTACATCTATCACTAGAAGAGTATCTGGGTATAGGGGTGCCAAAGTAATGCAAGCAGGTCGGCCATCCAGCAGCGAGATAAGTTCAAGAAGGAGACCTCGCAAAAAGCGATTATTGATGGTGAACATCCCACAGAATGCCACAAACGCTATAAGAAATGGCAGTGCACATTGAACATTAATTTGGATTGCTATAATATCATTTATATGCTTTATAGCAGTTACAAAGAAATCCTATATATTTGTAGTTCTGCATGAATAAAGTTCGGTTTGATTGTATTAAGCTGTCTCTCCTTCCGACTGAGAATCAAAAAGGTTCAATAAATTATTTAAACGTAGATACATGTGTGATCGGACACAGGGGCAGTGGAACCTTCGCGTATATCTGCCCGGAATCGGAGTGCTCCATTGTACATTCCGTTTCCTATGCGGCGAGAGCGCCCTGTCGCGCTGATTGTACAGGGAACGGAATAATGCACCCCGTATATACTCAGAATTTTAAAATTAGCAAAAAAAAATTATATTCTCACCTTCTGTTTCGTACGATAATAGTGAAATTTTTGATAGACTTATTATAAACGTGGCCAAGATATATGGTGAAACCCTCCTCATTAATTATTTCTGTATTTGCTGGAGGTATCTAGAATAAAAAGGAAGAAAAAGTAGCCAATCTAGCCATCTACTGAAATTCCAAAATTCAGACAGACAGGCATAAAATTATGAAATTATGATGAGAAAAAATTCAAACAAATAAGTTGCTTATATTGTATATATTTTCTTTAACCAAAAAATGCGTCAACCACTAAAATTATTGGCAGTTCAGTATTTACGATAGAGTTACATTATGATTATTATGAATTGTACATATTGATGGCTTTTAGGAAATTCAAGGAATCGTTGTTTGGTCTCTGAGAGCTAACTGTGAGGAGTTGGGGATCTTATGCTGTCTTCGTTGGCTTGAAACTGGGGACATTCTAGGATAATATGTTTAATTAACATATTTTAATTAATTACTTCAGGCACATTGAGGTGAGTCTTCCTTATTTAATATGAACTTGTGCGTTAAGGCCCTTAATCGGGCAACTTTAATTTGTTCAGCTATTGTAGTCGGTAGGGAGGGGGTTTCTCTTGACACTACTCCATGCATTTTTTCTTATGGTTCTGAAGGTTCCATTTATGTTGCCACTTATCTACAACAAAACTCCTGACAGTTGCTTTGTGGTCTTGGTGTATCAGCTCCAATTTTGGGGTATAACTGTTGCTGACTAATTCTTGCTGTAACGTGGAAAAAATGGTTTCACCAAGCGCATATAATACAAACCAATAACAACTCATTTTCATACAAGACATCGATGACAAGTGAAACACAATTTAAAACCTTTTTAAAATGTAGAATGCTAGTGATATATACAACGTATTTTCAAAATAGTTATTCCAAGTATTCTCCTTGAGGTGCAAGCATTATTGTTTTTTTTTTTTGATAATTTGAACATTTTTTATTATGAAACAATTTTAACTTGTTAAAATTTACATAATATTTACCTAAACTTGAAGTTGTGACGCGTTTCGTTAACACAATAACTTTATCAAACGAATGGAGGTAAAATGAGATATTCTTTTTTTAATTTCTTGGGAAATTAAACCACAATATTTTTGAATTATTTATTTCAACGTTTCGGTAGCGTTCCAGCTACCGTTTTCAAGAAAAAATAAGTAAAAATTGATTTTTATTCCCAACTGACACAACGGAAAAAATTTGATAACTAGACAAAAAAAGTATCAAGAAACGCGTTTTATTAACAACATTTCCAATATAAGCGAAAAAACGCGCTATTCCAATTTAAAAACCGTTCCTGGAACGTGCACTTCACTGGATTCCATTTCTAGTAGACTATCATATCGTTGAAATGTCATAAAATGAAATATTTCATTTGACATTTTACCGGGGATATGATCTACTATGAATGGACCTTAATAAAAATTTGATAACAAAATTTTGCAGTCTGAAACTTCAAAATATTTTTGATTGTCTAGTTGTCAAATTTTTTCCGTTGTGTCAGTTAGGAATAAAAATCAATTTTTACTTATTTTTTCTTGAAAACGGTAGCTGGAACGCTACCGAAACGTTGAAATAAAGAATTCAAAAATATTGTGGTTTAATTTCCCAAGAAATTAAAAAAATAATGAATAATATACCACAAGGAACATACAGAAGATATAATGAGATATTTTCAATTTATACCAATTTATACGGATATTAACAATAAAATTATGATCTATTGACATGGAAATAAAATAAAAATAAATAACAAATTATTCCATAATTTAGTATGGGTCTACATCAAGTGAAAGGCTCATCTATTCAACATTTTTTATCTTTATTTTAACGTTTACTGTTTTTTTTTAAATAATGGTGGCCAGCAGTAAGTCTCACTCTCATCCTCACAATGAACGACTGATGTACCAAATCTCGTATTTCCATCAAGTATTCTCAATACGCCGATGATTTGTCTACTGCCGAGGAAAAAACGTTTCCACCATCCACAAACTTCTGCACAGTAAATTTGCTGAAAGATAGGGCTAATAATCTACATATGTCGTTATCAAATTAATCCAGTCATGAAATTTAGTAGGAGATCCCCATTCCGTACACATCTTCAATCTTCGTCAACTGCTGTTAATCATTGCAAAATTCTTAGATTGATTTTTGAATCTCGTATTAATTGGAAATTTTATATCAACAATCATTTAGGCATTTATTTGAAAAGACTTAGAGCGGCCGTACACGGACCACATTTCTGCAGTCGAGACAACCACAAAAATGTGGTCAGGTCAACTGCACCTTGCGGTCGAACCAGTGACATTTTTGTGGTAATATGAACCGCACGTGTGGTTGAAGCGACTGCAACCACATCACAGAAAATAGTCTCCATGGCAAACAACTTTTCGATACACTCGTTTAGGTACAAATGACTTCGAACGCGACGACGTAACGCGGTTCACACGACCACAAGAATGTGGTTCGTGTACGGTGGATGCAGCAGCGACCACTCGGCGGAGTTCGACTGTAAGTGGACTGCAGATGCCCGTTTTGACCGCAGTGAACGCCCGTGTACGTATGGTACAGTATTTCTTATGGGTAGCTTGAGTTTGCCGAAACGCGACTGCAATTCTGTGGTCGGGTCGACCGCAAAATGTGGCTCGTGTACGGAGGCTCTTACTCTTTTCTTCCTTCTTTCATACACTGCCCAAAGTTCTGTAAAAATACCAGCTTTGGTTTTCTATATGTACTCCAATTTCTTAGCCTCTTCCCTCCACCTTAACGTAGCATAAAATCTGTCTTTTAATTTCTTCCTCCATTGCCGACCTTGTAATAATCAATCCGTTTCCAAAACCTTCTATCCCCCTGCTTAGACTGAACAGCTTCCTTTATTCAATGCCTCACTCCTCCATATTTTCCATACACATGTGTCGCCTAACATAAGAATTACCAATAAAGAAAGCCAAATAATATCACTGATTATCTAGTTATCGATTTTTTGGTAAGGGCACATATGGAAAAACGTAAATTATTTTCCGCCTACCTCTATAAAGTATATTTCCTGACCTCACTGCAGGGAACAAAGTCTTACATTTCCTTCCTAGTGAGGAAAAGTAAAAGTGACGTAATGGTACGTCATCAATGAAATAACATACAACATTGACGACCTATACTATATAATAGTATATAAGTATAAATTTTACCGTTTATTTATAGAACACCCTGTATTTTGCAAAATAAGTACAGAAATCAGTGAATTGTTATTCCAATTTAATGATTTTTACATTGATAATTTGACTTTGACAGTTCATAGATACATCTGGAGTGCGTTCATAAACGTTACAGAGTACACATTTCTCACACTTTTTTGACAACCATCGTTCATAAATGAAATTTTTATTACTCTGCAACTACTTTCCTAGCTTTCATAAATATACTTTGACATTTCCAATGTACACATTTCTAGACCGCGGTATGGAGCGTGGTAATATTTTATCCGAGTTTGCACTCTTCAAAAATGTCAAATAAGTCGTAGTTTTTGTGACCGGATAGAAATACAAAGTTTTTAAAAGAACTCAAGAATAATCAATATGGATCAGTACATTTTTTTTCACTATATTCTCAGAGTAATTTTTTATTGATATATCTTAAAGAAGAAGTAGCAAAAAGAGAAGAGGCAAGAAAGAAGAGACACGAAGAAATTATAGATGTAAGGAACAGATTCATTGAGGTAATTTCCGAAAAAATGGATAAACTAATAGAAAAATTCTAACATTTATTAGTTCAATATGTTCTACATTGTTTAAAGTAATATAGGAATTATAACAATAAATAGTATCAAAATTTTGGTTGTACATTTAAGATATTTTAACTGTTTCTGATCTTACTTGGTTGAAATATAATATATAATTTCAAGAGAATTTAACAAATTTATATAAAATTACCCAAGTTCTCACATTTCATTTTAATTAGTACTATTTATTTTTTCAAGAGAAACCATTAACATTTCTTCTTCGTCGTCACTATCGCTCTCATCGTCAATATCATCAAATAAAAGATTTTTTGCACCGAGTGCAGCTGCCAATGTTACAATTTTACTTTGGTTTTGGTTCATCATCAAATTTTAAAACTCGACGACAGTTAAAATTTGACAGTAAATATGTTACCATAATGCGTTCATAAATCACGGGTTACAATGTGCAATATTTCAAATGTCAATCAATTCCATCACAGAGTAAAGTGTTACTTTGTACATTCGTTTATGAACGCACCCCTGGTTTTCGAGTTTAGGACAGAAATATTATATACCATGCTATAGTTCTTTGACAGATTAACAGCTTCAAAGTAAGTTACGTACTCTATAATATATGTCAACAAAATATAAAATAATATTCAAAGAATAAGTGATTCAAGCGAATTTGAAGATATAAATAATACTTTGGATAGAGATAGGCGGAAAAATCATATGTATAACATGGGAGTAGAATGCTTTTTCCTCCCTTGAATGATTACATTGATTACTGCCCGTCGCTAAGCGTCGTGCAGTAAACTTCATCCTCGGGAGGAAAAGTATCATTTTGCTTCTTTGTTATACAAATAGCTATTAAATTACTGAACAATTTAGTTATTTTAGGTGAAAAACTTCCTTCAAATTATTTTGGCAAATAGTGTTGGTACTGATACAGCTAGTTTTTGAAGCAAACTTATTGAAAAGTATCCAGCGGACATGACTATAGTCACTAAAAACTTCCACTTACTTCAATTTCTATCAATCTCTTGGAAAATTCAATTGCATCTCCTACCAACTCAATCTGCTGGAAGGTGTTATTATCACACATTAAATATAATGTTTCTACATGAAGTCCAGCTTTAGTTGGTTGGAATATTGTGCTAATTTCGACTACCTCTCCCTTTTTAATTTTGAAATAAATTGGATACATCCAAAAGCTCGCATTAACTAATTCCATGCAGGAAGATATATCCTAAAATAAAAAAAAAACATATGTTGTACTTTTACTTTAAAAAATGTAATTAATAAACGGGATCAAAGGAATTTATTCAAATTATATTTTATAATAGACCACAACATATTTTACATATTGAAATATCTTATCAATAATTATTTTTCAGTTTCCGAATATATTTTCATTTAATGTTGTATATAACCCGTTATACCCTCTGACTTCTGACTAGGAATAATTTGTTAGAAAATATCAATTCCGAGTTTTAATTTAAAATTTAAAAGTTCCGACTGCGATATGATTGTAAAAATTCATGTTTCCCCACTGTCACGGAATAAGTAGCGCGCAAATCAAACAACCAAGAGAGGTGGAAAGCAGTGGATAGCAGTCTGAATTAATTATCTCTGGTCTGAATCGAGGAAGGCTGGAGAAACTGTGGAGAATTGTTCTGTGCTGGATGTCGAAGAAAAGTCTCTAGCATTGAACGATCCGTTTGCAGAAATATTTTACAATTTTTTTTCCGTTTGATTTGGTATTTTTTCTACTATCGAGTGTAAAGTAGGTACTTTAGACACACTTTCGAGTGCGTAAAACCTTATTTTACGCACTAGTGAAAAAAAAGTTCCAATATGTATGTAGTTATAGGTATCTGAATAGGTATAAGTTGGCGGTGAGTGACATTTCTCTGTGAATTGAATCTGACATTTAAAATTTAAATTGAGATCTTCCGACTATACCTAGGGTAATCAATTGTATTTTGATGTAAGTATTGAATATTTTTAGGAAACTATCATGTTATTTTTCATTATTATTATTATGAAGATGGATCTCTCAGAAGATTACTTCGCAAATAGTGTGGTAAAAATGAAATGATAAAATATTCCGAAAATGTTCTAGTGGTATATTACCTAAGCTTCTGTATTTTGAGTATTTTGATAAAGTTTTCGATAGTAGAAAAAATATTGTATGTAATTCGTGTGTAAATGCCTTTTTTCGACTCATGTGATTGTCACATTCGTCCAAAAAAGACTACTTTACACACTAGTTACATAAATAACTATTTTTAAATTTTCAAGATTAAGTAGTTGCTGCGGAGGTAAGACTATGGAAATATAATTTTAAATTAAAGGTTGGTTTTTCAATAATTGTTAGGCAGAAGTTTATTCAATATAATTAATATTTCATTTTCACAACAAGCATTATACTAATTTGGTAGTGTCATTGTATACCAATGATATAACGATATTTCGTACAATTAGGTCTCAATAATATTCCTTCCGTATTAATTTTCGTTTTTCAAACCCTGTTCCGGTTGCATTATTAAAGTTTTCCAGTCGTTTTCCTGCCAGGGCTCGTTGGTATTTCAACATGCGACAAATTTTATTTAGGTGAAACATTTAGACCATTGAAAGTCCGAATAAATGAACGCAAAAAGTTTTTCAAAGATAGGGAGTTCCTTAAGTCAGGTATTTGCAAACATGCTTAGAGAGATGGGTATCAAATTCAATGGGATTCGGCAAAAGAACATTGAAAGATCCCAATAATAAAAGACAAAAAATCAAAGGAGGTGCTTTGATACAACTTAATGCAGATAAATGTGTAGCTAGTATTTCAGCTGAATGTACTCAAATTTGATTGCCAATGCTAGAAAGAGAGATTTTCAATAGTCAATAACCTGCGTTATCAGGATAGCATCATAAGTTTTCATCCAGGTTTCCTTATGATTTATCATTGGAATAGTTTTCAATCGATACACACTTCAATACACAAAATCACAAAATTGAGTTATACATATTTTGAAAACAAAAATAATCATATACAAAAAAGTAACAACAAACGCGTTTCATTAACATTTCCAAAATAAGCGAAACAAAGGGCTATCCCAATAAAACCGTTCCTGGAACGTGCACTCCACTGAATTTCCTAGAAGACAATCATATCGTTAGAATGTCATAAATTAATAGTTATTTATGTAATAAGGATCATAAAGACGATCATTATGGTACAAGTCGTGAATGTTATCTGGCGAGGCGTAGCCGAGTCCGATAACACGGCGTGTGCCATAATGATTGTTTATGATTCGTATTACATAAAAAATTTTATCTGATGGCATTTATATCAATACATTTTCGAAAAATTTAAAAAGTGCATTTTCGACATGTCACAATGACAACTATTTTTAAAGGAGTAAGTATTGTGTATAATCCATTGGAATTAATATTACAAATTGATTAAATTGTTCTTTTACCATTTATAATGAATAGTTTTGTACATAGTTATGCATTTTGAATAAACTTTTTTTATCAAACCATTACATGTTTTCCTTATAGAATTTCATTATGGTACTTAGTCCCATAATGAGCTTCCTTATGTCATCAAAATTGAGTGACATAACGTTGTCATTATGACATGCCATCAGATATTTTATTTCACATTTTACCGAAAATATGATCTTCTGGGAATGCACCTTAATAAAATTTGACAACAAATTTTTGCAGTCTTAAACTTCAAAATAATACTGATTGTCTAGTTGTCAAATTTTTTCATTGTGTCAGATAGAGACCAAAAATGGTTTAAAAGCTAATTGATGTTAACAACGGTAGCTGAAACGCTACCAAAACGTCGTAAAAAAATATAAGATCATAATATTGTGGTTTGAGGAAAAAAGAGATAATCCCGTTACAGCTGATCTTTTCTTTGAAATTTCCTCCTCTTTTTTTTCCATATTATTCCAAGAATTTCTTTCATGTCTTTTTTGTATTGTAGTATATATTGCTGTAGAGTAACATATAAGAAAGCGTTTCCTGTTTTTGTTTTAAATAATTAAATAATAACAATGAGATAGTATTGATAATAATTTAACGACTCACATCAATATTCTTGAAGAACCAGTCATCCTCTGTCATGAAAAAAAACTTGCTCGTCGTTCCTCTATTCTCTAGAATTATAGAAATAAGTACATATTGGCTCACAAGGCAGCTGCCACAATCTATGGTAGAGTTTAGGGCTTCTCTTCGTTTTTCTTCGAATCTGCAATACGGCTCGCTATGTTCCACAAGATTGGTATTGGATTTGAAAACACATGAAATCAATTTTGGTGCATCTCTTGTAGCAAAAATATGGGTATCTACCAATTCTCCTAAATGAAAGTGAAAAGTTATTTATTTAGTTGCCAGATACAAGCAATAGGCCGGACGAACGTTCAAAACGCAGTTAAGTGAGGTGATGCAAGGGAATTAACTGCGGCATGAACACAAAGCTGCCAAGTGAATCCGTTCAATGTGGAAAAGTCTAATGAGATACCAGTGATGATAATGAAAGGGAAACCAAATCGAAAGAATAATTGTGGGAGGCAATGCGTTGGAGATGGGGCTGAAATAATTGTATTATTTTTCCTCGAAAAAATGAGGATGACGAGTCTAAAAAATTACACAAATATAGACAAAAAACTGCGGTTTAACTGATATTCAATATGGAGAGACTGTTGTCTATAATCTCCTTTTGCACAATCTCAGCTGACAATTTATTTCGCCCACGCAGTACATTTCAGCCTGCTACTCATCATCCGCTCGGCCTTTTTCTTAACTATTCAAAGTATGTAGGTACATTTGAGGGATGCAGTTTTTCACTACTTATTGTTTTTTTTTAAACGGTGTGTCTCATTAACACAATTTTTCCAGTTTTTTATTGGCAAATGTGAAAAAATAAACTCTGATCGTCCACCAATTCGGAATAATATATTTTTTGAAAAAAAAAAAACATAATTAGCTTGATTACCCAATTGATTTTTGAATCGAATATTATCTCTCAGTGTTCTGAAGACTTTGGGTTTGAAAGTCACAGTGGCAGTAGCACACATCCCAGCTGCCAACCTTTGAGTGTTATTGTTGAACATTATGGAAAAACTTGATGACTTTGGAAAACTTTCCAATCCAATAGCTTGTAAAGTCGGGCTTGTGTTGATAATTTTTATCATTTTCTGAAAATGAATTTCATGATAGTAGTTTGTTTCAAGAAACATTTTTTTGAGAACAGTCTCTGAGAAGTAAACAGCTAAATAAAGTGCTTCGCAAAAGATAAGGAAGATTGTGTTTTAACAATTACGATTCTTCAATACCAACTCTTCATACGTATTGAATATGAATCGACTGTTTGCTATCTAAACTGGTTCAATGGCGCATTTAACAAACGTAGGGCATCGTTAATAACTTGTTTTGCGTCAATCTGCTCAGTTACGTTCATATCAAGCATTAACAATTTTGTGAAGCCCATATCTCTACTTTTCTCAAAAATCGAACGTAAGCTAACCTTGTGCAATCTACTGCTTTAATTGAAGCTGGAAGACCAGATGCATTAAAAAAAACTGTTGTATGATACAACAACTACTTAGAAGTTCTCGACGGTAAACAGTCAAATGACTGTTGTACAGAGGTTAGTGCAATTTCTCTCGCGTTTCCATTCGCTCGAAATCTACGGAAAAGTCGTAATATGATTTTCAATGACTTGAAAAACGTCCGCAGCTTTTCTCAGAAAACGAATCGCCTCAATAATACAAACAGAACTACTAACTCCATCCGCACCAAGTTTACGTCAAGGCATCCTTCAAAGTTGACTGAATGAAGTGGAAACAAGACTGTGAAATTCTTAGAATACAACAAAAATGAAAGAAATTGCAAACAAATTGGAAGCAACACAATCAGTCAGAGAGCTACAGTCAACATACTACAGACAAAACCTCAGTGAACAAAAAAGATTTGATGATTTTCAACATAAATCTAATATTTGTGAGTAGTTCAGTTACGAATATATACACTGTGAAATGTAAATTGTGAAAAATAACTAGAAAAAAAAATTTCACCGCAGCGGCAAATCGAACCGCCATACTTCAGGTTTAACTTTTAAATTTCCCGTGTCTCCATCCTGCAGGCTACATCCTAAGCGGTTAATATTATTGAAGAGTGGTATGAAAACGGAGTCGGACTTTTTTAATCATAACTTCATTTTTTCATTGAACCAGAACGAATTTACTAAAATTAAAAGTGTATTTTTTATGAACACTATTTTGTTAAAAGGTGTCGGGGAGTGTAGACAAAAAGTATTTTTAGTGGACTGTATTATTGTAGGAAGGTGGTTGTTGACATCTGACTATAACTACCTTGTCTCCACTGACCACGAAAGGGTAAACTAACTACGTAGATCTCAATAATAGCTAGTTTATTCCAAAATTGATCTTCAATGGATTGAATTCTGAAGATCTTAACATTAACAAAAAAGAGCATGTTAAAATGTAGAGCAATAAATGACAAAGGCTTAAAGCCACTACTTGGCAACACTGTTTGGTTACAGTTTCGCGCTCAAATGAACTATATGCGAACGTATATAATATAACGTAAAAAAGGCACCGAACTTTACAAGAGTTATGTATACAAATTTTTAAACACTGAGATTACTATGTAATAGAGAAGTTGAGAATTAATAACCAAATCAATGTAGGGAGTTAACGTTGGTTGAAGCGAGAGACGTACCGGCTTTTTGGCTGAAGAACACGGCACCAAAAACGAGTTAGGTAGCAATTAGATGGTTACATATTTGATACTACTTCACGACACACACACTATAAATTGGAAATCACCTAGATTCCAACTTGGGGCAGATGATGCAGACACTAAAGGGTGATTTTCACAAAAGGGCCTGAATGCTGCGGCTGCTACTGAACAACTGAGACATAGATAATACAAGACACGGATAGATAGGACACTGCAATGTTAAGGCCTGAACCTGAGTTTCAGCGCCACCTGTTCGTTTGGAAGGCACTAATTTGAAAAAGTGGCGGTAAATTTGAATTTATAGTCCATTATCTGCTTCATATTTAATATTCCACTGGCCGCTGTATCAAACACCTGAACTCGGTTTAATAATAATAATTGATTATTATTAAACAGAGTTCGGGTGTTTGATATAATTGTGTTAATAAAATTTAAAATACAAAATTAATTCAATTAATTTATTGGTCTAATTACATATAAATATATAATTTTAATGAATATATATAATATATATACACGTACATAAATATATTATTTGTTTGTATAATAAATAAAAGTAAAATAGTGAAATTAAATCATATTATGTACAATTTCATAGAATATAAAGTATTATTTGGGAAATGACAAGTATTTAAGTAAAGGTAAGTTTACAATATATTTTAAATAATATAGTAGACACAAAATTTGAAATAAAATATAATATAAAAGGTGGATAACTTTTATGAAATAAGAATTAGAAGTAATATAGAATCAAAACCCTAATGTTTCGCTGGAGCACATCAAAACTAAATTAAATAACAAATATATACACATTTAAAAATAATAAGAAACTATAAAACTTAAAGATGAAATAAACAATTTAATTTGTTTAAATCTTCATTGTATCTGAACAATTTAAACTTGTTACACCTATCGCTAACAAAGTTGCTTTATCAAACAAATGAAAGTATAATGAAATATTTTTAATGTATACAGTGCATACCTAAATATAGAATTTTAGGAATATTAACAAAAGTGTTACATGGAAATAAAGTACAAATAGTGACTAAATACGGAAATCTACAAATATTTCTTAAATATGTGTACCTGGAAATTAATTCACTACAATCATTTTTGAATTATCTTCTAATTAAATAAGTTTAATAGAATTGTCGATAACTATTTAGTCGTTAAGAAGATTACCTGAATATTTGTGATTTCATTTAATCTTTTAGGGTTAAGCTGTAGAGCCTGGTAGTTTTCACTTCAGCTAACAAACCTGAAATATCAATAGAAAACATATTTTTACAAGAACTCATTTTTACATACATATAGTTATCTACTGATTAAAAAACAATTTACACCTTGAACAGTAGGCGCAGGAGTGTTCGGAGGCGTCACATTATGAGATTTTCCTAACTTAGGTATTTCAACATCAACTCCTTCTACTCTTGATGGACCAGGCTGATCATATACTACTTCCATACAACCTAGCTCTGCTTTGGACAATATTCATGGTTGTTCTACTAAAAGAAACAAAACAAATAGGTATTATGAAGAAGTAATAGGTTTAAAATACATTATTATCTGAGTGATGTAAAAATAACCCACCTGGGATTTTTGCTGGAACGTTTATATGTGGAACAGCAGTGTCTTTAAGTTTGTTCCCAATGATATCATCCTCAGTAAAATGGCAGTGACACACCCTAAAATTTGAATAAATTTTTTGGTTTGTCACACCATCTTCAGACAATCTTTTTTTGGCATATATCCACCCACTGTTGGAACAAAGTCAAATTCTTCCTAGGATTTGGAAAACAATGTTTGATACACTCTCCTTCAACAACAAAATAACAAAACACAATACAATTAATATGAAAAATCACTCTTCCAATAATGCAATCAGAAATAAAGGTTATGAATATAACATTTGTATAGCAGGTAGCTACGAGATCCTGCTATTCGCGCTATCTCTTCGTTTGGAAGGCACTAAAAACGTGGTTTGACCTTGGCCATATAAGTGTCTACCCCCTGAACTGAGAGGGAAACAGGGTTCGCGCGCGCGAAGGTTCGCTGTTTGTAGGGATGCGTCACCGACTACGCATGTTTCAGGATGGATGTACAGAGTGTACCTAAATTTGTATTCCACACAGTTGAAATTATACTGCAAATTCCAACAAAAGGTTTGACAGTTTTGTATAGGAATCCCTATGTCGCATAAATGACACAGTGTAGATACTACTACTACTACTACTTTATTCTTTACCTGGTATATTTGTCCTATTTCATAATTATGGAAAACAACATCATTTGGAATTACTTCGTAACTATTTTTGTATTTGTCAACCATTTGCTTTTCTGGCCTAGCTTTCACCTTCCTTCTCCTGAAAATTTTGAAGATTATACAAACTACTCGATTGGGAGAAAACAGTTTGCTTAGCCATAGAAAATATGTATTCCATTATCTACAAGTAGCGGTCTGAGACAATCTTTGCTTGAAATGTTCCTTTAAAAGTATAATATGAATATTATGAAAAATAAAATTTGTGCTATTTATGGAACATTTTGATAAAAAGTATCTTGGAATCATTTTATCTATGGTATAGTTTTTGTTTTCAACCATAAATATACCATTTTTTCACTCACTTTTGATATATAAAATCGTTAATTTTGATTTTACTAGTACAAACTGCACATAAAGCTCCATTTCCATCTCTGTAATCTGGAAAAGATATTTTTAAGTACATAATAACCACCAATAATAATATATTATAAGTAGGAACATAGTTTACAACACAATTTACTAAACTAATCGCTTTATTCCTTAAGTATGTACAGATGGAATAATCGGTACCTGGAAGATCTTGGAAATGTTTACTTTTTGTTTAAAAAAATTATTTACTCCTTTGAGAGTATCATTGGTGCCTTGAAAGTTAGTGACATTATCTGAATATATTATTTCTGGACAACCTGTTGATATTTTTTTTCTTATTCATGCCATATACGTCTCGAGCAGTTTCTAGTAATATACAGGGTGTCTCAAGATTGACGCCCGTTCTTTGAGAATATGAATCGGGGGGCTAAAACGAATTAAAACGTAAGAATAAAATAATTGCGTTATGTCCATGGTCAGCCAAAAACAAATAAGTAGCATCGTATTTTCATTTTTTTAACGACAATTTACTACTGCCATTTCTCGATCAAGTTCCATTTTAGCATCTAGATTGAATTGTTGGTTCCAACATGATGGTGCTCCTGCACATTATGGTAGACAAGTGAGAACATTACTAAATCAAACATTCCCCGACTGTTGGATTGGAAGAGGTGGACCCGTACTATGGCCTCCTAGATCTCCAGATCTAAATCCATTAGATTTTTTCTTCTGGGGTTTCTTTAAAGAAAATATTCACTTTGAACCTGTTGAGAGTGCGGAAGATGTAGTGTAGCTCGTATTCACGCTGCTGTGAGTTTATAGACGAAAACATGCTACAGAGGGTTCGTGATTCAATGATAAATCGTGCAAATATTTGAATTGAAGTAGGAGGCGATTTGTTTGAACACCTTTTATAAATTAATTTCTTGTTTTGTAACAAATATTGGTTTTTAATAAAGTTTAAACATTAAATGTTAGATCTTTGTTTTTTGTAAATAACTCTGTAACCATGGACATAACGCAATTTTTTTATTCTTACGTTTTGATTCGTTTTAGCCCCCCGATTCAAATTATGAAAGGACAGGCGTCAATTTTGAGACACCCTGTATATTTATGTTTTTATCTGATAACAAATACGAATACGGTTCATACAACAGCCTTTTTGGTGTGCGTCATCGTTTGTTAATGTCTTTCTAACACATTACGTGGAAGGAAATGCAAAAAAAGTCAGGTCTTTGATTAATCCTAATCAAAATATCGCAATTATGAACCGTTCAAATTTATTACAAACGTCAATCCTAATCATTGACTCACCAAAATTTGATTGGTTGATGTTCAGATTAAGCGTAAGCGCGACCTATCAATCGGGAGAAATTTCTTTATTTAAAATAGGCATGCAGATATGCCTTTCGTATTGTCAATGTGTCTGACATCTTTTTCTACTGTCCCACTGACAGTTCTTGTCAGGTCTGTACTTTGTTGTTCACGGTCAATTATTATTTATGAATAGTTAATATGAATATTATTGTTATATTTATTCGAATAATACAAAAATATGCCTAGATACACGGAAAAACATTAGCATTTTGAAAGTTCTCAAGTATTTTCAGTTTAGAAAAAGAAGCTGGTAACTATTAATTGCATAGCCTTGTCGAATTTTGCTGAATAAAATCCTGATGATTTTATTTATCAAATTTAGGGTTAGATATGTGTCAAAATGGCAAATAAAATAAACGACATACCGAAAACCCGAATATACGTCACAAACGATGACGCACACCAAAAAGGCTGTTGTATGAACCATACTTATATACTTTAAATGAAATATCAAAAAATGGACTGTGAATATTATTTTGCAATAAAAGTAAAATTACATGCCGCCAAAAACTGTGAAATTACAGGAATCTTCTTTTTGGCTGTTAGCGAAGCTCTTATCCATCTGATTTGTGTTAAAGTTACTGAAGGGACTCTCAAGGTGGAGCCCGTACAAATCGAGAGCGCCACGGGTCAGTTTCGCATCTATAAGTATTTTTTTATCTATGATCACGTTTGTAATACGTTTAAACGATTCATTATTGTGATATTTTGATTTGGGTTAATCACAGTCCTGACTTGTCTTCCATTTCTTCCCACGTAATGTGCTAGAAGGACATTCACAATGGATGATGCACTCCAAAAAGGCTATTGAATGAACTGTAAGTAGTTCTGAGAATATAAAAATTACAGTGCAAAGTCGAAATATTATAATTGTTGACGTTCTGTAACTGTTTCAAATCCTGTGTGTTTTATCCATTACAGTTGTTACAGAATGATATTGGTTAGCTGAATATTGGTAAGAAATAAGTGTTATGTAGCGATTTGTTTCAAAATTTAATGGTTTCGGTAATCACTACATTGGTGAAGTACGCCAATGATTGGCGAACAGTGCTCCACTCTAAAAAAAAGCCACCATCAACATGCTGTTATAGAATTATTAATATACTTTTTTCTACTCCTATACTATAAGTTGTTAATCAAATACCCATTCTCAGTTTCATAATGATACTCATTATAACATTGGATTTTAAATAGTAAAATTGGAAAATTGCCCATAAAATCTAAATTTTCGTATTACCCAATTAGGGACACCCAATTTTCTGAATGTTTGACAGTGTTTTATGACAGTTTAAATATTTTGCGCTAGTTTTTAAAAGAAATGTCGAGCACCAGAACAGGAATACCTAGGTAATGACCAAGGTAAATACATATTTGAACTTATTAGTTTTTGATGGAAATAATTTATTACTAATTTTGAACAACAGTAACATACCTACCCATACAGTGTGGAACAGCCAAATTTGATAGCGAATAAATGATAGCGTGTTGGGAAAAACGCTTGGATACGTCGATTTGTATTTTTAGAAGCTCATTTCTCAAAAAAATTATAATATAGGGTGTGTCATGTGACAGTGGGCAACTCTCCTATTTAAAATACAACCTCTTCCATATTATAAATTTTTTGGATTCTTCAGAAAATTCTAGACTATTTCGGAAATATCAAGTGTTTTTAGATGTATTACAAAAATAAACATTAAAAAAAGAAAATTATTTTATTTCACAAATTTGCTGCATTACACTCGATACTTATTTCCCATTTTCCTATTTAGTCCTTTTCACTGATAAAAAGAAAATACAAAAATAGTTTTGTTTATTTTCGTATAAAACTCACAGCCTTAGCAATTTGTTGTCGTTTGAATTTTGTTAACTGTACGTAATAATATCAGAAAAATTGTATATTCAACAGCAATGCACAAAATAACCATACTACAAATGATTGGTTATGGTAGTTCATCGCTTATTTCACGAAAAATTCCCAAATATGCCGTCTATATCTCAGGTAACAATTAGCACAATAGAAAAACAGTTTCGCGAACTTGTTCATGTAAGACAGAAAAAAAAGTGGTTGCCAATAAACTAAGCGATGATACGAAATCGGATGTTATGCTTGAGTGTCAAGAAAATCCACATAATTCTGGTCGAAAAGTAGCCTAACTGTTCAACATTAACCAGACATCAATTTTTCGAATATTGAAGGAAAGTAAAATGCATCCCTATAAAATGATGCCAGGGGGAAGTATTATTATGAGCAAATGATGGAAATTCTAGATAACAATATGATCCAATTAGAAGATGTTTTGTTTTCCGATGAGAGCACATTTACAAAAAAATGCGCATCTAAAATTACAAATCGACGCAACCAAGCGTTTTTCCCAACACGCTCTCATTTGAATAGATGAGGATTTTACTAGATGTAGATCCATACTAAATTATGGAATCAAACAATTTTAACTTGTTATATCTACATTATATTTAAACTTAAAGTGACGCGTTTCGCTAACACAGTAGCTTTTTCAAACGAATGGAGTTATAAAAAAAGCTACTGTATTAGCGAAAGTTTAAATATAATGTAGATATAACACGCACTCATTTATTCGTTATCGAATTTATTCCATTTAGCAAATCCACACTGTATAGTTTTTATGGTATTCGTTCAACTACATTATGTGGTCCCTTATGTGATCTGTATTTTTTTCAAATCGAATTTCGTCGTAGAAAAAATAGTATATGCAACTTTCATGTAATGATTATTAATACATTCACATCAACCATACTACGAAACTCGCCTGGCTCGGTTACTGCTTCTGTATTAATAAACATCATTACATGATCTTATGCATAATATACCTACTATTATACAACATTTAACCATAGTACTAATGCTTACCTAGATATCTTTTAACTAAATCAGGTAGCAGATCAGAGGATTGAATTAAGTTATAATCAACAACAAACTCAGCTTCTAGTTTCTTAAATAGGTCACAACGCTTTAATTTGATAAATTCTTGCAGTATAGAGCAACTATTAATTTTTTCTTTCCTGATTAAATATTTGGCTTGTTGAATCATAATATCAACAGATGCTACTTGTGTTTTGCGTATATCCTCATCTGTTTTTGTATAAATCTATAAAAAATAATCGATGCAAATATGATATTAACATGGCGCTTTTCATTCATTTCTTGTCCTGTTTCTTTATACTGTGCCTAGTTTCATGAGTATGAATTAACAAGTGGATGATAACGATAATATTTATCTCAAAAAGTTAAAAAATATTTATGAAATGAGGTTTAATTTTTTTTTAGATTTAAGTGAACCGCTTTAATTGATACAATGGCAGAAGCCCTTGTTGTAGATTCAAAGTACATTCTGTTGTTAAATCCTACTTTACTATCCAAGTTGATTAGGACAAATTGAAAATCGAGTAGAAGAATTTGACAGTTGTCAATTCACGTTCATCATCCATGTTCAGTTTTTAGTAGTTGTTTGTGTTATTTTATAGTAGAGAGTGTGTTTCTGTATATTCACCTTTTTAAGGACATATTTAAAATGGATCAATAAACACAGAAAACAATAAATCACACATAAACAAAACATTTATAGGTTATGGCAATTGTTATTGTTTTAGAAGGCACTCGAAATCCACAAAAAAGAAGAAAAATAAGCGATCCGTTATATCACATGCTTTTCAAACAACTCAATCATAGAAAACATTTAAATTCTAATTTTAATGTACTGCGGAATATTTTTTTCCAACGCTCACCATAGCATTGCCTCCTATATGTTAAAAGTTGATTACATTTTAGTTTTTGATGGAACACACTATTTCTTAATAGCTCCACTATATTAGTTTTCTATTAGAATTAACAATTATTTCGATATATTATTTTTCTACTACCGTGCGTTTCAACCCACTTTCCCGCACACATCATAGTTTTGAAAGTGTCTCTGTCCCGCACTAGTGCGGGAAAGTAAAATGCGTGCGGGAAAGTAAAATTATGCAAATTTTGACCTTATTGGATAGTTTTTTACTTCGGCAGTTAGAACTATTGTGACTACATAGGTAATTAGATATTCACGAAATAGTCCATAAAAAAATCTTTTCTATCTTTTTGTTGCATTTTTCATTTTTGGGAAATATAAAATGAAGATATTTTTCTATAACCCTAACACCAAATAACTCCACTGGACCTGCAATTTAAAGTAACTCACAAATGCAAAAAATTGGTGTTTTAATATCAATATTTATAATAATTAGTAGTTTTGTATATGTATGTTGAAATGGAATAATTTTTGAAAAATGGGTTGGTATACTTTTTTGTAGGTATATACGGTCGTAGAAAAAATAATGTTCCTAACTCATGCGTAAAGTATCTTTCCCGCACTTGACCGCTTGCCCGAACTCCGCTCCGCGTCGTTCGGGTCAACTGCAGTCGCGTGCGGAAAAGTATCACTTTCCGCACTTGTTAGGAAAATAACTAAGTATTTATATCATCGCCACATTTTATTTTCTACTTTGAAAGCGTCATGTCGAAAACTACAGCTTAAAATATATATATCCAAATTTCTTTGACTAGGCGAGAGTTACCTTTTTAAAAAAGAGGCACCCGATTATGAGAGCATCCTTTGAAATTGTACGTTTTGACAGTACTTTGCGTTTTTAAGCTAACTAGTCTACTTATAAAGTTTTTCCTCCTGACAACAGTGTTTGTCATTGGCTCTTACGTACCACAGTCTACCACAGGAATTGAAATTCCAATTTCTTTTTCATTTCCGCTTAAAATCGTAGAGTGGCGTTATTAGTTGCAAATACTTAGTTGAGAACCAATATATCTTGTGACATTTTTATTGAAATTCATGAAACGAGCCCATTGACTGATTATCCATGCCTTCATTGTTTATTTACATGTTATTATAATATGGACAATAAATGAAATATATACCGGGTGGTAACGCGACCTTAGGACCATAGGAGATTAACATGGGAAATCAGAGAATCCTAAATATTTGCTACCCAGCAGAAGATAACCTAACGAAATTTTGTGTGGACGTGAAGTACATTATTTCTGACAATATTGTTATAAAATGATAACTATTTAATAGCCAATACGTTTAAAAATTGAGATAATAAATTCAAAAACATAACCTGTCATTCAAATATTTGAATTTGACAAATTTAACTAAAGTCGGTTATAGCACAGAGATAGGAGAGGTTGGTTTCCACGCGAATGGCTCGGGTTCGAAACTTACATGAAAACTTTGTGTTAAACTTAATAATTTTTTTTTATAGTTTCTTCGATAAAATAATTTTATAAGTTGTTGAAATTACGAAACGATAAAATAAGTTTAGCAAAATATTATTGTAATATTCACAACTAGATTATCAATTTGATATTTCTTTATTCCATATAACATTGCTACAAGTGAAATCGTTATAATATGTCAAAATAAATAATAATAATCGAAGAGTGAAAGAATAATAACTAATGGTTAGAAAATCATGCGTGTCTAGAGTAAATGTTCAAACAAATCACTATAATTCGCTAAACAAAATGACAGGTTATGTTTTTAAAATTATTATCTCAATTTTTAAGCATATTGGCTATTAAATAGTTATCATTTTATAACAATATTGTCAGAAATAATGTACTTCACGTCCACACAAAATTTCGTTAGGTTATCTTCTGCTGGGAAGCAAATATTTAGGATTTTCTGATTTCCCATGTTAATTTCCTATGGTCCTAAGGTCGCGTTACCACCCGGTATACTTATGTTGTAGAAGTAATCAAGAAATGCTATAATATTTCGATAATAATAATCAGGATATTGAAAAAAAAAACAATGGCTATTCTACTTACATCTATTACTGATTTGGCATTTTCCACTAAATAATCCGCATCTCTAACATGAACACTTTGCAAGTAATTTTCGGCAACATCTTTGCAATAAATATTTTCATCTAGTTCAGTTTGAAGATTAGTCCTTATGCTGGGTGCCACTTCATGATTAGTCAAAGATTCAGGAATTAAGGGCAGGAGATCCATTGCAAAGCTTTGGGTATTTTGTAAAATATTAATATGAAATGTCATACAAGACTACTGTCATCTATTGTCAAATACTAATCTTAATGTATGGTCAGAGAACAGATACGAATCCCGGCAAAACATCAAAGGATTTTCAACTCCGATTTCAATGACCTTGGACCTTTAACTCGGTATGGCCGTGATATCGCCAGTTTAAAAATTTTTTAGAATTTCTTACCAAATTGCATTGTTGACTTGGGAACAATAACAGTTTCCAGTGCCGGTTCTTCACTTTTCTTTCTGAATAATATTTATTTGGACAGTCTCTGTATGAACAATACACTCCCCCGTGATGTTTATTCATTTTATAAGAATAATATACTGATGTACACTATTTTCAGTTAATATTACCACAACCTACAATCGATTAGTCAAATAACACAAATATCGCGGATTGACAACCTTCAAACTGAAGTGTCAAAATGGCGTTTTGTATTTTGATTTTTGAGCCAAGCCGTCACGGTTATTGCATAGGGTTATTGTGCATGGTTGTCAAAGATGGTTTGTGAAAAAAAGTATACAGGGTGTCCCACGACGAGTGAAAACTATCTGTATATGGCAAAATACTCATAGTAAAATGATGAAAATTTCCACGTTTGGGTTTTCGGATACGATCTTTTCAACTAAAATATTTTCAAAGATGGCCGTAGCTTTGTTATTTTAAATGGAACATCCTGTATATTAATACATTTTTAAAATCTACGTATTATTTTAGTATACTTTTGTCTAAAAACTTTTTTCGAAAAATGCACACTTTTTGAGTTATTGATTTTTTTGTAGAAAATTTGACCGTTGAAGACTCTTATAAATTATTTTTTTACGAGGAGACCCTTGAAGATATGAAAATGGTTTCTGTTGAAAATTTTTTCATTTTATACAGGGTGTGTATAAAAAGTGTTCAAAGCTTAACTTCATAAATATCAAATTTCTTCATTTTTTTAAATAGAGCCACCCTGTTTTTTCTATTTTAATGCATTCAGGGGAAAAAAATAAGGCAAGTTCATATATACTTTCCTATACCTAAACCTTACCGTTATCCAGATATTAAATGTTTTCTGTAAATTTTTAGAGATGCAGGTGTGGTCTAAATTTTGATACTCAAAAAGTGTGCATTTTTCGAAAAAAGTTTTTAGACAAAAGTATACTAAAATAATACGTAGATTCCAAAAATGTATTAATATACAGGGTGTTCCATTTAAAATAACAAAGTTACAGTCGACTTCCGGTAGAACCGGAAGTCGGCCATCTTTGAAAATATTTTAGTTGAAAAGATCGTATCCGAAAACCCAAACGTAGAAATTATCATGATTTTACTATAAGTATTTTGCCATATACAGATAGTTTTCACTCGTCGTGGGACACCCTGTATATTTATGGTATGTTTTCTATACATTATAATCTTTTAAATTGTAGAATTCTTTAAATGTTAATGAAATTTATTTGAAATATTCCTATCTGACACAACGGAAAAAAAATTTATTTCATTTTATCTTAACAATGGTAGCTGGAACGCTAGAGAAACGTTGAAATAAATGATTTAAAAATATTGTGGTTTTAAAAAGAAAAGAATGAATAGGATATCACAAGGAACATACAGAAGATATTTAAAACAAAAAATAGTAATTAAGACTGCCCAAAAAAGTGAGTTTATAGCATTCAATTGTCTGTGAACTATTTTTGAAACATGGAGGCTCTGTTCGTATATCATCTTTGTGACTGCAACTAACGAAAAAATATAAAGAATTATTACAGAAAACTGTAATACCGTCTTATTTAATAAAACGAGTTACCAACAGATATCAAAGAACATTAATAGTTCCAACGCTTTATAGGTTTTGAAAAATATTTTTCAAAGACATTGACCGTTCAACTAAGAAGAAACAACTACTTCTCAGACTATAGGCCCCGACGGATATTGGATTACACTTCAAAGTCAAACGGGGTTGGCATATCTACAAGATATTGAAACCAATCATTCTGGTTTGCAGTTAGAGGTGACAACATAACTTGTAGACCGGTTTCGGCGTATTTCTCTGTATCTATCTCAAATAATTATATCAAATCAATATTTTAGAGATTCTTAGTGACTGTTATCATGCCTATTGTGTTTATATGGGTGAAGTGTGAGATTTTTATACAATTTTGAGTGATTTAGGTCGAAAGTGATATATTTTTACGTTATTTTATGAACAGTAGTTGTTTCAAATGAACATCAAATCTTAAAATGCAGCGGATTGGAAGAGATAATGAGGTAAGATCACGCAAAATGTGCTCAGTTCCTCAATGTGCATCATACAGTACTCCGGATATTTCTCTACATAAATTCCCTTTGAATCCCAAGGCAGTAAAGAAATGGCAAAAAATCTTGAAGATAGGGAAGCCTACTTCAAAGTATATGTTTATTTGCAGCAAGCACCTTCTGAAAGAGGATTTCTTTTGTGGTAAGTTCAATAATTTTTACTATCAGATTCTCTTCACTTCACAATTTATATTTTGAATTATTCAATATATAGTTACCACGACAACACAGAGGGAGCATTTGAAAAATTGATCATTTTCCTAGCCAGAACCTTCCAGTGACTAATTATCAGCATACAAAAAAATATATACAGTGTGTCTCAAAATTGACGCCCATCCTGTCAGAATATGAATCGTGGGGCTGAAACGTATTAAAACGTAAGAATAAAAAAATTGCGTTATGTCCATGGTTACAGAGTTATTGACAAAAAACAAAGATCTAACATTCAATGTTTAAACTTCATTAAAAACGAATAAGGGCCGGTTTCATAATTCGATAGTTAAAGTGCCTTTAGTAAAAGTAGACTTTATCTTAAAGTATCCTTTAAGACGACTTTAAAATAATTGCGTGTCATAATGAAAGTAGCACCTTCTTTTAATAAAAGTAGCATTTAGCTAAGTTGGCAGCCCTGAAATGTGTTTTTCGATACCTTTGACACTATTTAATTCAGTTATCTAATCTAAAATTATTGTTTTGACATGGCTTTGACGATCAAAAACGTCAGCATCATCATATATTTCAAAGTGACACTTTCTCTTTGAATAATTTTTTATTTTTTTCAAATAAATTACTTCGTCATCGGATGATGAACTAGAGCTGGAAGAACTATCAAGCATTTTCTTCATTTTTTCGTGAAGTATTCAGCCTGGTTGTCAAAAAATATGGAGAAAACTAGGTTATGTTTGCTTTAAAGCCACTTTATCTTCTGTAAAGTTTAGAAATTCGCACTTTAAGTTAAAGGAAACTTTAGACACTACTTTATCTTAAAGTACGAATATGGGAACACTTTTTCCACTTTAAGCAAACTTTAATATTTAAAGGCACTTTAAGTTGATTATGAAACTGGCCCTTATTGTTACAAAACAAGAAATTAATTTATAAAAGGTGCTCCTACAAGTCGCCTCCTACTTCAATGCAAATATTTGCATGATTTATCATTGAATCACGAACCCTCTGTAGCATGTTTTCGTCTATAAATGTCACAGCAGCGTGGATACGAGCTGCTACATCTTCCGCACTCTAAACAGGTTCAAAGTAAATATTTTCTTTCAAGAATCCCCGGAAGAAAAAATTAAATGGATTTAGATCTGGAGATCTAGGAGGCCATAGGTTCCACCTCTTTCAATCAACAGTCGAGGAATGTTTGATTTGGTAATGTTCTCACTTGTCTACCATAATGTGCAGGAGCATTATCATGTTGGAACCAACAATTCAATCTAGTTGCTAATGGAACTTGATCGAGAAATGGCAGTGGTGAATTGTCGTTCAAAAAATGAAAATACGATGCTGAATTAAGTCGTTTAGGTAACATATTTGGGCCGATTACATTATTATCTAATAATCCACCCCAAATGTTTACTGACCATCGTATATGAAATTATTATACTTATACTTATTATGACAAAAGTTAACAGAACTAATAATTAACATTTAACATTACCATAGCAACCTATGCTACTCATTTGTTTTTAGCTGACTTCGTTTTTAATAAAGTGTAAACATTGAATGTTAGATCTTTGTTTTTTGTCAATAACTCTGTAACCATGGACATAACGGATTTTTTTTATTCTTACGTTTTCATTCGTTTCATCCCCCCGATTCATATTCTGAAAGGAGACACCCTGTATATGGAAGTGACCGACAGTAAGTGGAAACTCAAAACAATTACTTCTGGTTTATTACTTTTGCTATACCATATTTTATTCTATATTTTTTCATTTAGTCAATTAGTATTATGAATGTTTCTTTATTCGTATTCTGCATAAAATAGATTAAATGATATGAAAAGCAAAATTTGTTTTTATTATTGCCCTAGTCTTCCACTCGGTCTTCCACCTATTTATAATTATTGTGCAAAACCATACATACCTTTGCTTATATAATGAAACAATAACTTTTTTATATTATTTATTTATTTTTATTGTGATACAATACATCTTGCATAATATGATCTGGATGCCTGAAAATAAAAACAAACAGCACATAATAGAGAACAGGTAAGTCAAACAGATGAAGCTTTTTTCTCTCCAATTGAAATGGCCGATATGCCATTTTGAAATTGAATTATACAACCTCTCCTTATTAGTTGAATCATACACTGGTGCACCTATTTGTTCTTTTACTTGACGATATCTTCCCAAAAATGTTGCCAAAGCAGAATCCCCTACACCTGCAGGTATTAAAAAAGTGCTGATGTTCAACATATTCAAATGACTTAATTATTGTTCATTTTCATTGTCTAAAACTCACTGTAGGCAAGAAGATTAAAGTTTTTTTGTTCAGTTCAGCTGTTGTATTGGGTCAACTTTCGTTTAGCTGAAATCAGTTATGGAAAAACTGTTGCTATGGCAGCCATTACCATGGTAACTGGTACACAAAAACCTAAATCATATGGCGAGAAAATGCGCGGTTGCTAAGTTGACCCCGCTTCCGTTTAGCTGAAATCAGTTATGGAAAAACTGTTGTCATGGCAACGATTGTTGTGATTAGTAGTAAACAGAAACTCAAATCCCATGGTAAGGAATTGCGCGGTTGCCAAGTGGCCCCCACTTTTGTTTAGCTGAAATCAGTTATTGTAAAACTGTTGCCATGGCAGTCATTGTTATGGTAACGGCTACACAAGAACCTGGATCATATGGTGAGGAAATGCGCTGCTGCCGAGTTGACTACTATCCACCATACTATCGTTTAGCTGAAATCAGTTATTGTAAAACAATTGCCATGGTAATGGGTACATGGAAAAAATAGCTACTGCTGACGTTATCACCATCTAGACCTCCCCATGTCATCAAAAATATGCAAGTCAATGAAGACCTCCAACTCACTAGTGTAACGATAAGGCGAGCGAAGCGAGCGCGCCGGTCCGACGTTTCGCAATTCGCGCGCGCAGACTGGCGCGCATTTTCACAGTCTCTTGACATTAGGTTATTGAGTATGTACGTATTCCTGATAGTATTAAATAATGTGGATAATCATGTGTGATGATTCAAAATATTCCTAACTTCGATGTAAACAACTCTTTACTATCAACAATAAAAAAATATCATTTTGACCTAAAATTTGCATACTCTATTCTTCTACAATTCGACGTTTCGCAATTCGCGCGATAATGGTCAACTTGGCAATCATGCATTTCCTCACCATATGATTTAGGTTTCTGTTTACTACTAATCACAATAATCTTTGCCTTGAAAACAGTTTTTCCATAACCGATTTCTTCTAAACGGAAGCGGGGTTAACTTGGCAACTGCGCATTTCCTCACCATATTATCTAGGTTCCTGTGTACAAGTTACCATGGTAATGGCTGCCATGGCAACAGTTTTTCCATAGCTGATTTCAGCTAGAAGAAAGTGGGGTCAACTTGGCAACCGCGCATTTCCTTACCATATGATTGGGGTTTTTTGATTAGTACTAATCACAACAATCGTTGCCATGGGAACAGTTTTTCCATAACTGATTTCAGCTAAACGAAAGCTGAGCCTGAAAAAGAAAGGAGGAAAACAGGGATGTGTGGTGTGGTTTTGAAATCATCTACCTACTTGCTTTCTTAGGTAATTGAGAAAACTTATTTACCTGTTAATATAAATCAATGTAGCAATAATATCCTTGCAGTGTCCCCCTAATCCTGCTTTACTGGAACATTGACAAATCCAGGACTCACTGAGTTTTATAATGGGGGATTGTAATATTGTTGGAGATCTCATACATAAGCTTCTGATAACTTTTTCATTGGAACCTCACCTTCATCAATTGGCCGAACACGTTCACCAACGATCCAGAATATCCGAAATTGATATCTCTACTTTCACAGGCATTATTAATAGATATCTTATGACACAAATCCAGAAATACAACACAAAAATTTCAAAAACGAAGCTAATATCAAACGACAGAATATTTGTTGTTCACCCATTGTTCACCATGGGTTCACCCTCCGATCCGACATTTTGGATTTCGCAGCGCCATCTCGCGGTTCGTGATTTCACCCTATAATATGTTGAGAGCCTAACCTAATCAAAGTCAAACCGTTCTTCATTTATGTATCTTAATGGCCTCCATCTTGTCAGTACTCAATCATAGCTGGTTTTCGCCTTGACCATTTAAATTTTAAGCAATTAAAGATTTTTGCAATAATTGTAATTCGTTGAGAGTAAGTAGTAAGATATACATATATTATTGTTGTATTAAAGCAGTATCAGACACTTGCTCTGGATTTTTATTTTATTTTTCTACATTCATGCAAAAAACAACACTTTTGTGAAACACATTTAATGGAAAAAGTGGTACTTTATTGCACTAGTGCAATAAAATATTTTATTGCACTCATCTGTCATTCTTGTGTTAGTTTTGTGATGATTAGTGACAAACATAAACATTTAAATTAAATAAAAATCCATAGCAAGTATTTGATCCTGCTTTAATACAACAATAATATATGTATATCTTACTACTTAGTCTCAACGAGTTACAATTATTGCAAAAATCTTTAATTATTTAAAATTTAAATGGTCAAGGCGAAATCAGCTATGATTGAGTACTGACAAGGTGGAGGCCATAAAGATACAAAAAAGAAGAACGGGTTGAGGTTGATTATACCTTGTTTTTAAACTAAAAGGAGTATTTTAAGAAACCTGGAACACACCACTAAAAGTTACTGGATTGGGAGTGTTCCGGAATGGTCGTGTTCCGACTTATAGAACTAATTGACACTTATATGTGAAATATCTATTCTACTGTTCGCATTTGTCGTGGCCAATGAAAGATCAGGGTATGTGTAAATACCTAATCGTAATTGGACTCAGGACATGAGGCCAGACCATGGCGAACACAGCTACCAAATGTCAACATATTGTGGAAACATTGTGGTTATATTATGTAAAATTTTATGAATGACTATTTGATAATTTGAGTATAAATTAGTATAGTATGTATAAAATATACAATAAGTTTATATGTTGAATTATCCTCTATTTACATTGGAAGTTTAGGTATAGCACAAAATAAATCTAAACAGGTTTTGATTTGAAAAAATACGATAATATTGTAGGTACCGTAATTTATGTAAAACTATAATTAAAAATAAGATTTCACTTGTTAACTTATAAACTTTGCTTCTCTGTCAGCGATTAATGATCCAAACTTGACTATTCCCTTTGTTTCGGGGGCTAAGGAAGTCCACTGGTACTTGGAGTACAATCTTTGGTCCATATTCAAATAGTAACAAAGCAATACAACAAAATAAAAAGTAAACAACACAAATACAATGATATGAGGTAATAAGTCCAAACACAATATGAAATAGCAAACGCAAACATCATGATAAACAGCAAACGCGCAAAAGGGGTAGTAAAGAATGGAATACTTTTATGTAAATAAACAAAAATGTCAAAACTGACAAATAGCGTTGTCAGTTCTATCAAAAGATCTGTGTGAAACGGGCGGCTATCTGACCAATGATTAGCCTGCAGAAATGCCAACTTAAATTCAAATCACTCCTCTTAGTTTAAAAACAGGCTATAGGTTAGGTAAGGTTCTTAACATATTTATATCCTAATTTTCCAGTTTTTGCATGAATTTAAAAAAAAATATTGTATGCAACTCTTGCAAAACGTGTTTTTTGCATTCGACGTGTTCTCCAACTCGGCCTAAAGACCTCGTTGGACAATTTCACGTCGCGTGCAAAAAACACTCACTTTTTGCACTTGTTGCATAAATAACTATTTTATGTTCATGTTTGTCATAAATCATCAGAAAACTGACACAAGAATGACAGATGAGTGCAACAAAAATTTTGTTGCACTAGTGGGATACGTTTAGGTTTAAATATACGGAGTAGGGTACATTCAACGCATTGTATCGGCTGAGACGTAACGACAGTTCGTTACGTATACGATGACCGGTTAACAAAATTATTAACCGGTTAATACCCATCACTAGTGTGAACACTATAATATCGCCACCATATTAAGTATTGTATTCTTATATTGAGAAAAGTAGAATTCGATAGATGGCGTTCCGAAATGTCGATGTCATCCTAGCAACGAGTGAAACAAATCAGCTGCCATATAAGCCCTTTGATATAGTGGTTTTATTATGCTGTTTTAGTTATTTTCAGTGTGTGTTTTGTGAAACTTTTGCCTTTTCTTTGATTGTGCTTCAGTATTTTGTGTTGAACTAAATTTTGACTCCTAATATTTTTATTTTTGGAGCAATAGGTATGGTTGATATTTGTCAAAAATAAAACAAGTTTATTTCGTGTTTTTATTTTATTTTTTATATATTCATATCTACAAAAGTTACAGGGAAGGTACGTTTGTATTGAGTAATATCTTAAATCTTTAATAGGCCTCTTGCATAGATTTTTAGTTTTACCTTAAAGTATTCTGAAAACCTCTTAAAGTATAATAAATATCCTTCCACATTTTTTTTTCCAAGAAGTACTCAAAATTATCTCATGAATTCCCTAAGAAAGTTTCACGAAGCCCTTTAAATTTGACGTCACACGAAAACACAATGAAATTGGTCGTGACGTCACAAGGTACACCTGTCGTCCGCTAAATGTAAACTTCAAATCTGGTTTCCCGTTTATCCATTTTAAAAGCATTTTTACTTGAAATAGTTAGCATCAATTTATTGTTTAATAGTGTTTACTGTTGTGTTTCTTTGTTTATCGTTAATTTTAAATATTAAGATGTCTGAAGGATTTTTAAAGGCACAATCTGATAATTTACCTCTGGGTCCTTTTTCGGAGTTATTTCCTGTGGGATGATATTTACGTATAATTGATCATTTTATTGCAATAAAAAAATTATCTGCAAGGGGCCTATTCCGAATTATTTTCTCTTTGTTTTTGTAACTATGGATTGAGTATACACTGACTACTGGAAGTTTATTTGAATTTGTAAATGCTGAGCCTTCTTCTAGGTGCATAAATGTGGGACAGGCAGTTTTAAATGCTGGCCATATATTTTTGCATGGTACCTATAGAGGAAATAAGTGACACTTTCATAAAAGTGCAATGAAAACAAAAAATAGAATAACTTAACCTCTTCCATAATATCTCTGATTATACAGGGTGTCTCAAAATTGACGCCCGTCCTTCCAGAATATGAATCGGGGGGCTAAAACTAATTAAAATGTAAGAATAAAAAAATTGCGTTATGTCCATGGTTACAGATTTATTTACAAAAAACAAAGATCTAACATTCAATGTTTACACTTCATCAAAAACGAAGTCAGCTAAAAACAAATGAGTAGACAAGTGAGAACATTACTAAATCGAACATTCCCCGACTGTTGGATTGGAAGATTTGGACCCGTACTATGGCCTCCTAGATCTCCAGATCTAAATCTTGGGATTCTTGAAAGAAAATTTTTACTTTGAACCTTTTGAGAGTGCAGAGGATGTAGTAGCTCGTATTCACGCTGCTGTGACATTTATAGACAAAAACATGCTACAGAGGGTTCGTGATTCAATGATAAATCGTGCAAATATTTGCATTGAAGTAGAAGGCGATTTGTTTGAACATCTTTTATAAATTAATTTCTTGTTTTGTAACAATTATTCGTTTTTAATGAAGTTTAAACATAGAATGTCAGATCTTTGTTTTTTGTCAATAACTCTGTAACCATGGACATAACGCAATATTTTTATTCTTACGTTTTAATTCGTTTTAGCCCCCCGATTCATATTCTGAAAGGACAGGCGTCAATTTTGAGACACCCTGTATAAGAATATAACCTCAAAAACGATGACAGTTGAGTTGAATAGAAAAACACAGTTTTAAGCTTGGCACTGACACAAAATTAAACAAATAAAGTACGAATTTAGGGTAATTACGTTGAATTGCATATAATACAAAAACAATACAAAAGGAATTGTTTTACTCGTTGCGACAATTACAATTTTTTCCGCCAGAGGTCTCATTGAATTCTACTCTTCCCACAGTAATAACACAGAGTACACCATCTAACTCTGTGGTAATAATTTGTTGTACTATTTCCACACCACATATAACTAAATTATTTCTCTATGATCGCCACAGACCAAATACGCCATTTTTTTGTGCTGTTTCTTGACGTTTGACTTGAGACTTGACGAGGGTGCGCTGTGCTTGACGTTCTACTAGAATTTTGAATTTTTCATTGCTTTGCTGCTTTCATTTCATGCGTTTACTGCGAACTTTTTAAAATTAAAATTAGTTTAGTGTCCTGTTTTAGACTTGGTAAGTTTTTTACATAGAGAATATGGTTTTTTAAATAAAGAATTTAACCATTTTATAAATTCTCATGAAAAAATACTGGAATACTAAAATTGTCCAAGATTTACCATCAAACCACAACAGTACTACTTTTCAAATGACACATGAGCCGCTTTCGGGTGTAGTGCTTCACGCTCCGGGAGTACTAAGCACTGGTGACTTGAAGAGTACTCTTGATTTTCGTGCACCCGAACGCTCCAGAACCATGACCATTGACCGCCAACTTTTTAAATATCAAATGTCACTCCATGTTTCTAGAGTTTTATCCCCCCTTTTCATCCCTGAGACAGATTTTATCCATGATCCATGATACAATGGTTTTATCTATGGCAAATTATTTATTTTTTTGGCAATATGTTTTTACTTGTGGACTGTGGTTTATTCAATTTCGTTTACAATAAGTATTAAATAAAACTTTTATAAAAATTACCAATAATTATTCATAAAAGAGGTATATAACCTACAAAAACAACATTTTGACGTTTAAGAGCTTGAAACTCCTTAAAAACGGTAGGTGCATCAGGGGAGAGGGACGAGGTAGCCTGGAGTGATCCGAGAGCGCCATACTTCAAGAACCCGAACGGGCAAGAGTACAACCGAAGTGCTACGGAGCAGCTCCGGAGTGCTCTACGTGATGCACCCGAAAGCGGCTCTGATTTGTATAATTTTCATTTAGTAGGTAATCAACATGATTACCATCTTGTGTGCACATAACTTTTTTGGGCAATCAATTTAACAAAATATGTCTGTATAAGTGTATGGTCATATCATTGTATGAAGTTACAATGGTTATATTAACAATTTATGTTGTGTGTGGCTGAAGGATTTATTCTCCAGCCAGCTTCCCTCAGTTCCCTCCATGGATTGTTGATATGTCAGAAGAAATTAATTTTAAAATTTTTGTTTCAGATGTATGTGGCCATGATTATTTATAACATGGAGACAATGAGCCTGAAATGTGGAAATCCACTGATTCATATTTATAATTTTCAACATAAATTGGAGAGTCATCTGCAGAAGCAAATACACTTTTCATTAAACGAAATGCATCCCATTTTAAGGCTACTATAAGAATAGTTGTAAGAAAGAGAAAATGTGAGTATACAATATACAAGACTGTTTAGTTTGAAAATTGAAGAAGTTCAACGTCAAAATAGATTACTTGTAGGTATCTTCCGTATGTTCCAATTGGTATGTTCCTTGTGGCATTTTACTTATTCTTTTTTCTCTTATGGTTTTAGAAATAAAACTAAAATAATGTTTTCATACTTTTTATCTCAATGTTTCAGTAGCGTTTCAGCCACCATTGTCAAGATGAATTAGTTATTAAATAATTTTTGGTCCCTATCTGATCAAACAAAAAAAGTTGTCAACTGGAGTGCGTTCATAAACGTTACAGAGTACACATTTCTCACACTTTTTTGACAACCATCGTTCATAAATGGAATTTTTGTTACTCTGCAACTACTTTCCTAGCGTTCATAAATATACTTTGACATTTCCAATGTACACATTTCTAGACCGCGGTATGGAGCGTGGTAATATTTTTTTGCACTCTCCAAAAATGTCAAATAAGTCGTAGTTTTTGTAACCGGTTAGAAAAACAAAGTTTTTAAAATAAAAGAGCTCAAGAATAATCAATATGGATCAGTACATTTTTTTTACTATATTCTCGGGATAATTCTTCATTGATATATCTTGAAGAAGAAGCAACAAAAAGAGAAGAGGCAATAAAGAAGAGACACGAAGAATTATAGATGTAAGGAACAGATCCATTGAGGTATATTCTGAAAAAATGGATAAATTAATAGAAAAATTTCAACATTTATTAGCTTAAAGTAATATAGAAATTATAACAATAAATAATATAAAAATTTTGTTTTGTACATTTAAGATACTTTAACTGTTTCTGATCTTACTTGGTTGAAATATAATATAATTTCAAGAGAATTTAACAAATTTATATAAAATTACCCAAGTTCTCACAATTTATTTTAAATAGTACTATTTATTTTCTCAAGAGAAACTATTAACATTTCTTCTTCGTCGTCACTATCGCTCTCATTGTCAATATCATCAAATAAAAGATATTTTGCACCGAATGCAGCTGCCAATTTTACTTTGGTTTTGGTTCATCATGGGTTTATCCATGGTTCATCATCAAATTTTAAAACTCGATGACAGTTAAAATTTGACAGTAAATATGTTACCATAATGCGTTCATAAATCACAGGTTACAATGTGCTCCATTTCAAATGTCAACCAATTCCATTACAGAGTAAAGTGTTACTTTGTACATTCGTTCATGAACGCACCCCTGGACAATCAGTAATATTTTGAAGTTTGAGACTGCAAAACTTTGTTGTGAAATCTACATCTCTGGTGAAATATAAAATAAAATATTTTATTTTATGATATTCCTATGGAAGAGTTAGGACAATAAAAAGTATTGTTTTTACAGCATGTCATGTATTTTAATAAAACTAATGTGATTATAGGAGCAATTCTGCAAGCAAATATGAAACTTTTAACATATGGTTAAAAATTACACAATCTGCTAATTTCATTTGACTATTCAGAATGAAATATTGATGGAAAGCTCTTAATTCAACATCATACCTGTTGAAATTTAAATCCTAATCTTGATTATGTATAGATTAAAACTGCTCCTTATAGAATTAACCCTTTTGACTGCCACAAAATAACTGATCTTAACAGCAACTTCTTGACTTGGAACTGAAGATCTAATTAACAATTTCAGATTCATCAATTTCAATATCAATATTTTGGAAAACACAATATTAAAATTCCAGAAAAAAAATTGTATCAAAGGCAGTACAACTGAATAAATGATTATAAAATAAAAGTAGATCACGATCACAACAATGATCTACTAAGCACCTATTGAAAGAAGGTTTAGTAAAGCATGTTGCCACAAAAATCCCGAGTGAAGTCATATAAAATCAAATCTGCTAAAGATCATTGTTACATTCTGGACTTTGTTTTACAAAAACAGAATCGAAAGAACTATAAACTCATTTCCAGACTTTTTGCAATGCCCAATAAAAAAACTCAGCAAGTTGAATAGGATTCCCATAGATGTTGGAGAATTTAGGAAATGTAAAATAAATGTGGCTACCTTAAAAGAGGAGGACAGAGTATGTGCCTTGCTATTAGATGAAGTAGCATTATAGGCACATATTGATGTTAATGAGAAAATTTATAAGTTGATGGCTACCTAGATTATGGTGAGGTGTAAAATGCTGTCTTTGCAGATTATGTTCATGTTTATATGATTGAAGGTTTGTTCCTTTTTTTGAACAGGGTGTTTCCAAAGTAATCTGAAATATTGTTTGAGATGAAAACCTACAGCTTCTGTTGAAATAATAAACACATTTAAGGACAAATTGTCCTCAACAATATCTCATATTACTTCACCCTGTATATAGCTTATACCGGGTGGTAACGCGACCTTAGAACCATAGGAGATTAACATGGGAAATCAGAAAATCCTAAATATTTGCTTCCCAGCAGAAGATAACCTAACGAAATTTTGTGTGGACGTAAAGTACATTATCTCTGACAATATTGTCATGCATTGATAACTATTTAATAGCCAATACGTTTAAAAATTGAGAAAATAATTTTAAAAACATAACCTGTCATTTTGTTTAGCGAATTATGGTGATTTGTTTGAACATTTACTCTAGACACGCATAATTTTCTAACCATTAGTTATTATTCCTCTACTCTTCGATTATTATTATTATTTATTTGGACATATTATAACGATTTCACTTGTAGCAATGTTATATGGGATAAAGAAATATCAAATTGATAATTTAGTTGTGAATATTACAATAATATTTTGCTAAACTTATTTTATCGTTTCGTAATTTTAACAGCTTATAAAATTATTTTATCGAAGAAACTATAAAAAAAAAGGTATTAAGTTCAACACAAAGTTTTCATGCAAGTTTCGAACCCGAGCCATTCGCGTGGAAACCAACCTCTCCTATCTCTGTGCTATAACCGACTTTAGTTAAATTTGTTAAATTCAAATATTTGAATGACAGGTTATGTTTTTAAATTTATTATCTCAATTTTTAAACGTATTGGCTATTAAATAGTTATCATTTTATAACAATATTGTCAGAAATAATGTACTTCACGTCCACACAAAATTTCGTTAGGTTATCTTCTACTGGGAAGCAAATATTTAGGATTTTCTGATTTCCCATGTTAATTTCCTATGGTCCTAAGGTCGCGTTACCACCCGGTATAATATAAAATGGAATGAATTATATTATGTAGATGCACTCTTGTATTCACAAATTTTGATTACATTTCATGAGTCAAAACCTAATCCCTTAATTGTATTTGTTTCAGAAATTCCATCAAGCGGGTTAAGAAAAATAGGATTTTTGGTAATTGACAAATTGTAGCTACATATGAAATTGACAATAAAGCTGGTTAAGGTGGAACAAAATGATACAAGGGCGTGTTCATGAAAAAATCACAAATTTGCATCAGTAATGCATATATCTATGACTCGGGTAGCTGCCACCATTTTAAACACATTGATGAAGTATCAGTGATCATAGGAGAAGTGAAGTTTCTTGAGGATGGGAAATGTTTGCTTGGAAAATGTTCATGAATTATTGAGAAATTATGATGGATTGATAGAACAAGACCAGGAAGGAAGACATTAATTGGCTCATTATAAATCAATGAAGTAAGTATTATTTATCAATTATTACAAATAAAAATCGATAGTAGGCAACCCTGGTTTTATGTATATTTGTTATGGGTAGATTCATTGGTCTAAGACTAGTCACAAACATAGTATAAACATGAGGTACAGTTAGTTAATAAATAGTAATACTAAGCTGAAAATTATCTTAACCAAAAATGGAATTCTAACTTGGTATTGACAGAATAAAATTACAAGACTTATAAAATATTCTAGAAAATACAAAAATCAGGTGTTATTGCTCCATACAATAAATTCGTCTAGAGAGTCTAAAGTCTGTTAGTGCAGATTAATTTAAGATTGTTGCTTCAACTTCATGTTGAACCACATACATCCTTGCGATACAATATTGATTTAATGTAAGGAAAGACATTCAATATCTGGATTAGACTTTGCCCAAATTTCAACACAACTCTGTTGTTAATTGGTTCTACCATAAAATGTTATTAATTGATAATTTGGAATATTGTAATTAGTTGAATCATCTTGTAGTGATCATGTTCCTGTAATGCATAGACATTTTAAGAGTAGCTCACAATAATCATACATCAATTTGTCAATTATATATTAATTTAGACCCTGAATATTTAAAAGTAAAAGATCAAAATAGTCCTTATCATTATTCACATTATTAAAATCAGTTTGTACACCTCATTTTCTAGAACTAGATGAACTTTGATGATCTATACTCGAAGATCCAATTGAGTTGTTGTCCTGAAAAAGATAACAGAGCTTTTTTTTCACGCCGTTTTTAGTACTTCTCGATTAATACACACTATCATGGGAGCATATGTAGGTTAGTGTAATTCACATCTCACACCTAAATGACTTTCCAAATTCGTGGTTTCCTGGATTGAGTCTTGTCACATGAAGGCTTACCATTTTATAGGACAGTTTCAACATTGCAAGGTGTCTCAGTTTTCCTAGTGAGACATTATCTTTTTTACCTATGATGTACTTGAAACCATACTCCATTTCAAAAATGTGTAGAACCATATGTAAAACTTTTTTATTAGTGGTTTTATAAAAAAGTTATTCTTGATAGAAAGCTCTGCATAGTCCAAAAGTTGAAATGATATAAATTTTTTCTACGATCACATAAGAAAGTGACATATATCGCACTGTCTAGTTCTATGGAAAGTGGCCTTTATTCATACGCGTGCGAAAAAAAACTTATTCGTGCATGTACAGATAAAAAAGCTGTCAAATTGAATATTGAAATGCTAGTCTATTTACCTCGCAAATTTATGTATATGTCAAATGCGTATTTCCTAAGTTGATTTGTCCATATAATATAATTTATTACTATCAATTTTTATAATGATTCAAATAAATAATTAATTATGAATCGCAATATTTATGTAACAAAAACAGTTTTATTTCTGATGTTCTGTTTCTAATTGTTGTTAGTTGTTAAAATAAATGTTCGTAATATTTTGTGTACCAATATTTATTCTAACTTTTTTATGAAGGCACTCCTTTTCATCGCATAATAATCACAATTTTATGGGCCACTTTCAAGGGTAGGTAATCAAAGCTATATAAAGTAATTACAAAATACACATAATATGTAAAACCTCTTACATCTACATAGAAACGCAAGATTGTACATGCCTGATTCGGTAAAAGTATATCGCGTCGTCGTAGGAAAAATAGTGTACATAACTTGTACGAAAGTGATTTTTCACACTCATGGGATTGTCTCACTCGGCTTGCGCTCGTGAGACAATATTTCCCACTCGTGTGAAAAATGTCACTTTCCGCACTCGTTACGTAATATACTATTTGAAGGCAGTATACGAGGTTTGTCAAAAAATTTAAATTTTGTGCATCTTTTTTTTCAATTGGTTGTTCATTTCAACACTCTTTTTTAGCTACGTAATTATCTAGTTGCCTTGAATTTAGTCGTATGTTGTATAAACTTTCTGTCCATTAATTTGACAGAAGTGTCAGACATAGTGAACTACTTTGTTCAATTATAGACCAGTCATCAATACTTTGATTTTGAATGTATTTGTATTATTAACTACTTTTTTGGTTGTTTTGTTGTTGGTGCTGGAGCAGAGAAATCTTTAACACTTTATGAGCCATTATTGCGGAACATTGTTGCCTTGTCGATTATTATCTTTAGGTTGTTTAATTTAGTAGTATAATGTTTCTATAATATGATCATTATGTGTCATTGATGATTATATTCTACTTGTGCTAGTAATTTGTGATAACATTTCAGATTTAGGTTTAATTGGTATATTAGAGAGATCGTTTTGAAAAATATGTTCAAAGTATCAAATTCCCTTCCAAATTTCCCCTACCTACTTGGTAACATTAATTTCATGCTTCCTGCAAAAGGCTCCAGAGCTATCAACGTCTCACATAAATATAGGCCATAATTCATACATTTCCAGAACAACAAGTTTGACAATTAATTAGCTAACCAAATAAACTTCTTCAATAGCTAAGAGAGTATTATCAGGTCTCTTTTTGGTGTGAAATGAGAGGATAGAAACGTTTATGTCTTTTAGATTGGGTAAAATAGATGTTTATGTAATGTACTCATGTCACTTTGTGTGAATAATTAAGGTTTATGATTAAATGTTAGTTTATATACGTATAGTAGAGTCGAGATACCCTAAAACGATAACAAAGTATGCCTGGTACATGCAAAAAAAAATGCCCAATATTGGTATTGAGTGACCTCTATATCTTATTGTATGATTGACAATTGACATTTCTGGACATTTAGATTTGTTTTGGTGTCATTTATTGCATTGCATGTCTTTATATCAGGATATGTAAATAAAGACTGTGATAATACTTCTTTAATGATACTTTTCTCTTTGGAATTTGGTTTAGAAATTGTTTCGTTGGCATCTTTTCTTTTCCTTTTAGTTGAAAAGAACTTTTGTTTTTCGATTTTCTGATTAGCAGGAAAAATAGATTTAGTTTTGAATAAAGCATCTTTTGATTGGGGTGTTCTAATATCTATTGTATCACCCATATTATTTAAGACTTTCAAGTTTTTTAAAATAAAGTCGCAATCTTCCGACAAAAAATTTTTTGAATCTATATTAGAGATCAGCTCTAAAGCAGCATTTTTCACTAACTCTTTTTTTCTTTCTAATTCTGATTTTGAATCCAAAATAAATGGAGACATACAAGTTGGATAAGTATCTTTGTTAATGTTTTGAAGAACTGCCTTAACTTTCATATCTTCACAATCTGAATCTAATAACTGAGTTTCCACTTGTGATGGATTAAAATTTTTTAATATAATGTAATGAATATGTTTACATATCATATTTTTTATTTGATAATCTAGGCATGTACATTCAAACGCATGCCAACATATGTTACAAAAATAACATTTCAGTTCACAACATACAGCAACGTCATTTCTCTTGTTGACTATTTGAGACTCCTCACCAGCCGCTGTCTTCAAAATGAAGCAATTATCAGCCATAATAACTTCAAAATTACTGCATAATGCATTACGGTGTCTTTTTCTAATATTTTGAACTTGTCTTGAATGTTTCCCTTTAATTAATTTTATTATTCTATCTGCAGACTTATCTCGAATATATTTTTGTAGGCAATGTAGGGTTCTATCTAGCCTTTTAACCTTTTTGCCTTCCAAATACGAGTATTTTATGACTTTATGCATGCTTTCTAAGAACATGTTCGTATTGATTCCCCTACTTTTTCGGTAACAATAAGCCCATTGCTTTCTGTTATGAAAATAATTATTTCTTAAATACTTATACATTTCATGTGTTGTCTCATCTGCATATAAGATATTTAAAAATTCACTGAATTCTTTTTCATATTTGTTTTCATCTAACATAGATTGTAAATATTTTAATGATTTATAAACCCAACTTCTCTTTTCAACATCACTGATTTTGGCTAAATTGTGCTGCCATGCTTTATCAACATGCCAGGCACAAAAGTAATGATTGGTGGAATAGCAGCCCATAACAGATATCCAAGCATTATAATAGACGGTTGCCATGTCTGACATGAATGTTTTGGTATTAATTACCTCCATATTCACAGCCTCTCTAACCACCTTGAAAAAAACCTCAATCACAAACTGATCCTTTCTTTTTGAGAACATAAAGGCAACTGGAAAGCCCTCACAAAACTCATCCAAAATAAGAATGGTTGTCATCTCAAAATCATAACTGTTGAGACCATGGGTTCCATCTACACAAACTATATCTCCTACAAACTGTTTGAAAGGTTCTTTTTGTATTGGATACATTATAATAAGACACATATCTATTTCCTGAAAACTGTGAACATTTTCAAGCTGGCCTTGTTTTTTGTAAAATAGAATCGGATTATCTACCCCTAAGATTTTACATTCCTGAATATATAATTCAATACTTGTAACATCAGCTTTGTGCCGCTGTCCATAATTTAATGACATGTTAAAGGATGCTTTTATATTTCCATATATCCTTCATTGTGACCAAATCATTTCTTCTTAAAGGTTCTTTTATATTTTCTCTGATGGTTGTCAAAATACTGAAAAAACAACATATAATTAACAAAACAAGTGATGGGAGACTACTGCACTATCAAAACCAAGAGGTGGCTCACTCCAGGAAATACCTGCACAAATAACAGAACTTCTCCAGGAAGTCTCAGAAATTCATTTGGAAATCAACCCTCTGGGAAAAAACGGGAATTAAATGTACATTTTTTCAAAGTGTGACCTATTCGTCTAACCAAGTAGTACAGTTGAATTAAGGAATATTCAATTACCTACTATACATAATGTAATTCTGGCTACTTACTGTTGTGGAGTAATGCCCATTCTCATCTTAGAAGCAATTTCTCTTCCGCAATTTTCTGATAAATTGAGATGCTTTAATTCCGGTTTGTGTCCATAACGCTCTTTAAAATATTCTACTTTAAACTTGCTTTCTTTGTTAATATTATTTGACTAGTACAACCCTGTCCCAGTTTAGCTGATCCTTGAACCTTCAGACTACGCTTTCGAACATCCTCACTTAGAATTCTTTGTTTCCCGGAAAATGTTGTTAATTATGTTTGAACAAGACAATCTTTAATGCATGTATTGTATAAGGCAGTTAAATCGGTACTCCATTACCTGATCTGCTACAATGGAAATAAATTATTTCTTCTTTATCATCAAACTTTTTTTTGATGCCTCTATGCTTGGAATATTTTAAATTATTCTTAATTTCAATTTGTTCCAACCAATCTTCGAACTCTACAAATAAAACCCAATCATCAACAAATTATCTACTCATTTCTTATGACAAGAAATATACTGGGTGGTATTTCCTAGGTCTAGGCTAATCTAATGTTGCCATATAACTACCCAGCATCCCTAATATAATAATATATAAAAGTTCAAGATAATCTACTCACCATTAATGTCAACAAAAGTTAATGTCTCATTGGTTGTTTCGAAATTATGAAACCTTTTCAAATGATTTCTAAGTGCTTTATTAAATTTAAAGGACCTATCGCACCCTTCACAACACTTAAGTGGAAAAGCTTCATAAGAATAGTTTATATTCGTGTCCATGTCCACTTTTTCTTCATCAAAATGAACTTCTCGTACATGTCTGTTGAGATTTGGCCGAGTTGAGAATAACTTCTCACACTTGTAACAAAACTCCGGCATTGTTTTTATAGATAACTCACTCAATGGTAATTTTAATACACTTTAATAAATTATAATTATTAAAAAAACCAAAATAAGCAATAGACAATACAAATACAAGCAAAAGCCGGATGAATGCAATGAATGTCACGTCACGAGTACCAGTACGTAACAAGGGGACAGAAAAAATGGTTGGGGATAGGATATTTCTGTGATTATGAAATGATGAACTGGCAACATCGGATGAGAGGGCTGTAGACAGGTGCTCCTCGCATACTAAAGTCTATCGACTGCTCTTTGATGTTTACCGACAAGCGACGGAAAACAAATCGACATGTCGATCGATTAATTTTGTCGATCGACACAGTCGATTGCCACTTACACACCAAATAGACAACGTCGATAGACAGAGTCGGTCCTATCTGGTGAAGCTATATGCCAAGAAAAAGTTGGTACGAAAAAAATTATTAAGGATTAGAAAAATTATTTAAATTTGAAGTAAACTGTGAAATTCAGCAAACTACGAATGCAAAATCTACTGTTGAATTTGGTTTTAATATTAATATTTAACGAACGGTGAACTTATAATCGAATAACATTTAGTAGAATAAATCAAGGTAGAAATTATCTATCTACGTAAAAATGAAGGTCAACCAGCGAACGAGTTTAAAAATGTACCGATTAAATGTAATAAGAAAAAGAAAAAAAATAATTAGTTATATTAGGTATACTCAATCCGTGGGAGAAGGGCCAATGTTAAAGCAGGAAATATGAAAAAAATGTTGGTGGACTGTATCTATAATGTTGGTTTTATGAATAAAATGTAACACATCATCAACGCAAAAAAGAGAAGAAAAGGAAAAAACTAGAAGGCTCCTACCTGGTGAAGCTATATTATTCACTGTCCGTATCCAGGCGCCTGGCATGGTTGAGGATATGTTCTGGCACACTTTTGTCACTCGATTTCTTCATTTTTTAATATTTCACCGATATTTCGTTTACCGTGTGTGGCTTCTTGATATATTGGCCATTGGCCATGTCGACGTTTTCCTCAAACATGCGCCAATGATGTGTGTTACGCGGCAAAAATTTAAACTTAAAGTTTCCTTAACACCAGGAATAAGTAAAAAACTGATCAGTCCAAACCAAACACGATATTATTAAATATTTATGGTTAATTCAATGGCCTTTTTTGTGTGCGTCATCGATTGTTAATGTCTTCCTAACACATTACGTCGAAAGAAATGGAAAAAAGGACAGGTCTGTGATTAATACTAATCAAAACATCACATTAATGAACCGTTTAAAGTATTACAAACGTTAACCCTAATTTTTGACTTACCAAAATTTGATTGGTTGATGTTTAGATTAAGCGCAAGCGCGACCTATCAATCGAGAGAAATTTCTTTGTTTAAAATAAGATACAGACATACCTTTCGTATTAGCAATGTGTCTTACATCTTTTTCTACTGTCACACTGACAGTTATTGTCAGATCTGTACTTTGTTGTTTGCGTTCAATTATTATTAATGAATAGTGAATATTGATTTTTCTGTTATATTTATTTGAATAATACAAAAATATGCCTAGATACACGGAAAAACATCTGCATTTTGAGAGTTTTCAAGTATTTTCAATTCGAAAAAGAAGCTAGTAACTATTAATTTCATAGCCTCCTGATGATTTTATTTATCAAATTTCAGGTTAGATATGTGTCAAAATAGCAAATGAAATAACCGACATACCGAAAACCCGGTTATACGTCACAAATGATGACGCACACCAAAAAGGCTATTGAATAAACCATAGCATATCAATGTGTGAAAAATGTTCCTCCAAAATTTCAAGATAATCGCAATAACTAACACAAATCTGGCTAGGTCAGTAGATATCTAAAGTTTAAAGCCCGCTTTATATTACTGTGATATTGCACTTACACTCGCAATATTTAGTTCCCGCATGCGTACATCGATCCATATCGACCAGCTGGTGCAATCATATTGCTATAACGTCAAATTACCACATGTTCTAATTTGATTGCATGGTTGATGCAATATAGTAACTTTATTTGGTAATATTAAAGTTGCCAATTCAAGATATAAGGATACTAAAACTAGGAAAAGAAATATCTTCTGTATGTTTCTTGTGGTATCTTATTCATTCTTTTCTTTTTAATTTCTTGGGAAATTAAACCACAATATTTTTAAATAATTTATTTCAACGTTTCGGTAGCGTTTTCCTCCTCCCGTTGTCAAGATAAAATGAGTAGAAATCAATATTTTTGATTGTTTAGTTGTCAAATTTTTTCCATTGTATCAGTTAGGGATAAAAATTAATTTCCACTCATTTTATCTTGGAACGTTGAAATAAATAATTTGAAAATATTGTTGTTTAATTTCCCAAGAAATTAAAAAGAAAAGAATAGAAAAAGAACGAGCACCTCAGCCGCCTGTGCTATAACCTTATTTTAGTTATCCATGGCTATGCCATGGCCAATGAAAATTTAAACTGTAAAATGGATATGGACGGGAAAAGGAAACAAAACTGCAAGTAAGATTTTATTATTCCTGTTTAATGTATTTTATTATTGTTCTTGGGGGGGGGGATCTACTTTTACTTGGGGTGGGGATATAACTGTACAACTGATCCTACTATATGAATTTATTCTTGGTAGCCTTTGAAATGATGACAAATACTGCGTCAAACCTAAAAACCAACGCAAAATACGAATTAGAGATGTTTATTATAGGGATTTTTTGAGTTAAGTTAACAACGATGCCTGCGTTTAATAATGCTGAAATGGCTGATATGTTAATATACCACTCGCTAATCCACACAAAAAGTGCATATTAGCCATTTCAGCATTAGTAAACGCAAGCATCATTTTTGGAAACAATTCAACACACAATATCTCATCAAAAACAACAAAACCTATCAAATTGTTTATAAGACCTTTTTTTCTTGAAATGAAGTGACGAAGCGCCCACTACAATATTTTAAATTACTAAGGAAACACCCTGTTATTATTTTTATTATTATCATGACGTTTTATTATGTTGTTCAAAAATTTTATAAAAAATTGATGAGTGCAGGAAACCATTTCATTTTTATTTTTGCCAAATTTTAAAGGAATAAATAAATGATAAAACCTACATATTTAGTTGTAACTCATGAGAATAGAAATATAATGGAACTTATACAAGGTGTTGGAAACTACAAATTTTTTGATATGTAAAGGTTATGTTTTTTACGTAAAAATCACTAAGACATACAAAATCAATTGCAAATAGCCACAAATGCCAGTGGCGTAAAAAATGGGAGGGAAGAGGTGACATATTTTTCTAAATGTACACCACTGGATGAAAAATTGAAAAATGTTTTTCCACGAAAATATGCCCTTTTACATTTCAAAACAACCTGCCTAATGCTGAATTAATTTATCCATCCATTTTAAAGTTATCAAATGAAAACATTTAATTTTTCGTAATTTCAACACCCCGTATCTCGAAAAGTAAATGAGCTGGACCCCTCATTCCCTATATCATTGTCTTGTTTTTATCAATGGTAACTCAATAACAGCTAATAATCTTTTAAATAAAATAAATTTAATTCATCCTAACATCACTTTTACCTTAGAAGTTGAATCTGAAAATAAATTAAATTTCTTAGACCTTACTATTCACAAATCAGACAAATTAGAATTCAGCATATATAGAAAACCTACACAAACTGATCATGTGATACCTTCTTTTTCAAATCACCCCCATCAACATAAAATGGCAGCTTTTTACTGTTACATTCATAGACTTCTTAATGTCCCACTTTCACATTCTAACTATAATAATGAATTGAATATTATTAAACAGATAGCTTGTAATAATGGATATGATCCTAATATCATTAATAGGTTAATTCAGAAAATTAAAAACAAAAGAGAACTGGAATTGACTTATCCTTCTGAAGAGAAATCTTTTAGATATGTAGCTTTACCTTTTCTGAATGATAACATTTCTCAAAAAGTTTCAAAATTATTTAATAATAAATTAACAGATACAAGAATTTCTTTTAAGAGTACTAATAATTTGAGTAAACATTTGGTTAATTCAAAAGATAAAATTAACAAATTATCAAAAAGTGGTATTTATAGACTTGAATGTAATGATTGTGAAGCTTCATATATAGGCAGAACTTGTAGACCTTTAAAAGTTCGAATAGGTGAGCATTTGAGTAAACATGAGAATTCAGCTTTTGGTCATCACTTAAAATTTAATAAGCATAGTTTCAGTCCTAATCGCAATTCAAAAATTTTAAAAGAAGTTAATTCAAAAAATTTTAATAGGTTAGATTTTCTTGAAGATTTACAGATTAGTGAAGAATTACAAAACAATAGTTTTTGTTTGAATAAACAAGTACAATTAAATAGGTCTTATATTCCATTACATAGACGTTTAAAAGATTAATAGTTTTTTAAATGTTTCTGGACTCTTGTTGTGGTTGTTTTTGATTTAGATTTAGGAATGGGTTCTCATTAAACCCTTAATCTTTTTCTGGCTAGTATTTGATCTGATTAATGGGTCCTCATTAGACTCTAAATTAGATCTTTCTTTTTGTAAACAACTCATATGAGTTTTTTGATATTTTTAAAGCATATTTTTCTCATTTTTAAATATAATTTGACCATTAGTTTCTTTAGTTTTAATACATTCTTTAGTTTGTTTGTTACATACTAATCCTCTCTCTATGATGATTTTCATATTTATCCATAACACCATCAAGCTGAGCCATGATTTTCATTTGTTTATTTTAGAAAGGTAATTTTTCTGAGCTTTTGTTACAGTTGTTTAGAATTAGATTTAGTAATGGGTCCTCATTAAACCCTTAATCTTTTTCTTATAGTAGTGGATTTGATTAATGAGTTCTCATTAGACTCTAAATCAGATCTCCTTATTGTAAAACCACTCACATTGGTTTTGAAATGTTACTTGGTTTACATTTGATTTTTATTTTATATTGGATTTGAACATTTTTAATAATTGCTACAATTTGTTTTTACATACTTCATTTCTCTAACAGTTATTGTGTTTGGAGTTTCCATTAACTTTTAATTAATCATCTAGTTTGAATTAGATTTGGAAATGGGTTCTCATTAGACCCTTAATCTTATTCGTTTTTGGAATTAGATTTGAGTATCGAGTTCTCATTAGACTTCAATCAAATTAAATTTCCGTAATTAGTTTTGTTATTTGTTATTGGTTACAACCAGACTACAATGTTTATTTGATTGTGTTTTTTATTGTTTGAATTGATTTGTTAACTTTTGGATGTTCCTTGACATATATGTGAATTTTTATTTTGAATTAGATTCAGTAATGGGTTCTCATTAGACCCTCAATCTTTTTCATTAATTTTATAATTTGATAGGTTCCCATTAGACCTTAATATCAAATTTTCTTTAATTTCATTAAGAAGTTCACATGTCTGTTTTGGGACATTTATAGAGAATTTCTGCAGTGTCTTTTTGAACGTTTGTTGGATTAATTGAGTTCTATGTTCACTGTCATTTGTCATATTTTAATTTTTTGAAATTGAGTTAGTGTCACTACAACATCCGTTATATGAACACGTGTTCGGAGTTCATTTTTTAAAATAATTTAAAGAAAAATTTTCAATAATGTTCCAAATTTAGAGTCAACAAACCCTAAACAGGGGATCATTTTAATATTAATTTTAATGTAATTTTAATTCATGACGTCAATGTGTTGTCCAAGTTTCTTGTATTACCTGACGAGTAAGTAATTTTTTAATCCACTTCTTCTATATTTTCTACAAATTCTTTTTACTTACTTACAGGTAAGCACTGAAGATGGCTTAATAGCCGAAAGCGCTCTGCGATTTAATAAATTATTTTTACACAGAATACGAATATGTTTTCTTGACTTTCGAGTCATGTGTACTCAGCTATAAAGTATTTACTCTATATCATTTTGTCCAATTTCATGAGAGGTATCTCAATGCAAGCGTTGTAAGTGTCATTTGGAAACACCCTGTATATTATCGTGTCAGGGTACAACTCCAAGGCCTTTTACATATTCGAGGAAGTCCTCCCTTATCAAGAGTGCTCCATTTATGCTTCTATTCCCCCTTTGCTTACTAAGCCCAAATAAGAATCTATATCTTCTATCAAGTTCTTCCTCTGGATTTACTCCATTATATTCAATTTTCAATTATTTTCTTAAATAATTATGCAGGGCAACACATGCTTGAACAACTGTTTGTGCTTTTTCAGGCTTCAGAGCAATCGTGGTTAACAGGATTCGAAACCTATTTGCCAATATTTCAAAGGCGTTTTCAACCACTCGCCTTGCTCGACTCAACCTATAATTAAAAATTTGTTGCTCTTTTGTCATATTTCGATACGGATACGGTTTCATTATGTGAGTAGATAGTGGAAAGGCAGCATCATCAAGTATTACATGAGGAACCGGCATCTTCCTAAGAGGAAGCGGTTTATCTCCAGGAATATTTAATTTATTTTGTTCCACCGCTGCAAACAAATCACTCTCTCATTAAACTCCACCATCTGACAGTCTCCCATTCATTCCAATATTCACATATGTAACATTATAATTGGCATCTACCAGTCCAAGCAAAACAATGCTGTGTTTCCCTTTGTAATTAAAATATGCGGAGCCTTGGTCACCAGGAGCCTTTTTTTTTTCTTAGGAGCCGTCCCTTCGCCGGTACCATCTCAGCCTCCTGGGCTTATAGTGGATACTCCTAGTGTTCTGACTACAACCTATTTATCCAATCCGTTCCCTGTATTAGCTCATATTTGCTGGTTGGTTGTAGAAGTCTTCTGGAGTCATTTGGGTTCTGCCATACAGTTTTTGCCTTCTGTGGTCCAGCGACTCACAGTTGCATAGTAGAGCTGTATAGGTACCTATCCTTTTTGCATCTTCTGCATGTAAGGTCTCCGTTGTACAGCCCTATTTTGTTTAGGTGCTCCTTTGTGGGAAAGTGTCCCGTAAGTAGCCCCGTAATGGAGCATAGTTTGTTCCTGCTCATTGAGAGCAGTTCTTTCGCTACTTTTTCTGATGATTCTTTTATGAATTTCTTCCCATGTATTTGCCCAGTCGTATTCTTCCAGTGTTTCTTGTGTTCTTTCAACCACCCTTTTAACCATGACCTTTTAACCAGGAGCCTTAATAACTATGTGTTTTCCATCAAATGCTCCAATTGTATTAGGCATATCCCATAATTCTTCAAACTCTCGTGATATTCCTAGCCATTCAGCAGCTGTCTGTGGAACCTTGAAGATGTATATCCATCAATTATTAAAGGTATGTTTTGAGAAGAACTTTTTAAAATGATGATAGGTAAGTATAATTTAAATCAATTTTTACTTACATGGGGATATTCGTTTTTCAACGTTTCATTTATTACTTTGCATACAACTGGAATAAACAATGAAATTGTAATTTCCGAGGTCCTGTAATTGTACATTAGGCTTCTATAACGTTCTCCAGTTATGAGGAAACGCAAGATTACAATAAGTTTGTTTTTCGCTTGTATGCAGTCTCGAAGTAAGTTTCGTATCAACTTTCTCAATTTTATATTTGATTTTATCTAATAGTTTATTGAAAGTGGCTTCGTCCATCCTTAAAAAGTTTCTATACACCTCGTCATCGCCGCTATTTAGTACTTCTCTTGGCAAATCAATATTACCTTTGTGATATTTCAGCCATGGCCTAATCCACCACCTTCTTTTCTTTCTTTCATTATCATCTAATAAACATGCAGTACTTGCGAGTATCAAAGTTATTAAAATTCTTTTCACTCGATTTTCTGTTTTCTCTTCATGGCGAACGAAAACAAAACAAATGTTTCAAACTTAACCTCAAATAATTTAATTTCCGTTCGGTTGGTACTAGCACAGATTCTGAAGAATATTGCAGTCAGTTGTCTCTGATTGCAGTAGTGTAAATCACTGAAAAATTACCACGCAATGCATGGCATGCAATCCCATTGCACGAAATCCATGGCATTGCATAAATGTGATGCTGTCTTGAATAAAACTAATTTTTTATTGCGTTTGCAATGTGAATGTAGTGATATTTAGGGTGGCCGTACACGAGCCACATATTGCGGGCGGCCTGACCACATAATTGCCGTCGCGTTTCGGCGAACTCAAGCTACCAATAAGAAATACTGTAACATATGTAGTCATGTACGCCCGTGTATGTATGGTATAGTATTTCTTATGGGTAGATTGAGTTCACCGAAACCCGACGGCAATAGAGTACACGCATATTTCATATTTTGCTCAGATATTAATTTGTAATAGTAAAGTTGATATCAAAAATAACTAATAATAGGAAATAAACCAGTTTCCATTGGAAATTGATTCCATATTTTGAAATAAAATTCAATTTTCAATACACTTTCCGACCATTTCCGAACGCTACCGATGATACGTGTGGTGTCATAGCTTTTGATGACTTTTGTCAATATGACAATATATTATTTTAATCAACTATTAATTGCTTAATCAATGTAAAAATATCATTTATGTGTTTGTTTGAGACCACTACGTGTATGTGTGTGCTTTTTTGTATTTCTTAAAGTCAACGTAATGTGGAAAATGGACATGAATATATATATCTGATATTTCCGAGGATATTTTAAAACTTTAAGAAAAAAATATTTTATTTACTAGTTCAGTGACGATTCTTTCATATTTTGTGAGTAAGGACATGGCTAGTGAAGGTTTTGTAAAAGCACAAACTGATAACTTGCCCATATACAGGGTGTCCCACGACGAATGAAAACTATCTGTATATGGCAAAATACTTATAGTAAAATCATGGAAATCTCTACGTTTGGGTTTTCGGATACGATCTTTTCAACTAAAATATTTTCAAAGATGGCCGACTTCCGGTTCTACTGGAAGTCGACTGTAACTTTGTTATTTTAAATGGAACACCCTGTATATTCATACATTTTTGAAATCTACGTAATATTTTAGTATACTTGTGTCTGAAAACTTTTTTCGAAAAATGCACTTTTTCAGTTATTGATTTTTTTGTAGAAAATTTGACCGTTGAAGACCCTTATAAATTATTTTTTTACGAAGACTCTTCAGTTGCCTTAAGCAAGGTCAAACGTATTCGAATCTATGAAAAATGAAAAATTTTTCATTTTATACAGAGTGTGTATAAAAAGTGTTCAAAGTTTAACTTCATAAATATAAAATTTCTTCATTTTTTTGAATAGAACCATCCTGTTTTTTCTATTTTAATGAATTCAGGGGAAAAAATAAGGCAAGTTCATGTATACTTTCCTATACCTAAACCTTACGGTTATCCAGATATTCAATGTTTTCTGTAAATTTTTAGAGATGCAGGTGTGGTCTAAATTTTGATACAAGCACTAAGAAATAAAAATTATAATGTGAATTTACTTTTAATACATGGTAAATATGACCAAGTTTTTACAAGAACATGTGCTTTATTTGCAGTAAAATATCCAGATTGACCGCGATCGAAATCGCACATTGTTAAAAGAATACTTAACAATTTGAAGCTATTCGGTTCATTTTAAGCAAAAGTTAATCGAGTTAAACCATTTGTGAGAATAATAAGATATGCTACAAAATTTTATGGAAAATTAAAAGCCAAAGAAAAATAGTCTGATATTTTAAAGTAAATGTTCAAAATTGCTCCCTTGAACTTCAATGCATTTTTCAACCCTTCTCAGTATACCTTCATTCGCCGCACGGCTAATCATCATCTCAGAAAGGGAATTGAAGGAATTTCGAACTCTTAGCTCACAATCTTCTCTAGATGTTAACTAATGTCACTTAAATAAGTGTCATTTATTACAAAGCCTACTAAAAGTATACATGAAAAATTTAAACTTGTTAAAAATATAATAACAATTTAAAACCTCAAATATCTCGGAAACGACTGAAAGTTGGAATAGGATTAATAAAAACAATTTGATTTGATTTTTCTTAAGAGTCAGATGAAGAAAAAGATTTCTTAGTGCTTGTACCAAAATTTAGACCACACCTGCATCTCTAAAAATTCACAGAAAACATTTAATATCTGGATAACGGTAAGGTTTAGGTATAGGAAAGTATACATGAACTTGCCTTATTTTTCTCTCCTGAATGCATTAAAATAGAAAAAACAGGGTAGTTGTATTTAAAAAAATGAAGAAATTTGATATTTATGAAGTTGAACTTTGAACACTTTTTATTCACACCCTGTATAAAATGGAAAATTTTTCAACATAGATTCGATTACGTTTGACCTTGCTTAAGGCAACCGAACAGAAACCATTTTCATATCTTCAAGGGTCTCCTCGTAAAAATATAATTTATAAGGGTCTTCAACGGTCAAATTTTCTACAAAAAAATCAATAACTCAAAAAGTGTGCATTTTTCGAAAAAAGTTTTCAGACAAAAGTATACTAAAATATTACGTAGATTTCAAAAATGTATGAATATACAGGGTGTTCCATTTAAAATAATGAAGTAACACATATTTTGTCTGGAGTTTTAATAGACGTTGATTCACATTCTGAAACAATGCAAAACTTGAAATACAAAGTTTTCTTTTGGCTTTATCCATTTTTAAAGCTTTCAGAAACAAATTTGGTTACAAAAACTCATATTGTGATACACGAATAAGAATGTGAACAAAGAGAGTGACGTCAATGGATGGGGCAGCCATCTTTATGACGTAAAACGCATTTTGGCGGACTTTCAAATTTTATGATTGTTAGAGTTGTTTTAAAAGTAAAGTTGATATTTTTTTGAAAAAATAGGTAGGCAAGGTGCTAGGAGACCTGATAAAGCGTCAATTCTCATAGCAAAAGGACCCCGCACTTTTTATAGGTAAAATGGTTCTCGGTGAATTTGTCTGAATTTTTAGTATATTGTAGTATTCGATGTACTGATTGAATGTGCAGAATCGCAAAGTCCGTTGATGGATAAATATTGAAATACAGGGCGTTCAAGTTAAAAATCAGTAAATTTTTTTTAATGATTTCCTCGGGATTTGAAAGTGGCAGATGAATTTTTTTATGCTCATATCATCAATGTACCTTCATATTAGTAAATATCATTCAATTGGTGCAGATTATATCATTATGTACAGAGTGAGAAATAAAAACATTTTAGTAATGTCTCAAAATTCTATGAAATAATGAAATATTGTAAAAATTATTCTGGTATGCAATAAACTATCTTCATTCCATCATTAATCACAATTCATACATTTCTTACAGGGTGATTTGAAAAATTGGTAAAATATATGGCCGGTTCTTTCATTCACATCCTGTATATTTAAGTGAATTATCATCCTCCGAAGACAGCTGATACCGTATAAACATGATCTCGTTGGGATATACAGGGTGATCATGGAAATTTTCGATGATAAAAACTGCAAAATATCAAAGTTTCAGAAATCACCCTGTAATTCACGATTAACCCGGTGAATTTCATTTATTATTATTGAATATATTCATTATTCTCTCCTCAACACTTTCCCAAAAATTCAGTTCCCTGCTACGATTAGTTTCATAGTTATTAATTATTTACGATTTGAAGGAACCTCTTTCACGCGTACATAATTCCACTAGTGGCAGATTATATCATTATGTACAGAGTGAGAAATAAAAACATTTTAGTAATGTCTCAAAATTCTATGAAATAATGAAATATTGTAAAAATTATTCTGGTATGCAATAAACTATCTTCATTCCATCATTAATCACAATTCATACATTTCGTACAGGGTGATTTGAAAAATTGGTAAAATATATGGCCGGTTCTTTCATTCACATCCTGTATATTTAAGTGAATTATCATCCTCCGAAGACAGCTGATACCGTATAAACATGATCTCGTTGGGATATACAGGGTGATCATGGAAATTTTCGATGATAAAAACTGCAAATATCAAAGTTTCAGAAATCACCCTGTAATTCACGATTAACCCGGTGAATTTCATTTATTATTATTGAATATATTCATTATTCTCTCCTCAACACTTTCCCAAAAATTCAGTTCCCTGCTACGATTAGTTTCATAGTTATTAATTATTTACGATTTGAAGGAACCTCTTTCACGCGTACATAATTCCACTAGTGGCCAAGATTTTTCACAAATATTGATACGTCTTTGGTACTCCAATGATCAGTTTCCAACTATAATAGGACCATAATCGATATTTTCAGGTGCTAATCTGTTTTCAGCATCAATGATACAGTTCAAAAGTACTGTAGATGGATATCGATTAGAGGTTAACAACAGAACCAAAATATTGGCCACTAGTAGAACTATGTACACGTGAACGAAGTTCCTTCAACTCATAAATAATTAATAACTATGAAACTAATCGTAGTAGGGAACTGAATTTTTGGGAAAGTGTTTAGGAGAGAATGATGAATATATTCAATGATAATAAATGAAATTCACCGGGTTAATCATGAATTACAGGGTGATTTCTGAAACTTTGATATTTTGCAGTTTTTATCATCGAAAATTTCCATGATCACCCTGTATATCCCAACGAGATCATGTTTATACGGTATCAGCTGTCTTCGGAGGATGATAATTCACTTAAATATACAGGATGTGAATGAAAGAACCGGCCATATATTTTACCAATTTTTCAAATCACCCTGTACGAAATGTATGATTTGTGATTAATGATGGAATGAAGATAGTTTATTGCATACCAGAATAATTTTTACAATATTTCATTATTGCATAAAATTTTGAGACATTACTAAAATGTTTTTATTTCTCACTCTGTACATAATGATATAATCTGCACCAATTGAATTATATTTACTAATATGAAGGTACATTGATGATATGAGCATAAAAAAATTCATCTGCCACTTTCAAATCCCGAGGAAATCATTAAAAAAAATTTACTGATTTTTAACTTGAACGCCCTGTATTTCAATATTTATCCATCAACGGACTTTGCGATTCTGCACATTCAATCAGTACATCGAATACTACAATATACTAAAAATTCAGACAAATTCACCGAGAACCATTTTACCTATAAAAAGTGCGGGGTCCTTTATGCCTGTACCCTATTATGTGGTCGGGTCGCCCTAAAATGGTTATTTATTTTAATTTAAATCATTGAATGTTGTAGGCTAGTCAACGGTAGGTAAGACGCCCATTTGGATATCATCAACAACTCAAGATAACCTAGCGATCTGAATGTCCGAATGGTCACACACTGTGGATTTGTCGAAGATAATTTTTGCTAATAAGTTGTGTATTAATTATTGAATGAAAAAAAAAATAGTTTTTCTCCGATTGGCAGCAAATATTAATTTTGCTGACACATATCAATCAGCAAAGTATTACTTTTCCTGCCTAGGCAGCAAAGTGATTATACCCAATTGGGATAAAACATTTGACGTAAACATTTATTACCAATTATTACATAACAATTTTAACCAGAATTTAAGAACATATATTCAGTTGTTATTAACATTGATGGTGAAATTACTACACTGTCCATTATATAATAATTCAAATATACTGATATTTTTTCGCACAACTGTCAGAAATTTTATGAATTGTCAAACTATAATTATCATGGACATTTCTATACCAACCACTGCGATTTCTATCAAATTTTATTTTAATTGAACACTACCGGAAAAATAAAGAGATTGTGGGAATTGTAATAATTTGTAAATACAATATCCTCCTATATCATTATGAACAATCGGAGAAAAAATTATATGTTCAACTCGGAAGCAAAGTAGATTGACTGCCTAGTTAAACAAATTACTATTTTCGATAGATACTTCAGAAATAATAACTTTGAATATTAATAATATACGAATTATTTATGGAAAAACTTTTGCAATCTGTTTATTCGAAGAAAAATTCAAAAAAATGCTGCTGGAAATTATTGGGACAGGAAGACTAAGAAAATGCGGTGGATATAAATGATCAAAATAAACAGATCACTCAACTTGATTGGAATTTTTTCTCAATTTTAAAATTCAAGCAGTTGAACAAGTGCTGTGAGAAGATATAAAAAGGGTAAAATCGGTTTGAAATGAAGATAGTTGGAATTCTGTAAAATTTTTCCAGTTACATTTATTGTTTTTCGAAAGATTGATGTATATTTCAAGAATGTCGAAAGTATGGCAATACAGGGTGTCCCACGACGAGTGGAAACTATCTGTATATGGCAAAATACTTATAGTAAAATCATGAAAATTTCTACGTTTGGGTTTTCAGACAAATATTTTTATTTCTCAGTGCTTGTATCAAAATTTAGACCACACCTGCATCTCTAAAAATTTACAGAAATCATTTAATATCTGGATAACGGTAAGGTTTAGGTATAGGAAAGTATACATGAACTTGCCTTATTTTTTTCCCCTGAATGCATTGAAATAGAAAAAACAGGGTGGTTCTATTCAAAAAAATGAAGAAATTTGATATTTATGAAGTTAAACTTTGAACACTTTCTATACACTCCCTGTATAAAATGAAAAATTTTTCAACATAGATTCGAATACGTTAAACCTTGCTCAAGGCAACCGAAGAGAAACCATTTTCATATCTTCAAGGGTCCCCTCGTATAAAAATAATTTATAAGGGTCTTCAACGGTCAAATTTTCTACAAAAAAATCAATAACTCAAAAAGTGTGCATTTTTCGAAAAAAGTTTTCAGACAAAAGTATACTAAAATATTACGTAGATTTCAAAAATGTATTAATATGCAGGGTGTTCCATTTAAAATAACAAAGTTAGAGTCGACTTCCGGTAGAACCGGAAGTCGGCCATCTTTTAAAATATTTTAGTTGAAAAGATCGTATCCGAAAACCCAAATGTAGAAATTTTCATGATTTGACTATAAGTATTTTGCCATATACAGATAGTTTTCACTCGTCGTGGGACACCCTGTATAAGAAAAGTGGTAATTATATTCAAAGGAAGTGTTTTGATCAATAATTAATCATAACGGTACAATCATCATTGCTTAAGGCATTAACTTAAAATTTAAAAGTTGATTGATGGTTGTTTCTATTTCATTGAACTTTTTAAAACAATATTCCGGAGCGCCCTGCAAAGGTGGTAAAGGTTATGTTAATGTTGCATAGGTTCAAGCTTTTTATTCTATATAAAAATTTCGAAAACAGTTTCTTTATTCAAATAAAAAGGAATATCATATTTTTCTCGAGATATTTGTGATTTTCTTTTATATCCTGGAAACTTGAAACGTTGGCTATCATAATATTCTGGCAAGTGAGTGTCAATATGTATTTCTTGGATAGGAATTTGAGAAAAAAAGATATTTTTTTTAAATCAAATTTTGGCTGTAATATATCGGAAGACTTATCACGTGTTTTTCTGACCGTATTTACCCTCCTTAGTACTTCTGCAAGCCCAAGCTTGAACTTGGAAAAGGGTAACCCTCAATCCTAAACATGGTCTTTTTAGCGGTTATTCGAAACATATGGACCAGGACAAATAAAAACTAAAATGAGAGAAACATACACAAAAAATATTTAATAGAAGACAAAGCATCATATTGGTTTCAAACAAATTTATTATGCATAAACAAGCAAAAATATTAATACTAGGAACAAAAATTATGGTGATATACTAATTTTGAAGACAGGTAACGCAAACCTTCCTACTCCACTCCAGACAAATAGCCGCCTTTGAACAACAGACACATATTATATAATTGAAGGGCTTAATGTGAAACAATGACAAGCCTCAAAAAGGTGAAAGTCAGATATTCGCTTTTAAATGTTAAAAATAATGAAGTCCAGTAACAACTTTTATTGTTTGAGTTCAGATATGTCGATACATCATGCCCAAAGGGACTATAGTTGACAACAATTTTGAAAAAATTACTTGAAACTGCCTTTATTTAAAATGTGGCTTGTTATACTATTCCATTTATAATGAATACCCAAACTCTTATTTAATCAACCAGCCCAGTGATCTCATCAGCAACTTCAGGGCTGACATCCCCATCTTTTGTAGAAGGGATGATACACTGAAGGTATGTAAGGTAATAATGATCTAACATTTTCGAGTTTATCTGAAAAAAATGTGGCTTGTTATGTATGTAAGTTAATAATGATTTTCGAGTTTCTTTTTTGCAATCCGAATGGGCTCGATATAATTTTGTTTTATGAACAGATATAGAAAGAACATTTGGACGTCCCCTCTTGACAACAGTAACGGAGTTATAGATAGAGCCTGTTGATTTTCTTAGAGGTTATTACCTTGAGCATATCTGCGCGTCGCTTCAGGCAACAACACAAAATGATTGGAGTGGAAACCGAAAACATTGACTAACTGGATAGAAGAGGAATATTTACCTAAGTTGAAGCCTGCAGGTGTCCTAAAATTCCTCCGGGAAATATGACTAAAGGAGCTACTGATTTCAGAGACTTTCCTCAGAAACTAAGTAGAAGTGAGGGGGCACAATAGATCTTTCAGGTCTCAGTGAATGTTACCCCAGAAATACATACTGTAACGTTTATTTTAATTTATATTTACAACTAATTAATTTATAGTTACAGATTTATATGAACGGTCCTTAATTTACTAATTTATAGTAAACACTAAACTAACTAACTACACTAATTCATATGAACGTCACTGAATAACACTTTATCGATCGCTTTCCTTCAGTATAAGCACTAGATGTCCATCTATGTGATTATGTCTCAACTATCTGATGACTGTTGACTGTTAACTGAGCCCTGTGCGGCGATACTTATATTTATATGGCAAAGGTAGATCTCTGGAATACTCTCGATGTTCTCTCGTCGCTCTAGTGACGAGTTTCTGGAATGTTCTGGCGGAGGCGCTACATAGACTAGATCTATCTGAAGGAGTGGGAGAGGCGAGAGGTAGGCAGTCTCGAAAATTCTCGATTTCGCTGAGCTCACACGGTCAATAGTCCATAGTCGTGTCATACGGGAATTTTGCTGGGGCACTCGCGTAACAATACATACAAACCGAAAACATTGACTCAACTACTTCACTATAATAGCCTAGACAAAGTTCACACTGGTCGGGATGAAGATTGGTTTACTGGAACTCATTATTCGATACATAGATTCATTTTCAGTAGGTGAATAAGGAAACTACAAGTAGGTACTTACACAAAAAGTTGAAATGACATAATTTTTTTATTACTGCATTCAAAATATTATTGTAATGGTAGGCTACCTAAATAATCGTTATCGGTTTCACTGTCGAGACAGTTCTGATTCAGTCCCACTAGTATCTTCTCCAAAATGTATCACTATTTCGTGCAGATCATCCATAATTTGCTCTCTTGCCATATATGCTCCTTCAATCTTCTCTACATAGACGCGAATGTTTTGCCAGTTTTGAATTGTCACTTGCTGAAATATATCTTCTGTGAGCTGTCGCACATAATCTAGTTTAAATGAGACATTACAGGCTGCTACTTCATTCTGTACCAGTGCCCAAATTTTTTCAATATTGATCCTAATTCAAGATAGGCGTTGGCCGTGTTGCTTGAAATTTCAAGTTTCTTCTCCTCCCCTCCAATGGTCGCTCCTTCAACCATCTTGAACAATTCTAATTGATCTATCCACAACATTTGCTTCTTACATAATACACAAGGAAAGGTGTGAGAAGGATAGAAGGGCCATTGCTTCTAGAAACATGATAATAAGGATGTTTCAATAAGGATCAATGGAGATATGTACCCGCTTCAATTGATCCAGTAGATTTATTATCTAGAGGATGTAATGCAAGAAAGTTATTATCCTCTAGATGGTGGGAGGGACCGGACTGGCTTAGGCTTACTATGAATTATTTGCCTGTCGAAAACAATGTTTTTGATGACTGAGAGAGAAAGAAAGAAAGTGGTTTCTTCCAGTATTGTTACACAATGTATAGGTTCGTTGGGAGATTTTTATAAATATTTCTCGAAAATTTCCGAAATTGCTAAGGATAATGGCCTGGCTTAATAAATTTGTAAGAAATTGTAAAAATCCTTATAATAAACTGAGTAATACTTTAAGCTCTGCAGAACTATATTTATTCAAGATAGCTCAACGGAGGCATTTTTCTTTTGAAAAACTTATATTTTCAATGAACTTGCACAATTAGTATAGTAGATTTACAAAAAAAATTGGCAAAAGGAACTAATTCCCACAAAGACTATACAGGGTAAATCACGGGACGGAGGTTTATGGAGAAACGGTAAGAAATTTGAAATGTTTGTCACCTTAGTAGTTTGTATATCCATATAGGCTACATTTTGAAATTATTTTGAAATATACAGGATGTCCCAATAAAGTGTGGCGTATCAAAGTTATATTTTTTCTTATGGAACACCCTATATTTGATTGCATTTTCTGATTGCACACAAAAAATAAAGTACTGTTTCATGATGATTCCCTATACCTAAATACAGAGAGCTCCGAGTTATGCTGACTTTTTCAAAAATGCGAACATTTCAAAAATATTAATAACTCATTGATATAATGAATTCTACCAAATTTCCTCTCAGCTCAATAGTCGGACGTTCGTTGAATGTATTCCACGATTGAGTACTAAACATCTCTTTACAGGGTGTTCGAAATTATCAGTTGAATTATTAGATCATTAAATGTGTTATAACGGACTTATTTCAAATAGAACACCCTGTATTTCAATAATTCATCATATTCAAAAAATGTCCTCTTTCGAATGATAAGAGGGTGTCCTATACCTAGGTACTAGGTATTATATGGTAAATTGATTTTAAAACATCTGCAATTCTGTCTAAATTTTATACTAATTATCTTGACAAAGCTATTGTGAAGAAAAACAGTGAAGCTGCTAATAAATATGCACACTTGTAGTTCCTGATGCACACCAACTCTTTTTTTAGTTTTTTTATCGATAAGTATTTGAGTATATAATAATTACCTTGATAGAAAATCGAGACATAAATGAAGAGGTTGTAATTGGCCAGCTGGGTCATCAGAACTGACCAAGATGGATTTCTTCGAATGGTGTTATAATAAAAATATCCTACAACATGAAATTGATAATTTCGGACGCTTTCGCGTCTATAACACACGGTATGTAAGTAATGTAATGTAAGTACATAGTTTGAAGCAAGAATCACGTGTTGCATTGCATAAGATGACAAGCATTTCGAGCATCCATTATAGTTATTTCCCAATTATTGCTTCTAATAATTTGTTGTTCGTTTCGTAGTATTTATGTATTTGCTTTATTTATAATGTGTTTTTGTTTTATTATGTACTCAAATACTTATCGATAAAAAAAGAGTTAGTGTATCTCAGGAACAATAAGTAGTTTTTACCCATTACAACCCAACCCAACAGAGTTTCCATTGCTACCAATCCATATTGCAGAGAATATCGTTTTCCAGTAAAAAGTTTTCCTGCAATGTCAGCTCCGATTAAAATTTCTATTGGACCGTCGTTGGTATCTGAGATCGAAACACCTAATTTATGAAGTTCGTTCATCCATGGAGCTTGGGATATAGAAGCGACGTGACTACAAATTAATGTTTGATCGACAGCATCAAAGTTACAAATATACTTTTCGTTCAAATTTTTATGCGTAATGCTATATCGATTATGATGACTAGTTTCCGAATTTGTTCCTCCATGAGCATGAATTAATTGTTCTGAACCTAAAGATTCGTATCCCATTTCAATAGCAACATGTTTCACAATATATGATCGTTGTGATCCAGTATCAATTATTGCTCTAACCAATCGAGTTTTAAAATTACGGCTCAGCTGCACAACCAGTGTTTGAAGGATAATTTCATTGTGATACGTAGTGTTTGATAAATTATCAACAATCGCATATTTGATTCTAAAACAGGTTTTCTTTTAGAGCACATGAGAGTAGCATGTTTCTCATTACATTTAGAACACCTGATAGGATGGTGCTATATAGCGTTATTTTCCTTTCAACATGACACATTAGAAACCCCCACTTGAAAATTGAGATTTAAGAGCTTCGTTGGGTATTTATTATCATGATTTAAAAAAATTAACGAATCAATAAACTTTTGGCCAAACTCTTGACCTGTTGACTGCAAGGTAGAATTTAGAAGAGAAATAAAACATTTTTGGGAAAAAGTCTAGTTTAGTGGTACAACGCGGATTTTGATGAAATATTTTTTCTTAGATTAATTCGAGGTCGCTGAACACGAAAATGAAGAAAAAAACGTGCGCTCTCTTACCAAAAACGAGTTATGAATTTTTGAAAATTTGTTAAAATGAGTACTGCACTGGTTTTATTGACACATTATAACTTTTAAAATGATCTGTTATAACTTATAAACAATGTTGGTGATCCACTATATTTGCTTTTTACGATATTAATTTTACACGCACATCAAAAAATATTGTGATATTGATACTTACCTCTTGTAAATTCTTTTTTCAATTCCACAATAAACAATTATACACAAGCTTCGTCTGTTTCCTTATAGGCGTAAAACTTGTACCTACTAGCATATTCAGCCAGCTAAAGACATTTTAACATAGAATTGCGCGAATTGCGAAATGTCGACCCTGAGCTCATTCATGTGGAATACAAATTATTAGACACTTTTTCGAGAAGGGGAAGGGAATACATATGTATGTCCCTTCCCCGTTCTTCATCTCTCCACCTCAAATGACTAAGTGTTGACTGGCTGACGTAGTGTTTCTAACATCGCTCCCCGACCCCTGATACAGATCAATGAATAGTATCTGTTTCGATCAGCTATCACATGCGATTAAAGAAAACTTAGTGTTCTTTCAGTTAATTGAACACACTTTTATTAATCTCAATAAACCCAATCTAGCTAAACCATGCCAAAACAAACTCAACCTAACTTTAAGCATTGTCTGATATATTAGATTTATATATTAGACAATGCTTCTTACAAACATAACCTAAGTAACTAATGATGGCTGAATATGCTAGTAGGTACAAGTTCTACGACTAAAAGGGAACAGACGAAGCATGTGTCAGTCAGTGTCAGTCATATTAGACAAAAACGTCATGGTATATAATTTTTGAATTAAAAAAAATTTACAAGGAATATAATACTTATATCAATATTATTGTGGTTTTTTAATGTGTGTAAGATTAATATCTTAAAAATCAAATATAGTGTATTACCAACATTATATATCAATTATAACAGATCATTTTAAAAGTTGTAATGTGTCAATAAAACCAGTGCAGTACTCATATTAACAAATTTTCAAAAATTCATAACACGTTTTTGGTAAGAGAGGGCACGTTTTTTCCTTCATTTTCGTGTTCAGCGACCTCGAATTAATCTAAGAAAAAATATTTCATCAAAATCCGCGTTGTACTACTAAACTAGACTTTTACCCATTTTTGTAATAAGTTTGTATGTATTTATTTATTGAATATTACATACTTGATTACTTAATTTGAATTTATCATTGCGTTTTACGCTTTTGAGTGGATGTTTGACACTGCATATTCTCCACAAGTTTATCGTATTGGGGAGTGTACGGAGTAACTGCGATGCGCAAACAGTAAGTTGATTGAGCGTCTGTTAATCGGGAACAATTTATGGTTTTTATTACATTCGTAGTTGAAAACGTTGATTCGCAATGATAGGTAGAACCAAAAAATGTAGTCAAATACAGGGTGTCCAGGAACTTGATGCCAAAAATTCGGGAGCAAATAGAAGAGGTCAAAATAATGTTAGAAGTTCAAATAAATTTTTGTCATACGAGCATTCGTTTCCGAGTTATAGACCTCTAAAGTTTCGAAATAAAAACCTTTGTTTTGTCATAATTTCTAAACTATACATTGGAATACTATAAAATTCCAGTGACGGATTGCATACATCCATGTCCTGTGTTTGACGGTATAAATGAATCTACATTACGTACAGATAAGCAGAGACGGCTTGTGCCCATTGGTTAATAATCCGTAATTTTAATAGGGACCATCTGAATAATATTTAAATTTCAAAAATAAATTTTCCAATCCATTTACTAATGAAAATGTACTCTTGTTTGAACTCGATAAAATTAAGGGTTTATGAGAAATTTGAACTTTTAGATCTGATCGCCATATTTTGTAAAGACAGACATTCTGAAGAGAACTATCAATAATTGTCACAACTTATAATCAAAAATTCCTTAAGATTGTATTTAAACGCAGTAAAACAATTACGTACATGTTAGGCCATTGTAGTTGCCTATAAATTTTAATACTTCACAATGCAATGATAAGAAAATAAGAACCAAAACCTAAAACTGCTACAATAAATGTTCGATTTGACCACCTTGCACTTCGACGCACTTTCTGAGTCTGCGAAGGATATTTCTTTGTACTTTGTAGAGCATTCCCTGGTTCTGTTTTATAACGTTACAATGAAACCTTATTCTATCCACCATTTCGTTCCTTGTTTGCACCGGAATTGAATAAACCAAGCTTTTAAGATATCCCCAAAAAAATGAATCCATGCTATTGAATTCTGGGGAACGAGCTGGCCATGGAACTGGACCTCCTCGTCCAATCCATTTATTGGAATAAATGTTATTAAGATGATTTCGTACATCAATGAGATAGTGGGGAGGGGCTCCATCGTGCATGAACCACATGTCTTTTCGAATTTGTAAAGGAACATCGTCTAAAAGCGGTGGAAAATCGTTTTGTAAAAATTCTAAGTATATCTGACCATTCAAAATATTATCGAAAAAATATGGACCCACTAAATTATTGCCCACTATTCCCGCCCACACATTTACACAAAATCGTCGTTGATTTTTGGTTTCAACAATACCGTGCGGATTTTCATCAGCCCATAAATGTAAATTATGTGAATTAATTACGCCGTCCCGTGTAAAACCGGCTTCATCCGTAAACAAAACTTTTCCAACAAATGCATTATCATTCCGTTGTGTATCTAAAAACCAGCGAGCGTAGGCAAGTCTTGCTGGATAATCTTCTACATCCATGGCATGTACTTTCTGGATATGAAAGGGGTGAAGAAGCTGCTCCTGGAGAATATTGTGAACATTTGTTTTTGACAAATTAAATTGTGCTGAGAGCTTACGTACACTGGTTGTGGGATCACCATCGACTGCATCCAATACATTTTGTTCTACAGCTGGTGTACGTGCAGTTCTTGGTTGACCTTCGCCACCTTTTCTTGGTATGATACTTCCTAAAATTATTATTTAATGCCAGTGGCGGATTTGCAGTCCTAGCCGCTCTAGGCCCCAGGCCATGTGCCGCCCTTTTCTCAGCACCGATCATTAGAGACTAGATACATAATTCATGAATTTACTTTATTGCCACTTTTATTTGATTCAGAAAATTGTTAACTAAAAGCTAGCTTATAAAGCTAGTTTATAATATTTTCCGAGGCCAGGGATGATTGGCAATTTGAATAAAACATTTAAAATGGTTTTAGGTTTCCTTTTTAATAAAATAAAGGTTTTACAATGTGTTACAAAACTCGTCGTCTGCACTTAAGCGCAGCAAAATTATTAATTAAATCTTCGCAATCCAATTTCCTTAAAAAATCAGCTTCTATGTTAAGCAAAGCAAGATCGTTTAGCATCTGCTCCGTCATTGTAGTGCGTAAATAGTTTTTAACTCTGCGCAAACAAGAAAACGATCTTTCTCCTGTACAGTTACTGGCGGGTGTACACACACACATACGAAGACCAATATCCACGTTTGGATAAATGGTTTGAAGACCTTCGGTTCGTAACCATTTCAACAAACTGACTGCACTCTTTTGCTCCTCATTTTTTATGCTGCAGTGGGAACGAAAATGAAGACATTCTTCTGTAAAATTGTCTTCTAAGTCAGTAGAATAAATCATTTGCAATGCTTTGGCCTTATCTTCGACTTCTGAGATGCTTAGATTCTTCAGGTTGGTAATAAAGTGGAATTTATTGTAGAGTAATTTATAAGCATCCCGGCGTCTTTTCAGTTCTTCTGACAATGTATCAATTACTACCAAAAAGTATGTATTCTAAAATTTTCACGGCCACTTTGTTGCATCTCTTCACCTGTATTAGTCTCGCCAGGAAGCAGCTTACGCTTTCGATTGCGTCGAAAATCTTTTTCATATTCCTGTACGAAGGACAGTTTATTCGCTTTTTTTTCGAATTCATCGAAATTCTCTCTTGTTTCGCCAACAAAATGTATTAAAGCCTCGTACAGTTCTATAACAATAGTAATGTCAATTTCCACACTCTGAAGTTTTTTACTTGTGGCGTTAATGCGATCTGGTAAACATCCCCAAAAAACAGCCATGAGAGCCGTTTCAAAACGTTCCAGTTTCAAACGAATACCTCTTGCTTCGCATATAACGGTTCTCTTCTGTTGTGTGTCATTTTCGATGGTGACTAGCGCTTTATGGATTTCATTCCAGGATTCGCGTAAACTTTTGCATGCGTCTGCACGAGCTGACCAACGAGTCGTTGATAGACTTTTGACGGTGAAATGGGTTTGAAGGAGTTCCCAACGCTGAGTTGACGCTGCAAAGAAATTGTATAACTCTTGGAGTAGAAAAAAGAACGAACAAGCCTCTTGGCTGCTTTCAGCAGCACATTCACCTACTAAATTAAGCGAGTGTGCTGAACAGGGAACATAGTCGGCAAGGGGTGAAATTTCCTTTATTTTAGCTTGCAGGCCGTTGTATATGCCTGACATGTTAGCTGCATTGTCATATGATTTCCCGCGGCAGTTTGAAATGTCAATTCCCAATTCAGTTAAAGTTGAGGTAACAGCATCTGCCATTTGTTGTGATTTGTGGCCTGTGTTTGGAATAAACTTGAGGAACCGTTCTACAGGTGACCCATTAGGCAGGACATATCTGATAACATAAGTGAGCTGGTCTACGTGAGATATATCCGCTGTCGAGTCAATAATCAGAGAAAAATATTTTGCGGTTAATATTTTCATAACAATTGTTTCCAAAACTTTGTTTCCCATAAGTCGAATGAATTCTTCGCATGTTGTTGAAGAAAGATAACTCGTAAATCCTGAGCCTGGATTTCCATAACGTGTAATGTGTTTGGCTAAGAACGGATCGAACTCAGCGATAAGCTCTAAGGACATCAAATAATTTCCATTGTGGATTGATCCAAATTTTTCTTCGTGTCCTCTGAAAGGCAAACCACGTGACGCAAGCGCTTTTACGCACGCAACTACTCTTTTCAGAATGTTTCTCCAGTAATTTATTTCTTCATCTAATTGCATTGTTAATGCGCGGTCAATGCGACCTAGCACGTTGCTTCGTTCTTTCATATGCAGAACAGATAATTTGTGAGTAGGCGAATTCTCATGAGTTGACACTCGATGATATGAATTTTTCCAGTCATTGAAACCTTCTTTTTTGTCGAACTGACTCTCCCCGCTATTAAAAAGCAGACAAGGGCCACAAAAAACACATCCAGTACTTTTGGAATAAATTAGCCACTTTCGCGGAACTTTTTCACCGTTCAGAAGCTGACGTTCGAATAAATGTCTCGACAACTGGTACTAGAGGGACATCTTCGGCTTGTTCTTTCGATATGCTTGCCACATCGATCAAAGTATTTTCACTTGAAGACACTGCAGAATCATCAGTTGACGGAGCGCCACTACTACTTGGAACATCAAGTTTTCCAAAGAAATCGTCTAATTTCCGTGTTTTTTTAATCGTATCTTTTTGTTTATCATCTTTTTCTTTAGCTCTCTTGCGATACTCTGCCCCACTTAACCTTACCCTTTTCTTTCCGTCCATATTCAACTTAAGCAGTATCGCACTCAATCGCTCACTAAACTGAACTGTCCCACCGTCCAAATCCGTAGCTTATATATACCGGTGCAACGTTATACTAGAATAGTCGGGCAGTTTCCAGAACGCGCGCGTGTATGCATGCTGCGCGCTGTCTTGCTCACTCTCACGTCGCGCTTGCACCGTTTCTAGATCCTTCCTGCGGGGCGGCGCGCGCACGCATTCGAGCGTCGTGTAGAGCTTTCTAGAATGTTCGCGCGACACCGCTGAGTTGTTTTTGTAATAACAATAGGATAGGTATTCTTCCTAGATCACTAATATTAAACTAAACGTACGAACTATTTTTTAAGCACGATGTACGAAAGTATTTATACTTTAATACTCAAAAATAGTGATTTAGGAAGATTATAATCATACGTACGGTACGCGAGCCTCTAAAATATTTTGAGATACTTTGCATTTGAGTTATTTCTTGTTATCATCACTGAGTTTTTTTGGCACGATTGCCGACCTTCGTATCTGGCCGCCCTAGGCCCGGGCCTACTGGGCCTTATGGCAAATCCGCCACTGTTTAATACAAACTAGTAGAAAATAATTTATTTTGCTTATGTAAATACCTGTCTCTCGTAAGCTACGATCGGTTCGTTCAAAGGTTCTTCTATGGGGTATAATTCTCACAGGAAAGCGTAAAGTATACAATCTTCTTGCTTCTGACGAGTTACCAGAAGCCAAACCGTACATTAAATGCATATCTGCATATTCATTTAAGGTAAATTGTGCCATATCAACAATCAAACACAATAATGAAGATAATTTTTGATAAAGTCTCTAAAAATTTGACAACAAGCTGACATAAATGAAGCCGCCTACTAACTCGATGTAAATTAAGAATACAATACGTTTTGCCGGCTAGTCATTATTTGACAGCAGCCTTCTTGATGAAAACAGTTCAATTTTACTTTTTCTTAAGCCAGTCCCATGGTCAGACTTTGAACGCTTGAACTAAAACTAAAACTGCAAAGCAATTTTTTTATTGCGTTTAAATACAATCTTAAGGAATTTTTAATTATAAGTTGTGACAATTATTGATAGTTCTCTTCAGAATGTCTGTCTTTACAAAATATGGCGATCAGATCTAAAAGTTCAAATTTCTCCTGAACCCTTAATTTTATCGAGTTCAAACAAGAGTACATTTTCATTAGTAAATGGATTGGAAAATTTATTTTTGAAATTCAAATATTATTCAGATGGTCCCTATTAAAATTACGGATTATTAACCAATGGGCACAAGCCGTCTCTGCTTATCTGTACGTAATGTAGATTCATTTATACCGTCAAACACAGGACATGGATGTATGCAATCCGTCACTGGAATTTTATAGTATTCCAATGTATAGTTTAGAAATTATGACAAAACAAAGGTTTTTATTTCGAAACTTTAGAGGTCTATAACTCGGAAACGAATGCTCGTATGACAAAAATTTATTTGAACTTCTAACATTATTTTGACCTCTTCTATTTGCTCCCGAATTTTTGGCATTAAGTTCCTGGACACCCTGTATAAAGCCACCTTTCTTAAGCATGGAAACTTTTCTTTGCAAATCACTTTCCAAAATTCTGTACTTTAGGGGTTTCTCCTATAAATTTGCTCCATTATCTGACTTACATCAGACTGTCTCCAAATATGCATATCATGTGTACTTCCAGGAAAGGTGGCATTCACATTTGAAACTTTTAAATTTTCATCACATATCTGTAAAATTATTGAATTTGCATAAAAATAACCAAATCATTGTCAAGAGGTTAATTTATTACCATAATACGAATTAAGAAACTACTTGGAATTAATATTCACCAAATATCTATGTAATTTGGGCGACGACCCAGCCTGTAGTGGAACGCATCTCGATGCGATAATTACAGTCAAGCAGAGTCGGCTTTGGTTAGTACTTGGATGGGTGACCGCCAGGGAAAACCATAGTATAGGGCCCGCACAGCCGGCAGTAGCATATCACAGCTCGCAGGCATTATACCAATGAGCACGAGGTATAATGTAGATATGCCGTCTTTCGGAGGAGACGTAAAACCGAGGTCCCGAGTCCATGGATGTTGGGCTCGTTAAAGAACGCTACCACTGGTTGGAACACCAGTGGGTTCGGCAAAATTTCCGGTTGGGGGTAGAGTGCTCCCGGCGTCGGTGATTAGCCTCAGTCGCAGAAATAGGCCGACGTTAAAAAACCAAATAAAAAAAAATCTATGTAATTTATAACCACAAACTCTTTGAAGAAGTTAATTCATTTCTAATTTATTACTTTCAAAATTATGCTTAATATATCACTTCTCATTTTTATTTTTATTTATTTTTATTTCTCCGATCACAAGAGATTCAGTATCGGTTAAGTTGCCGATTCCATGGCCTAACCTAACCTAACCTTGATCATTTCTCCATCTTCGAAAGGATTCTTTCGTTTTATTAATATTTCTGTAACAGCAAATGACGCCAGTGTTGCAGCTTTTGATTTCGAATCTGGTTTTGTAAAAAAAGATTGTTGTGCGTTTAAACTGCTTTTTAATTCACGTACTTTTATCTGTCGGTTTTCACTGCCAAATGGAAAATCGGTTGGGTATTTGGAATGTGTAGTTTTAAAATTCCTTTTAACATTAGCTCTTTTCGGTAATGCGACACTTGAGTTACAGATTAGGCACACAAACATTTATCCTTGACCATAACAAAAAAAAATTCCTCTTCCCACTCACTGTGATAATGGTAAGTCTTACTTTTTTTAGCACTTGAACTAGATGGCCCACTCATTCTGATAAAATAGTTAAAAACCACTAAGTCTCAAGGCCCCTACGTTAACTTTTAATAATCGCGACGCAACAAATTAGTTGTGAATACCTACGTTCGCACTTAAGTCGAAACTATTACTGGCTCTTGTTATTATTTGGCCGATCCTTCGCCACGCAACAATATACCACGTTACGAGTTACGACAGACCGAAGTGTGTGAGTACCTACTTAGGTTGCGTTCCGTCTTGCTCTTATAGCACTGTCAGCCGAATAGTGCTTACAACGATCAGTTTCAGCACTGTGAGAAACAGTGACGTCATAAATGACGGCATCAATCTCGCTTGCAGTACTCATGACTGATATGGGAGGCACTGTGAGCACTACTGCATAAGCGCGCCAATTTTTATAATTTGTTTATTTATTCTAACCTAACCCATCCACATCGAAAATTGTAACCTCCCAGAATGCAACTTATCAAAAAAGGTTATTAATTTTAGAGAGACGTCAGAATTGAAGTTAAAAGAAAATTACCCTCTTGGTTACACAAGTGTCAGTTGCCCCGGATGACAACCTTAGGCTTTCGACGTCGCTCAGACGGAGTTGGGAGTGGTTCCCTCTGCTTGATCTTCCGGATAAAAAAAAAAGTAATATGTAGACAATTTTTTTTGCAGATGGGCGCCAACTGTGTCTTCCACCTAGGCCAATCACGATGAGACCCAGTAGAATAAGGGGTAGTAATAAATAAAGCAAACATCCACTTATGTCGAGTTATAATAAAAGGAAAATATTCACAGTGACAATTTTGACCAAACTTGAAAAAGCAAGCCCTATAAGGTTCAAAACAAGCGGTGGTAAGAGATAAGTCAAGTCAAACAAAGTCCTCACTTACTTGATAAGCTGAAATAATATGAGCATAAATAATAACAAAGGCCATAAAAAACTTGGTTAGTAAGAAATTAATATGGTTTTCTTCATTCTAAGACTGTCAAAAAGAATACAAATCAAGTAAACGTGAGGTTGTGATATACACAAACATAAAGTAACATATTGTGATGATATGAAATCAGGTGAATCCAATTTAAGGGAAAGAACCTGTAATAAGGGTATAATATATAAGAAATTAATTCACAATGAATAGGAGTAGTTTTGAAATAGATCAAATTAATTAAATGATAAAATAATATATAACAATCAATAAAATATTTTATAAACCTCAAGTAAATAATCTCTATAATTAATACATGTTATGTAAAATAAATATTGTATTTAAATTAGATTTGTATAACTAAATTTTCAAAATTGAGTGAAGTGACAGTGATTAATCGCGAAATAGATCAACCGATTAAAAGAAAGTGTTATTTATAAGATCATTGACATAGGTAAACATGTGAAATGACCTTTAGATTGATGGAAGTCAAAAATGACAGTAAGACAAATTATTACAGAAAAAGTCGCCTGTGAAATAATAAACAAAAACAAAAGGGAGGAGGTTGTTGATTTTTGAAGGTGAAGGAAGCAGTTGAGAAAATTATAAAAGATAAAAATTAAAACTTAAAATATAAAATAAAGTGCCTCAAAATCAAGCCAAACCAGCCGAAAAACTAAGAACACTAACCTTGTGAGAGATTTCATTCCTTTAATAACTACTAGAAAGCGGTAAGCTTTGTTTATCCTATTTAACCTTGACTGGAGATAGCATCCCAGCAATTTCAAAGGATATTGTATGCAGTTTGTTCCTGAGAAAGTTCAGTTTACTTTCTATAATAGTGTGTATGAAATCAGCAATCCATTCTGATTAATTTATATCCCACATAGCAGAGGAAGGAATTTATCGGATCCAAGTTCCTGAAAGCAGATAACCTATAAATTTGTTGGTCGTAAAAACATTTATTTCGCATTTGAGTATTTCTTATTAGATAAGTTAGTTAAGATTTTAATATTAGTAGTTATAAAAATTTAAAAAGGAAGCTTACCTTAATAATTTAAATAATCCAAAGCAATTCAATAATTCTTTTCCACAACAGTAACACATGGTCAAATACATGCTTTGAAATAAAGATTAGATAAAGTCTGTGCGCATGTACAAATTTCTATTGGTATTACGGGGGGAAAACGACGAGTAGGTTTTAGAAATTCAGTAAAGAATAAATATCAAAATAATCTTTGAATATAATTGCAGAAAAAAGAATATTTAGTTGCTGAGGATAATAAAAGATGATATAATTTTTAAAAGAAAAAGAAGGTTTATAGAATATTATAAATAATTGGTTAAAATTTGGTTATAATTTTTATTAAACAAATACATTTAAATTCTATATTAAACATTTAAAAACCACTAAATTATTTCATTGAAATTTAATTGAGGGAACCGCAACCTGAGTAAGAGTCAAAATTGTTTTCCTTTAATAGCTAGCTGAATTTTTTGATATCAGATAAAAATTTTAAAATAATTATACAAACATTTAGAAAAATAAAAGGCGCCCAACAATAATAATAATAAAACATATCAATAATTAAGAATTTAAAATAAAGAAAATATATCACCAAATCAAAACATTACAATATATACTAACTATAGTAGCGATAATACAGGTCTGGGCGTTGGTACCAAGGCGCAGGGGAGTAATGCCAAATTATAAATTACTCATCATAAAAGTTTTTTTTATGAACATCAGAAAAAATATTAATTTCCACCATTACAATGTTCTCAAGAGGGAATAGAAAAACATGGCATATAAAAAAAGAACATATATAAATTTCGTCAAATCCCGACAAATAAAAAAAAAATAAACACCTTAGTCTTACTTACATCACCCTACTAGTTATGATAATAAATTAAGCAACGTTAAATTCAAAATTGAATAAAATAGCTTCGGATTGCCGGATTACCAATGACCTCTGGTCCCTAACCTGGGATCCAGTTGGTGGAGATCTAGGAGATGATGGGCTCGCGGATTCAGGACCCTCCTCGTCTTGACAGCTGCACGAACCTGAAGTCAAGTCGCAGTTCAAAGAATTGAGTCTACGGAGGAAAGCTTCAACTTCAAAAGGTAACCCATCAGTAAAATTCGCACCAGGGTATGACCTCGAACTTGAGGTGATAATCAGAACCAGTATTATAAACAGAGCTAAAAACCCTAAAAAAATACAAATGTATCAACCAAAGATCAGCCTAAACCACTAGACTGAAATGGTTTCCCCAACATAAACCAATTTTAGTTGGTACACAGTAACTAATTTTTAACAGAAATCCCACTCTAATTAACCCAAAATTGAATCAAATATTGGATTTGATTTAGCAACAACAAAGTACAACCCGATTTACAATGATTTTAGTCTAAAAAACCTAAAATAGAGTAAAATATCCAATGTGTCTTACCAATATCCAGTGTAACCCTAATTTAAAATGATTAAATATCCATTAACAACAAAATAAATAAACTAAAAACTTGCTGAAGGAAAAAAACTACAACTAGGTACTACCAAATAAATAGACCTACCTGTGACAAGGGTTTTAATTTGCTTGGCTCCTCTCTCGGTTCGTCCAACGTACCATTGGGACCACAAGGACATAACCCCAAACAATCAAAATCTGTGCTTGGCGTGGGTGTAATAAATCTCTTTAAAAAGTGTGGAGTGGACCTCAAAACAAAAGTAGAATATTTTCCAAAAAATATTCCACCAAATCAATAACCACAGCCCACAACTCCACTGATGTTGAGAAACAAGAATCATGTAAATACACTGAGGATGGCTACAATGGCCATTAGAAAAATTAAGATTCTTGTCGATCACTCACAAACACTATTGCCTTTTTTCTGCGACCAAACCAAAAATGTCGAATCCACAAAACACTGGAATACCTCCCTGTCACGATACTCCTGAACCGAAAAGTCGCCACTAACATGGTGTATACTCTGAACTACACCAATGTCAACACAGAGCAAGTTCCGACGCTAACAGGTAGATCCTATGAAGAAACATATCAATAACCCTAACTTTTTTTTGAAAATACTTCATTACATAAAACAAAATATATACAGCATTATCACCATTTTATCCCTCTAGTCAGTGTCTCAAAACACTGAGGAGAGTTTCTTATGAATAACAGCATGCGTTTCTATACATTATATATACATTATTCAATCTATTCTAATTTAAATTTACATAACTTTTTAATTGCTTTACACACCCTGTATATTTTTTTATATTTTAAATATGTTCTGGTAACCTATCATACTCTCTTGATGCCTGATAAATAGGATTGCATAATCCCTTATTACTTCTTATGTTGCTGTGGAATATATTACCCTTTGTCCGGGTATTATGTGTATGAATATCACTTGCGTATGTAATCTTAATATTTGATTTTTGAGTTTTTTTATCCTATATATAAGTTTATATTGTTCAAATCTCATAATCTTATCCAATTGCCAGACTCCCAAATCGCTATACAAATCCGCAGTGTGTGTTAATCGGTCATAATTGAACAAAACTTTCAATATTTTGTTTTGCAATATCTGCATTGTATTGGAATTCCACATGTACCCCATACAGGAATTATATACAGCATGCGAAATCTGCTTTGGAACCTGGGTCTCGATTACACAAGTACGACAAGGATATATGAAAGAGAGAGGAAGAATAATTCTGAACAATCATCACATTGTTTCACCTTAGAAGGCGTAAGTTTATTCCCGAGAAAACCCGACTGCTCATTGCCCTCCTATTTTAACTAGTTGGTGGTGGTAAATGGTAATTCAGTATGCTCCCAACACGGAAGGAGTGAGGGCGTTAAAGAAATATAAAAATACAATCGTTATTACGTAACCTGTAAATCTTGAAATTAATTTTTGTCAACATGATCATTTCAGACCAAGTTGACAATTTCTAACTACAATAGGATATTATTTTAGCCATTGTAACTTGAAAATAAAACAGTATTTCTTGAGAGAACCACAATTAATAAACTAAAAATCCCTTCCATTAATAAATTAAATTGAAAAAATAAAATAAGGTAGGTAGGTGTTTTGTTTTAGCTATTGTGCATGACTTCAAAAAAAGTTAACGAAAACGAGAGAAAAATATCATTTGTACAAATTAATCTGCGCTTCTGGCAATAGCGGTTGAAACCTCGGTTGAAACAATAGGGCAATGAGCATTCGGTCACTATCGTAAATAGACCACACCCTAACTGGAATTAAATACATGCCTCGATGATCGCGTACAATTATCTTTCTCTCTCATATAGCTGTTTTTCTGTCGCTCTTGTGTATACAAGGATGGACGGCTAAGGATTTACGCAATCTGTATCTAAAATGGGTTAAGAAGAATGCTTTATACACATTTAGTTTGCTCCGATATGACAAGTGATTCCTGTTTTTATATAAAGCGCCAATCATTGGAAATATTTTACTAGATATGTGGTTAATGTGTTCTGTCCAACTAAGTTTATTATCAATAATCAGCCCCAAGTACTTTATTTTTGTTACATGTTCTATTTGTTTTTCATTTATTCTCAATTTTGGAATTTTTACAATTTTATTGTTTTGTTTAAATAATATGTATTTGGTTTTTTCTGTGTTAATCTTTAGTTTATTTTTCAAAAGCCAGTATGTGTACTTCCTAAGATCTGAATTTACAATATCCTCTATTCCATTCGCATTATCAAAGCTATACATCAACACCGTGTCATCCGCAAATGTATAATAGTTTGCAACCAATCCTACATTTTTGAGACAAAGCACATAAAGAGAGTAAAACAGGGGGCCAAGATCAGAGCCTTGTGGTACACCGCACTCAATGATTCTAATTTTACATATTGTTCCCTATTTAATAAATATGATCTAATAATTCTATACAGATTGCCCCTAAAACCCATTTTATATAACTTATCCAGTAATATATCTAAACTAACTACATCGAATGCTTTTTGGAGAAATATAAATACTGCAACAACGATTTTGCCACTATCTAGATTTGTTGTGATGTTATCTACGAGATCAACAACTGCACTAAGTGTATTACTCTGTTTAATGAAGCCATATTGAAACTTGTCCAGAGGTATATATTTACTTATAAAAGAATTCATCCTATTTTTATTACAGTTCCCAAAATTTTTGTAAAAATACTTATAACGCTAATGGGACGATAATTACTCACAGAAGACTTATACCCAGACTTAAATATAGGAATCACTCTATTAATTTCCAACTCTTCCGGAAAAATAGAAATTTAGGAAACATTCATAATTATTGACTGAAACTAAAGTGATTTTCAAAACATTGAAACTCAACTAAACTAAAATTAATCTATTAGATGTTCAAACTGAGCACTGTTTACTTCTTGACAATAGGCAAGTCGGTTCGTAAATTCTCTAGTAACATTAGCTATTACTTCTGGTGGAATTCTCTAGATCTCTTGAGTTATTCTTGCAGCTAATTCTTCCAAATTATTTGGTCTATCAACATAAACCTTAGACTTTAAATAACCCCACAGAAAATAGTCCTGTGGATTGAGGTCGGGACTTCGTGCAGGCCATTCATAAGTACCCCTTCTTCCAATTCATCTGTGATGAAATCTCGAATAATGCGAGCGTAATGGGGTGGTGCTCCATCCTGCTGGAACCAGATATTATTTGGTAATTGTCCATTTACCTCCAATGCCGGAAATCACTTAGTTTCAGTTAATAATTATGAATGTTGGATGGAATGAATGATATTAGATTTTTCCTTTCCTTAGTTACTTTTCTGTTAATATCTTGGTAGGTATTGAAATGAAAAATATCAAACCTTATATTTTTGTATTCGTAATAAAATGTTTCATCAGAAACTGAAATAATATACAGGCTGTTCCATTGCAAATTTTAATATCGACATTACTTCCGGTAAAACCGGAAGTTCAAAATTGTTAAAAAATATGAAAACAAATAGGCAATCTACTGTAGTATCCACCTTCCAAATTTCATTTTGATATCTTTAATAATTTCAGAGATATTTACTTGGTTCCACACATTTGCCCATCACTGTATTAGTTGGTTTAGTTTTTTAGGATATTTTTTTTGTTTCAATAATTACATAATCAAACAAACTTTTGAGTTGTTTTTATTTTTTGATATATCATATTTAAACAAAGCAAAATTATTAGCCACACAACCTACCTATAGGTATATTGTGATTTTTACATTTTTTTCTTTAATTCTATTTACCTTATCCCAAAAATCTAAAATAAATCTAAATTAATAATACCTACTTGATAACTATGAAAAAATATAAAATATTAAAATTTACATATTTTTTGCAGAATTTAATGACTGTGGAAATATATCGTGAAACCAAAAACATTCTGCTGCATCCATCATCATTTCTACATATATTCCTCATCATATTCTATCCAAATTTGCCTAAATTTGCCATTTTCCTCAAAATTAGGATCAGCAACACAAAATAAACACCTTTTTTTATAAAAAAAACATCTGTAACTGTACTTGGGCTTTGTATTTTGCAGTTATTTGCTTGTTTTTTGTAAGGTAGTTACTGATAGTTTTTTCAGATTGTGGATATTTAATTTCCACCACATAATCTTCTGTTATCCCATCTGAGAGGCTCCAAATATGGGATATATTGGCTTCAGCTGCAGTCCTACTTTGTTAAACTTTACATTTATTTTTTGTTCTACCATTTTCAAGACTTCTTCCAATTTTCTCCCTCGTAACATGGCTTCGGTTACTGGAACTTTTGTAACACCAAGTACCTGATTTACAAAAGAACCATCACTTTTTTTTACAATGGGCTGCATCATATATTTTTGACGCAGTAATTCTCCCAAATCGTAAGTCAAACCAAAGATGCAGACTGTTCCGTGGTCTCGATTGCAGCTTCCGAGCAGAGATTGACGGTCATTTGCTGGGAACAGAAATTAAGATATTCTGTGCAATCACATGTCCCTCCTGACCTCCCAACAAATTTCAATATAAGTTGATATAGCCACACGTGTTCGCTGATGCCGTTAAGTTCAAAATACTTCAGAAGCTGACTTTTCGAAATAGTTTCTACACCTTTCTCGATAACCTTTTGGAGGAAAAGTAAGCCTTCCTTGTCAGAGCTCATTTCCTTTTCGGCTCCAAGGTCCTGAAGAGTTAAAAACTCAATTGAGCTCCCAACTTTTGATAACTTGCTCTTAGCCCAGTAGCAAGCCACTTCTGTCGTAGAAGGCTCCTCACTTCTATGAATCCATATTAAGAAGGTAATGGCATGTTTACATCCACCTAAAATTAAATAGAAAACATGGTTTATTATTAAATAAAAAATGTAGAGGAGTTATCCTAATAAAAAGGCTAAAAGTAAAAAAAATTGCATGCATTAAGTAGAAATTGATCCCAACCTAACATAGTAATCGGTACTTAATAAACACTCACCTAATGAAGCAGCACAATCATGACAATGAAGGTCCAAAACCTTTTCAGCACCCTCATCAATAACGCAGGTTACTGCATACTGCTTCTTCCTTACATTATGCTCCGGTGTTATTTGAGCCCTAACCGTGCAAATATTTTGGATTCTTTGGACTTGAACCCACCCTACCGCAGAATCGCCATAGGATTCCCTTCCAGATCTAAAATTAAATTAATAAATAATTAAGTAATAAAACAAATCATTATTTATCCAGTGAAAATTTTCTAATACACTTTCTTACTTATTGATCTTTTTAAAAGAATACAAAAAAAGGAATTTGTGCCTATGATATGGGTATGTATATGATAATAAATGAGCTTATAGAGATCATTATAAACAGTGCTCTAAATGCAAAAACACTATGACAAGCCAAGATGAAAGGTAGATTTATGGGTAAGATAATATATAGTAATATTTATAACAGACACAATGTGTCAAAAAATTCATACGAGGTGACAAAAAAATAAAATGTCAAATTTTTCAAATTCTTGCAAATACCTGTTTTTCTGTACATTTCTAAAAAATATGTTTTTTACAAAAGTTGTTCATCTTTATAAGGAGAACAAAAAACCTTTGTAATATTTTTCCCTCAGACGCGAAATAAACTTTTTTGAATTTTTTTTCTTAATAACTTGCCGCCATTTTGAAACCGCTCTACCGATTTGGCCCATTAACGAACTCGACCGAGATATTCACTCAAACTATTTTTGTTTAAATTTTCGTTTCGATTCGTCAAAAAATTCGACCTGTAGCCTGCGGACAAATTTCGTTATATCGGATATATACATTATATACATTTCTGGGAAATGATTAGATATGACCTCTAGGAAAACGAAAACCGCCTTTCAATTCCTTTTTTTTTCTACTTCGTTAACGAATGCAATATACTAGATATAAATCTACCTATATTCTTTTTTTTTAATGAAGCTTATTAGTGAGGTTATTCCAAGTTGTGAAATGTAGTAGGCTTTATAAATATAATAAACAATAGCGATACATTACCTTAGCTATTAATACTTACTTGCGAGCTTTTACACCACGAACCTCAGATTGAGAAAAATTCTCCCGAGTTTTTAATGTATGATGCAGTCATAAACATTCTGGGTAAATTGTCTGACTGTCCTTTTATAAAACTCGCATCAACCATTTTCAGTCTTTAAACAAAATCACAAACACCAAATCAAGCAAAATTAAACAAAACTCCGAAAACAACCAAACACCACGTTCAACGCTCTTTACGTGTTGTTTGAATTGTCGATTCACGATCGCCTGACTCGAAAAGTGCGGTCTGACGTCACAACCAATGGCAGCGCGTTTTAAGAGCAGTTCAAATCATTCAAATTTTAACTCTTTATTTCTCAGGTAATTTAATCGTTATTGGATTTTTTCTTTTTCTACAAAGTTCCTCATGATAATATCTTATGATTTTAATTGTTTTTAAATGATTTAATTTTTTTGGCAAGTTCCCTGTTGTAACACCAACAGCAATTCATGGCGATGGTAGAATTGCCACTCCGTTAGTAGAATTTAATTTTAATAATATTGAGGTAAACTGTTTTCAATTATGTAGGTATCATATATTTTCATCGAAATGGTTATTTATATGTGAAAAGTATTTTTGTTTGAGTGGTGTAAATGTTGAATCGCAAGTCAAAAATAGGACTTTACACAAGAATTGTATGCAATACTTTTTCTTTATCATAAATATTGCAAGTAAAATAAACAAATTTTACTTCACTCACTAGTGACTAAAAACAAAACTTCATGTAGAGTGGTAGAAAATTGTTCTTCTGTTATTTTTAGTAACTATTATTAGTCTAGCCAACAGTTACAATTTTTTTCCCATTTACAGGTGAATTCACACAAGTAGAGGCCACAAACGCAATAATTGAAAATGATGTAAGTGATGAAGACAACACTTTTAAATTCTATTTTATGAAACCTATATTTAGTATACTTAATCCAAAAATAGGAACAATGATATCAGTTTATCAAAAAAGCAATTAGAAAAATATAGTTTGTTTTACGTTCCATATGTAACCATTTTTTTCTTGTCTAACATAATTTTTTCACTTTTTTCTCATTTACAGGATGAAGCTACACCATTGATCGAAATAATTAAAATACCACTATGTATAAGTGCATTAATGAAATGATAATGATACTAGTTTGTGAGTTTTGTTTCAAACACTCCCAAACTGAATTTAATTCCACCCCTAGACTGACAATAATAGCATACAATGTTTTTGGATAATTTTGGAACATCTAGTATATAATATCTAAAACAGTGTTATATTTATTGAACAAAAAATATTCATTATTGGAACTATGTATATATTTTTGGTATAATTATGTTCGAAGTTAGTAGTATCTGTAATTTAAAATTACCAAAGATTTGCAGAATTAAAAGGTCACAAGATGGTAGTACGTGAATAATTTAGTTTTTCAATTGCAACTGTTGAAGTGTTATTTATATTATACTTATTCATGATAATCTTTTAGACTTACGAACACCAATATGCTGTTAAACCAAAGAGTGAGCTTGAATCAGGAAACAAAAGCCATTCTAAAAAGAAATTTGTAAGCAAAAGTACAAGACTTACAAAATATCTGCAAAACAGTGCAGAACTTGTAAAAGTAAACGAAAAAAGGTTGAAGATAGAAGAACACTACAAAGAAAAAAAATAGAATTGTTAGAAAGGGAAATAAACAACAAAGAAAAATATATGAAAAGAAAACTTGATTTACACGAAAATATATTACAGGAATTGAAAGAAATAAAAACAATGTTATTAAGTAATCAATAAATAAAAATCCAGTTCAAGCAAAATGATTTTGAATTATTCTCCTTTGAAGGTGCCTTGCTGCTGCTAAATCAGGATCCACTCCGACGTCTAAGTTATCATTAGGCAAATTGGCATACATTCCATAGTCCACTTCATCTTCAATTTCATCTGGTTCTGGGATATTATTTTCCACATACATATTGTGTAAAACAATGCAAGTATTGACAATTGAACCATGTGCTTTAGCAAACAGCGGAATCTATTTTTTAGTACCCCATTGCACCTCTCTACAGTGCTTCTTGTCGACTTGAAAGCATTATTGAATCTTACTTCTTCTGGTCTGACTGCATTGGGAAGCGGAGTTAACAACCATGGCCGTAAATAGTAGCCTACAAAGGAAACAAATATTAGAGTGATATTATGATTTGTTCGGATGCCGTAACTAACAATTCATTGTAACATAGAGTGTACCTTTACTTGTCTTATTTTGCGATGGAATAGTATGAACATATTTTCTTTCAAGATTATTTTGTCCAATATAGTTGAACAACCAGTTTGTACATAATATTTAATTTGTGATATTTATATTTCATCTAAGGGAAGTCAGGTAGAAGGCATTGAACTTATTGGCGCAAACTGGTTTATGATGCAATAATTATAATAACTAAAGAATACACAACAATGTGTATTCTTTGATAATAAAAGTAATTATTTATTACCTTAATCACCAATTAGAAATATTGGATTTTGGGGGTTTCTTCTATAAATTTGCTCCATTATCTGACTTACATCAGACTGTCTCCAAATATGCATATCATGTGTACTTCCAGGAAAGGTGGCATTTACATTTAAAACTTTTAAATTTTCATCACATATCTGTAAAATTATTGAATTTGAATAAAAATAACCAAATCATTGTCAAGAGGTTAAATTATTACCATAATACGAATTAAGAAACTATTTAGAATTAATATTCACCAAATATCTATGTAATTTATAACCACAAACTCTTTAAAGAAGTTAATTCATTTCTAATTTATTACTTCCAATATTATGCTAAATACTATTTCATAATTAATATTGGGATTACTTACTAGTTACACATTTAACGAGTGGTAGTTTTTTCGATTCACATGGATATATTCTGGATAAAGTGGATCAATAGTATGAGGTGCTGTAAGTGCCACATGGGTACAGTCTATAACACCCACGATTCCAGGGAATTGATATTTTTCACAAAACCTAAAAAAATTCCAATATTCATTCAACAAACACACACTTTAAAATAAAATTTGTAACATTGGTATTTATTTGACGGCTAACAGGGCGGCAATGATACAACAATATTTTATGGATATGTTCAACTTTACTGAATAATAAGTAGAAAAAATATAACGAATAGTACAACACAAAATAAAATAGTCTTTTCGAGGCACGATAAGCACGTCTGTCTTCTACCGAAGTGAGAATAAGAATGATGAAAAGAAATTGGTCTTCTCCGCTTCTCGTCTCTTGTCGACCCTGACAATTTCTGGTAATGCGCGGTGTCTCGCCTGTGGTAGTGGGGAGACAGAGCTGCAAGCGACTATGGCCTAGGAAATGAGGAATGCGACACAGAGACGGTTTAAGGAGACGAACTGTTACAATCTCCCCCTCTGGTTTCTCGATCTTCTTGATGAGGAACCAGTATTCCTAGATAACGGTTCGGCGAAAATTGTGTCATGGGTGTGGTAATCTTCTTGTGGATCCTGAGCAATCTTTTTCAGCGTTGCCACTTCGATTTTTAAAACTGAAAACTCTGAATTTTTTTTGAAAAGGTACTGAATTGGGAAAAAACGTACTGAATATAAAATATTTGAAAAAAAAATAGTGAAAAAAATTAAAAATCAAACAAAACACTTCTAAACACGTTTATTTAACATAAAAAACAAACATTTTGAAACATAGTACATAAACAACACAAAAAATGTAAAGAAACAAAAGTTAACTGGGATAATAGGCAATAAAGATAAAAAATAAACATACGGTTACTTTTATTTAAAATTAATTAATTGCTCATTAGGTTCCCATGAAAGGCACGTGTCATTTTTTAAAAATTCTTTACTAAATAACAAACTCTCCACCGTTTCAGTTTTAAGTTTGTTTCTATATTTGGTTTTTATAAGGCTTAATTTAGAAAATATCCGTTCAGCAGCGGCGCTTCCATGGGGTAAGCTAATGATTGCTTTAAACAAAATTAATAAATTCTTAAAAATGTGTTCCCCAGAAGAATTCTTAAGTTTATGCAAATGATCAATAACTTCCTCTAAACTATTAATTTCATCCATTTCCATTTTGTATTCGTTTAAAAGCATCCATTCAAGATTTAAGTCTTCAAGAGAATTATCTAGGTCAATTATATTTGGAAACTTTACTGCTAAAAGGGCTATTGAAGGTTTATTGGCTTTAAAAATATTAGACACATTTAAAATATTTGAAATTTCATTTAGAATTTTGTCAGAAAAATCAACTCGTGTTCTTATTTCTGTACATAATTTTACATAAAAATTAAGGCAGTTTAGACGCACTTGATGTAGTTCCCCTTTTGATAAGAGATTTCTACTTTTTTCTAAGGCTACCTCAAAACCTGCACCAAAGTAAATATTTTCGATATTTTGAAAATAATCTGGGTTTTTGGGATTTATTTTTTCCACTTCTAGCTTATCGACAATATCGTGCTTCATATAAAATTTCAAAATCATTTTATAATTAGACGTTATTGTAGGAAGCAAAATATGAATTTTTGGATGCTCGCTTTGAAATTCCAAATTCATCTTGTTTACAATTTTTAATATGTGAGATAAAAAGTAAAAATAAAGTTTTATTTCTTTATTTCCCAACGCATCTAAAATCTCTCTTGCCCCATATACATTTTCAAGAAGAGATTCAGTTTGAAAATATAAGGTCAAAGCATCCCATTGTTGCAAAATCCTATTGACAGCTGCTTCTAAGGATAACCATCTCGTTTGAGAAGGACGCAACAATTTGTGGGGTTCTGCATGGACAAACTGTTGATATTCTTTGAATTCATGTTGCCTCTTAGCACTGTGTGCAAAGTAATTATACACATTTCTGGTAAAATCTTCAACACAATTTGGCAAGAGAGTACAGGCGTTGGAAGCACATAGATGTAACGAGTGTGCTAAACATCCAATAACAAAAATATTGGGTAATATTTCTTTAAATTTGGCTTTTACCCCATTAAATTGTCCCATCATTACTGACGCATTATCAGAAGCGAATCCAATGATATTCTGTAATGGAATATCGTGTTTTGTAATGCTATTTATTACAGCTTTAAATATCGCATCCGCATTAGCTTCTTTTAATTCTATTAAACAAAAAAAAAGAATCCACAACTTTCTTGTTTTTGTCACAAAAATACCTAACAACAATAACCAAACATTTATTTGTTGATACGTCAGTTGTTTCATCGATAATAACGCTGAAAAAAGTATTTTTCAAAATATTAGCTATCAAAATTTGAGCAAAGGGTCCTAATTTATTATTTATTAAACCGGTTGCTTTGGTGCGGGAGCACTTTACTAATTTTAAAATATCTTTATTTGGTAGTGAGCAAATGAATTTTGGCAAATGATCAAATATTAAAAAGGGCAAATTGTGTTCAACAAGAAACATACATAATTTTAAATCTGCAGATTTGACTTGATCCTGCATTCTTCTGTCAGGAGTATCCAACAGAGCTCTGTCTATTTCGACTGTACCTTGAGTTTTCCTCACAGCTTTTTTATGAAATGCGAGAGATTTGTTGCATGAAACACAAAAGGCTTTACCAGATTTCTCTCTTAACCATTTAAAGGTCTGAAATGAAAATGTTGTTATTGTAAAAATATGGGGTATATGTAGTGGATTATCTCGTGAGCACTGCAACACCGCAAAATTTGACGTTACGTCCATATAAGAGCGTATGGAGAACTGTCAAATTTTTGCGGTGTTTCAGTGTTCACGAGATAATCCACTACCTATACCGGCTATACCTATGTGATTTCGTATTAATCTTACCATCTGCCAATTCTGGCTATATTTCACATCATATATTTTCCGTTTCTTGGCAGGAACTATAATATTTGTTTCTGTCTCCAAATCAGGAACGATATTTTTTTCACTCTCCAAATCATCATCATCATCATCACTATTTATGGATTTTTCATAATCTGAATCAATTGGAGTGTACAAAGTTGATGTAGGGGTAGAAACTGAAATTAATGATTTGGGGTTGGACAAATGTGAAGTTGAAGTAGATGGCTGAGGCTCATTAATCTCAGATATATCTGTGGCCTTAGAACTATCAGATTCAGGTTTAGACGTTTTACGTATTAGGAACCTAAAATTAAAATAAAATGTTTAGCTGGTCGTTTGATGTTTAATAATATAACCTATTCTAAAATTAATTTTTAAATTCTCCACCGTTACCCATAAAGAAATATTTTATGGTAGTAAGCCAATGTGTTGCTCCAATATTTTAATTTAGTTTTTCTCAAAATAGTTGATTTTCTTACAGAAAACAGGCCTTATATTTATTAACAGTAAATTATTACTTACCTGTCCATTTTAATATCTTATTCAGAACACAATAAACGCTTAAATAACTAAATAACAAAACCGAAGCGATTACAAATTGCAACAATTGCAACTCAAATACTGGAAACGGGTGAACCCCAACGAGCTCGAACGTACAACATTTATTTCGGTAATTCCCAGTGAACCACTGGTAATTTCCCTATAATTTCCCTGTAATGTCAAGCCAATCTATTTTGTTAAAACTCAAAACTGCTTACTAATAGATGGCAGTACATGCACTTTTAATAATTTACAGTATACAGTTTAAAAATATTTCTTAGTTTTAATTATTAGTTGATAGATGGCGTCACACGTTTATAGAATCTCCTGTATATAGTCACTGTAATAGAATCTATCAAAAATACTAACATGAAAAAAAATTATAACAATAATTTGTTCATTCAAACGCTAAAAAAATTTGCTTTTTTCCCGATTTTTGCATTTCGTACTGAATTTCGTCGTTTTTTAAAAAGTTGTACTGACGTACTGAATCTAATCGTTTCGTACTGAATTCAGTACAATTGTACCGAAACGGCAACACTGAATTCTTTTTCTTTGGTCTGCCACGTTTACGGATAGGTCTAAGAGCGGCCGTACACGGACCACATTTCTGCAGTCGAGACAACCACAAAAATGTGGTCAGGTCAACTGCACCTTGCGGTTGAACCAGCGGCATTTTTGTGGTCGACTTGCGGTCATATGAACCGCACGTGTAGTTGAAGCGACTGCAACCACATCACAGAAAATAGTCTCCATGGCAAACAACTTTTCGATACACTCGCTTAGGTACAAATGACTTCGAACGCACGGCGCAACGCGGATCATACGACCACAAGAATGTGGTTCGTGTACGGCGGAGTCAGCAGCGACCACTCGGCGGAGATCGACTGCAGGTCGACTGCAGACGCCCGTTTTGACTGCAGTGAACGCCCGTGTACGTATGGTACAGTATTTCTTATGGGTAGCTTGAGTTCGCCGAAACGCGACTGCAATTCTGTGGTCGGGTCGACCGCAAAATGTGGCTCGTGTACGGAGGCTCTAACAGTGTGGAAGCGGTATCCTGCTATCCAAGGAAGGGTGTAAGCTGTGACGAATGGTAAACTCCTAAGGGTACTGTGGGATTGTCGGGATTCGCGACTTCATAGCTCGTAGGTCCTCTCTTACGTAGTATCAGGTAAGAACCATCCCTTCTAGGAGCTAACTTGGCGGCGTATCCTTTGGCGGAATTGCTAAGGAAATGGCTCTCAATCCATATGCGTTCACCAGGGTTATAAACGCCATTGGGACGTTTCTTAACGTTCTGAACAGCCTGGTTATGGTCTTGCTTGAGTTCGGTGATTTCATTAGTCAGTTGAATTGACGCAGCTAACCGGTGGAACCTTGGCGTTATGTCGGTAACGAAGTTTTCGTTTCTTACAATAGCACTGAGATCATCCGTGACATCCTGGAGGGTCCTCATTTCTCTTCCAAAAGTCAAGAATACGGCCGAGTGTTTAGTGCTATCACATCTCGCAGAATTCATTGCGAATCTTATAGCGGGCAGATAATCTGGCCATGTCGTATGATCGCGTCCGACAAGGATACATAATTGAGCCTTAGGATGTCTATTCCTTCGTTCTACCATATTGTCTTCAGCATGGTATAAGGGCATAAAACTTTGATGTATTCCCAAACAGAACGTAAGTTGCTGCATAACTGCAGAGACGAATTGGGAACCGTTGTCGCCGTATTCGGCGTGGTAAGCCGTAACGCAGGAACGCCTCATCCACTAGAGTCCCTGCACAATTTTCAGCGGTAGCCTCCGAGAGCGGAAACAGTTCTACCCATCTACTAGCCGTATCTTCTATGATGGAGATCCATTTTTTATTGTCGACTGACACAGGAAGAGGACCAAAAAGATCTATTGCTGAAACCTCGAAGCCTTGGTTAATAACGTTTGTTTGCATCAACCCCGCAGGTTTTTTGTTGGAAATCTTGTATCGTTGACATTCGAGGCAAGCACCTATATGTTTTGCGATGTCTTGACGCATCCTGTTCCAATAGTAGCGGGTGGCGATCTGGTGTTCATCGATACCATAGTGTCCGGCTGTTGGACTGTCGTGATATGCCTTTAGAATTGTAGATATCTCCTGGCTAGGGACAACTAGTCTGGCGTATTTTGTTTTCAAAATATTTGTTTTATTTATTGCAATTTACTCTTAATTTTGTTTCTCATATTGTTTTAAGAATATTTTTTCCATTTATTATGAATTACTCTTCTTTTTGTTTGGTGTCTCGATATTTGTTTTGTTTATTATGAATTGATGTTCGATGTTCCTTTTGTTTTAAGAATATTTATTTTTGTTAGGTACTGCTTATAAATAAATTATTCTTGACTTGAAATATTAATTTATTGATCTTCAATGAAGTGTTACAAATGTTAATTATTTCTTATAATTAAATTATCAATAATTCTTTGACGTTTAGCTTCACCTTCTATTCTTCCATACAATATCCGCCTTCCCCTCCTTCTTGTTCTTAATATTTGCTCAACAGAAATCATATCTCATTTTATAATACAAATATTATGTAATAAACAAGTGGCAATTAGGTATTCTGGAATCAAGGATGCTGCGCCATCGACCTTTCCATAAACCAAAACATCTTTTAATGGAAATTCGAGCAAAAGACAGACAAAAATTGAAATTTTTTTGCCTTGCACTAAGGTGACCATTATTTTTAAAGGGAACTATAAGATTTGGATGGATTCCATATGCAGCATCTCCGACTATATGGGAGTCATTTGGGAAGAAAACTTCTCTCGAAATATTCTGGTACTGGTGATAGTCGAAATACACGAGCATCTTGCTTGATTTTTGGCCCAAGAACATCATCTATGAACGCTTCAACTTTAGAAAAGGTCAGCGATTTTTAGGTGATACGAACAGAACAAAACATATATAATGAAGATCAGCGACCTTCCTCTTTTTTAATGTAAGAAAACCAACAGGCATCAATTTCCCCATTTTACATTGTAATATACATTGTAATATACATTGTAATATACATTGTAATATACATTGTAATATACAGTTTTCTAAAATATTTGAAGCAGCTTATGCGAATAGATTGACAAAGTACTTAGGAAAGTTTCAGCTACTCCCTGTCATTCAAAATGGATTCAGAAAAAATAAATCAACAGCTACTGCGATTTCTGACTGTCTTGAATTTATTTACAACGCATTGAATGATAAATTAAATGTATTGGGTATTTTCTATGACCTTAGTCGTGCGTTTGAGACAGTTGATCGAGAGCTGTATCTTCGAAAATTGCAAGGTATTGGGGTGCGTGGAGTACCATACAACTGGACCGCTTCTTATCTCAATAATAGAACTCAAACAGTCACAGTGGATAATATAACATCGAAACCACTACAGTGTGATATAGGTGTACCCCAGGGATCAATATTGGGGCCTATATTTTTTCTTATTTTTGTGAGTGACTTAAGTATGGCGTGTTCAAAGCCAAATAAGATTGTTCAATATGCTGATGATACCAATATTATCATGTCCCACAGTGAAACCACTCAACTAGTGGATAATACTAATGCTGCCTCTGCTGAATTTACTACATACTGTAAAAGTAATGGACTTGAACTCAATGTATCAAAAACACATTTTATGCGTTTCTTACCAAAAAATATAACTCCAAATTATTACTTCTATTTATACGTGGATGGCAAATCAATTGAAAGTTATACTACTACAAAATTTTTGTGCATAACCATAGATTCTAAACTTACGTGGGAAACACACATAAATCAGGTATCATCAAAGTTAAGCACATGTTGTTATATAATAAGGAACCTAAGAGAAACCGTCATTTTGGAATACTACGAATGATTTACTTTGGCTTAGTCCAGTCGGTACTTCAATATGGGTTAATATTTTGGGGTTGTTCATCTTATTTTGAAAGAGCATTTATAGCTCAGAAGAAAGTCTTGAGAAATATGTATGGTATTCCATGTTCAGCTACTTACAAACCACTATTTAAGAAATCAAATATCCTAGCCTTTTGATTTTCCAATTAATACTGTACATTAAGGATAATAAGTACAGGTTTGAGAGAAATGAAAACATGCACTTACACGATACTAGAGGTAAATCAAATTTACGACAACCTTTCTCTAGATTAGAAGTATCTAAGCATGCGCCGTCTTTTATAGGAATAAAATGTTATAATAAAGTTTTAAAAACAATCTCAAAAAACAATATTTCGAGTAGATGTTTCCGCCAAACCGTCTATATATTTTCAATGGATAAAACATTCTACAGTGTTGATGAGTTTTTAAATTCTTAGGAATTTTGTAGCAACTGAGATATTTCTGATTGGATTAATTTTTAAATTTTTATTCATTTTTTATATATATATATATTGTAATGTTTTGATTTGGTGATATATTTTCTTTATTTTAAATTCTCAATTATTGATATGTTTTGTTATTATTATTGTTGGGCGCCTTTTATTTTTCTAAATCTTTGTATAATTATTTTAAAATTTTTATCTGATATCAAAAAATTCAGCTAGCTATTAAAGGAAAACAATTTTGACTCTTACTCAGGTTGCGGTTCCCTTAATTAAATTTTAATGAAATAATTCAGTGGTTTTTAAAATGTTTAATATAGAATTTAAATGTATTTGTTTAATAAAAATTATAACCAAATTGTTCAAATTTGATTTGAACAATCCTAATTTAATTTTTTATTTACTTCAAACTTTATATTTATTAATTTTTACTTATTTATTTTATGCGCACCCCTGTATATATTAACCATTTGGGTTATACATTTTGAAAAATACCTCCCCGGCGCCTGCCTGACCGGCGTCACCCAACAAGTCGAGCCTCGTAGAGAGTCCAAGAGAGCACCCGCTTACACAGTCTCTCACAACACCCTATATAGGAGACAATCTTCCAACCTTTCCAGTTCGTGTTTGTACATTTTTTCTCATTCACTTATAATACAAAAAACAGTTTATTTTTCTGAAGTGCTGTAGTGCTGTTCAAAGATTTAAAATTTTTATAATTAAATTAAGGTGTATAAAGTCTCATTATCGCCGGTTTGCATTTAACAGACTAATTAATAGAATTGTTGAAAGTGCCAGAAATTCTTCTAGAGGGGTAATGTAAAAATCGTTTTCCAAAATTATTCTTCTCTTCAAGTAGCAGAACGAAGACCTGTTCACGCGCGGAAAAACAACGTGGACACCTATCAAGGGCGTGACCAATCTATGTTGTTATATAATGTAATACCTAGGATGTCGGTATAATTAATATTATTTTCTTCATTGTTTATTTTTGACAAAGGAAATATTTTTTGTATTTGTATGAAAAATTATTTTATTAGGAACTTCTCAAATTAGATGTCCAGGAGCTAGGCAGTTTCACGGAGGGAAATTTATTTTCCTATTGCATTGTTTTATATTATTATTTTGTGTAATTAGCAGCTAAGTAGTTGCGTTATCTGTTTATTTGACAATCGTTTCATGTTAAAAAAGGGGATAAATTTGTATTAAACGATTTGAGAACTGATCTGCGGACTTTTCATTTTACCAGTGGCGTGGGTATAAAGTTCACTTAACCACATTCGGGATTTGCAATTAAATAAATCTTGAGCCCCCTTATGTTGAGGGAAGATAACATAAATTCTTTTTGCAACATAAAATGGTCCTTCGAGCCGGATATATGTCAAACTGACAGTTTTTTCACCTCAATGGTTAATTGCTAGACAATTTCTCTTTTCGTATAATTTTCTCACTTTACTCCTACCAGGTGAATGGTAAATTTCATGTTTCTCATTTTTAGCTAAATAAATGGCTAGTTCGTATATCTGCACTACTCAAATCGTTTAATGATCTAGGTTCTACTCATTTGAGATAGGAATTGTTCAATTTAAGTAAAATCTTTGTGGCGCAAAAACATACAAAGGTGTTTAGTGCGTGTTAAACTCTCCGATAAACTACAATTACGGTTTACTTGCCGGTTTCATAACCTAACTTTTTCTCGTGTCTGTGAACTATTTTTGTACGACCTATTCACTAACGAAAAGGAAGTGATTAGTAAAACATTGAATGAAAATTTACTCTATTCTGTTTTAATTTTAAGCTTTGAAAAGTACCTTCTAAATTGATAAAAGTTTCGCCAAAAGATTCGTAGTCTGAACACTTTCACTTTAAAGTTTTTTTTATAATTTTTCTTTCAATAATTTACAATGTCTGACAGTGAAGGCGAAAGTAATAATAAGATTGTTCTCGAGCAAGCAAAAATGAATTGAAAAGAGAATTGCTAAAGCAAATCTCACAAAACTCGAAAATTGGTTCAATTCAAAGGTCGATGTTGAAATTAGTTCTACACTGCTCGAACTAAAAATTGACCAGCTCACTAATGCATATACTAAGTTTTCTATTGCAATCGAGACTCTTGAAGATGAGTCTCAAATTTTAAATTCACCGGACGAAAGCGAAGCTTTTGACGAACGCTATTGTATGTTAATGTCCAATCTTAAGACCAGACTCTCACAACTTTCAAAAAATTCCGAGGTAAAATCAGAGAGAACTCAAAATTTGTCAATTCCACCAACAGTACATTTACCGGAAATAAAAATCCCAATTTTTTCTGGCAACCCAACAGAATGGGTTTCATTTTTTCAGTTATTCGAAGCAATAATTTTAAATAATCAAAGTTTACCAGCTGTTCAGAAATTTGTTTACTTAAAGTCATTTTTGAGGGACGAGCCATTAAAATTAATACAGAACATTTCAGTTTCACATCAAAATTTCCAAGTTGCACTGGATATATTGAAAAAACGCTATGACAACAAACACGTCTTAGCCAATTCATTAATTTCGGGCATTTTGGACATTAACCCTATCACAAAAGGTACAGCCGAACAATTGAGAGATTTCCACACGAATGTCAATAAAAACTTAGAAGCACTTAAAAATTTAAATTTAACTTCGGAACAAATGGTAGACATGTTCTTGATTTACTCACTGGAACGTAAATTAGATTACGCGACTAAACGAAATTTTGAGTTCGAAAGAGACAATTCACATTACCCCACTTTAAATGAGTTTCTGGGCAGTATAGATGACAGATGCATTGGACTGGAAAATCTTAAATCTCTAGATGGCTCTAACGCCACAAATAAAAAACTTCAAAAGGTTTCTCTAACCACGGAAGTTTCAACGAATTTAAACTCGCTCGTGCAAATTCAAGGCCAATGCATCTTTTGTCATGGCACACACAAAATATATTCGTGCGAAAGGTTTCGAGCACTTCCTCACTCTGAAAAATATAATTTCATAAAATCAAAACAACTTTGCGTAAATTGTTTCGGTAAACACCCAACCTCAAATTGCGCCAGCAAGTTTCTTTGTTCTGTGTGTAACAAAAATCATCACACGATTTTACACGATAATAAATTCACAAATTCTGTCACACAACGTGGCCAAAATAAAAATAAATCAAACCATATAACGCAACAAAGTAATACAAATTTTTCTCGGCCAGAAACAAGAGCTTTCAATCAAAGTGGAAGTGTACCCAACGTTTCTGACCGCGAAACAACCTCTCATACTCAGGAGCAAATTTCTCAAACTTTGAATGTTCTTTCTGTTAATAAAACAAATTCTCACGTGCTATTAGGAACGGCTCAGGTATTTATGTATAGCTCTGAGGGACGCAAAGTTAAAGCGAAGGCAATTTTAGATCCTGGAAGTCAGCACTCCTTTATAACCTCAAAACTCGTAAGAAATTTAGGTTATACTACTTATGACAGCAAATTGAGTATATCGGGAATTGGCATTAGTTCAACCATGTCAAACAGTATGGTCAATTTAGTAGCTCACTCGGAAATTGATAAATTCAAAATCAAACTCTCATGTTCAGTTTTGGAAAATATTACTTCATCCCTCCCGCAAATTTTAATTGATCATGCAAAAATTAAGCTTCCGTCTCAGGTTAAACTGGCTGATGAGACGTATTTCTCACCTTCTTCCATTGACATTTTAATTGGCGCGGACTTTTATTATGAATTGTTACTTGACGGTATCATTAGATTGGGTAAAAATTTACCAGTTCTAATTTCAACGCGGTTAGGTTGGATAGTGGTAGGTCACGCACCCCAAAAGATTAACTCTAGTATTTCCTCTTGGTCAGGTGTGACTGCCACGACTTCTCTCTCGAGTGTTGAGTCTTGTGAAGAAAGTTCGAATGCAGCCGCAAGCGCAGTAGTATTACACTCACAAGCTAATGATTTCTGCAATTTAGAAACAATGGTCGAAAGGTTTTGGACTTTAGAACAAATACCTGATCCAAAAATTAATCTTTCAACTGAAGAAGAGTTAGTGGAGAACACATTCATTTCAACAACACATCAATTGGAGGGTGGCTCATTTCAGGTAGATTTACCGTTAAAATCTCCGCACGAGAACATTAAATTAGGCAGATCATTACCTATTGCCAAACAGCGCTTCTTCAATCTAGAGAAAAGGTTTCGAAATAATTCAAACTATTTTGTGGATTACAAACGGTTTATTGACGAGTATATACACCTTGGGCACGGTCGTTATGTACCTCTTTCAGAATATAACGCAAATTCTGAGTTAAAATATTTTCTCCCCCATCACGCGGTGCTCAGACAAGATGCTGTCACAACTAAACTTCGAATAGTATTCGACGCTTCGTGCAAAACAGACTCTGGCCTATCTCTTAATGACATTATGTATAAAGGATTTCAAGTTCAACCCAACCTTTTCGATATTCTACTTCGGTTTCGGTCCTATAATTATGTCCTGGTAGGAGACATAGAAAAAATGTTTCGGTGCATCCAAGTAAACCCGAGCCACACATTCCTACAGAACATACTCTGGAGAGATAATCCGGAACAACTCCTTCGATGTATAGAATTGACAACACTCACCTTTGGAACAAATTGCGCACCCTTCCTGGCAACTAGGGTGTTAAATAAAATTGCCATGGATAACGAGTACAAATTTCCCTTGGCTTCTAAAAGCCTGCTGTCGCAAACATACGTCGACGACATCCTTTCAGGTTGTAATTCATTTGATGAGCTGCAACGACTCTATTCTGAACTTAGCGCTATGTTGAATCCTTGTGGATTCCATCTTCATAAGTGGCATTCCAATTCTAAAGAATTTTCAAAGAAATTTTCACTATCTACCTCTGCTGAAATTGACTTGAATAAGGAAGAAGCTACCAGTAAAGTTCTTGGTCTCAAATGGAACACTCTAAATGACTGTTTCACGATTTCAGTCCCAAAATTTGAAATTTTTGGCCCTATCACCAAAAGAAAAATTCTTTCGTGCGTCGCTCAATGTTGGGATCCTCTAGGATTTTTTGCCCCCGTCGTAATTTTGGGGAAACTCATTATAAAGGCGACTTGGAATATGAAGGTAAATTGGGACACTGAAATTAATGACGAATTAATTACTCTCGAATGGAATAAATTCATCCAAAACATTTACTCGTTAAATTCTCTCACAATACCAAGGTATTTTTTCTCTGGCAAGACTATTTCCTCCATACAAATTCATGGATTCTCAGATGCAAGCTCGAAGGCATATGCCGCGTGTATCTATGTTCGTGCGCTCTATGACGATGGAACGATTTCCTCCCACTTAGCAACATCAAAATCCAGAGTTGCTCCACAAAAGGTCATTTCAATCCCTAGATTGGAACTTTCTGCAATGTTGTTACTGGTTCAATTGGTAAACACTTTCCTAACTGTGTTCAGAGAAACCTTGTTATTTTCCGAAATCCACCTCTATTCAGATTCCGAAATAGCCTTGTACTGGATTAGCTCCCTCCCAAGTCGTTGGACAACTTTCGTAGCTAGCAGAGTGTCCAAAATTCAGTCAGCTTCTTCTCAGTGTAAATGGCACTTCGTCAAATCGCAGGAAAACCCTGCAGATCTTCCTTCCAGAGGAGTTCAACCCTGTGAATTGTTGAATTCTACATTGTGGTGGCATGGACCACACTTTCTTAACCAAAACCCACTAAACTTGAAATCCTTTCAGACAGAAAAGGAAGTCCATGCTGCTTCTCAAGAAGCAAAAAGGATTACACTTCTTGTTAAGTCGGAACAAAATTGTGACGAATTTTGGGAACCACTTTTTCTTAAATTTTCCAATTTCAGTAAATGTCAAAGTGTATTGGCCTATGTAATTAGGTTCATTAATAACATTCGTCTTTCTAAGGCAAAGGCAGATAAAAGCACTGGTCCTTTATCGGTAACAGAGAAGAATCTGAAGTTTCCATGTTCAAATCTCTACAACGTATTTATTTCTCTAAGGAAATTCTTGAAATAAAGAACAATAAACCACTGTCAAACAAAGGCATACTCCGATTACAACCATTTATTAGAGAAGAAGACGGGTTGTTAAGAGTAGGCGGCCGTTTAAACAACTCGAATCTAAGCTTAAATCAAAAGCATCCGATCCTACTTCCCTCAAAAAATCATTTGGTCTCTCTTTTGCTTAAACGTGAACATATTCGTCTTGGACATGGAGGAGCCCAAACTCTATTGTCAAACATTCGACTTAAATATTGGCCTCTGAATGGACTCAGAGAAGTAAAGAACATTATTCATCATTGCGTCACTTGTTTTCGATTGAAACCCACCTCTTATACCCAAATAATGGCGGACCTACCTAAGGACAGGGTAACCATGGACAGACCTTTCAACAGAGTAGGTGTCGACTATGCCGGGCCTGTGTTTCTAAAGTCGTCGTCATTACGCAAGGCTTCCCTCGAGAAGGCATACATTGCTGTTTTCATATGTATGGTCACCAAAGCCATCCATTTGGAATTGGTAACCTCTCTGACCTCTGAGGCCTTTATCCTTGCCTTGAAGAGGTTTATTTCTAGAAGGGGCAATCCCTCATACATCTTCAGTGATAACGGCACTAACTTTTCTGGTGCACGAAATCAACTTTATGAGTTACATAAATTTCTAGTCAAGAATTGCACAAACCAATTCATATCTAATTTCTGTTCATCAAATAAAATAAATTTCAAGTTCATTCCTCCAAACTCACCACATTGGGGTGGAATTTGGGAGGCGGCCGTAAAGAATGTCAAGTTTCATTTGGTGCGTCTTGTAGGTAATGCAAATCTGAATTTTGAATTTTTTTACACAGTTTTAACGCAAATAGAGGCGATTCTCAACTCGCGGCCTATTTGTAGTCTCTCTAATGACCCGAACGATCTACAAGCTCTTACCCCCGGCCACTTCCTAGTTGGAACCTCCCTAACTTCATATCCAGAAAAAGACTTTACATCAACTCCCGACAACCGTTTATCTTTATGGCATAAGATTTCCCACATTCAGCAGACCTTCTGGAAACGATGGTCTATTGAGTACCTGAATACTCTCCAAAAACGTCCCAAATGGTTAACTCCATCGCGTAATCTCGCTGTGAATGACTTAGTTATTCTAAAAGAGGACAACATGAAACCGTTACAATGGCCTTTAGCCAGAATATTAGAAATTTTTTCTGGTCCGGACAACAAAGTTCGGGTAATCAAGCTCAAGACCTCTTCGGGAGAGTATATGCGCCCAGTGACCAAGGTGTGTCTGCTACCATTTGAGGACCGCATATCGACCCCTCAAATGAAAGAAACCGATAACGAAAATCTTTAAGTTCACTTTTGTTTTGCTCTGCATTTGAAAGCCGGAGCCTTTCAACGCGGGGCAGTATGTTCAAATTTGATTTGAACAATCCTAATTTAATTTTTTATTTACTTCAAACTTTATATTTATTAATTTTTACTTATTTATTTTATGCGCACCCCTGTATATATTAACCATTTGGGTTATACATTTTGAAAAATACCTCCCCGGCGCCTGCCTGACCGGCGTCACCCAACAAGTCGAGCCTCGTAGAGAGTCCAAGAGAGCACCCGCTTACACAGTCTCTCACAACACCCTATATAGGAGACAATCTTCCAACCTTTCCAGTTCGTGTTTGTACATTTTTTCTCATTCACTTATAATACAAAAAACAGTTTATTTTTCTGAAGTGCTGTAGTGCTGTTCAAAGATTTAAAATTTTTATAATTAAATTAAGGTGTATAAAGTCTCATTATCGCCGGTTTGCATTTAACAGACTAATTAATAGAATTGTTGAAAGTGCCAGAAATTCTTCTAGAGGGGTAATGTAAAAATCGTTTTCCAAAATTATTCTTCTCTTCAAGTAGCAGAACGAAGACCTGTTCACGCGCGGAAAAACAACGTGGACACCTCTCAAGGGCGTGACCAATCTATGTTGTTATATAATGTAATACCTAGGATGTCGGTATAATTAATATTATTTTCTTCATTGTTTATTTTTGACAAAGGAAATATTTTTTGTGATTGTATGAAAAATTATTTTATTAGGAACTTCTCAAATTAGATGTCCAGGAGCTAGGCAGTTTCACGGAGGGAAATTTATTTTCCTATTGCATTGTTTTATATTATTATTTTGTGTAATTAGCAGCTAAGTAGTTGCGTTATCTGTTTATTTGACAATCGTTTCATGTTAAAAAAGGGGATAAATTTGTATTAAACGATTTGAGAACTGATCTGCGGACTTTTCATTTTACCAGTGGCGTGGGTATAAAGTTCACTTAACCACATTCGGGATTTGCAATTAAATATATCTTGAGCCCCCTTATGTTGAGGGAAGATAACATAAATTCTTTTTGCAACACAAATTTTAACCAATTATTTATAATATTTTATAAACCTTCTTTTTCTTTTAAAAATTATATTTTCTTTTATTATCCTCAGCAACTAAATATTCTTTTTTCTTTAATTATATTCAATGATTATTTTGATATTTATTCTTTACTGAATTTCTAAAACCTTTTCGTCGTTTTCCCCCCGTAATACCAATAGAAATTTGTACATGCGCACAGACTTTATCTAATTTTTATTTCAAAGCATGTATTTGACCATGTGTTGTGAAAAAGAATTATTGAATTGCTTTGGATTATTTAAATTATTAAGGTAAGCTTCCTTTTTTTTTAATTTTTTATAACTACTAATATTAAAATCTTAACTAACTTATCTAATAAGAAATACTCAAATGCGAAATAAATGTTTTTACGATTGACAAATTTATAGGTTATCTGCTTTCAGGAACTTGGATCCGATAAATTCCTTTCTCTGCTATGTGGGATATAAATTAATCAGAATGGATTGCTGATTTCATACACACTATTATAGAAAGTAAACTGAACTTTCTCAGGAACAAACTGCATACAATATCCTTTGAAATTGCTGGGATGCTATCTCCAGTCAAGGTTAAATAGGATAAACAAAGCTTACCGCTTTCTAGTAGTTATTAAATGAATGAAATCTCTCACAAGGTTAGTGTTCTTAGTTTTTCGGCTGGTTTGGCTTGATTTTGAGGCACTTTACTTTATATTTTAAGTTTTAATTTTTATCTTTCATAATTTTCTCAACTGCTTCCTTCACCTTCAAAAATCAACAACCTCCCTCCTTTGTTTTTGTTTATTCTTCCACCGCCGACTTTTTCTGTAATAATTTGTCTTACTGTCATTTTTGACTTCCATCAATCTAAAGGTCATTTCACATGTTTACTTATGTCAATGATCTTATAAATAACACTTTCTTTTAATCGGTTGATCTATTTCGCGATTAATCACTGTCACTTCACTCAATTTTGAAAATTTAGTTATACAAATCTAATTTAAATACAATATTTATTTTACATAACATGTATTAATTATGGAGATTATTTACTTGAGGTTTATAAAATATTTTATTGATTGTTATACAGGGTGTCCCACGACGAGTGAAAACTATCTGTATATGGCAAAATACTCATAGTAAAATCATGAAAATTTTTATGTTTAGGTTTTCGGATACGATCTTTTCAACTAAAATATTTTCAAAGATGGCCGACTTCCGGTTCTACCGGAAGTCGACTGTAACTTTGTTATTTTAAATGGAACACCCTGAATATTAATACATTTTTGAAATCTACGTGATATTTTAGTATACTTACTTTTGTCTAAAAACTTTTTTCGAAAAATGCACACTTTTTGAGTTATTGATTTTTTTGTAGAAAATTTGACCGTTGAAGACCCTTATAAATTATTTTTTTACGAGGGGACCCTTGAAGATATGAAAATGGTTTCTCTTCGGTTGCCGCAAGGTCAAACGTATTCAAATCTATGTTGAAAATTTTTTCATTTTATACAGGGTGTGTATAAAAAGTGTTCAAAGTTTAACTTCATAAATAGCAAATTTCTTCATTTTTCCAAATAGAACCATCCTGTTTTTTCTATTTTAATGAATTCACGAGAAAAAAATACGGCAAGTTCATTTATACTTTCCTATACCTAAACCCTACCGTTATCCAGATATTAAATGTTTTCTGTAAATTTTTAGAGATGCAGGTGTGGTCTAAATTTTGGTACAAGCACTAGAAAATGAAAATTATTATGTGAATTTACTTTTAATACATGGTAAATATGACAAAGTTTTTACAAGAACATGTGCTTTATTTGCAGTAAGATATCCAGATTGACCGCGATCGAAATCGCACCTTGTTAAGAGAATACTTAACAATTTGAAGCTATTCGGTTCATTTTAAGCAAAAGTTAATCGAGTTAAACCATTTGTGAGAATAATAAGATATGCTACAAAATTTTATGGAAAATTAAAAGCCAAAGAAAAATAGTTGATGTTTCAAAGTAAATGTTCAAAATTGCTCCCTTGAACTTCAATGCATTTTTCAACCATTCTCAGTATACCTTCATTCGTCGCACGGCTAATCATCATCTCAGAAAGGGAATTGAAGGAATTTCGAACTCTTAGCTCACAATCTTCTCTAGATGTTAACTAATGTCAGTTAAATAAGTGTCATTTATTACAAAGCCTAAATGTATACATGAAAAATTTAAACTTGTTAAAAAATATAATAAAAATTTAAAACCTCAAATATCTCGGAAACGACTAAAAGTTGGAATAGGATTGATAAAAACAATTTGATTTGATTTTTTTTTAGAGACAGATGAAGAAAAAGACTTTTTTATTCCTTAGTGCTTGTATCAAAATTTAGACCACACCTGCATCTCTAAAAATTTACAGAAAACATTTAATATCTGGATAACGGTAAGGTTTAGGTGTAGGAAAGTATACATGAACTTGCCTTATTTTTTTCTCCTGAATGCATTAAAATAGAAAAAACAGGGTGGTTGTATTCAAAAAAATGTAGTAATTTGATATTTATGAAGTTAAACTTTGAACACTTTTTATACACACCCTGTATAAAATGGAAAATTTTTCAACATAGATTCGATTACATTCGACTTAGCTTAAGGCAACCGAACAGAAACCATTTTCATATCTTCAGGGGTCTCCTCGTAAAAAAATAATTTATAAGGGTCTTCAACGGTCAAATTTTCAACAAAAAAATCAATAACTCAAAAAGTGTACATTTTTCGAAAAAAGTTTTTAGACAAAAGTATACTAAAATAATACGTAGATTTCAAAAATGTATTAATATACAGGGTGTTCCATTTGAAATAACAAAGTTACAGTTAACTTACGGTAGTACCGGAAGTCGGTCATCTTTGAAAATATTTTAGTTGAAAAGATCGTATCCGAAAACCCAAACTTAGAAATTTTCATGATTTTACTATAAGTATTTTGCCATATACAGATAGTTTTCACTCGTCGTGGGACACCCTGTATATTATTTTATCATTTAATTAATTTGATTATTTCAAAACTACTCCTATTCATTGTGGATTAATTTCTTATATATTATGCTCTTATTACAGGTTCTTCCCCTTAAATTGGATTCACCTGATTTCATATCATCACGACATATACATACCTATATGTTAATGTTATATTTAAATTTGCCATATGTGATGATGTGACTAGTCCGATCAGTTTTATACATTTTTTGTTCGTAAAATTTGTGTAAATTTTGTGGATGTATAAATTTCTTTCTTTCTTTCTTTCTTGTACACAACCAGCATTTCCAGCAAATACACTGGTGAATAATAAATTGTGTGTGCTGACAGCCTGGAATAATAATTCATCTAGTCTAAATTTAGTAAGAAACTTGTGTAAACAAAATTCACCTGAACTTAGATGGAATGTGTTCCTTTACAATTAATATATGATTGTGAATCTTCTTGGGTAGCATTAATTGATATATGAGTTCCATATATGGCCTCAATTACTTGGGGAAAGACGCTGAAGGTTTTAAATTCTTTCATAACGTGTATTGCTCTATCTCCTCTTGGTGACTGTATAAAATTTGGAGCCACACAATAAAGTGCATCTGAGACTCTTTGGACTGTTCAAATGGTGGTAGCTCTTACCACGTCGAATTTTTCGCAGACAGATCTATAAAAAAATGATAAATTCGATTTCCTATTTCCTATCACCACCAGTTATTTGTACTTCCAAAACCTATATGAATTTGGAGTTGCCATAAGCCATAATGTAAGGGGAAGCTGCTTTTTAGCAGGAACAGGCTTTCTTCCAGCAGCATATTTTGTTGTCGGCTGTTTCTTGATTCATTCTGAAACAGGGCACTACTGCTAGAAACTTTATTTTTCAAGTGGAAGTTCGACAGTATTTTTAAAAGATCTACTACCTACCTAAAATGCGATTTAATTCTTCAGCACTATACCGAGGTACTACCCGTTCTATATAAAATTCTATTCGGGGTCGCTTTACTAACTTCCCTCTTTTAATAGCCAATGCTAGAGCAATCATCATTCTTTCGTCAGAGTCGTCTTCGTAACTACTTGAAGATCCTGATGATTCTAGTACATTTTCCAAATCACTGAAATCACTGTCATCATAAATCTCAGCTATAAGGTGTATACAAAATTTTTACTCATCTCTATTATTATGCATTTATATCATAGGTAAAACAAAAGAAATTCACATGAAAAGGTTATGTGTACTTTTTAGTTATGACAGCATGACAAGTCGAACCGTTCGAACATGAAGTCTGAATTGTTTCCACCGCCAACAGTTCTAAGTGCACTAATCAAATCGGACCACTCATAAGCAGTTCGAGCACTGACACTACATAACTGAGGGCTACATAACTCGTCTTCGCGGTCGACCGGTAAACCGCGGTCGACCTCTTGGCCATCCCTGATATATAATACTAGTTCCAAACTCCAAATTTCTTTGATATTTGTATTGTATTGAAAGTGGTTTCTTCCAAATTATGTAAATTGAAATGAACTGCCAAACATTTTTTTAATAAAAGGAAGGTACCTACTCCTTCATGACCTGAAACGCATAGTTCTTATATTTTAGTAGTTTTATTAATATTTACTGAATTTCAATTTTGTTGCGAATTTTTTAATAGTATGGAGTGGTCTATGAGAGAAAATGAATAGGGATATCCTTCTACATTAGTACTAGGTATGTCCTCCAATATGATGGGTCAAATGCATCAGTCAAGCAATGAAGCCCAATCCATAACATCTAATGACTCAAATCATTCGCCACCATCAACATTTAACCAGACAGACAACCTGATATTGCAATCAATGAGCGGGTATATATTCGATGAAAGAAGCGATTTTGATGAGCTAATGATACAGGATATCTCTAACAATACACGATCACATAGAAGTGATGTAACTCATACAACAAGCGATCAATTTTGTGCAGCGAGTACATCAGATACCTTAGATGATCCTAGCCCATCTAAGAGCGAAGTGGAACAGCTGCGTGAGCTGCTTCTCAGCTGGAACCAAGGGCATCTTCATGACATTTTAGTCCGTAAGTACCTATTTAAATATTTTATTGAGATTTTTCGATAGTTTCCTAATATTTGTAATATTTGACATACTTATATTGATTTTGTAATTTTAAGATATTTATGGACATTATTAGAAAAATTGAGATATTTATTGTTTTAGGTGAAAAAGTATTTGTAAATGTGTTACGTGTACCACCATATAGATAAATTATTGAAAAATGTTGACATGGAGACGCAAATTTTGTTTGAAAATTGCTTAGTGGAATGGCGCGAGCTAATGGGAGTTCCTATGGAAAATTTTGATCGTGGTATAAGATCTGCAACTTTCAGCCCCTATCCCAGTTATAGATATTCTCCATATTCTTTGAGCGCTCCAACTAACTCAATGGAATAGGCAGCGAAGTCATGCTGTCACAAATTTCAAACGACTCGCCAAAAGCCGCTATCGAATATTATAATAAATTTGAGAAATTTGATGAAGAGTAACGAAGCCGTTTAATAGCTATAATTGCCCGCTATCTTGAAGAAAACGAATACCAATGACTATGAAAACTAGCTATAGGTTAAAAGAGGAAATAATTGATAGATTTCCTACTGAATCATTGGTAAGATAATTTTAAATTAAAATGTATATTAAAGTATAATATGCCTAATAAAGTAACTTTTTTGCATGTGTTGCAGGACATCGAAAAGAGGAAAATTGTACAATAAATGGCTAAATTCCACAGTCACATTTAAACAGGATTTCCCACGGACAAGAGATAATTTAGTCGATACTAAAAAAGAAAATAAGTCCTCTCGAAAATTACTAAAAGTCTTTTGATATCTATTATATATTAAAACGTTTAATCAACTTTTTAAAATTGTACTATAAAGAGTAAACTATAAGCTAATTATTATATTTTAGTCCCAGGAAAAGATGCGGAGGGAAAAATTATGTCACTCAAATTTGACAATTTAAGTTCGGAAGAATTCGATCATTATTGGAAAGCCTGCAGCCAACACCAATTGGAAAAAATTAAATGCTTAGTCTACAGCCATTTTAGAAAAATGGTCTTTTTATAGCCAACCCTCGGGATTTAGATTTTGTGAGACAAATGTTAATTTCTCATTTCCACTTATTCTTCATTCTATTTCCAGATAGACATGGATTTCTCCAGTGCTTATGAAAATGGAAACGTTGAAGATAAAACCATAAAAGGTGTATTACAGAAACTAGGCCAAGATGTGAATGAAAGTAAGTGATGTATATAACCAGCTTTGATAAGCCCAATTTTAATTTTGTATTTTCGGTTTTCAAAACTAATATCCGTAAAATCAAATAACAGTCGGTAGCTGATACTATTAATATAGAATGATTATATAAGTAGATGATATGCTTGATTTTATTTGCAGATGGACGCCAGGCAACAGTGTTGTGGGCATTGCATGGATATCTTGTTCCTATAGGCAAAACTGTAAAAAAATATGTAACAGGAAAACGCCAAACCACTAAATTTACTATTCAAGATTCACAACACTCATTTTTATACATTGGAAGAACCACCCAAGAAATTGAAGAATGGATAAGTCTTCTAAAGGCGGAAAAGACGGCAATACAACCTTTTATATTTGGAATTGGGGAAGAAATAACAAATATCAAGGAAATATATACATATTTCGATGGAATTATATGAAATTTTCAATTTAATTAGGGCCGTCAATATTTATTTTAAAATTTTTTATATATTCAATCTCAATTTTCCAGCAGAATGTGCTATGATTTAGGCATATAAGCTTATTTTTTCAAAATGAAGTCCACCTCTTCATTTCCTAGAATTCATATATTATGTAGCTTTTTAGACAGTCAGTGAAATGTATGGTTATTTTTAATTTCAAATAAATATGTGAGGATTCTAAATTACCAAAGGGTTTTATTTTTTCACAGTCCATCTTCAGTTTGATCCATTCCGTATTGATACTTTTTTCCATCCTTTATTTCAGGAATACTATTATTGATTTATTCATTATGATAATGCTCACAAATTATTAATCAATGCATATTAGATGATTGGTAAATGTTTTTCAATTATCAATTGATTCAAAATTTATCATCAATTGGTGTTTACTAGGCATAGAATCGATGTACTAGAACATTAATCCATGTCAAAGTCATTAATATCAATATTTTTACATTAAGCGCTGCTGATTGAAATCAATGTCCGCTAAGCATTATTATTACGTCCTCGTATATTCAGTAATAATTTAAAAGCATTGTGGTAATGATTTCGAGCATCGGAGCAAAATTAATGTGAAAAATCATTTTTTTATTTTTTTATTTATTTCAGTCGCTTCAACCACTGAGGTCATTAGCGACATAAGAGACATATTATGAAGAGGAAAAAAAAAGAAAATTACAATAACATATATAAACCGGTGTCTTTTAAATAACCTATTGTATCCTTGACATTCATGTTTTGACCTAGAGTCTCCGCTATATTCTCTGAAATGTTGTATTTCTTTCGTGTAGTTTCGTATTGTTTGCACTCGATCAATATGTGCTTTACGCTAAGTCTAATTTGACAGGTCTCACATATTGGTAGTTCAGTTCGTGTGATGACATATTTATGGGTTAGATTACTATGACCGAGACGTAAACGTGATATTCGTACTTGGTTTGGTCTGTTCGATGTTGGTTGGGTCCAAGGGTTTACTGTTTGTTTAATTTCTTTAAGATTATTTTGTGTTGCACTCCACGCACTTTGCCACGCACAGATTTAATTTCGGCTTTCATGTCATAACAAGCAACTTCATCTATTTGGATCGAATCCTGGTCGTTAGGTGCTGATCGGGCTAGTTGGTCTACTTCTTCATTTCCTTTTATACCGGAGTGTGATGGTACAAACATAAATTCAACGGTGGCATCTTCATCTTTTAAATACGCTATTTCTGTTTTGATTAGTAAAGCGATTGGATTTTTGGTATACAAGTGTTGGATTGTTTGCAGTGAGCTGAGAGAGTCTGTTATTATTAAAATATATTATAAATCATTGTATGTCCCGAAAACTAATATGTGGAGAGATGCCAAAAAGTCGGATTTCAATATTTTTAATTTGCTAATAACTTCCTTATACAAGTTTGATTGACTTTTCATGCTGATTTTAGGATTTTTTGGGGTCGAATTAGTAAGTTCTCGTTCCCAAGAGTATGGGCAGATAAATTATATGGATTTTGAAAATTCGAAATATTAATTTCTCCATACTTGAACAACCCATAATCTTCTTCAATAGGTACATTACTGATTATATATTTGTAACAATGGCTGAAATGACAAATCGGTGCGCTATTTACAGAAACGTTCCAAGGCTTACACCAACTACACCACTAGAAATGTAAAAGTTCATTGGAATACATATACTACTTGTACACTATCCTAGGCTTAGAATGTACTGGTTGGCACATATGGGACTTCCTATTATAAAGAAAATATGGGTTTTAATAAATTTTCAAAACTGGTGCAAACCATACATCTTGTTGATATACAGAATAGACCAAATAACACAGATCGGTTATGGAAAGTTAGATGTTTGTATGATCAAATCCGAAAATGATGTCTTGAACCATTAGAAGTCAACTTGTGCGTCGATGAACAGGTGGTGCCCTTTAAGGGCAATATAAATATTGAACAATACATCAAGAACTAGACTGAAAAATGGGGCATGAAAATCTTTATTTTAGCAGGACAATCTGGGTTGATATATTATTTTATAAAATATCAGGGATCAACAACTGAGATAATCCCTGTATACAATCATTTTGGTAAATCACCAGCAGTAGTGATGCACATTTCTGAAAGAACAACAGTAGTGGGACACGGCTTGTTCTTTGACAGTTACTTTCGCTCCTCTCTTCCAGTACATAAATTTGAGATCAATATATTCTGTGGGTACTAAAAGATTGAGCCGCTTCGCTGAACCATTATTGCCAAGTGATAAAATTATGAACAACGGGGAACAAGTGCTGTCTCTGTGAGTAAGGATGACATAATAGTACGATAATAAAGCGGTTACTGTCGCATCTAACTTTGTTGGTCAGGGCAATCAAAACGAATGCAGAAGATGGGAAAAAAACAAGCAATAATTTTAAATACCAAGACCAGAAGCCATACGCGTCTACAATGAAAATATGGGCGGCGTCGACAAGGTTGATTTTCTCATAAGCTACGTCACGCAAATGAACGGTACGTATGATTTCTCACGCCATCGATTGAGCATTGGTAAATTCGTGGCTTGAGTACAGAACCCATGCCCAAGCTCTCAAGATTCCAGCAAAAAAATATATTGGACCTGCTCGGATTTAGACAGAATGTAGCAGAGTATTTGATTCTGCACAGAGATCCTCCGAAAAAAGGAAGGCCATCAACAGAACAATTACAATCGACTACCCCAAAACGACCAAAAACTTGCAAGACACGACCTGCCGCAGAACAGAGGAAAAATGGTTATGATCATTTTCCAATGTACGATACAAATGAACAAAATTCTAGATGCGAAGGAAACTCACATATACAAATGACTAAAGCGAAAATTGATACTTGGTATCCCAGAATAAAAATGTTTGAATCGCTGGCACTTAGCACACCATCTAGTTGTATACCAGTATGGGGTCTGAGGTACGTTGACAACGTGGAAAAAGTTCAAATTTGTTTCCTGAAACGAGTCCTGCAAGTTCAAACCAATACACCCGATTATGTCATGAGACTGGAGACTGCACTTGTGAAGTTTGCATATAATGTATTCAAAATGACGTATAATTGGTTGTGCAAAATATTAGCTATGAATGAAAGACGCCTTTCCTTTCTATGTTTCAAACGCCAACTCCAGCTTATGAATGAATCAGGCAGTTTGAAGTTTAATTGGTTGGCACAAGTCAAACAACTCTTCATTATAACTGACTCTCCTGAAGTATGAGATAATTTGAATACTACATTGTTGGAAAAAAAAATTATATTCAAAAAATACTATGAAAAATTGCATGTTGACAAAATTTTACTGATGTAGCGTTGTTCCTTTTTGCCGTTATATTCATCATTCACTATAACTAAGCAGCCTAGTAATTATTTATTGTTTAAATTACCTATACAGATCACCCGTAAAATTGACCAGCTACGACTGAGTAATAAACACAGGTTACGTTTCACGTACAGAGCGATGTCGTACACAGTTGATCCAAATCAGATATGTACTGCCTGTAATCACGTAGTGAATGAAACGAAACCTTATCCCATTTACTATTTGAATGTCCAATATATACGACTATGAAACCGAAGCTTGACTGTTACATGAGTCTTAATCTATTCAATCATACCCTTGATAATTTAAACACATTGAATGCTAAAATTATCTGCAGTGACATTTGGAATATTATTAAAATTGAGATCATTTATCATTAACGAATAATTAAGCTTTATATAGGTTTCAATTTGTTCTGTTATACATCCTTCGTTTTGTTTTACCTTTATGTGTTGTATACTAGGTAATAATTGTTTTTTCCTTTTTTTGTTACTCAGATTTCTTGCTGTAAACTATTTTGTTTTAAGAGCAATTAAAATATTATTATTATTAAAACTCACATATACTGTGAAAAATGTAACACTCACTTATGCCTAATGAATGGAAGAAATTGTTTCGCTAATTTTCATTCGATTTCTTAGTACTGGGGAGGATATATAAAAAATTTTGAAACAAATATCGACGGCCCTGATTAAATTGAAAAATTTATATCTAATTCCATCGAAATATGTATATATTTCCTTGATATTTGTTATTTTTTCACCAATTCCATATATAAAAGGTTGTATTGCCGTCTTTTCCGCCTTTAGAAGACTTATCCATTCTTCAAATTCTTGGGTGGTTCTTCCGATGTATAAAAATGATTATTGTGTGTTATTGTGTGTTAATGTTAGTCGGTAAAATAGCCCCACATTTGTTGCAAAAGCGTTCTTGATCTTCTTCTGGATCTTTTTCAGCAATGCCATCTTCTGAATTTGAATCTTCTCTTTGAGTATCTTTTCTCATCGTGGTCACATCATTAACGACTTTTTCTAAATCCTCTTCCCGCTCTAAAGATGAAATAACCTCAGGAGGCAAAGACGATGTAGTCAATCCAACTCTAGGTTCGATGCCAAACATGGCTGTGGTATTCTCTATTTCTCAATAAAACACATATTTTCTCTACTTATACAATTTCATTTATTTCATATCATTTCTACATACATCATTCCGCACACACAGTCAGTATTCGACTGCCGTACGATTAATCAAGTTCCCATAATTACATTATAATCGTGATCATACACAGTTCAATACATCATATCTTTTCCTTTGTTTTTAATTGATAAAACACTATTAATATCCATACAATTCATATACCAATATCTAGTTTTATTTCCACTAATTTACTCCCAATACCTCGTGAGGATGGAAACTTCATCTAAATTAACAAACATATTTATTCGATCAGTTTAACAATAATAACAATCAACAAATCAACAAGCATAATGATGAATCTAAAAATAAGCATAATCATAAACAAGAATAAATTCAAAACAAAATCTAACTAATTACTTAACGCTATCCTTATCCTGATCTTCCATCAACTGTTAGAAGAGGTGAGTATTGTTTTGTTCGTTTGAGTCTTAGAAGAAATGAGTATACTTGCATATTATTATAATATCATGTTCCATTTGTTAGTTTTGCTTATCATTATCATTATTTGCTTTTCGCCACTGACTCTCTATCTTTTTTAGGTGAACTATATGTCGCCTTAATTGGTGACCTGTTTGAGTCTAGAATTGTAATATCTCCTCATTTTTTTGTCTATTACAGTGTTGGGGTAGGATCGTAGTATGGAGTTGCTTTATTTGGCTTGATTAATTTTTTTTGATGAACGTCATCGACGATATTTGTATCAGTATTATTGGTTGCCTTCCGTTTTCTCTGCCTTTCTCTTTTTGTATACCATCCCTATCAATTGTCTCATCGTCGAAAACGCTATGTTGGTTATCTGTGACGCTAGGTAGTTTGTAAAATAGTTCACGGGAGTCTTTCCCGTAGTTGCATGTGGTGTGCTGTTGTACATCATTAGATGATTTTCCAGCTCTTTATGCCAATTAGTCCTAAGGCCTCGACTTATCTTCAACCGTTTAAGTATATTCCTATTCTGTCGTTCTACCTCTCCGTTCATCTGAGGCCAGTATGGGATCGAGTGGTATATTTTAATGCCTTTTTCTCTACAGAATGATTTTATTTCTTCGTGAATTGCTTGCCATTATCACATGTAATTGATAACGGGAACCCTAGTCTCGAGAATATTCCCAATAATAAAAGACGAAAAATCAAAGAAAGAAAATACAACTAAATGCAGATAAATGTGTAGCTAGTATTTCAGCCGAATGTAGTCAAATTTGGTTACCAATGTTAGAAAGAGAAATTTCCAATAATCAATTACCTGCTTTATCAGGATAGCATCATAAGTTTTTATCCAGGTTTTCTTATGATTTATAATTTGAATAGTTGTTAATCGATACACAATTCAATACATAAAATCACAAAACTGAGTATACATACATATTTTGAAAACTTAAATATTCATAAACAAAAAAAGTATCAAGAAACGCGTTTTATTAACAACATTTCCAATATAAGCGAAAAAACGCGCTATCCCAATTTTAAAAACCGTTCCTGGAACGTGCACTTCACTGGATTCCATTTCTAGTAGACTATCATATCGTTGGAATGTCATAAAATGAAATATTTCATTTGACATTTTACCGGGGATATGATCTACTATGAATGGACCTTAATAAAAATTTGATAACAAAATTTTGCAGTCTTAAACTTCAAAATATTTTTGATTGTCTAGTTGTCAAATTTTTTCCGTTGTGTCAGTTAGGAATAAAAATCAATTTTTACTCATTTTTTCTTGAAAACGGTAGCTGGAACGCTACCGAAACGTTGAAATAAAGAATTCAAAAATATTGTGGTTTAATTTCCCAAGAAATTAAAAAAAGAATGAATAATATACCACAAGGAACATACAGAAGATCCTTTAAGGACGTTAAATTTTAAAATAATCGATTTGAATTTTCAAATCCTCTAGTAATCGTTTATACCATGAACAGTCTCGTACAGCGCTGCATAACGCTATTAATTCTGCTTCTGTAGTTGACAAAGCAACGCAATTTTGTTTTCTGGTAACCCAAGATACAGTGTTTCCAAAGATCGGAATGACATACCCAGTTACAGATTTTCTGTCATTACAATCTCCTGTCCAATCAGAATCTACATAGCACGTAAACTATCATCATTCCTAATATATAATAAATTGTAGTTAACTGTTCCTTTTAAGTAGAAGCCTTTTCAAATGACTACACACTGCTTAATGATTATTATCCCGATACCTTGACAGATAGTTGATTGCAAAACTGATGTCTGGTCTTTAACCCAATATTAGGTACATCAAACATCCAATTAGTTCCTTAACTGGTTTGTTTTTATTTTCTCCCTTAATATCATCAACATTTAACTGGAATTTTGGATCTAAGGGTATTGCAACAGATTGAGAATTTTTAAAGTTGAAACGTGTCAATATATTTTTTAGATAACTTTGTTGACCTATTCCTAAAATACCTTGTTTTCTGTTATAATTTATTCCTAAGCCTAGGAGATATTTCAATTCTCCTTCATCTTTCGTATCAAAACATTTTAGTATTTCTGTTTTATATTCTTCAATAATTCGTTAGATTCTGCAACTATGATATCCACATATAATACAATATATACATTCTTATCAATATACACATACACATATAAACAATAGTCACCATCAGATCTTTAAAAACCTTATTTAATGAAAAAACATTAATTTTGATGTTCCAACATTCAGCTGCTTGTTTTAATCCATATACAGGGTGAATCACGACTAACGGGACGGAGGTTTATGGGGAAACGGTAAAAAATTTGCAATATTTGTCACCTTAGTAGTTTGTACATCCATAAAGGCTGTATTTTAAAATTATTTTGAAATATACAGGATGTCCCAATAAAGTGTGGCGTATCAAAGTTATATTTTTATATGTTGATCACTTTCAACAAAAATAATTGCAATTTCCATGCATAAAAAAATATTCTCTCCAGGAGAAGTAAAACCAACTACATCAAGAATAAACATTGGGTGGTATGGATAAAAACGAAGTATATGCTAATACTAGAAGTATTAGAATTTTCTATAAAGTAGGTACTTCAAAACTAAGAAGAAACTACATTTCAAAGTAGATACTTTTAATTTTTCCGGAAGTTACTATACTAAGTAGCACTCGTTAAAATGACTGAAGTATTTACTGCAATTTGAAGTAACGACTTCTTACAGCAGATACTTCGATTTCAAGAAGAAATAATGTAGTATCTGCTCAACGTTAGCGAAGTTGGTAAAATAGCAGCTTCTTGAGAATTCTACGATTAGTTTTGTTTGAAAATGAATGGAATACGCAGAAGAAAAATATACAGTGCAAGACGACACATCGATGATGATATTTTGTATCATAAAATGTTCCGGTAACAGAAAATAAGGTATAACTTGTCAATTGTTTTCTATTTCTGGTTTTCTTTTAGGTTCAGTAGGGAAAACGTATTTTACCTAGCTAATACATTTCTGACAGAAGTAAACGAAACTAGAGGCTGTGCGCTTACTCACATTCAGCAAATGGAAGTGTTTTTAAGAAGCTTAGGTATGTTTAAATAGAATAATAAAATAAACTACACCAAATATATAATAAGAGACTTGAAAGACTAATTTAACATATTTCAGCGGACCCTGGATTTCAGCAAGGTGTTAGTGTTGATGTTGGAGTTCATCAAACAAGTGTCTCAAAAATTGTTGATAAAGTCTCACGTGCAATCTGCAGCAAGAAAAAGTATTGGATTAAGTTCCCTACTACAGACGATATGCTTAACATAGCTAAAAATGAGTGGGCAGTACATCATGCAGTACCCAACGTTATTGGTGCAATTGACTGCACTCATGTCAAAATTTTAAAACCTTTTGTACATGGTGACGAATATATTAATAGAAAAGGAGTTGCCTCAATAAATGTACAGGCCACGTGTGACAGTAGAGAGATGTTTACCAGCATGGATGCAACATGGCCTGGATCTGTCCACGATTCTAGAATATGGTATAACTTTTCCACCTATCCTATTATGTACAACAATCTAGAGAGAGTATGTCTTTTGGGTGATTCTGGATATGCTGTAACTCCTTGGATGCTTACACCATTCCAAAATCCGGTAACAAATATTGAGAAATATTTTAATAGAGTACATGCAAGAGAACGTGTTATTATAGATAGATGCCTGCATTATATGCTGAACCAAATAATGCTGCAATTAGGCGCCGAGGTATACAGTTTCGTAATGAAATTGCAGAATTGATTTACCGACAACGTTAAGACAGTATATGTAAATAAATGAAGAAAATTTGGTTTTTTGTATTTTTTATTCAAATAAATATTTATTTTATAAACATCATTAAACTTAACAAATACAGAATAATAAAACGTAAAGTTTAAATCTCTCCCAACAAAAGTAACTAAGTAGGTAATTGAAAGACAGTAACACTCCTATTTTCCACTTATTTTAAATGCTCGAATTGTCGTGCAAAGTAATCTTCAACAAACTGTTCTACAGCCCCTGCGGCTTTTCTTACAGCTTCGGCAGCTTTTTCCTGAGCTATAGCGGCCTTTTCTTGAGCTATAGCAGCATTTATTTGTTTAATAAGTAATGTTTTCTGCAATTTCTCAATTGATTCGTTGTCATCATTGACAGGTGTCCTATCCTCCTCATCAGTAAATCGATCTGCATTTTCATCTCTGCTGGTGCCTGCTCTCACTCCTCCTAGAAAACATATTACATAATTACATTACCACATACTTACTTTGTACAAACTAGACTCTAGAAACATAACTACACACATATATTATATTACTAAAACATTAAAATTATTTATCATGTCTTCACTCAAACAAAAAAGCTACTAGTTTACCTGGACGCTGGACACTTGAGCGAAAATTCTCAGAAATCAACATGGCTTCTCTAATAATACAGGACAGTTGAGCGAAAATTTATTTTCGATGTTGGGTCAGTCAAGCGAAGAGGTAAAATTTTACCTGTGTTAGAAAATGAAAGAAAAGGTCAATTGATAATATAAAATCTATTTATTATAATAATGGCTTACAATTTTTATGAAATTTAACCTAGTTATTCTATTTTGTTTATATAAATCAATTGAGTTTTTCAAATATTTTTCTCGATCAATATATTTTCTTCTTTTATTATTCGTCTGATTAACACTATATATTTTGATATAGGTGTGCAGTTGTACGTTTTTCAATATTTCAACGAATTTAAATATATCGGGATGCGAGTTATAAAAACTTGAATTAAAGTGGCTATGAAAAGACTCGCATGCATTAGTTGTTCGCTCAGTAGAACTACTACAAAGAGCCCAACCTAACCTAACCTAACCAACCAATATTTAAATTATTGTGTTAAGGTGCACTGATATTTATATGCCTTCAAACGAAGAGATTTGTTTAAAATAAGTACCTACTTGATTGTTCTGTTTTCTTAGAAAATTTTCAACTATTCATTAAATTTTAATCCCTCGTTTTCGCTCAAGTGACCAGTACCCTTTTAGTGGGAATGAATATACCTGAGAGGATTTCTACAACGTTCGCTCAAGTGACCGGACCCGGTTTACCTGGCACTCTTTTGATGATTGAATTCTCTGGTGTGTGATGCTGGTGTGTGATGTTCGAATGTCCTATTTTCAACCTGTCCAAAACTACCTAGTCTTTTCTGTTCTGTGGAAGTGTCAGTCTGGATTTTACTGATGGCATGATTCCTCCAAGTAGCCAATTGGTTTCTTCCCATCTTTGTTGCCAGATATTTCATACAAAATCCTCTATACGGGTTTGAAATCGGCAACTGGAATGTTTTCAAAATGTGGTAGATTTTCGTTGCTTATAGAAAATCGTGCGATTTCATCGACTTTTTCATTGGATGGTATGCCTACATGAGAAGGAACCCACAGGAACTCTACTTTAAAGTGTGTTTGTGAAAATATGATCATAATTGGTGAATTTAGAAATAAGATCATAGTATTTTAATTTGAATATGTTGTCACTAGTAAAGTGTTTGGGATGATTTGATAACGAGAAGTTGACTTTTGGTATTTGAATCATCCAAGGAGGAGTTTCATGACATAATGGCGAAAACAGTTGGAATTGATCAATATTGAAATCTGATCTTTTTAACCTTTCATAAAATGGTAAGTATTTTTTCCGGGTGTCTGGGATGGTATTGTACCATGAAATATTGTTGAAAAAAAAAGGATTGTTGTTTTTTAAAACCGAAACTCTAGATAGTCTAGATGCATGGCATAAAGATATAAAGGGGGTTGTGATGTGATAACTTGGATGCTACTAACAGCGGTGTCTTCATATAACAATCAACTTCACAAAACTCAAGGTCAGTCCATAATGTTTTTCCGAGACGCTCCAGTTACACATATTGTTATGTATCTTTTTTAGGCTACTAATAATCAGTATCTCAGTTTAATACGTTTATTGCTCATTAACACATAATACAAAGTAAAGTTATCTGCCGATATACTGGTACGGCTTGTTGCCGAAATGCATGTGTTGTCATTTTGTTGGTTATTGACATGACATTTGATTTGTCGTCTTCTTTTACAGAGACTCTTTCTATTACTTGAATAGATAACCAATCCAATACATCACACGCCCTTTCTACAAATTAAAAACAAAACAAAAAATAAAGTTTAAAAGTATATAAGAAAAAATATATATATATATATATATGGACATTACAAATCGAAAACAGACTTGAGTATATGTGAGCTAAAGATCAAGTCTAGAAGGCGGTTTGATTGAGCGTCCGCTATTTGTAGTTTGATATTTGTTTTCTGAATTGACATTGGGAGTTGTTTTAGGTGTGAGATCATTTTGAAGGGATATGGGGTCATCAAACAGATCACGTTGTGTGTCTTGGGTGCTAGGGCTAGCGATGTCGAGTTGTCGATACACGATGGTATTTTAGAGGTACAAGCTTCAGACGTGTTATTATTATTAAACGGTTTGATGAATTGCTTATTCCTTCTATAGTTGGCATTATCTACTTCTACAACGGAATCATTAGGGAGTTTTTGGAGACAATTACGCCTGGTTTCCACTCCCGTGTTTTTTGTTGAACTAGAACCTCTTGCCCTTGATAATTGGACCCTTTTTGGCATGCTGATCATAATACACTTTTTGCTTGTTTCGGTTTTCTTGTAGTTTTTCCGTAACGTTTTTTATCGGATATGTTGGATTTAAAAAATCAAAGCTGACTGGCAGGTTTGTTCTTAGTTGTCTACCCATTAGTAACATACACGGTGCCGGTAGATTTTGTTTTGGCGTTGTGTTATAGCTCAAAATGGTTAAAAAGGGATCTTCATGATCTTGTAGTGCTTTAATAAATAACCCTTTAACTGTTTCTATTGTCCGTTAAATCATGCCATTGCTTTGGGGGTAATGGGGGCTGGAGGTGTTTAGATTTATGAAATACTTACTTGCAAAATCTTTAAATTCACGTCCATTAAAAGGAGGCCCATTGTCGGAAAAGATTTGCTGTGGAAGTCCGAATAATGTAAATATATTTTTGAGAGCCTGAATTACACTGGTACCATTTTTATTCTCTAGTTTATTTACTACTGCAAATTTACTAAAATAGTCTATTATTACCAAAAAGTTTAGTCCTCCTGCATACATGAAATCTACTCCAATCTTTTGCCATGGCAAAGTTGGAATTTCGTGTGGTATTAGGGGCTCTTTTTGATTGGATTCAGAATACATTTTACAGATAGTGCAATTTAAAACTAATTTTTCAATGTCACCTGAGATGCCCGGGTAGTAAATAGTTTGTTGTGCTTTCTTTTTGCAGGAGACAGCTCCTTGATGAGATTCATGAATTAAATTTAAAAATTCATTCTTAAGAGAGTCGGGAACTATAATTCTTTTTTAAAAAAATAATATGTTTTTATGAAGATATATATCATCTTTGATGTCCCAGTATTTTCTTAATTCCGTTGGGGTATTTTTTTATGAAGGGGCCATCCATGTTTAACAAAGTGTTTAATTTTTTGTAGCATTATATCTTGATCAACTGCAGCTTCCAACCTGACCGCATTTTGCTTGGATGTTGCTAGAATAGAGTGTACTTTTAGGTTGGCTTCTAGATGGTCACTGTTGTAGTTGTCAGAAATAGGTTCACGACTTAGTGCATCGGGTATTTTCATTTCTTTTCCAGGAATATAAACCAAATTAAATCTGTATCTCAATAATCTTAGCGTTAGTCGTTGTAGTCGGGGCGACATATCATCCACTGGTTTTTTAAGTAGTCCTACCAGAGGTCTATGATCCGTATGTATTTCAAAAGAGTCGCCATAAAGGTAATAGTTAAAACGCTCACATCCAAACACTATCGCTAACAACTCCTTTTCAATGTGGTTATATTTTTGCTGTGTTTCTGTTAAGGAAACTGATGCAAATTCGATTGGTTGATTGTCTTGTATGATGACAGCTCCAAGTCCAAACGGGCTGGCATCAACAGCTAAAATTGTTTTTTTATCACTATTATAATGAGACAAATTAGTAATTGAAGAAACAGAATCTTTTAATTGTTGGAAGCATGACTCTTCATTTGCTGTCCATTGCCACTCAAATTTATTGCTTAGTAACGCCCTTAGTGTACTAGTTTTTTGAGCCAAATTCGGTATGAATTTTGATAGGTAAACTATCATGCCAAGGAACCGTTGTAAATCCTTTTTACACTTTGGAGATGTCATATTGATTATAGACTGTGTTTTAGCTGGATCAGGTGCAATTCCCTTGTGATTGATTATGTGGCCTAAAAATTTTATTTCCTTCAAACAAAATTCAGATTTTTCAAAATTTAAAGTCAATCCACTTGTTTTTATTTTTTGAAATACCTTATCTAGAGTTTTGTTGTGTTCTGCTAAAGTTTCACCAAAGACCAATATGTCATCAAAATAACATATAACATTGGGAATTCCATTACGGAGATTGAAAGCAAATCTTTGAAAAATTTCGGGGGCTGAAGATAATCCGTAAGGCAACCGAAGGTATCTATATCTTACAAACGGGGTGCTAATTGTGCATAATAATGAACTTTCATGTGTAAGTGGGATTTGGAGAAACGCAGACGACGCATCAAGTCGTGTGAAGTATTTGGAACCACTAAGTTCCGAAAACAAGGTTTCATAGGTTGGAATTTGAAATATTTCTCTCTTTACAAATTTGTTTAAATTACGGGGGTCCATACAAATTCTAATATCACCATTGCTTTTAGGAACAACAACAATCGGATTCACCCAGTCAGTTGTTTCAGTAACAGGGACAATTAAATTATCGGTTACCATTTTATCCAATTTTTCTTTAACCTTATTTTTGACTGAAATTGGAATTTTTCTGCTAGGAGAAATATAAGGTACTGCCTCATCACTTAAAGTAATCGAACATTGTTCTTTAACTTTGCCAATACCAGAAAACACTGTGACATATTTATTTATTATATTTTGTACTTCATCATTGCCTTCTATACTTGAAATGTTATTAATTTCTTTACAAGGTACAATCTTTAATGACTTACAAGTATTAAGCCCTAATATTGATTTGGATTTACTATCATTTACAACATAGAATAAAGTTTTAATGTTAATATTATTATAAATACAATTTAGGTAAATTTTTCCTAATATGTCTAAAGAATGTCCCGTATAAGATAGAAATTTAGAATGCGTTGTAGAGAGTTCTTTGAATTCTATATTTGAATTTTGAAAATCATTCTTATTTATTAGGTTTACTGAACTACCTGTATCAATTTTGAACTCTAAAATTGTATCATTCAATAGAACTTTCTCAAGCCATTCTATGCTGTCTATATTATGATTAGTTATTGACCATGTAACACTGGTTCTCTCCTCAAGAGACAGATCCCGGCTAGAGACTCTCTCAAGGGTGGATCGACTCCATGTTGATGCCACACTGGGTATGCCAGAGGGTTGACAGACTATAAGAACTTAGGGCGCCACTACCTTTTTAGACGAAAAAATAATTAAATTTTGAGAAAAAGAACTAAGGTGAGAAAGGTAGAAACACCTTGTAGAATTAACTGAAATTGAAAATAAAAAAATAACAAATTTACATAAGCCCGGACAGTCCCTACAGCTCTTACAGCCGGGTATAAAAGAAATAAAAAAGAAGAAGTTCAAATATTAAATTTATTCTGCCATTAAAGGTAAGTGAAAGAAGGTAAAAAAAACCTGTACTTCTAACTGCCGTTTGCACCGGTTGCTGTTATCTTTCAGATTAAGTAACTCATGATTAACTTTAACCATTGGTTAAAAGTGAAGTGCTTTGCACCATTTGTGGTTAAGGTTCTAGTTAGTAAATTATGAGTTAGGTGTGAGTTGGTATCTTGACATTTAGGAATAATTTGAAAATTAGCAATTTTGTTGGTAATAGTAGTGTCAAATTTGACAACTATTTGATATTTGAGTTTTCAATATGAGCGAAAAAAGGAAGAGATCGACAAATTTCTCTCAAAATGAGAAAATGATGTGCTTGAATTTGATGAGAAAATACAAGCACATAATAGAATGCAAGGAAACAGATGCGTTAAGCTGGAAGGATAAGGAACTGGAAAAAAATTGAGAGGGAGTTTAATGCTCAATCAGATAGCTACAGATCTGTAAATGTTTTGAAACGATTCTACACAAATAAAAAGAAAGAAACTCGCAGGTCTGCAGCAAATGATAGGAAGGAAAATTTTGCTAACCTTCTGTTGTAAAAGATCCAACATATAAATTAACCTTGGAGATTTTGAACAATAAAACTGTTAAAGGGCTGGAAAATAAATTTGATAGTGATGGGATAGTAGATATTGGAAATAGACAAAAGGATTTACATGAGACAACAGAAAATCTTTTTCTTAATCTTTTTCTAAAAGTTGTTGCATCCATCCCTTCAAAGTGATTTTCCCTCTGATATATTCTTCTTGGAATCCCAAAGTTTATTATGTCCAAGATTTCCAAGTCATCTTCTTCAAAGTCCATCAAATCCATATTATGTTGAAATAGGAATTTATCTCGCAAATTCGCCAAGCACTTCAGTTGATTGTCATTTTGACATGACTCTAATTATTATCTTCTGTATGTTCCTTGTGGTATATTATTCATTATTTTTTTAATTTCTTGGGAAATTAAACCACAATATTTTTAAATTCTTTAATTCAACGTTTCGGTAGCGTTCCAGCTACCGTTGTCAAGAAAAAATAAGTAAAAATTGATTTTTATCCCTAACTGACACAACAGAAAAAATTATTTTTTCTTGACAACGGTAGCTGGAACGCTACCGAAACGTTGAATTGAAGAATTTAAAAATATTGTGGTTTAATTTCTAATTATTAATTATATATCTTAAACCCTACCTTATCCGTGGATTAGATTTAACTATCAATTATAGCGTTAACTCAAGAATAAATATCATGGTGCAATAAACATTTTAATTTAACTAGTAATTAAAACTTAACCACAACTTAACTTAGACCGGTGCAAATGGCTGTTAAAGGTACTTAGCTTGTCGGAGTGGTAGAATGAGCTGTCGAAGTTGAAGAAGAGATGTCTGGAAGTTGAAGTAGTGATGTCTTGAAGTTGAAGTAGAGATGTATAGAAGTTGAAATGTCTGGCAGTTGAAGTAGAGATGTCTTGAAGTTGAAGAAGAGATGTCTTGTAGGGTTAACCTGGCAGTAAACGGTAACGATAACCTGACAGGGTTATCCTGGCAGTGGTAGCTTAGCAGGAACGATAAACTGGCAGGGGTGTCCTGGCCGCTGTGCTAACCTAGAAGTTCAGGTGGATTAGGGATATGTAGGAATTTGAATGTAATGGGGCACATAATGTTGGTTTAGCTTTTCAGGTAAAAAAGGAAGGCAGTTGTTTAAAATAATGGAATTTAAATCTACTGAAAGCTTTCCAACATATATGTCCCATTTAAAACAGTGAAAATTAAAAGTACTAATGACCTTGAAATATTGATTAATTAAAGTAAAAAGTTATGAATAAACCATTTCTAAAAGAATAAAATGAAATATGAAGCCAGCACTGGCAGAATATTTGAAAAGGTTAAAATGCAAAAGTTATCTATCTTTGAAAATAATTGGGTATTCTACAAAAGAAAATCTAGCAAATATTTGCATTAAAAAAGGTAACAGCTATTTACGATAAAAGATTAAGTTTAAAAGTAATGTAAAAGTATAAAAAGAAAAGAAGTGTAGTTGACCACGTGGTATGTGTATATTCGTCTATCTATCTCTGTAAAAACATAAGAAATGCCACAAAAAAATTATATCAGCCACTACATTAGAAAAAGCTTGATAAATATAAATTATAATTTTGGACTTATCACATCAATTTAAGATAATACAATTAAATTGAATAGACGGTATTAAGATAAGTCCTTGCTATTCAAGGGTCGGTAACGAAAAGAAGGAAAATCGAGAATGAGAATCGAGCGTTGACATCATATGTCAATTGTCGCAACGATCAACGATCAAAGAAATTGAGATTACAGAACTAAATTGGAAGTGGTTACTATGACGGCAAGCGGTAAAATTGAAATTATTTCGTTTAAATCGAAACAGGTCGATAGACATGTTACAACCAAATCATGAGAGATTCTTCTTCACCACCTCCACTATCAGAATCCTGTTCCTGACAGTATTGTGAGACTTCATAGACTTTTTGATTTCTACAAAATTTTCTATAGTGGCCACGCTGATGGCATGAGGAGCAGACTCGATTATATGCAGGACATTTATTTCTCTCATGATTTAATCCACATTTGTTACAATCAAATTGGTTACCTGTGATAGATGATAGAGGTCTAGCTGCTTTGTTACCTTTACCTATATATGAATTGTTGAATCCTTCCTGATAAGGTTTATTGGTCGAGCAGTTGCACGTATGCTGACAACCTTTTTTCTGTTGCATCTGGGGCATTCGCTTCACTTCACTGACATTACTCTCCTTGACTAGTTGTTTTTGGGTGGCCGCACTAGTTTCCATAGCTCTACAGATGTTTATCGCTTCTTGCAGTTCCAACTTTGAATTTTGTAGTAACTTCTCCTGAATTCTTAAATCCCGAACACCCAGAACAAGTCTGTCAAGAATTAAGAAATCTTTTTCTTTGAATTCACATGTCGATGCAAGTTGCCTTAGTGCTATTATGAACTGATCTATTGTTTCGTCCGGCAATTGATCACGTTTGAAGAATTTGTAATGTTCAAAGATTATATTTTTTTGTGGATTACAATGTTTTTCAAATTTTGATATTATAGTTTCTAGTTTGTTCTTATCTTCACCGTTTGCATATTCAAAAGTATTGTAAATTTGAATTGCTTCGTCGCCTAGTAGATTTAACAGTATTGCAATTTTCACTTCCTCAGATTTAGAACTTTTTCCACTAGCTAGTAAGTACAGGACAAACTTTTGTTTCCATAAACGCCACTTTTCACTTAGATTTCCAGTGGTAAATTGTAAAGAACTTGGCAGATTGCACGTTTCCATTTTAGTTATTAGTTGTATATTGTCTTAAGGGATAAATCAAACACTTCACGTTATTATTTATAACTAGTTTCGATCCCACGTGGTTTGGTAATTCATTACAAGTACAATGAAAGCACAATTAGAGCATTGTTTTTTACCGCTGCCACCATGTTATGTATCTTTTTTAGGCTACTAATAATCAGTATCTCAGTTTAATACGTTTATTGCTCATAAACACATAATACAAAGTAAAGTTATCTGCCGATATACTGGTATCACCGAATACTACTCTACGAATAGAACGGCATCTGACTGTTATACGTCTTCAGCACTATGCGACATCAACTTGCTGCGGATGTGTTACTAAGTACTTAAGCAACAGGTCGCTGTAATTTGAATATACACTTGGTGTCATCTACTTGTGAATAGTATAAGCACTCTTCTCCACAAGGGATTGCAGGCTTTTACATCCAAGTAAAATTGAAGTTAAATATCATATTTCTTTACAATCAGATTGATATATCTATTACTTTATTTCCATGTTACATGCAACAAAGTAATAAATGTATCAACGTGATTTTAAAGGAATATGATATTTGAAATATTTACAAGAAGCATAGTAGTTAATAGCCGTGTTTGTTTATATATAACACACACTTCAATTTTTTGTTTATAATGAAGATAAGTAGACATAGGACGAAAAATATATTTATTTATTTAATCAATTCACATAAATACAATATAGGTTATTACAATTCGCTCTGTTAGTGTATAGATACTATAATTGCAAACCGTTGAATAATATAAAAAATTATGAAATAAATAGTAAGTATATTGAAAATAATAAGTGGGAAAAGTATCATATTCCCAAACGACTGTGATGATTACCATGATGTTGGTAACACAGGAGTAGAGTAGATTGACTGCCGAAGCTGAATTCATAGCCGAGCGTAGCTTTAATTTTAAATATAATGTAGATTTTAACAAATTAAAATTGTTTGATTTCATAATTCAGTATGGATCTATATCAAGTAAAAGTCTCATCTATTCAATAATATAAAACTTGATTGAACCTATAAAATATATACGAATATAAAAGTGTATAAAACCATCCAAAAATAATAAAATTAAATCATATCTACTGCATTTCTACTCCATTAATGGAATATTACGTCTCAGAGACTTCTTTTTCCTTTTCTCAAATTTTTTCAAAGCATGTAACTTTATAGGATCAATTAAGTTTTTATGTGGCTTTTGCATTATGAACTTATAAAATTTATTATCTTTCCCTTGAATGATGTTGTTAATACTTTTACACCACCAGAATAGAGAACACCTAATAATTAATCCTTTCAATTTTTTGCCACAGTTATGCCCAACTGAACAGTTGAAAGCATTGAAATTAAGATCTTTTTCTAAACTTATAATTAAATATCTACTTATATTTTTAAGAGTGCACATTCTTGGAATTTTATAAAATAGATAATTCAAACTATTTCTTACTAAATAAGAAAAAAAAGTACCAGGTTTGACTAATTGGGCATTTGGGTATTTCCTACATTCTATAAAATCATCTTCTACAGGAACATAATGTCTTTTTAAAATTAACTTTTTACACTCATCACAATTTTTGATAAATTTTTGTTTTAACAAAATTTTCCCAACTGCCCCAACCATATACTGCATTGTACATTTACCAATTTTCGTATGTCCTTGGTTGTATATTTCATTAGGGAGTACAGGGGTGCTACAAGACTGCTGCTCTTCTAAGGGTGAAATATTTGGAGCTAATTCACTTGTTAAAAAACTTTGAAGATTATCCAAACCGTAACTGTAGTCCTTGATACAGTTAGCATTTGGTGAATGTGCTGCCATAAAATTATTTGTTACAATTGCTTTAAAAGATCCGATAAAATGAATTGCACTAGGTTTTGTATTTGTAACTCCATGGCTTCTAATATAACTAAAAAAATTTTCAAGTGGATCCTGATTAAAGGCAGCTGTCAGTATATATTTAAAATTATATTTCTCTATTAATTTTTTTTTCAAATGAATAAATGCTCGCAGATTGTGTTTCAAATTTTTTAAGGAAGGAGGAATCAAATACTCATTCTTTTTGAATGAAAAGTATTTCATTTTGTCTATAAGACGAAGTGATTCTTTCCAAAACTCTTCATGTTCCGAACTTTTCCTTATGGCAAGTTTTAAGGGTTTAGCTTGACCTTTAGATATTCTTGAGACATTTAAGGAATCAAAAATTTTGTCGAAGAGCAGAATCAGATCAGCAGTGTTCTCCGCTTCTTGAGGCAAATTTTTCTTATCATGTAACTCTAAAAAATATTAAAAAATTAAAATCTTTTTTACAATTTGAAGAACTACAAAAAAATATAAATGATATAGAGAAATAGACATACAATTTAGCAAAAATATTATCTTACCCCACTGAGAAATTCTTTTCATAAGGGATCCTACTGTGTGACTGAAGACTTGAGTACAAAGTTTTACTTTCATTTTATTGATTTTATCTCTATATATATGGGAATCCGTCAATTTCGAACATATTCTAAAATTAGGCTCTTCATTATCTAGCTCATAAAATTGAATGATATGGTTCCACTTGGCAATTTTGGGCTGACCATTTTGCTCAAAATGTAAATCATATTTTAAAAGATTATTTCTCAAACACTTGAAGATATGAGGAATGTCAAATATAGGAATAATTTCTTGATTATTAACAACAAATCCAAAATTTCTATTTTCTTCATTCCTTCTTAAGTAATCCTCCTTCGTCTCATTCATCAACAGTCTAATAGCTGCAACGTTATTTTCACTTTGATCGCAAACTGTTGATACCACCTTTAAACCTATACTTTGACATTTGCCAATTAAAGCCTTTACTAGATTTTTCAGAATTCTGGAGTTATGAGGGCCTTCACTAAATGTGAAAGCTAATGGTTGCTTCCACTGTCTGTATATACCCTTCAACATAAAAACATTTGCATGATCTGCAAGTACTGGTTTTCTTTCAAGAACATCATCTTGTAGCCCTATTATAACATCTTTTGCCCTCTGATAGCTGAATTGACTGCTAATAGCCATTTCATCAAAAATCAATGTGCAAAATTTTCCAGTTGCCATTTCCATTTTTTCTATTTTACTTTTGAGGGATAAAAATATATGTTCATTTATACCCGGCTCATATGGTATTTTGGTAAGGAGGTTGTCTAATGTTCTTCTTGATGGCAAAGCAAATAGTTTGCTCAAGAGTTTGTATCCTTTGGCACTATTTTTATACAGACTCAAAGCTAAAATTTTTTCTTCCAAAGTGTATCTTCGAGCTTTGGGTAGTAATTGCTGGTTTTTAATTTGGCAGTTGATAAATGTAAATGTAGGATCATTCACATATTTTAATAAAAAATGGAAATTTTCTGAATTTGCAACTTTTTCAGCTGCACACAAGCGTCCTTTAAATGTTTTTATTTTTTGTCCCATTTGATATATTCTTTTGCTGCACTCTTTCACTCTGGAATATAATTTCTTAGCTTTTGGTGTCAATTGAGCTGCTCTAGATACATCAATTTCTTTTAAGATGGATCCTCTTAATTTCATTCCTAAAAGTTAATTAGAATTTATAATATTTATTAAAAGCTTCATCATAAAAACTACCTTTTTTAGGAGTACTTAAAATAACCCTATTAGATGTATCAAGTCTAATTTTTTTAGGTGTTTCAGGTCTTATTTCTTCACATTTTTCATCTAGTACAATTGGATGGCTTTCGTCTGAAAAAACATTTTTATCAAAATATATTGATAAATTCTTATTACAATATAAACATGCTTGATATTTATTAACAATATAAAATTACCATATCTTGTACTTGGTCCAGGTTTAGGATCTAAATATATATCAACAATTTCATTTTCTTCAACATTTTTGTAGTTACCATCAGCTACCGTTATTTCTATAATTATAATTAAATAAATTAGTTGCCATAAGCAAACCCTATCACCTCATGGAGTGATTTTTTCATAATAAATGCATTTAGATATCAATCCTATAATTTAAAAGCTAATTTTTGTGTTTTTACATTAGAATTTGACTTGTTCACTTACCATCAGGTAAATTTAAAGTTGGGATTGCTGTCCTTTTAAGACCTCTTCTTGTGCCAAAAACTTTACAATCACTATAAAAATGTTCGTCACACACTACATATTTTTTATAAATATCTTCAGTTGACAAATGTTCATAATTTAATGGTCGTATTCTTGAAATCCACTCACTAAAGATAATTGGTTCATTTTTAGGAAAACGATGCATTTTTCCTTCACGATTTGTACATTTGGGTACGCAACATTTCCTTTTAGATAAAGGAGGTCGGTAATCCGAATATTGAGAATCCATTTTACGAATATACTCTTAAAACAATGTAAACAAAAGCAGAATGGCGCAAAGATTACGAATGGCGTCTATTATCTGGACTATATGTGAGGAGGCTACCGAATTTGCGCACCATCTATGTTGTGTACCAAATACTATTCTAGTTCTAATGTAAAAACAGTTACCTATAAAGAGTAGCGCAGCAAACTTAGACAGCGCCATCCAACGGATGTGTTAAATATAAAAATAAGTTTTGAAGTGTGTACATCTGCTTTCTTTTCTATTCGTAGAGTAGTATTCGGTGACTGGTATGGCTTGTTGCCGAAATGCGTGTGTTGTCATTTTGTTGGTTATTGACATGACATTTGATTTGTCGTCTTCTTTTACAGAGACTCTTTCTATTACTTGAATAGATAACCAATCCAATACATCACACATATCTTACCATTTAATTATTATAATTGCTAGTGCTATACATTGTGTACTTGGTTCGGGTTCGGCGGACTCGGGTACGAGACTCACATACGACAAAAAAAAATTTCAAATTGTTTATTTCACCAAAAAAGTAGTCTGCATGTAATCGATCGATCTCTTCGGTGACAGGTAATTGTGGCATCAAGAAGTACTCCTTCTGGTCGATTACTTCTTCGGATGATACCTTTCGATAATCTTTATATATTGCAGAACTTATCGCTTATCTCTTCGTTTTTGTAAGCGCTGTGTATATGATTGGTACTAACTAAATTAGAGCCTGATGACATTGACATGTTCTATATTTTTAGAAAGTGCGTGAGAATCGACGCAGAAGCCAAAAATAGAATAAAAACAATAATGGCGTCCATGTGTCATTATTTATTGTCGTTTTCTTCATTTAGGAAAGCCAAAACCTTGGCATAAATGCAAATCTCACTTAATAAAATAAATAATCAATCAAATAAACGGTTCCAATACAGCTGATTATTCAAAAATTTCAATATGTAAATCGTAACCATGACAACTTATCCCAAAAACAATCTCACTGCGCAGTCGTATGGCATGAATTCTTATGAAATTTATAGTGGTAAAAATATTATGTGTAAAACAGTCAAGTAGTGAAATGTTTCCAAAATTCTTATGAAAATTACCAGAGTAAATTTCGCAATAATTCTCGTACGTGTAAAGCGGTTCTAAGTTTTCGAAGATCGTATACACTTCTGTTATTTGGACATAGTTACTTTGTACGATATTTATGTACTTGGTTATGAGTCCCATTATGTTGTGCACAAAATATAGGTATATTTCAGGGAGCGACAGTTCGTTAGAAAGCTGGTGAAGATTATCTTCTGTCGCCGATCCTTGAGAAAGGAACATCCAGATCAGAGGATTGACTTCGTCTTTTCCTTGCTCTATGAAGTATGTTTTTACCGCCGGCCAGTCTAACAAAAGTCTATCTACAGCGGGGAATAGAGTGCAGAATCTTGTCGGAACATGACGGAGTAGATTTATGTATTCCACATCTAGAAACTCGAATATTTGCTTGAAGTGCGCCAACTTCTTCGCACTTGATGAAAACTCATCAAACACTTTTATGACGAATGATTCAACGTCATAAGGCAGCATCCTTAGCGCAAACTTAGCGGTGTTATGCAAAATATGCATGTGACAATGTCCAGCCACAAGCTCTGTTAGATTCAACGCATTCTTTAGGTTGACAAATACAGATTTGTTTTTTTCCATAGTTTACCGAACAATTATCAGCTCCATACGAAACTAAATTACCTGGGTCAAGGTCAACTTTCTTTATGCACTTGATCATATTTTCGGCTATGGCATCGGAAGTCTCATCTGAATCTTCGTAGAAGTCGATGATAGAAGAAGTCGTACCTTTGTCTGCATTGAAGAACCGAATTGCAACCGGATACAACTTGCAGTTGCCCTTGTTTGAAGCGTCGCAAGCTATCGAATACGGTGCTTGGTCTACATCTTTTAGAACAAACGATAGTGCGTGAGGTGCGAGCACATTTTCAACGATCGCTTCGGCCTTTGTACGACCGGATTGAATTTTCGGAGCGATTTTCGAGTCTGGAAATATACGTGGTAAAAGCTTATTTCCACAATCTTGCGATAAATAGCTATGATGATGCTTTACACCGTGATAGGTTAACACCAGCTCCGCAAACGCGACTCTTTCTTCTTCTGCACTACCAATCTTAATGAAGAACTTACTTAGAAGCGACGACTGACTGGCTGATTGGCACTTTCGAACATGTCCCGTAGTCTGCTGATGGTGTTTAATGGCTTTAACCCCATCGTGCTTAATAGTAAAAGTGATTCTACACATTTTACAAAAAGCCGTTGTGTCGTCTTCTTTGCTAAGCCATTGAGAAAAACTTTCGTCCGTTAGCCATTCGTCATGAAAACAACAAAATCTTTTTTTAACTTTTGGAGGAGTTTCATTCATTTTGGCAGTCAATTTATCACACACGTACAGGCAGTTAGTATATAGCAGGTTAGTATAAAGCAGTTAGTAGTTAGCTTAAAAAGCAAGTCTTCAAATCAAAACACAATGGAACGAAACAAAAACTGGCGTTACACTTGACAGAACGAAACGAACTGATGTCGCCGGCCGCCCCACCCGCCCGCCGCGCCTGCGCGCCCCCGCCACCCGCTTTTGCAGCCTGCGTACGTGCATGCATCGCCGTCGCCAGTGAATTAGCAACGTCGCGTTCACTATTTTATCAAGATGTTATCTGACCGGACAAATTGCATCCGGTCGGATGTTAGCGACCGAACCCCAACAATTCCTTCTAATTCTAATTCCTTCTAAAACCCAACAGTCCGGTCGAAAACCGGACGGTTGGGAACCCTGCTGGGACCACATCTATGGAACTGGGATTATTCGTCATTAGCTCTTATACAGGATGATTGATGCGGCGAGGCTGTATCGGTGATATATTTGAACTAATCTCTCAAATGGTGTACAAGTTATTAATTTTGATGTTTTGCGCATAGTTATGGTACTTGTTTCCTTTGGTACTTGTCGGAATTTTTAACCACCCGTAATTATACCGGGTAAATCATAAATATCTTAATATTATTTTGTATTTGGTCAGACTTTCTTACTCATACTATTGAATACAATAGTAGATTGTATTATGAAGATTCAGTTTTTAGCTCTTTTCAAATGATGTCCATCACCCAAATATTGGATAACAATATGCCATTAAATTCACTTCTAAAATTAACATAATTTTCATAAGTGTCCGGTAGTTCAAGAACACATGTACATGTATGGGCAATTGGAACTCTCCCAATACCAGGAGCAGTCTTGGTAAATAGTATGCTGATATTCTGAATAAGTAAATCTTATCCAGTACAGTACCGAAAAAATGCTTATCGTTTTGTTTCATTTGCTTCTTTGATGAATTTTTTCAAATATCCATATATTCTAGTGGCATCTGCACTAATTTCTTGTCCTGACTGTACCTCAATTTTGGCTAAACAGTTTCTAGCTGTAGGCTTTATTTGTTCACCTGAATGTTTTATTTTTAATAAAGTCAATGTACTTGTCTTGAAGATGTTACTAAAACACTTCATGACAAAAGCATGTTTTTGAATGAGTTCTTTGTGAGCAATATCTCTGATAAGTTGTCTAATATTTTGTTTTGTAGGATTCCATTTCAATTAATTCAATACAATAATTTATTGCTTCTGAAAAAATATACATTTTCATAGCAAGAGTGAACAAATAAAATATAATACATTCAGTAAAAAAAAAAGAAATATACCTATATATACGTACAATCACATACATACATACATATACACATGTATACATATACATAATATACCCATATAAACTGTGTAAGAGTAAGGAAATATCTCAAGATTATTCATTCAAGACAAATGCTCGGAGTTTTAAAACATTTTGGATGTGAAATGCTATAGCTTTTGCAGAGTTAATAGATAAATTATCCAATGCGAGGAGTAAGGAATTTGGACTTTGCAAGAATGTCAAGTCAGGGGGCTTCATAGACTTACATATTGGGCAATCTAATAGGAGATGATAGATGGTTTCGAGAAGCCTTTGATTACAAATTGTACAGATTTCGTCCGGATTAATACGATATACCGCTCCCCTACAAGAAAATTTTATCATGTAATTGTTAGAAAAACGCAATTGAGCTATTGTTCTGGTGATATGGTGTGGAAGTCTCAAACGGAGGTAGTTTTGTGCAGATGTTGATATAGAAAATTTTTTAAATATTGTTAAGAAAAATGAGTTATCTAGAAGGTTACAATCTTTGGTAAAAAGTTTATTTCGGAGACGAACTAAAAGATCAATTTGACAAAAGATATGTTTAATTTGAAGGGCCTAGTTATACCTTTTATCGCACTCTTCTAACTGTAATTGTCTTTTGAAAAAAATTTTTGGTAGTCTTGTGTTATCCATTAATAATATCTTTAAAAGCCAGTTTAGCGCTAATTTAAAAATGTTGTATAACAATTTTACCCGGCCGGTTTCAAGCCTCAGTGCGAAGTTAGGGGTGTTAGCAGGTAGAAGGAGAACCCTTTTCAGGAATGTGGTTTGAATTTTTTCCAGGGCATCAGCATAGCGTAATCCCCAAATTGGAATGCCATTGCTCATGGTACTTAAAACTAGCGAATCAAATAGATGCATGCGTGTAGTCCATGAATCAATTTTAGCTTTAGCCATTACTGGGATTACAGCGCCTATGGCTTGTGTTGCTTTTGTTATAGCCAATTCAGACATTATTCGAAACAGAGAAGAAAACGAAAAAGTGACACCTAGATATGTGTATGATGAGGTTAGATCTAACCGATTAGAGTTAAATGTGAAGTAATGATTATCTCGCATATGATAAGTACCTCTCGAGAAACACATGATTTTGGTTTTTTCAGTATTGACTGATAAGATATTATTAGATGTGTATACTTCTAACATTTCAAGTTTGTTGCTTACATCAACTTCAGGGTCTGCCAAAATCACTAAATCATCCGCATATAATAGCATAAGAAGGTCATTGCTGTTGTCGATGTTAATGCTAACAGCCCCACTTTCCCTAAAAAAGTCTTCAATATCTGCTAAAAACAATGCAAAGAGAAGAGGGCTCAGAACTTCCCCTTGAAGAACACCAGTGGTTATGTTATGCGAACTTGTGTATTGTCCCTTGCATTTGACACGCATATTCGCATTAATGTAAAAATTTCTACAAATATTGATCAGTTTGAAACTTATACCAAGTTTAAATAACTTAATCCACACATGGGAGTGATTTACACTATCAAATGCGCGTTTAAAGTTCACGAAAATAGCAAAAACCTTACGTCTACGAAGGCGAAGATGCAATTGTATAGCAGAACTTAGGACAAATATTTTATCGTTACAGCCACGCTCACGACGAAAACCCGATTGACATTTTGGGAGGATGTGACATTCTTCAGCCCATGTTGATAACCTGTCAAGTATTATATGCATGAAAATTTTGGCAATACAGTTAACCAGTGCAATGCCCCTGTAATTAGAAGGATCATCTATCGGGCCCTTTTTGTGGAGCATAATCATAACCACGACACTCCAGTTTTTAGGAATTAAGAGAGTATCTAAGATAAGTTGAATAAGGAGTTGAATAAGGAGCATAAATAGAGAACCCAATTATTAGGTAAGGATTTAAGTAACTCATAGGGAATACCATCTAGTTCGCTAGATTTGTTGTTTTTGCACGAGTTGAATACAGAATAAATTTCAGAAGTTGTGACCAGGTAATCGAGAAACGGGTTCCTAGCATCAAAAAATTCAGTATTGTCAATAGCAGAGACAGTATAGAAGTTTCTGTAAAATAATTCCCAGGTTTCAACTCGTAGGTTAGAAGATCGAGAAAAGTTACAACGATAGTCTTTAATGGTTTTCCAAAAAATTTTAGAGTCTCTGCAATTAGAAAGTGTTTGTATAATATTTTGGTCATACTGTTTTTTCTTATTAGCGGTCAACTTTTTGTATTCTTTTTTGGAAGTTAAATACACATCTTTCAAGTGATTGTCATTAAATGAGTTTTGTTTACAACATTTTAAATTATGAAGGACTTTTTTCTTTAGTGATATACATTCTTTATCAAACCAAGGGTTCTTAATATGTGCCTGCGAACCTTGTGAAACAAACTGCACAATACCCAAATCAGTAGCGGCATCATTAATTGCAAGTATAAGATTCTAATGAGACTTTTCTACGTCAGAGATAGGTATTACACGAGGAGAATTCTGTAGAAGTAATTTATAGGGTAATATTAAGTGATCTGGTAATTTAAACAATTTGGTAAGGACTTCTTGGCTATTTATGTTAGGAGGAGAATGTAAAAAGTCGAGGTTTAGAGAGCAACAAACTGGAAATGGTCTGATGAATTAAACAAATTATTTACATAAAAATCCCTTATCATGGAGAGATGCGGGTTATTAACCCAAACGAAATCTATAGTAGTTTTGCCCAGAACATTCACTAAAGTAAATTTACCAGGGCGATCCGAAATACTTCTACCGTTTAATAAAGAAAATCCGTTAGTATTCATGAAATCTATTAGTTGCCGTCCCCTTGAATTTATAGTTTGATTTTCTAGTGTCAAACAGATTAGTGTTTTCAAGAATTTCAAGAGGAGCGTAATCTACGTTAGATATGCGCGAGTTAAAATCTCCTCCAATGATTATCAGAGTGTCATTATATAATTCTTGTACACTAGATAAAGAACCTTGAAACATTTCCAGAAGGTATAACAGATCCAAGTTTGGTTTGAAGTAAACATTACATACAATAAAATTAAAGTTACGATCAGAAACTAAACAAAATAACCACCAGGGAGAGTTTTCAATTATAGTGCACGAAAACTTTTTCACACAGAAAGTCGAAATACCGCCACTAGCTCTTCCTGTAGACTTCTCCTTTATAGCAACAGAGCTAATTACATTATACATGGACAAGTAGGAGGGGGATATCAATTGTTAACCACGTTTCCGAGAGACATAAAACATGTGGCATGTTGGTATCATTAACATAATCTAAAACGTTCCGGAATCCCTGACAGTTCCAAAAAATAATATTAACTGGATGCTATATTTGATTTTGTGTTTTAGAGCTCTTTAATCCATATTCACGTACTGGTGACATTTCTTCTTCCCTAGTTCTTTTAGAAGACCCCGAAGCATGATGTGTGATAGGAACAATTTTTGGAATTTTGTTTATATATCTAATTGTAAGGTTGCTATCAGTCTGTAATTTAATGGAGAGTTCGGCCCGTAAGTCCTTTAAATGTTGTAGCTGATTGGGAGTCATATCTTGATTAAGCTTAATTTTCTCATGTGATAACTTTTTTTTGTTTTTTAAAACTTCAATGGCATATTGTGGAGAGCTAAATGTCAAACGATATGGAGGGGTTTTATTATTAACTGGTTTGCCTAGACGAGCCCCAGCCACTACTTGCGGTGAGGCTTCAGAACAAATTTTGCTAATAATATCTTGGGCAGCATTCAGCTCCAGGTTTGGTTGGCTTTCCGGCAATCCAAATATTATAATATTTTTCTCTCGCTTCAGACGTTCTGTACTTTCAGCCAAAAGTTCTTGAGCATCCATGTTTTTAATAGAATCGAATTTTTTCTCGAGACCTAGCATTTTGTTTCGTAACTCTGAGTTTCCGTCGCGCAATGTAGAGATGTCACTAAGACAGTTAGAGATAACTTGAGATTGAGTTGAGATTGTAGCAACCAAATCTTCAATTCTATGATTGCAGGCGGTAACTGCCGTAGTAAGACACGTTAATTTTGACATAATAGCTTGGAAATGATGATCATTTAAATTAGTTGAAGTGGAAGAATCCAATTTATAGTCTTGACAAATCCAGTTGCCCGTATTCGCTGAGGTGGGTACATCGTCTACATTTCCAGCTAACGTTGACCGGACGCACCTCAGGTGACATTGGCGAGCACAAATTGAACATTTTAGCTGATTGTCGATGTCCGTCAACAAAACGGAACACAAGAAACAGGTATTCGGCATTTTTATATATTTGTTTATCGCTTTAATGATATACCTATTAAATAAAAAGGTTACCTCAATGTTGATAAACACAGTTTTGGATGAAATAAAAAAAAAACCAGCTGCTATACCAATTAACTCACTACAAACAACACAAATGCACTGTTATCAAGTATAATTATAATGTGATTTGAAATAATTATTTTTAAGAACAAATAGGTACGTGCAAACGGTATGAATTCTATTTGAACACTGAAGTAGGATTCCATTTACTGTTATATAGTGTGAGAAAATCAATCAATTATCAGTATCAACATTTTCAAAATTCTCCAGTGATTGTTTTACAATATTTCCCTCAGAATCATATAAATATTGTTGAAAAAATATCCTGGCCGTTTTAATTGATATTATTAACAATACAATGAAAGTAGAGTGTATTACAACGGATATTAATAATATATATAGAATTGGGAAACGATCCACTAATGGTAAAATGAGAACGGTTGCAATTGAATTTATTTTTTCCCTTAAGAAAAAAGAAGTTTTAAAAGCTAAATTACTACTGAAACCATCAAAAATATTTGTCAATGAAGATTTAACTAAATCCCGTTATGAGTTGTTAAAAAAAGCTAAGGCGAGGTTCGGGAAAAAGGAAGCATGGAGTTATGGAGGAAGAATTTATATCAAAAAAGGGGATTCCATTGTAGAAATTGAATCTGAAGAAAGTCTAGTACAAATATAAACTTTCATCTAATTAAAATTGTGTGTATGGATTGCTTTAAAGGGGCCTATACACTAGCAACTTAGTCATCAACCTTGTCGTCAACTTGCTATGTTGACGACAAGGTTTAGTAGTGTATGGGCTGGTTGAAGACGAAATTTCAGGTTGAGAACAAAGTTGAGAAAAATCAAAGCGACTTGGATTTTTGGTAGGCGGAGCCTGATGTTTTCAACCATGTTGTAAAGTGTGTGGACAGGTTGTTGACGAATTATAGTTTTTGCTTGATACCCTGGATGGTGGAGGCCACGTCTAAATAAAGGAAGAAGAAGAAATCAGAATTATCGTTTGTGTTTGTGCAGCTAACCATCAGTAAACAAGAGAAAAAATTGAGGTTGAGGTTTCATTTATTTTTTCAGTTTTTGCAAGGCTTTTACTAATTTTTACGCTATGTCAAATATACCAAATATTCCTATTTGGGTGGAATTTTTTGAAACGTTCCGAGAGCTACCTGAATTATGGAAAGTGAAGTCAGAAGTTTATAAAGATCGCAACAAGAAAAAGATTGCCATGGAAAAGTTATTAAATGTTTATAAAGAAATAGACCCAGAAGCCAATAATGATTCTCTAAAAAAAAGATTAACAAATATACGTACATGTTACCGGAGGGAGTTGAAAAAAGTTGAAAAAGGTGAAAAGTCAGGTGCCGGAGCTGACGATGAGTATGTTCCAAATTTATGGTATTTTGCAATGTTAGATTTTTTACGGGATCAGGAGACTCAAATTCCAGGAGTGTCTACTATTGCCGATGACATGCAAGATGAATTTGAACAAACAGAAGTAAGCAGTGATCTATTAATTTTTATAAATTGGGAGGTTTATTAAAATATTTATTGTAGGCACCTAACTAAATACGTATTTTTGTTTTAGAATGATACTGACTTAATACCACCAAATTCACAATCTCAAAAGAGGAAGAAAGTCGTGGGGCAACATAATATTATTATGACAGAGCGAAATAATCTATTAAAGGAAGCACTAGAAAAAATGGGCAATAAAGATAGCAGCAAGGATGACGCTATTGCTTTTGCTGAAAGTTGGGCTATTTCATACAGAAAACTGTCCCCACGTCAGCAGTTATTCGCAAAGAAAGCAATTGATGAAATATTAATATTAGGACAACTTGAGTTACTTAACCTCAATTCTGTAAATTCCCATCCTTTCATTTCTTCAAATAACTCTTCAGCTGACTCATCTGGCACCTCTACTCCGCTCCATCCTTCAAGATCCTCTACACCTTTTTTGCCAAGTACAAGTACCATGTCCTCCCCTCCATATGAAGACATGCAAAACGTCTCTCTGATAGAACTGGAACCAGGTTCATACACCAATATTCAGCCAGCTCCATACACCAACATTCAACCAGGTCCATACACCAATATTCAACAACTATTGGCAGATAAATCTCTTTTTAAATAAACAATGTATTTTTTATAGTAAAAACTATAATTAACTGTGAACAAAAATTAAATAAAAGCATACATGAAGTAATTATGTAATATATTTATTTTGCCATGGTACAGCTCCCACTCCGTTAAAGTAAGTTGTAAATGTCTTTCTAGTCTCCTTTGCCTCGAAAGTAGCGTTTCTTGAGAGACAAGGTTCAAGTTCACATAGTTGTTGGGGGTCACTTCTCCATGGTGCTAACTCGATTTCTGAAGTATTTGTATTTTCAAAATCTACACTTCCTCGCAAGTAAACTGATGAATTATTTCTTCTTAAGTAATTATGTAAATAACAAGTCGTTAAAGTAATTAAAGCTGCCTTTTCAGGGCACACATTAATAACATTAAGCAGAACACGAAATCTTCATTCCAATTCAATCCAATAATTCATCGTTTAAAAGATTGTCGCCACTGTAAGGTTTCATGATATTTTTTTGCAAAGGGAATGCATCGTCTGCAACTAATACGAATGGCATTTTTTCTGGAAAGTCATCATGAAGATCGCCTGATTCAGGAATTTTTAATTTATTTGCCTGAAATTTTTCATAAAAATTACTGTTAGATAGCACTCCACCATCAGACACATGACCATTAGCGCCAGCCTCTACCACTAAGAACTCGTAGTTCGCATCAACTAAAGCAAGTAAAACTATGCTAAACTTTTTTTTATAGTTAAAATAATAAGATCCCGAATTGGCTGGTTTTTTAATTTCTACGTGCTTTCCATCGATCGCCCCTATACAGTTGGGAAAGTTCCATCTCCTTCCAAATTGTTTGGAAACTGCAACCCAATCTTCTTCTGTTCTTGGTACCTGAAATCAAGAGATATGTTACAACATAAAATAAGCAGTATTGCTTCATTATTGCTTTACCTGAATATACTCTGCCAAAACTTTGTTTATAGCTTTGCAAGTATTTATGATAATTTTTCCAAGGCTCTGTGGAGATATAGCTGTGAGAAATTTAAGGTCCTCAAAGCTCTGCCCACTTGCCAAAAACCGCAGGGTTGCAGAAAGTCGTTCATTCACAGTAATAGCATCTCTCATTTTTGTATCACTTTTTTCGATGAAACGTCGCACTTTATCCAATAATTCATCATAGGTTTTACTATCCATTCTTAAAAAATTTTTGAAGTCCTCAGGTGCACTGATGCGTAGTTCTTTCATTAAATTGGAATGAGAAAACTGGCTACGATTTTGATACCACTCTTTAGCCCAAATTTTTCTCTTCTTTGAAGGTGGCTTATCATCTTCAGTCAGCTCATTCAATATTATATACATCATCAAATCTTCATTCATTTTTTAAAAATTTTCGTACACACTCTACCAAACTGAATCAACCAATAAGCAACTCATCATCTCAATAACTAATGTTGTCAACTTAGTTGTCTAGTGTGTGGGCAAAAACCTCAACCTTGTTGACCACAAGGTTGATGACTAAGTTGCTAGTGTATAGGCCCCTCAACAAAATAAATAAAATAGTGGTTTCTTTCGATTGTTGATTTTCAATTTAGTTTTTGTAGTGTGAAGGACAAATTTTTATCACAAACTTATTGTCATTCATTTGTTATTTGTTATGAATTAGGGATATTTTATTTTAGCTTGGGTAGAGATGGGAATTTAATAATAGAATAAGTAACGTTAAGTTAAAATTGTAACTGTTCGCATTTGATAATCATTATTATCATCATCTAAGTTTAAATTTTGGATTTGTCGATAATTATTTCGTAGATTGTAAAAGTTACATAAGTTAATCAGTTACCTATACAATTTTTTTTTCTCTTTTATAGTCAGGGGCGACGTGTATATTTACTTATTATCTATTCTTAGGAATGGCCAACATTATACTAAATTTTCAGAATTGCAGAGTATTGCGGACGAAGACGACAGAACTATACAAAAATTGCTCACAAGGTGATTATGATATTATAGTATTGGTGGAAACTTGGTTACATGAGGGGGTGGCGGACGGAGAATTGGTTGACACTCACTCTTACAATGTTATAAGATCAGATAGGGACCAGGAATTTACTGGTAAGTCGCGCGGAGGTGGTGTGTTAATAGTTACGAAAAAAAAGACATAAAATTTTAACTTTTTTTCAACATCGTTCATTATTTGAGATTTTAATTGCAGAAATAAAAATTAATAATAAAGATAAAGTTCATGTGGTAGGAGTATACATACCACCTGATTTTAAAGTAAACGACTATATAGAATGTTTCGAGATATTACAACAACACGTCCACAACAAAAATAATATACTTATTTTGGGCGATTTTAATATACCAGAAATAAAAGGTACAGACAGTATGGATTTTAATACTAGTCCTAAACTAGATAGATTAATTGAATTTTTAAATTTTAACTCATTTATTTTGTACAATAATAAAAAAAATAGTCAAGATAAAACGTTAGACTTGGTTATTGCATCAAATGATAATGTAAATACATGCACGGTAGGGAGGGAACAGTTGCCTTTAGTTACTGAGGATATATTACATCCATCTCTAGATATTAATATAACTTTGGTAAAGCAAAATATACAAGAACTAAAGAAGGCAACTGAATACAAATTTAATTTTAAAAAAGCTAATTTTCAATTGATGAGCGAAATGTTGAGAGATACTTGTTGGATCGACGTTATAAATAATGATGATGTCGATTCAGCACTTGATATTTTTTACAAAAAAATTTACGATGTTTTTGAAGTCACTGTTCCGAAATATAAAACCTACAACAATTACAATAAATTTCCAATATGGTTCAGCACACAAATTAAACAGTTGTTAAAAGAAAAGAACAACTTTAGAAAGTTAAGATATGTTTCGGACTGTTACAATTCTAAATATTTACAGTCCAGAAGGGATTTAAAATATTTAATTAATACTGAACGTGAAAATTATTTGAGGCAAATTAAGGAGAATGTGAAGAATGATATGAATTCATTTTGGACATACGTTAAAAAAAAAAATCTAACGGATGTCAAGTAGAAACATTTAATTTAGACGGGCAAAGAGTAAATGATGATGAGATTGCCGAAAAATTTGCACAATATTTCTCTACTGCTCACAACGATGAAAAATCAAGCTATAATTTGGATTACTTAAACTTAATCAATAATAATAATACTGTCTTAAAATTATCAGTAGTATCAGATAATGATTACAATATGGCCCTAAAAAAATTAAAACCCAAGAAAAGTGCTGGTACGGACGGTATACCGCCCTATATTTTGAAAGGTTGTGGAGAATTTTTGAAACTACCCTTAATGCATATTTTTAATATTATCCTTAAACACTCATATTTTCCAATAAAATGGAAATTGTCGACATGCATTCCAATTTATAAATCGGGTAACAAAAATGATATTGAAAATTACAGAGGGGTATCAGTTATGTGCGCTCCCTCCAAATTGTTGGAACAGATTTTGTATTTTCATCTTTACAATCATGTTAAAAACAGTATTATAGATCAACAACACGGATTTATGTCAGGTCGTTCAATAAATACGAATCTAATATTGTTTACAGAATCGGCAAACCAAGCTTTTGAAGAAAGACTACAACTGGACGTTATTTACACAGATTTTCAAAAGGCCTTCGATACTGTGCACCATGACATTATAACGAAAGATTTCCTCCAACGAAGCTTTTTGTCAGAGATTACAAAATTGATTATAAAACTAATAAAAACTTCCAAACGTTCGTTATAGGTGTTAGACTGTTCCGTAGGCAGTCAGTACTCGCCGTCGACTAGCTTCGAGTCGAAGAAGGGGTGGATCCTTCTATAATAAAAGTTAATAAATAGGGCGCCAGAGAAGTTAAGACAAGTACTAAAGGTTTAAGTTAACCCACAACTCCTCAGTAAGTTAACGAAGGTGATTCCTCACTAGGAAGGTAATTCAGGTATCATAAAATAAAACTAGAAAGTTCCCCTGACTAAAGAATAAATTTAATTATTGGTTAGGTTGGACCAAATGTCTCTTTTCCAATTTAAGGATTACAAATATAATAAAAATTCACAAACCCTGGTTATCGGCTGAAGGCTGATGAACCAGTACGAATATAAAGCTGAAGGCTGTAGAAATTATTTTACTAAATTCAGAAAAATATTACAATAATAACATTAATCAGACAATACTTAGGTGTACCCAACACTACGTCAAGCACTGTTCAAAGACTAACCCAATCTCTCGAGTACTAACACCAGAGTGTCATCCCAAGGTACCGTAGAGACGGTTAGCTTACTTGACATACGAAGAGTATCCAAGTACCCTCAGAATCAAATTTAAATCCAAAACTAAACCCCCCTTACTGTTCAGAAAAATGTTAAAATGTTGAAATATTAAAATGTTGAAAAGTTACAAGCAAAAGTTAAATTTACCAAATAAATAACAAATGATAATGAAATTTAAAACAGTAGAAACTATAGTGATTATAGTTGATGTACCAAACAGACAAAATTGCTCAATCGATACAATATTTTACACAACCAATGTAATATAAACCATATATATGAATATGTAAAACCAATGGTACGTACCAATGGTTGTCCGAATAGGAACAACCCAAAATATATGTAAAAATATACGTATAAAAGTAAACCTTGATAAGTACTGAAGTTATTTAAAGTATGAAATGCACCTCAGTAGGTACTAAAAATATTTAAGTTATTAAATGAAAATGAATCAATAGTACGAATGATATTCAAAATTATTTTATAGTAAATAACGGTGCTTCACCAGATGGTGAACTGAACGAAGTCTTGAAACTAGTGGAAGGCTCCCAGCTCACGGTTCAAGCTCCTACTCCTGTCCCGTAGGTGTACAGGAAACTGATACCAGAATCAAAAGTTATTCGGTTTCTAACCAATTACAAGAACCCCAGGTAAGTCCTCCTGAGGTTCTTCAACGGAACGTTAGAATATCCTCTACGTACTCGTAGTCAGGGAAAGAAAAAAAATATATATCTATATATATATATGATGATGTCGCATATATTATCGACAAGTGAGCTCCTAAAACCAAGTCTTCCTTGGCAGTAACAGTTTAAAAATCAAATCCGACAATATCGGGCGATATCCTGGTCATCGGGCCAATTCAACAGCTTAAAATCATCAATACCATTCCCAAAATCCCAGTAATCGTAATATTTACCACATCGGGCCACTAAATCCAACACTTGTTGCAACTATTTTAAAATGGCCACGAGGGGTTTTATAAACTCACAAACAAATTAAGTACTGCTCAGGAAGACGAACAAGAAGGAACTGACCGTCCCGTCAGAACTATCACTCCTCGTTCATCAATCAATCAACACATAGAAACTAAAATTCGAATTTCGCGAATTTCGCGTCGCATAGAATAGGGTACAGTGCAGAGCGAATCGGTGAATACCATTGTTCTCTATGACATCGAAAGTACCAAATATTTACGATGAATTTTAACCGTTACAATTCTCCCCCTTTCGTCAAAGAAAATTAACCTCAAGGTTAATTTTCACTAAAGGTCAATAATAATAGAAAAAAAATACATGTACAAATACAATCTCGACTAAGTCATCCAAGTTCCTCCAAGTGGACTGTTGCCGAGCTGAATAAAGAAAATTTAAAATCCCCAAATACGGGCCAGTTGAATGGTCATTCAAAACCCACACTGTAACGACTACTACCTAAACCCTACAGACCATTTACCAACTTAAAATCCGACAAATACCTTGGCAGATGGACATCTCAATCATTGAATAGGAAGTAATCATTAACAATACACCACAGACCATCAACATATATAATACCTACCGGGGTGGCTAAATCCACTTCACTGTGATCGACCCTAAATCGAAATTATGTTAGCACCTAACCGAACCGACAAATTCATTAAACTCGACAACAGTTAAAAAGAGAGTGATAAACAACTTGAACAATACAAACAACACTAAAAAGCTAAAAAAATTAATCTATAAGACCTAATCTTCACTTTCAGGTGGGTGGGTAGAATACGGTTTCAGATCTTTACAGTGCCAAACACCCGCCGGGGTACCATTTTTATCCTTCAACTCATAAGTCCACGGAGACAATCTCTTAACTACCGAGAATGGTCCAACATACCTAGGTGCCAATTTACGAGTGTAGTACTTCGCTGCTTCCGAAAGGACATAGTTCTTTTTCCACACCAAATCATGAGGAAGATATTCTACATGTCTACGCCTCAAATTGTAGTTCTTACAAGCCTTCTGATTCGCAACCTCCAATCTTTTCTTAATATCGGCGAACAATTCCCTAAATACCTCGTTACGACTAAGCTCAGGGGTCTTCCCACTTTCATCTAGATTCAAGTCAGAATTATCAACATAATCGGCACCAGACAATAGCATAGATCTACCAAAATTTGCGAAGTACGGCGTCACCTCAGTAATTTCATGGGTGGATGTTCGAATTGCACAACCTATCTGGGCAAGATGTTCGTCCCAACAACGATGGTTATCTGACACATACGAAGCCATCATAGTTTTAATTACCCGATTGACTCTCTCGCACGGATTAGCCCTTGGATGATAATTGGCATTCAACTTGACAAGACATTGATAACGAGATGCTAAACCACGAAAAAGATTACTACGATATTGGGGACCATTATCACATACAATCACCTTAGGTACTCCGTACACAAGGAACACCTCTTCTTCCATTTTCCGAGTAACTACCGCTGCAGACACTGTGGGTACACGAGGACATACTTGGTTAAGTAGTCGGTGATAACAAGAATAAAAGAGTTACCTCGTTTAGATCTTGGGAGTGGCCCTATCAAATCTGTACATATCATTTCCCATGGCCTACTAGGTTTCGGATGTGAAATCATCTTGTCCACTGGTTTACCCTGTGACACCTTATGCGCCGCGCATACCTCACACCTATTAACGAATCTAGCTACCTCGGACCTCATTTCAGGCCAATAATAGCGTTCAGCTATCCTATGAAAAGTTTTATAAATACCAGTATGCCCAGACGTGGGCGGAACATGGGCTTCCGAGATAATACGCGATCTATCAGGCTTAGGAACTACTAATTTCCAAGACTCACTAGGTGACAGTGACAGTGTATATCTATTTGCAATATGTTTATAAAGAAAACCATCTTTCACACGCCATGCCGGAAACTTCAGGGGTTTGCCATTTACATTGTTGACCATCTTACAATACCACTTATCATTGACTGTATTGAACTTCGGCGACGATACCTCTTCGGAAGGGGAATCTACAGAAACCTCATCTACGACAGGGACGGACCGAGAAAGAGCATCAGGTACTACATGTTCACGACCTTTTCGATGTATGATTTGAAAGTTATACTGCTGCATTTTAACTGCCCATCGCGCTAACCGACCTTTCGGACTCTGTAACTTCTGTAACCACAGTAAACTATAGTGGTCAGTAATAACAGTGAACGGAACACCCTCCAAATATGGCCTAAGTTGATCAAGCGCCCAAATCACGGCGAGACACTCGCGTTCAGTTGTAGAAAAATTCCTTTCTTGGGGAGTAAGGGACCTACTAAGATAACAAACAACCTTATCACCATCCTCATGAGGTTGACTCAACACAGCTCCTAGTCCATAACCACTACCATCAGTTTGTACAACGAAAGGTTTTGTGAAATCGGGACAAGTAAGAATTGGTGCAGAGACCAAACATTCTTTAATACGACGGAATGAAGAATCACATTCAGGGGACCAAATAAAAGGACGGTTTTTCCTTAGAAGTTTAGTAATGGGAACCATAATGGTGGAAAAGTTAGGGATGAACCTCCTGTACCAGGAAAAAGTTCCGACTACCCGACGTACTTCGGTGACACTACAAGGGACTGGTAACTCCAACATCGCCTTTACCTTATCTGGATCTACATGTAACCCAAACCGATCGACTACATAGCCAAGGTATTTCATTTCGGGCCGACAGAACTGACATTTTTCAACACTTACGGTAATCTTAGCATTCGCCAACCTCTTAAAGACCTCTTCTAACACTCTCAAGTGTTCCTTGAAAGTTTGAGTGCAAATTATGACATCGTCTAGATAAACAAAAACATGTGGTTCGAGATCATGGCCCAGGACATTGTCTATAAGTCTCTGCCAGGTCGCGGGAGCATTATGTAGACCAAATGGGAGACGTTTGAACTGAAATAAACCTCTATTCGGCACCGTAAATGCCTTGAAGACTCGGCGACTGGTACCTGCCAATAAGCGGACTTAACATCAAGACTAGACAAGTATTTGGCCTCACGCAGTTTTTCCAAAGTATCAGTTACCAGCGGAAGGGGATAACTATCTCGTACAGTGACAGCATTCAGTTTCCTATAATCTATGCAAAACCGGTAAGAATTATCTTTCTTTTTAACAAGTAAGATGGGTGAAGCCCAAGGACTATAGCTGGGTTCTACAACACCTAGTCGCAACATCTCGTCCAATTCAGCATCAATGTGTTTCTGAACAATGGGATTGACTCTATAATAACGCTGTTTAATAGGTGGGCTAGAAGTTAATATCATATGTTCAACTTTATCGGTACATCCTAAACCTTTCCCCATAATTTCCATATTTCTGTCGACGACCGTTCTTAGCTTCTGCTGTTCCGAAGGAGTAAGTACAGCACTAGATGACATATGCTCTACACTATTCAGTAACACCGGTTCAGAGGAGAAATGCCACTCATTGTGACGAAGATCTGGTACAATACCCATCAAATTCCAAAAATCAACACCAAGAATCAGGATGTGAGACAACTCAGGAACAACCAAAGCCTCAATCAAACGCATACGCTCTCTTAAAACCACGGGTAACATTACGGTTCCGATACTCTGTAAAACATTACCATTAGCTACAGTACAATTGGATATTCTGGCGGATCTATGCTATTATTCTCATTCTCTACTTGCATGGCTGAAGCTAAACTACGCCGCATCTCTGCAACCGACCCACCGGCAATGCCTCTTATTGTCAACTCATAAACGAGTTCGTCCTGTACTAAACGGTTAATTGCAAAACGTGAGGACATCTTAAAAACTCAGCTCTGAATATGGAAACAAACAGCAAACCAATCACCTCACCTAGCCAACCAATAAACGTTCCTAATCACACCTGTATCTCCGGTATGCCTGGAATCTTATCGAGGAATTTAAAACCAATCACCAAATCCTTGAATGCCTAGAAGTCCCTATCTGACAATCAAATCACCAACCCACGGAGTTTCCAATAAATGTACTTCTCGAAACCAACACAACGTTCCTTCCTCAACAAGTTAGACCACAGCACCAGAGTTCACGAGGATCAAGTTGTCAACTAATCTGCTAGGTTTGTTCCCGAATTGTCACTTACTACCGCCAAATAAGGTAAAAATTGAAGTGAAAAAAAAAACTGATGTAATCGCGTGTCTAATCACACCTGTACCTCCGGTATGCCTGGAATCTTATCGAGGAATTTAAAACCAATCACAAAGATACTGAATGCCTAGAAGTCCCTATCTGACATTCAAATCACCAACCCACGGAGTTTTCAATAAATGTACTAATCGAAACCAACACAACGCTCCTTCCTCAACAAGTTAGACCGCAGCACCAAAGTATACGAGGATCAGGTCGCCAATACCTCAATCTGCCTGGATTGTCCCGAATCTGTTGCTTACCACCGTAAAGTGAGATAAAATTTTAAAATAATGAAATTTAAAATAGAAAGAACTAGTACCTACCAATGTTACGTTTAGTTCGAAAGTAAACAAACGCAATTTACCAAAAAAAAATCTATCACAAATATGGTTATGCAATAAATCAATATGCCGCACTAAATTATACAATGGATACAAAATACAAGTTTTAAAATTACTATAAACCAATTACCTGAAAAAAAAATATCGTGCGCATACAATTCGATGAGCAACTTTGTCTGTCTTACAATGAAAACTAATATCAAGAAAATCTTTCAATGCCCCACGCTGAGCGCCAAAAATCTATAACGAAAGATTTCTTCCAACGAAGCTTTTCGTCAGAGATTACAAAATTGATTATAAAACTAATAAAAACTTCCAAACGTTCGTTATAGGTGTAGCTGTCCCGTAGGCAGTCAGTACTCGCCGTCGACTAGCTTCGAGTCGAAGAAGGGGTGGACCCTTCTATAATAAAAGTTAATAAATAGGGCGCCGGAGAAGTTAAGACAAGTACTAAAGATTTAAGTTAACCCACAACTCCTCAGTAAGTTAACGAAGGTGATTCCTCACTAGGAAGGTAATTCAGGTATCATAAAATAAAACTAGAAAGTTCCCCTGACTAAAGAATAAATTTAATTATTGGTAAGGTTGGACCAAATGTCTCTTTTCCAATTTAAGGATTACAAATATAATAAAAATTCACAAACCCTGGTTATCGGCTGAAGGCTGATGAACCAGTACGAATATAAAGCTGAAGGCTGTAGAAATCATTCTACTAAATTCAGAAAAATATTACAATAATAACATTAATCAGACAATACTTAGGTGTACCCAACACTACGTCAAGCACTGTTCAAAGACTAACCCAATCTCTCGAGTACTAACACCAGAGTGTCATCCCAAGGTACCGTAGAGACGGTTAGCTTACTTGACATACGAAGAGTATCCAAGTACCCTCAGAATCAAATTTAAATCCAAAACTAAACCCCCCTTACTGTTCAGAAAAATGTTAAAATGTTGAAATATTAAAATATTGAAAAGTTACAAGCAAAAGTTGAATTTACCAAATAAATAACAAATGATAATGAAATTTAAAACAGTAGAAACTATAGTATTTATAGTTGATGTACCAAACAGACAAAATTGCTCAATCGATACAATATTTTACACAACCAATGTAATATAAACCATATATGTATATGAATATGTAAAACCAATGGTACGTACCAATGGTTGTCCGAATAGGAACAACCCAAAATATATGTAAAAATATACGTATAAACGTAAACCTTGATAAGTACTAAAGTTATTTAAATTATGAAATGCACCTCAGTAGGTACTAAAAATATTCAAGTTATTAAATGAAAATGAATCAATAGTACGAATGATATTCAAAATTATTTTATAGTAAACAACGGTGCTTCACCAGATGGTGAACTGAACGAAGTCTTGAAACTAGTAGAAGGCTCACGGTTCAAGCTCCTACTCCTGTCCCGTAGGTATACAGGAAACTGATACCAGAATCAAAAGTTATTCGGTTTCTTACCAATTACAAGTCCTCCTGAGGTTCTTCAACGGAACGTTAGAATATCCTCTACGTACTCGTAGTCAGGGAAAGAAAAAAAAATATATATCTATATATATATATATATATGATGATGTCGCATATATTATCGACAAGTGAGCTCCTAAAACCAAGTCTTCCTTGGCAGTAACAGTTTAAAAATCAAATCCGACAATATCGGGCGATATCCTGGTCATCGGGCCAATTCAACAGCTTAAAATCATCAATACCATTCCCAAAATCCCAGTAATCGTAATATTTACCACATCGGGCCATTTAATCCAACACTTGTTGCAACTATTTTAAAATGGCCACGAGGGGTTTTATAAACTCACAAACAAATTAAGTACTGCTCAGGAAGACGAACAAAAAGGAACTGACCGTCCCGTCAGAACTATCACTCCTCGTTCATCAATCAATCAACACATAGAAACTAAAATTCCCTAAGGGCGATTTTTCGCGTCGCATAGAATAGGGTACAGTGCAGAGCGAATCGGTGAATACCATTGTTCTCTATGACATTGAAAGTACCAAATATTTACGATGAATTTTAACCGTTACAACATAATCTTGAAGAAATTGAATTCATTTGGTTTATCAAACGATTTATTATGTTTGTTTAAAAGCTACCTTCAAAATAGGTATTTCGTGGTTAAGTACAATGGTAATGCATCTGGGAAGTTTCACGCGAATTCTGGAGTCCCACAGGGTTCTAACTTGGACCACTTTTGTTTTTATTATTTATTAATGATATATCCGAATATATACAATTTTCTGATTATTTATTGTTTGCGGACGACTTCAAAATATTTAAAAAAATTAAAACAGTTAGGGATTGCGTCATGATTCAGAGGGATATCAATAGTTTATCAGAATGGAGTATCCAAAATAAATTGAATTTTAATATTGATAAATGCGGGAGTATCAATTATGTGTCAATTACAAAAAAAAAGGAACCTATAATATTTAATTATTCGATGGGGGGGGGGGGGATTCTCTACAAAGATTCAGTGAAATCAAATATTTAGGGGTTACATAAAACGAGCAACTATCATTTGTACCACACATTAACCGACTAGTAAAAAAAGCTAATAGCATGCTAGGATTTGTAATAAGGCAAAGTTGTTGCTTTTTAGATATAGAAACTATAAAGATTTTATTTAAAACATTGGTTAGATCAAACTTGGAATATGCTTCTATTGTTTGGGGTGAACAGGCACAAGTGCATATAAATTTAGTAGAAAAGGTACAAAACAAATTTTTGAGGCAATTATATCTTAAGAAGTACCATGTATGGCCAGATTACAGGACAGTAAGGTCATCCAGATTGCGAGAGGAATTTGGACTAATTTCATTAGAGAATAGAAGGAAAATTGCAAACATGATTTTCCTCTATAAGATAATTAATAATGATATAAATTCAAGTTATCTGTTAAGTATGATACCCTTTAAAGCTCCAGCGAGACCAACCCGCTGTCTATTACTATTTGAAAGAATACGAACCTGTGTACATTCTCCATTAGACGCCATATTGACATTGGCCAATAATTTAAATACATTTATTGACATTGAGTGGACAGTTCCCATTAATAAGTATCGTAGGGAGGTGTGTGGTCATCTTGCTCTTTTCTCCACTTAATTCTTGAATTTTATTTATCAACTAAATTGTAATTAATTCAATGAAATAAATATCAATTGAGAGGTATGAGTTCTGTCGTCTTGGTTCTGGTTTAAAGTGTTTATATATATTATGTTTTTATACTACTTTAATATTAAGTTTTCTAAACGCCCCACCCGACGAAATATAAGACTCCAAACCAACAAAAAATCTCCCTTTTAGAGAAAGAGTGAGACGAGCTAACCATGAATTTGAGCAATTTAAATTATCACTCAAACAAAACTCTAACTTTGCCCCCTGGATGTCCCAGAAGCCAGATATTAATACGTCCCTCACCCAAAATCCAAAAAATTCCACCAACCAATGTCTTTTACAAAACCTCTATAAGGAAATTTTATCAAAATATCCCCATACCCTGCAAATCTATACAGATGCTTCAAAAAATATCAATGGAATTGCAGCAGCTTACATCTGTGGAAATAAGAAATCTGCCATCCGACTACCAAATCAATGTAGTATATTCACGGGAGAAACAACTGCAATTCTGGAAGCCATAAAAATGTGCAACGACTCTACAGTAACCAAGTTTCTTATCATAACAGATTCACTAAGTGCGTTACTTGGCTTGAAACAACTTTACCCTTCACATCCTATTCTCATACGAATCAAAAGCGAAATGGAAATAATACGTCTTACCCAAAAGAACATCACATTTCTGTGGGTTCCATCTCACTCTGGCATTAAAGGAAACGAAGAAGTCGATAAATTAGCAGTAGATACAACATCTAATCAAGAAACACCTTACATTAAAAAAATACCCTACACTGACCACATAAATCAAATAAAAAAACATATATTTAATTCCTGGCAAAGGATATGGAATCGTACGACATCCAAACTGAAAGAAGTTAAGCCACAAGTCGAATCAACTCTTCCAATTCCAGAAAAACGAAGAGATCAAGTTGTCTTAACCCGCCTGCGAATAGGTCACACACTCCTCACACATCAACATCTCCTCAACAAAGAACCAGCACCAGACTGTATACATTGCCATGTTCCTCTTTCCATAAAACATATCATCCTAGAATGTCCCGAATATTCCCGATATAGAAGACTGAATAATTTAAGTGCGGTATTCAAAAATGTGCAGACCAAAGACACAAGTGCTTTAATTAAATATTTCAAAGACATTAATTTGTATAACAAAATTTAAAAAATTATTTATAACACATATTATACAACACTCTTGGTAGTTGATGCGGGCATGTTTGTATTAAATAAAAGAAAAAAAAAACGTTTTTCTTGTATGTTCCTTGTGGCATATTATTTATCCTTTTCTCTCCCATTTTTTGGAAATCAAACCACATTAATGATTTTTTATGTTTTGAAATAGGAATCTTAAAAAATCATTATTGTGGTTTGATTTCCCAAGAAATAAAAGGGAGAAAAATCTTACTTTTTGCATATTTGATTAAAAGAAAGTAATCAAATATGGATGAAGCTTGTTTTGTAAGTTTTTCTCTATTTACGCGTTTACTCTAGTTACAAAAAAACAGTAGAGACCAAGTATGTTCTAATTAATAAGTTCTATCCCCTAAAGACATAAAAGTATTGTAATTTGTAATACTCAACACTCAAAACTATTTTTTTACTGTGAAATTTCTATTCGATGTATTAAAACGCCATTTTCATTAAAACGGTGCAAGATAGAGTAAACTGAGAAAGGAGCTAATTTGTAGAGTATAAAATTTACTACAACACTAATATTAAACTAATTTTACTCAATTTATAATACAAAATTACAAAACGCAAGGTTCATTCAGTTTGGGTTTCAGCTAAACTAAGCGGTTAGGTCCGAGTTTTGCTATCGTTTGGTCTCAATATTAATTCAATTCGACTTAATTTATAATACAAAATCACAACACGCAAAGTTTATTCAGTTTGGTTTTCCGCCGAACTAAACAGTCGAGTCCGGGCTCTACATTCGTTGTTACTATCAGCGCAATCACTATAAACCAAAGTCGGGTTCCAGCCAATCCTAGTTCCACGGTGAAATTGTCAAATCTGTTATAAACTTGGGTCAAAAAAGAGTGAAGTAGTGAGATCAGAGATACCGGTATTCTTAACTAGAGTACATAGCTGCTGTGGTATCGGTATGAGTTCCAGCAACCTATCCACGATGTAGAGGCAGCAACCCAGTTCTAGCTGACACATGCACCAGTGTACTTCGTGGCGAGACTTCAATTGACACTTGACAGCTCTACTATTTACCCAAAACAAGGCATGAAAACAGAAAACCACCCGAAATATGAAGATTATTTGAGTAAACCCAGAACTTCCTAATGAAAATGACAAGAACTAATATGCATCCAGGTAAGCAAACTATATTCCATCCAATAAGGTTCACTGACTAGTTTATTTCTCTAATAACCATCCAACAGCTACAACAGTGTACAGAGTATATATTTTCATTCAATCTTCTCTAGTTTCCGCACGGGAAATTAGACAGACCATTTATATTCCAAGATAAAGATTAATATAATCATATTCAATAGTGATTTATAAGTATTTTATTATCTTTCAAACACTAAAAAATGACAAACCCAAGGCAACAAAACAAAGGAAATGTTACTGAGTAATCCAAGTTCCATGGACAATACTCAAATAGGATGGAAGACTAAATGACAATAAGAGAGCAGATACATGAATGTTCATATAGAAACAACCTAGTCATAGGAAATCACAATATTTGGTTGAGATAGATTCAATTGTTTCGAAGTACTGTTAAGCGTTATGGTTATTTTATAATTTTAAAAGGTAGTTATGCTGATGAGATTCTAGTTTTGTTATCCATATTTGTATTTTTAGTTTTTCTAGTTTTGTTATCCATATTTGTAAGTGGTTTTATAGGTAATACAGTTCAGTGTTAACCAATCATGAATAGTTATTTATCACCTCCTACTTGAAGAAATTGGAAGCCTGTAATAATTTCATACTCCTGTTTCTTCAAGGAAAAGTCACTCAGATACAAATGTTTCTTCCCTTCCTCAGCTATCCATGTTGAGCCTTAACGCAGTCATGTTTTATTGGCAACTGCCAATATACTTCTTTATCCGTGAGAGAGACCCTCTATCCGGGTTATCAGACTTCGTTCATATGATCGAGCTTCGTGAAGCAATTGAAATGAGAAACTTATGACCATTCTTTATTGTTGTCAGGTATTTTCCATAATACCCAGAACATCACTCGTATGACCGATATTACTTTCCATTCTGCCATTGACATAATTCCATATTTTGAGACCAGTTGCGCTGTGGTTGACAAAATCAAACAAGCCCTTCCTCAAGTTCATGTTGACATCCCTTCAGTAAATATTCCCTCCCACCTTGTCTCCTCGTTGGCTGACCCAAATTTTGGGAAGCCATCCCAGATAGATTTGCTACTGGGAGCTGAAATCTACCATTCATTATTAAAACCAAAACTTTTATTGCAAAATGGCATTCATGATCCATTTTTTGATATTTCATTCAAAGTATTACAATATTATTCAACTAAAATAATTTAGTTTCTCCAAGTGCCATTTGAGTCGGTTAGTTAAGATTTTTTCAAGTATCTTCATACCGCATGTCAATGAGAGGACGATACGAGGTTGGAAGAGTTTTTTTTTTAATTGGTATTATTATGGCTTCTCTCTATAGAAAAGAAAGGTTTTGTGAGAAAAATATCAAATTGAAAGGATCGGTTGTAATAAATTTGGCTAGAAAAGGTGATTGCTGCTGAAAAATGGGAGGTATTTCGTTTGGTACAGCTGCAGTATTTTTTGTACTGCTGAGACTTTCCTCAACTTATTGAAATGATATGGGTACATTCAGATAGCTGTCATCGTTGCGTATTAATACGTCTACCAGCTTAGTTCTCTTTTTATGCTCCCTAAAGGCTTCTATGTGATTAGCGTCACTGCTATTTTGTTCGTAGGTTTCATCTAAAACTTCTGTTATTTCTTGATTGTCAGATATTATTTTGTTGTTGGGATCAAGGTTATTCATGTGTTAGATTGAACTTGATCCTTTTATTTTTCTTATTTTATCCCAAACCATATTAAGTGGTGTAGATGAGTTTATTGTAGAACTTTGTTTCTTGTTTTTCTTGATCAAGAAACTGTAATTTGTTCTATATTACTATAATAACAATCAAATAGTCAAGTTAAATTAAATGAAATATCAAAAAATGGACCATATAATGCTTGGAGTAGGGAAAATAAAGCAATAATCATCAAGTTTATATATTTTATTTATTTTTCAACTCTTTTAATGACAAACAGGAAAAGGAATAAATGTAGTAAATTATTTTGAATCGCATACGATGTAAGTTAAAACAATTTTTTAAGGTATTTATGCATGTATGTATGACCTGACATAAAATTCTGTAGTATATATGCATTTTGGGGTGACATTCACTGAGACTTAAAAGATCTATTGTGTCTCCTTAATTTTACTTGGTTTCTGAGGAGTGTCTCTAAAACTAGTATCTCCTTTAGTCCTATTTGCCGGAGGAATTTCAGGATATCTGCAGGCTTCAATTTAGGTAAATGTTCCTCTTCTATCCAGTTATCTCCCAGGTAGATTGCATTTTTTAAGGTAAAAAGCATTAAAAAGTTTATAATACTAACAGTTATCAGGAACGATGCAAAGTACAACAAATAGTGAAACAGTGAAATAGTGAAACAGTGACCCTCTCATTGAAATACAGAAAAAAATGCATATTGTGGAGTACAAAAAAAGTTGAATATGATATAATGAAGTTTAGAAGTCACAAACATTCAAAAAATCGATAATCAATAAAATAGGAGTAGGTATTGTTCCCAAACAAATAACTTTTACTAACTATAAAATACACAAATATGAGAAGATAATTACAAAATGTGCTAAAGAGGAAAATTAAACCAAAAATTGCCAATGAAATAATGGATATACAAGGAAAATAAAAAATAAAACCTATACTGACATGTGTTTTGAATGGTGTTGACAAAAGTCTGATGATCAATCTGATCTATTTCAAAATAACTCATAATGGTCTCTTTTCCGGTCTCTTACAGCGTTTAAGATATTTATTATGGGCCATTTGACCATCCCTGTTTATGATTCTCATGTCAATACCCTTCAAAACACGGTTCACTTCCTTAATATAATTAAAAAATACAATGTTGATAATTATATTGGATAAGTAATCCTGCCTGTCCCCTGTGTGTTCGTCACACAAAAGAAAAATAAAGTTTTTCTCTTTTAATTCATTGAATATAATGTTTTTCACATCATATTTGTGAATTATGCTGGAAATTATTTCCAGTATACTAGAAGTCACTTGTTTGAAAACAAAAGTGAACTCCTCCTCGGGATGAACTAGTTGGTGACCCTCATATTGTCTTGAACGCAAATGTTCTGGCAATTCTTCTGAAGAACGCAACAGCTCCGCACAAGAATTGCAAGAAAACCTTCTGAGAAATTTTCTTATGACTGCCCCAGCGACGTAGTCTGTAGCAAAACGTCCCCGAGACATTGCCTGATGAAATTTCACCTTCAAACTCTGGATACTGAATCTGTTTTGGTCCTTCGACAAATGCTTTTAAGTTGTCTAATGGCCCTGTGGATACGTCCTCTTCGCAATTAGCACCAACGCTGTGCGATGACAAGAAATTACTGATCATGAGGGATTTGAAGGAATTGATGAAGGACGAACAAATGGAATTTCCAGCTGCATTGAATCGTATTTTTGAGAACCAATTTTCCAAGGGGTCCTGAATAAACCGCCTTGGAAAGAAGTAATCCATAATCGGAAGTAGTTTTTCTCGCAAATAACAAAATCCGTGCAACATGAAAATCCAGTTCTTTAAGGAAGGGGTATAGGATCGGACAGGACGTTCGGATACAAATGACATGGAAGTTAAGGTGGAGATTGTGGTTAGCCAAAACCGTTCATGGTCAATATCTATCATCACAGCACCTAGCAAGGGCTTACCAGGAGGAGGATACCGCACTTGGCCATTGATACTATCGAACAGTTTGTCAAATAACAGAGCAGAGCAGAGCAGATCAACAGAGCTTGTGGAGTTATGTAGTTCTGTGACGACGACTGCACGTCGCCTTCAATTACGTTCCTGGCCCTACCCATATAGGAAATAGATGTTTTATATTTGTCGAACATACGTCTACAAATTAATGACTTTATGTCTAAAAGATGTCTTCTATAGACACTTTTTAGAGGTCTTAGTGTCTTTTTTTTGCTGTGTCTTTTATATGTCTACTTCACGACGTCCATTAGATCAACTCCTATTGACGTCTATTATACATCTATACTTACAACATCAAATAGACATATCGTAACGTTGATATACCACTACGTCTTCTAGACATCTCATCAACATCCATTATTGGTATATTAATAGGTCATTGCACCTCTACTAAACACATTTCAATAAATGACTCATCTACATTAGATGAAAAGAACCCAAATTTTTCAAATTATGGGATGTTAAAAGCTTAAAATCAAGTTTTTATCTTACCCAACCACGATAATTTAAAAAAAAAACTTTTATTTCGCAACACACCATGCGGAAAATATCTTCACGATCTAAACAATTGTTTGAAAGTTTACATTCAACGAATCTCATTATTCTTAACAATAAAAGAAAGAAATTGGGAACTAATTTTTATTTCTCTTAAATTTCTATTGATGGTCACTGTGATGACTTGAAGATCTAAAAAAAATTAAATCAATGAGTGATAATAAAAATCAAGGTGCGCTTTATAAATACTCACTCATCATCTGCCTCTGAATGTGAATCAGTAATGGTCTTCTCGCTTATCCTAAAAAAGATTATAATAATTAAGGTAAAGCCTAACGAGATTTGAAATGATCAAGGTTTAGACCATAATATCATGGAACAATTAGTTGTCCTATTAGCGAGTGTGTGCTTTATACTTACTCATCAAATGTCTCAAGCTCGTCAACAAGTCCCGAAATGTCTTCTGATGTATTATGGTTAACGTCATTACTACTCGATGACGTGTCGTCTATATTTCTCAGTCGCGGCGTGTCGTCTATATTTCTCAATCGCGACGTGTCGTCTATATTTCTCAGTCGCGACGTGTCGTCTATATTTCTCAGTCGCGACGTGTCGTCTAGATTTCTCATTCGCCTTTTACTAAAAAAATGACAAAGTATAGTAAACGTGAAACATTGAATTCAAAACATTTAGAAAGTTGGACATAAAGCATTGAACTATTAATTTCAATAAACGGTTTTTACTTTTTTGGCTGCTCCAAATTACTCACCTCATAACAGTCCCACTTACGCCAGCTCTTTCAGAAGCCAATCTGAGCCAACCCTTCACCACAGCTGCCAACTGTCCATCACTTACCGAGCTAAATAATTTTCCATCTGAAGTCATACGAACTGCAACTAAAAAAATCAAGAAAAATATTTTAAAATGCAAATAGTGCGGGTTAAAGCACATACATTTCAACTTTAAACTTACAAAATAAAACATCCTTGAAATTTAGGCTATGAAAGGGAATCTTTTTGCCTATGGAGCCAAAATAGCTATACATTTCGGCACATGAATTTGACATGACTTTGGTCAAAATAGCTCTGGTGCAACTGGCATAATCTTCTCCTCCCAATTGAGCAAGAGATAAGGTCTACAGAGTATAATGAAAAACAAAATTTCATTGAAAAGCAGTCACTTATAAAAAATAAAACATACCACTTTTTCAGAAAAATCCTTGTTAGCTAGTTTTCGATCCCATTCAGCCATATCATCGGTGGTATATATTGGGACATCATTCAGAACTTGCTGATTTATATTGGGAACAGTATGTATGTTATTTGTTCCTTTAAAATTATGGAGTCCTTTTTGTATCACTGCCATTCGCCGATTACAATTCATTAAATTTTTAATGACAAATGCTCGGAATTCTAAAATGAAAATTACATATTTACATGTCATAAAAAATGTAACAAACTAATAAAAAACACAATCATTATTATCCATGAGGGTATAATATTATAATATAGCAGGCAATTGCTTGAAAAGTTACTGTAAGATAACAAATCTAAAAGCTTACCAAATTCAGTCATTTTTTGCCAATTTTTTCATCTACTATAGGTTTATCTCCATTCTGTGTAGTAGGGTCATTTGTGAAAGTAACATCAGCAATTGTGGGTGATGTACATATTGAATTCCTAACAGAGGAATTACTAATCCTTGAAGTAGGAGTCGAGGTAGTGGAATTCAATTCTTTGATGGGATTCCAAGTTCCAGTAGGAGTCAATGGTTGAGTGGAAGTTTTGATTTTGTGTTTGTTGTGGTGAATTGTGGCAGATACCTGAATTACAAAAATGATAATTACTATTTTGGTTATCATTACACATAAAAATTTGAAATTTACTGTGTAATTATACAGTTGAGTAAGTGATCAACTATTTTTTGGTAGCTCATTTATCATTATAAGTATGCCTAAATATTTTGTTGTATTTATATATTGTCATAATTCAAAAAGTTGTGAATGATTCATTAAAAATGAGTATATTGTATATTTAAAAAACAAGTTCTTCCACTGTACTAATAACAAATCAAATTAAAAATACCTCAATCCTTTTGAAATTATTCTTTAGGGGTTCCGGAAGTTTCTTCTTGGTTAATTTTTCCAAAAAGTCACCATGACCCTTATCAACAATGGAAGAAAGTTCTTCATCAGACTCATCATCAATTATAGATTTAACTATTCGTCTGCGCTTCGGTTTCACACCCTCGGCATCTGTTGTATCTGTATTTAAATCTGTTTCCTCATACAGCACAGCTTCCCTTAGTTTCTTCCGAACATACTCAAAATTATCTATATAGAAAACCCAATTTATTAGAGACCAAATGTGCATGTAAACTCAACTTAAATCTAAATATAAAGTGAAAAATGAGTTAAAATTAATATTTGTGTACATATTTGCTATGATACTTTGCTAGAAATGCTAGCTATTTTCAGTACAGCTTGTCAACGTTTTTTTAATAAAGTAAAACTATATATATTATTCAACTTACCACCCTTAGCTCTGATCCTAAGGACATTATAGTCTGTCCAATCTGCTTGGGGACTTGATGTTGCCCTCATTTTTTTATCATAGAGAACCTGGTCCAACTTCCCCCCCCCCCATGTTGGCCAGGAACACACTGACAAATCATCAGATAACCAGGACCCTTGAACAATTTGAGATCCTTCGGCAAAATCAACAACATAAAATTTTAATTTTCTGTTGCTGGCTGCTGATTTTTCTTAATTCCTACAAAATAACTACATTAAGATTTATATTTTGATATATAATATGGGAAAACCATTGAGGAAACCATATATATAGTCTTTGCTGACTAGTTAGAACTAACTTCCAGTGATATTTTTTAGGGAGTGCAGCAATAAAACGTAAACGTGTACTCTTTTAAGTATTTAATCCAAGCTTTCGAGTGAATTTTCACCCATCATCAGGGAAGCTACATAAAAATATATTGTTAGATTTTTTTATCACATTTTAGTATAAAAAACTTTAAAAAAATGTGATAAAAAAATCTAACAATATATTTTTATGTAGCTTCCCTGATGATGGGTGAAAATTCACTCGAAAGCTTGGATTAAATACTTAAAAGAGTACACGTTTAAGTTTTATTGCTGCACTCCCTAAAAAATATCACTGGAATATATATATATATATATATATATATATATATATAACTTGGTATGGAATCTGTTAATATCAAATACAATCATTCCAAATCATTCATAATCTATAAGATAGGAGCGCTGAGACCAGTGACATCCACTTTTTCCATAAAATTCATAAAGAACCAATCTGGAATATTGTTAATACACCCTACAATTACAATGCTAAAATACCTCACACATATGTGGTAACCTGCATGTAAACAAAAGGATGTCACACATATTTGTTTGCAGTATTAAGCTATTTTATTGGCAGAAATACTCGCAAAAATATAAATGTTAGTGTTATCAAACTTGATGTCTACTTTTATAATAGTATTTGGATTGTATATAATATTGACCCTTTGAAAACTTTTTATTATCAGGCTCCATGACAAGTTTTTTGCTACTTTTTACAGAACTTCTATATCTGCATTTGTATGATCTCATGTCACCTGAAATTAACCTTCTCACACATATATCAGATTGGTACTAAGTAAGATATTATAAACTATTTAAAAAATAAATAAATAACCTAAATTTTCATAATGTAGCAGAGGGACTATTTCAAAACCATTTTGGAAAGGTATCCTGAAACATTTTTTTTCAATATTTTTCACTGGCCAAGATTCCTGACAAATTTTCAACATAATATATTTGAAAAATGGAAGATTGACAGGGCTTTGAATAAAGTCCTTTGTTCGCAGATCTCAAATAGATGTCTATTAGATCAGTATATAGGTAAGGTATATTGCGTGGATCAAAAATTAATCTTCAATATGTCTATAAGATGAAGGTACATTAAATCCCTATAATAGAGATAGGTATGTAACTAACAATAATTGTAAATTATATATTATTTATTATTTCAAGAGACAATATTACCATTTAATTCAGCTTACAGTTTACTATTTGATTTGCCTTGGTTTTTGAAGAATTATTTGCAACATTACACATTTTCTTAACTGATTTTATCTTTTGTAGTCATCTATTAGACATCTATTATACCATTTCAAATCATTATAGCGAGCAGCAGCGTCTCCATTGCTCGATATTAGCGTATGATAGACGTTGAATCATTTTTTGTTTATATAAGTATACTTTAATTGGTTAATATACTATAAATCCCTTAATGTTTAAAGGTGAGTTACCCGAGGTGTTACCTAAAAGGTCGCTAACTTGTTTACTAATGTGAGGCCCAGATAAAACCAAAATATTTTATATGTTTTTTAGATGAATATTAGATCTGTTCAACAGACGTGTAAATATTTTAAATTATATACTTCAAATAGATCTGTTGTTTTACAAGGAAAATACCGATTAATTGATCTCACAGGCGGTTTTTATAGAAGAATCTACAAAGTTAGACATTTTCTAGGCTGGTTATCGGTATTCAACTGATTTTTGTCCTCGTAGATATCTATTAGATATTCATTAGACCATTTCACAAGATGGACCATCATCTATAGACGTCTATTTCCTATGTGAGTAGCGTACGTGGCACAAGCCAATGTATTACTGAAAACTTGGGAAGCAAGACATACCTTCATTTTCCGTATTTTACTAGGCACTACATGTTCGTCAGTCAATTTAACGCATTGCTTGAAAGGACCTTGTATTCGATCGATTTGATATAATCGAGATATATGCGACCAAGATGCCACTTTCTTGCTGCCGTTCATCTCATGTTGAATATCCTTTTTTTTTTCCCGGAGCCGTCCTTTCGCCGGTACCACCTCAGCCTCCTGGGCTTATTGTGGATTTGAATATCCTTACTCAAAAGACCGTTCTTGATCCCCTTCAATAAATTGGGGGGGGGTCATAAAAGTGAACGATCTCTTGAGAAGGATCTCCAACTGTGTAAGTTAGAGGCCCAGTGCGACTAGGACCTACTAATCGATTCACGGCAGCTTGATTAGTAGCACCTTGGTCACATACAGTAGCGATCACAGTGATATCGATCGCCTGTAATTTTCCAATAATCGTCTTGATGCAATGCATTAAGTCGACTGTCGGTGTGGTACCTCCACAAAACCCGAAAAATATTGGTTGCTTCCAAGGTTTTCGAATACCTTTTGCCATGAACACTAGGGCGTGGTCAGCAAACTGCAATCTTCGCTTCCCAACATCTAAGTCCACAAACCCATCTACAGAATGTGTTTTCTGATTATATTTTAAATACGGATGGAGAGAAATTTCATCAAACATTAAAACACAATACCTGTCCTCCTCCCCCAGTTTACTGACCTGGATCTTCAAATTTGTAAAAAGGTGTTCATTTACACCTGGTAGGAAAGGTACACTATTTAATATTTTGTTTAAATATTTACGGGACGGTAAGCTGAAAAACTTGGACAGGAAGCGATATGCTCGGGCGCTTTTCTTGTACAATGACAGTGCGTCATCTTGGCAGAACCTACGCCCCTTGGGCTTCATACGCAAATTTTTTAGATTCGATTCAAAAAAATTGTGGGCCACTTTCGAGTAATTACCCAAGATGTTCACTAACCCTTCCTTTTCAGTAACTGATTTAACAAAATGTTTTAGGTCTCTTTGATCTACATTTTTTGCTTCAAGTCGCTTTATGAGGGCCACTGTCTTGTAAAAATCTTTTTTTGTTGATGCCTCGGCTTCTGCAAATGAAAAAAGTAATTTGAGTTAACTGTTACATATACACATTTCAAAGATATTTATGAAGAATGACATTTTTTCATATCAATCAAAAAATTGTTTTATCTATTAGCAACTGTTTCTGTGAACAGATGTATATTGAAGAAAAATTGAAACACATCCATTTCTACTTTATGATTATGACTTGACTGGATGACTATCATCACTAATATATTATATTATCTAGTTACATTTGGATATTTTTATTCATATAGCACCAACACATATATGATTATAAACATTTACACATTTATTTCTTGAAACTACTCACCTTTGAAAAACGCTTGGACCTTTTTTCGAGATACTCTTTTTTTTTCCTTCTGGCAGGTGGACCATCGGTATTTGCTGTATCTATAAACAATTTAATCATTTACCAATGTAGTACTAAAATATGTTATTTAGTTTGCTTTTTATCAAAATTAAACAAATCGAATAATATAACAGAAGATATTTTACTTGATACATACCATTATTTGATAATGGTCTAATGCTCTCCATAACTTCCTCCTCATACACTTGATGGCTCGTTGATTGAATAGCTGTAGCATGGAAATTATGTTTATTTTTCTTAGGTACATTGTACGACTGCCGAAATTATACCAAAACAAGTTGCAAAAACTCATCATTAATCAATTCCCTTGTATATGTTTTGGTTGGTGTTATCACCTTTTAACTGGGGAATAATATTGGGATTCTTTCATTTCATCTACAGAAACATTATATAAGTAAAATAATTTCAAACTTGCTGCAATAAATACCTTTATTCTGCTCAAGAGCTGCTACCTGTGAGGGCACCATAGTGGGGAACAAAAAATCAGATCCCTCCTCTGGATTGTAATCTAAAAAAAATACTCTCATTAAATAACATTCAATAAATATATGTACAAAAAGATTTACTTACCAGGCAAAAACAGAGATGGCAAAGAAAACCTTTTCAATACCATGCCCTCGCCTTTCTCTACTTTTAAAAAGCAGTCCTGGCTAAAGTGACGAGGGCATATTCTCCAATTTTTATGCCCTGTTAAATCCAAAAAGAGGTTTCCACTTCTTTCCAGCCAAACTGAACGTTGTTCTTCATGGCTGGGGAATTTAAAGTTGTATAAAGAAGTAACTACTTTGATATTTTGTCACTTTTCAGTTGATTAAACATGTTTTATATTATAAAAATGAAACTTACCAGGTGCATCTCACAGTACAGTCCTTAACGATGCATTTGTTGCCATTGTCTATATTTTGTATAAAAAAGTTCACACTAAACTAAACTACTTAAATAACTAACACACCCGTAGACCTTAACAAAATATTATATATACAGAATTACGAATAGAACAATAGCTTGGAGAATTAAGTAAAAAACCAGAAACAACTTACAACTAACAAACAAAATCGTTTTTAAAAATTACGTAGCTGACAGTTTAAATACCGGTTAAACACTGGACGAAGGTAGAAGTAACTTTCAACGGCGTTACAGTTCTCTTCATGTTCTCATTAAATCTGCAATTTTAGTATATTTTCCGACTCCCTAGGTGGCGGTACCCTAGATCGTTCACAGATTCCCTACCCTGACCCTGAGTCCAACCTGAACTACTTGATATCTTAATTAAATTTAGAAATTTCAAATATGCACTCACTGTCGACATTGCACAAAAAGTATTCGGATTGCTAAATCGAAATATAACTTGCGAATTGATGCCCGCAATATTCAGGCATGAGTAAAATACCACCATTGGCCATCTTTGGGTATTTCGGGCACAATTGTAATTCGCATATAATTGATCTACGGTGTCGGCACCTCCCTCGAAATAAGTAGAACGCATCCATAGTGTATTTTGGCTTGAAGGCCAACATACTTGATTTTACTGGTCTTCCTGTGCTTGTGATAAGTTTCAACGGCAATTCTCTTTTGTTCTTTCGTATGGTACCAATAACAGTGAGTTTTTTTTCTAGTAAACTCTGCACAAGATCTACGCTGGTGAACCAATTATCGAGCGTTACATTTCTGCCTGAACCGAATAGTGGTTCACAGAGACGCTCAAGGACTTCTTTTGGTGAATTACTTTTTCTGAATAGTCCCTCTGGTTTTTGACCTACGTACACTTCTAAGTTGTACGTATAATAGACATTGGCATCAGCTACGGCAAATATTTTAATGCTGTATTTGCTTGGTTGTGAGGGAATATATTGGCGGAAACTGCACCGTCCACGAAATCCCGCTAATTTTTTGTCGGCAGTTACAAACTCTGAAGGGCTATACCCGATTTTACAATTTTGAACAAAATGGTCGAATAGTTCCCTTAAAGGAGCTAAGTTATCTTGAGCTTTCCTTTCTTGTCGAGTTCTTCTATCGTCAAAACGAATGCTGCTCAATAAAAAACGGAATTAAAATGAAAATTAACGATATAGATGTCTAAAATTATGAAAAGAGAACATTTACCTATTTTCAGCTAGACAAAAAATTTGGAAACTATCACTTCTGTACCCGCTTTGGTCCAAGATTCGAATTTCACACATAAAATAAAAACAATTTCACCAATTCTCTTCAAATTTTATACTGAACATCAATGGGAAAAACTAGGAAGGTACCTAGGAGGATCCGATTATTGACCACGCCTATTAGTTGTTACAGTCAATTGTGTATTCTTTCGGTCTCACAGACTGTATCCGGGTACCGCAGGTACGGATCCTTCCGCCCTTAAACATTGGTGTAAATTTCTTGATAGCATACAGTCGCTTCATATTACCTAACATTTCCAGAAACATTTTGTTGGATAAAAACCTTTGTCAATTAGAGCTTCATGGCTTCTATGACGAGAGCTCAGTGGCGTACGGATGATGTATATACTTAAGAGCAACATATGCTGATGGCTCAGCATCTTCTCAGCTCATTATATCGAAATCTCGTGTAGCACCCTTGAACAAACCATTGACAATACCTAAACTACAGTTGTGTGCCATGACACTGCTGGCAAATCTTCATTCTCGTGTGAAATTAATTCTTGGAAAACAATTGCAAATTTCTTCCTTTATTCTTTGGGCTGATTCACGAATCGCACTTCAATAAGTTAAGAGTATTCCTACAAGATGGTCAGTTTTCGTTTGTAACTGAATTACAGAAATACCCCCTCAAAATATTGTGCTGTACATATGTAAATAGTTAACCTTGTATATAATCTTTTGCTAATCGCCAACGAGAGGTTTGCTCGTCGCCTCGCCACATGTTACGCTATATTTTTCAGTCAGTTTATGATTTACAGCAGGGATGGCCAACTTCTTTTGCCAAAGGGCCACTTCCATACTTTCGCTAAAAGCAGGGGTCGCACAAGAACTTAAAGGGAAATTTAGGCTATATAAATTAATGTATGGATATTGAACACACTTTGATGTAGAAATAATATATAGATACTAATCATACAAGAGTTGAGCAGAACAAAATCAACAATTTAATTGGAAAAAACCACTAGTGAGAACACCGAGGGCGGGCACAATCGTTCAAAAGTTTGTCAAAATCAATTCTTGTCGAGGTAGTGGCCACTTTTAGCAAATCTTGAAGATGGTTGTCTGTAAGTCTGTTACGGTGAGTTGATTTTATAAATTTCATCGAGGAAAAAGTGCTCTCACAAACGTAGGTGCTTCCAAACATTGAAAAATTTTTTTACCAAAATCACGTAGTTTGGGATATTTGTCCTCAGACAGCCTACTCCAGAATTCGACACCAGTTTGTGGTCTTTTCTGGAAAACTGGGTCACTTTGCAAATCACAGAACTCCAACTGTAGGTCGTCATCTTGCTGGGAAATGTCACATGTCATGGGATTGTTGAATAAGAAGAGATGTGGTTGCAGTTCATTAAAATCCAAAAATCGTTCATTGAATGACTCCAAAAGCATATTCAATTTCGGTATGCAAAAACTGAAATCACTGGTTGGAATTTCTTCCATAATTTCTTTGCAAGATGGGAAATGTACTAGATTAGCTTTTTCTAGGATTGATATGAAAAGTTTATTTACAAATCCATCTAAGTGTCCAACTAACTGAGGTACTTTTTGATTTCGACCTTGCAATTTCAAGTTAAGTTCATTCATGTGGTGGCGGTTAAGAAAGCCATATTGCATAAAAACTTCGAATGTAGTAGTTTTTCTTGAACTTCTTTGAAGATGGGCGTATTTAAATGTGCATTGAGAAACTCAGCTACCTCTTTTCTTAAAGCGAAGAATCGTTTTAAGCAGTTCCCTTTACTCAGCCAGCGTACTTTTGTGAAGAGTGTAAAGTCTCCCTACTCTGCTTCGAGTTCTGTTAGAAAAGCCATGAACTTTCTATGAGTCAATGACCTATTTTCTCCTTTGATCATGTTGACACATTTCATAACTGTTTTCATTGTGTCTTCCATTTCCAGCATTTTCCCACAAAGAGCTTCCTGGTGTATAATACAGTGAAATGATGGACAGCTGATACCAGCCTTTCTCAACAACCTAACCTAACCATAGCTTTGGCCCCATCTGTTACTATTGCTGACAACTTTTTTGTTCCTTCACAGCTGTTGAGGGCTTTCATAAGTGCATCAAAAATGTCTTGACCTTCAGTATGACCATGCAATGACTCTAGAGCCAGTAATTCTTCATTTATCATGAAATTATTGTCTACTGTTCTGATAAAAATTAACAGTTGAGCAGTGTCTGTTAAATCAGTGGACTCATCCAAGGCTAGAGAAAAGTAGGAAGACTCTGAAACAATATTACTTATTTCACTGGAAACATGTTAACTTATTCCTTCAATCCTTCTAGTGACAGACTGTTTTGAAAGTGAGACATTTTTCAACTCATTACTAAATTTTTCTTGACCAAAAGCTTGAGCCACTTCTATACAGCATTTCTTCACAAACTCACCATCAGTGAAGGGTTTTTTGGCTTTAGCTATCTCTGCACTTACAATATAAGAAGCTAAGAGTGCATTTTTTTGCAAAGTTGTGGATTAATTAAATAGGTTTTTTTGAGCACTAACCTTTCTCTTCAAGTCAGATACAATAGTAAGCCTAGCTTGTCCAGTGTAATCTTTGAACTTAGCTGCATGGTGCTGAGTGTAGTGCCGATTGAGGTTATATTCTTCATGGACAGACAGTACAAGCAGACACGCTAAACACTGGGGTTTATTGTCCTTGTTATTTACAAACAGATACTCGGTTTCCCACATGTCTTGGAACACTCTGTTTTCTTCTGAAACTTTTTTTTCTTACTCATCGTGAAATAACGCAATTAGGTTTGTAAGTTAAAACTAAAAACAGTGATGAAGCACCAGCAGTTTGACAGTAGCTAACCTCGCGTGCGCACAGTCTTAGTATCTCAGAGTCACTAAGTGTTTTGTTTGGTTCCGAACGCGCAGTTGCCAAACCGTGCAGTCAGTCTTTTCGGAAAGCGTAGCTGCCACACCGTGCGACATCAGACAGGCGTGTTTGCCTTATAGGCCTACTCAAAGTATACTTCTTACTGATTCTCTTGAAGTAATTAAACCTTTATTTTGCTAGTTGTTGAAAAATTTATTATCAGGTCGTAATTATATACAATTTAAACTTAACCTGGACTCTTGTAGAAAATTTTGTATTTTATATTTCTGTTGAAAAATATCTACCGTAATACTTTTAAAAAGTTGTTCGGGGGCCGCATAAAACATAACCGCGAGCCGCTCGTCGGCCATCCCTGATTTACAGTAACCTTTCTTATTGTTGTATCCGTTCTGCTAGTGAGTTAAAACGCTCTTATGATTTACTGTAACCTTTCTCATTGTTGTATCCGTTCTGCTAGTGAATTAGAACGCTCTTATGATTTAATGTTCAGTAACCTTTCTTATTGATGTATCCGCTCTGCTAGTAAGCTAGAGCGCCCTTATGATTTATTGTGCATTAACCTTTTTCATTAGAGATTTTAAGCCAATTATTCGATCAACGTTATACGTTACCGGTTATTTTGCTCATGGGCAGTAATAAAAAAATAACCGATCACCTTAATAAGCGATAACGTACTCCGTTATTAGAGAGATTTTAAGCCACATAAAATTTTGACATACGTTAACGCTAAACGTTAAACTGAGCAAGCGGAGTCTTTCCAAAATAGCGGATGTCATTTTTGATTATTTTAGTTTTTGAAGCCATAACCTGTGAACGACGTTATACGTTAAACGTTATTTTTTTGGCGTAACTAACGTCAAATTTTCTATTTGTTCATTTTGATTTGTACACATTAATCCATGACATGTAATTGTTGATAATATATAAAATATAATAAGAGGCCGAAATGACTAATAGACCACAACTTTAAGGGGCGCTATTCTTCAAATTACAATATCTTGATAGCATACATCAGACAAAACTAACGTTAAAAATCGGCGTTGACAAGTTAAAACATTCAAATATGTTTATGGTACATTTTGGAATCCAAAATATAATTGAGTGTTGAAATATATTATATAAAATTATTTGTACAAAGTTTCAATACATTTTGGATAGTTTTTCATATTTTTTCTTCCATTCATCGAAATAAACACAATACACTTGGCAATTATGTCAAGACTTACCGCTTAATAAAGTTTCGGTTATTTCCACGTAAATAACGGAGTACGTTATCGCTTATTAAGGTAATCGGTTATTTTTTTACTACTGCGCATGAGCAGAATAACCGATAACGTATAACGTTGACCAAATAAGTGGCTTAAAATCTCTCTAATTACGTCGAAATAAATGAAACTTTATTAAGCAGTAAGCTCTTAACATAATTGCCAAGTGTATTATCTTTATTTCGTTGAATAAAATATGAAATATAAAAAACTATTCAAGATATTGAAACTTTGCACAAATAATTTTAAATAATATGTTTCGATACTCAAAGTAATCCAATAACTTATCCAAAATATAATGTTTGTTCCATTGAGCTATCAATATTAAAGTCCCCATAAAACAAAATATTTTTCCCACTATTTTTCAGAGCAGAGTCCTCTCCTTGTTAATTGTAAAATATGTAAATTTCCTTTCGGTGATCTATACACACAAGAGATAATTGTACTGATTTTATTCAAATATTGTTGTAACCCAACACTATAATTCCCCATAGAGTGTATATTCTTTGTACCTATGAGAAGGAAGAATAAAATGGACTTTAAGTTTACGTTATTTTATGTTTTATTTTACCAATTGCAAAACAAGTCAATCAATAAGTGGTTTTAAGTGATCTAAATATTTTTCCCAACAATCTCAGGTGTGGAGTATAGGCATTTTATTCGAATTAAAACCGATGTTCACGAATTTCGAAAAGTGTGCCTTCCATTAGCTCTTCTATAACATCCCGTGAAACATGGATTAGACTTCCAAAAGCACCCAGGAACCAGGTGTAACCATAACTGGGGCAAACAATGGCATTCCTGAACAACAATTCGAGACTTTTATGATTCAAAACCAAAGGGATGGCTTGCCAAGCAACAACACAGGCTATAGAATTTATGATATGAACCGTTTACTCAATTCTATGAGACAAATCATGACACAAAACTCTATATTAATGCAATCTATGGCTTAAAATGCACAGTTAACTCAAGTTCAAGCGCAAACCCAACGAAATTACAACGCTCGATTTTAGTCAGTTCATTCATACTTTGCCGGAGATGATCTTAATAAAAGTAAACAGTGGCTGGAATCTATCGAAGGAGCTGGCATACTTCAGTAGATATACAAAGCCAATTCTAAATCGGAAGTGGACTGCGCATGTGCAAGTTCAGCTATTCAATGAGTGTGAGAGAGACATCCCATGAGGTGAATTTTAAAAAAACTTTGACTTAAGTGTGGATCGAACCCGGAACCTACGCGTTCATAGCAATACATCTAACATAGTCTGCCATGATCTCTCATGCATACCGTTACCGTTTGGATGATGAGGCGGCGTAGCCAGAACATCGCGCGCACCGTACGCTCCTTGCTGTGAAATGTGACGTAGTCGAGAAAGATCCGTTTGGATGATAACAGCGGGAGCGCTGATATACCAGGTTGTTTAAAAGTAACTCTTTGGGTGCGTGACCATCGCGCGCGTACGCTTCTTGCTGTAAAATGTGACGTAGTCGAGAAAGATCCGTTTGGATGATAACAGCGGGAGCGCTGATATACCAGGTTGTTTGAAAGTAACTCTTTGGGTTAGTTTGTTACGTCAAACGTCACGTTGTTACGTCAAACATCACGTCAAACGTCACATCGTTATGTCAAACGTCACATCGTTATGTCAAACGTCACATCGTTATGTCAAACGACACGTCTCGTTAAACGATCATCAAACGGTTCTACGTATGTTCTCTTTCGTAATATGTCTTCAGAAGAGTACAGACGTCGAATTGAAGAATTTATTAATAGCATTGGTGAATTAAAGAAAGATATTGCTTTCTATAAAGATAAAAGTGAGGTTATGAAACAAATGGAGAATCTTAGTTTATCTGATAAGGTAGGACAGACGTGGAGCAGCCTTCGTATAAACTGGGTACCTCAAGAGATCCATCAGTTAGCTCGTAGACTGCCGCAAACTACTTATCCGTTAAGACGTATTCAACCTACACCATGTTCAACAGAACAGAAAAGGAAATAAAAAATGAAATTGATAATGTTTTTGCAATGTCATGTGTAATATTAGTGGCTGTATTTGTTTTAATTTTAAAAATTATTTTGAAAATTGTAAAACGAAAATTCCAATCTTCATGTAATATAAAAGTTGATGAATATACAGAGTGTTTCAATAAAACCCATGTTTTTTAGAAAAAACTTCATTTATAAAGGTAATACAGTATTTGAAAACCAGTGGCAGAGGCGTTGTACATTTCTTTCGGTACACGAATATACTCCAGTGGCGTGGCAGGGGTTTGGATCGTGGACAAAGTTTCCTGTTGCACACGGCGTACCATCAAATTTGCAAACATCAATAATGCGTGGAAAAATACCGAAAATGTGACATTTCTTATCCAGAAATTCGGCTTTTTGTTGACCTCGAACGTAAATGTAGTCTGCGGCATACAATAACTTGCTTTTCAATATTTCATTTAGTTTAGAATATTCTACATCTCCTGAAGAGTATCGAATACCATGCACATTCCTTTCCAAGTATGATGTAGTCGTCTTGTCTGCGTCGCTCAATGTGGAAAACGGTTGCGGTGGTAAAAATATGTAATGCGAACCTTTAAAGCCAATTTCTATGCTGAGTTCTTTGACAACGAAATGACCTTCTACAACAAAACCTTGGATGTCCACGAATGCTACTCTCATGTTGACGTCTGCTCGAACACTAACTCACAACATCTAGTTCAAGCTTTTAACAATTTCGGAGAAGGGGAAGTATTCCATTACGCAATCGTGAATTATGATGCAATAGACTTTGGTATTTTCGGGAAAGCCTATGTTTGCTTCAATGTCAAGTTTCACATCGACTGTGGACGCCTTCATACCTTCCTCCTGTTTTGAACAATCGATAACAAACAATGCTCGTTTCTTGAAAGAAGAATAATCCAGCAGGGGGCGCTTCTGTGTGGAGTTTGCGTAGTTGGGATAGAATTCAGTGTAGTTAAAATACGCCTCATTGTAGTCAGTTTTAGCGAAATCCAATTGCATTCTTTCATTGGGCCAATAGTCACCATTGAGTGATAGTCTTATACTTTGTACGTCGGCATTGTCAAATAAAGTCGGGTCAGCTGTACTCGAGTTACGTTTGTCGGTTTGAAAGAAAACAATAACAAAACGAGGTCTTTCAACTGAAGTGGATGTCTTGACAGCCCAAACTTCATGTCTTGCTCCTTTAGTAATTGAAGGTAATTCGTGTAACTCCCACTTCCTGAATGGAATAACTATAGGTTGATCTTTTTGAATGGATTTCATAAGATTCAATTTTATGTCGTCATTAGGAAAGATATGTTTAACTTTCAGCTCAACGCTTGTAATGTTAATTTTAGCTGTTGTAGGCGTTCCAGAGACATTCTTTTCAGTAATATATAAGCAATCATTATCGTTTCGTGCTCGAACTAGTCGTATTGTTTGACGTCCACATGTAATCATGGGATAATCGTTGAAAATGTTGAAAATATGTTTGAGAGGTATTAGAAGGTTGAAGGACTTGTCGCTTACATTCAAAATTGGATCTTTCGGGTAATTCCAGCCGGCTATAGCCATAGGATTGGAATCTTCTTGTTTATAACAGGTCATGGCACGTACGGTGCTTACTATTCCAGGATCTCGAACTGTTTCCATTTCCCTGGCACTTTCACTGTACGTACATGAATCGAATAGAAAGGCTCCAAAATTATTTGCTAATTTTACGTCACCAGCTCCGTGTACTTCGAGAGAACCCCTAATGCACAACAATGTTTCGCTTATCGCAAAAAACGAATCAACCTGATTAATGCTAAACTCCACAATGTCACTGCAATTGAATGATTTTATGAAGGGAGCATAGGTTCTATATTCGGCCTTTCGAATTGATTCATCAAACATCGGCTTACGATAGATATCAAACATTGGAGGCATGTCGTTTTGGCGTAGACGTTTTCCATACATGGTTGTCATTTTTCAATTTAAAACCCAGCGATTGCAAGACCAATTTGTTTGCGAACGAGAGCTGTTTCAGCTTTGGCGACTGCTCAGCTAATGAAGTTGGAAGTGCTGCAGATTGTCTTTTATGATTGATTATTAGACCCATCGCGCTCTAAGCTCCAACACCAACGTACTTAGTTCTCCACGAAAGTTTACGGGCTGACCGTCCTGGTCTAAAGCGATGACGGTGATATTGGTTATTTCACTTTGTGGTATAACAGGTAAATAGAGTAAATTATGAGGAATTTCGTCTATTGAATATCCCGGATCCACTTGTATGACGAATTCGTATATAGTATGAGCAGGTCTGTTTGCATCGAAGGCTCCAGTGGTAATGTTACAATCGAAGCGAATACTAGATACTTTAATGATTTTGACGGGGAGATCTGAAGAGTGCAATTTGTTGGCTTCGAGTATTTTCGGTGAAAATCCCAAGATTCTTCCAAGACTATTGGTCTCCTTGAGGGAAATTTTGTATTTACTGGAAATTTCACATTTTAACGTATTGTGATTGGGTTTTAGTGAAAATATATCCTCTGGTCTAGTTAGATTGCCTGCACCCAATTTATCTCGGATAAACGCTTCAAGATCGGCAATTTCGTAACATCCTGTGGGAAAATCAAAACTTTGGACCTTGCCCTTGGTATCGTAGTAGTAAAACTTACAATTTTCAATGTTCGGTATACTGTGATAAGAATGAAAAGATCGTAGAGCTATTTCGTATTCCTTCTTCGGATCGAGCTCAATAGGCGTAGGAGGTTGGAAGGTGAACACGTGATTGGTGCTGTTAACTCTCAGCAACTGCGACATGATGACTAATGAAAAACGAATAATGTTTGAATTTAAATATCATTTTTATTTTTTCAATGTTTGATTACAAAGGAAACAAGTAGCTTGCGAACTCGGAGGACCGTCACAATGCGTCGTCCAATCAGGTCGGTTGTAATGGATGAAACAAGGTAGTCGTATTTGTAGTTCAAAATTTGCTCGATATTCATTGGGAAGTTTATGCCACATATCCAACAATTCCCAAGGTCTTACACGCTTTATTAGATGTTCAATGGGAAAGTGCTTTAGTTCTTCGGCAGTAAAACTACTCAAAGCTTTTCCATGGTAGATGTGTTGTAGTAATAGTTCCATCATTGTTGCAGAAATTTCAAACACAAATGGCCGCAATTGATTTGATCGTAGTTTTGATATTGTGTATTGTTGTAGAAAATTCGCGCACTTTTTCCGAGATATTTAACAACTTCTTTCGGCGGCTTCAAGTTACCAAATGAATCAAAATACTCTACATTGTTGTTTATCTTTCGGTAAGCTACCCAATGACTTCCGCTATTCTCAGAGATGTCCAAATTAACAACTGCGCATTCTCGTTTTCGGGGTCCGTCTTTGGGGAGAGTGTCTCGCATGAAAACTCCTCGAAAATGCGGTATTTTAAGCGATTTTGCGTAATGTGTTATGTCAAAGTCGGTTAATGCGTGATTGGGTAGCTTTATCGGTTTTTTTGTTTTTTCAAGTACAATCCAAAACCGCCTTTCGGGTACTTTTTCAGGTACAGACCAGATCCTACACGTTCCATAGCCTTATTATGACGTACATCTTCTTCCAATTTCTTTTGCGCATGCTTTGCGTCAATGACGGTTTTTGCAATCCCAGCAGCACCACCTGACAGCGCTCCCAGTGCCGAAAGGCCCGCAAACAAAGGGATAAGTGGTAGGAAACCTCCGGATTTCGCTACAGGTATCACTCGAGGAACCTCGACTTCTTTTTTCCCACCAAATTCTTTAATAAGTGCTTTGGCTGCTCGTAAGGCAAACGTTGCAGTGTCTTTCAAAGATGCCCCTTTTTTCATGTTCTTTCCCACTTTTAGAATGACATCTCGATGCAAGGAACGACGTTTGCGACGACAGCCCATCCCCAATTTTCTTTTCACCTTCATTCCACCTGTTACAAGTAATGCAGCAGTTTTCTCTCCCAGTGAAGCGTCTTTTGATTTGACGCGTGCCCAAGCTTTATCTTCAAGTATCTGATCGGCTTTGTGTCGTTCTTCGAGAGATTTATTCTTCCAGTAAGAAATATCGTGTTGTTTACAAGCAGCGTCCAAGGGGTTTATGCCCGGATCTCCACGATCAAGACGTTTTTCCAATTTTGTACCGGCTAAAAATAAAACAATTAATTTTTCACAAAAAGGGTGGGGGCAGTTTACTTACGTCCACAGTACTGATAGTTAGGTAAGTGAAGTTCAATAGGTAGTTTATTGATGAGAGAATTTAAGAGACCTTCTCCTTCAAACACCAACATTAAGACTGATACGCGTAATTGGTGACATCTATATTTAAAGAGTATTACTACGAAAAACAGCACACACGATGAAGATAATTCAACAAGATCAGACGATTCCCATTGAAAATCTGGATTTCACCTCAACGCCATCGATCGGCAAACATGGTAAATTGTTACCAAATTCTTTCCGTGCCATTATATGTGGTCCCAGTGGGTGTGGTAAGACGAATGCCATGCTAGCGCTCCTATTCAATCCAAATGGCGCGAAATTCAAAAATGTTTATGTCTATTCAAAATCGTTATTCCAACCAAAGTACCAATTGCTGCAAGAAGTTATAGCACAAGTCAAGGGCGTTGGCTATTTCCCATTTAAAGACAACGAGGAAATTATAAGTCCAGATAAAGCTCGACCAAATTCTGTCTTTTTATTCGATGACGTTGCATGTGACGGTCAGCAGAAAATTCGTGAATACTACTCCATGTGTAGACATAAAGATATTGATGCTGCATATCTTTGTCAAACATACTCAAAAATACCGAAACAGCTTATTCGCGACAACTGTAATGTGATTGTGTTATTCAAGCAGGATGAGGTGAACTTGAAACATATATTTGATGAGCACGTATCTCCTGACATGACATTTGACGTATTTAAAAATATGTGTTCAAAGTGTTGGTGTGATCGCTATGGTACATTGGTAATTATGAAAGATTTCGCCCTCAATGATGGAAGGTATCGCAAAGGATTCGATAAATATATAAAATTGTAAGTTGCTTCTTCAGTCCACACCAATATGTCTGACGATAAGGTTGCTATTGCATTGCGCAAGAAAAAAGTATCTGAACTTGCTAGATCAATTCGAAAAAAATACTTGGCATTGAAATTGGGTAAATCAGAGCAAGATGAGTCTCTTAATAAACTATTCAAGCCGATATCTAAACCACTCGAAGAAATTGTACAATCCTCAAAGACATTACAAAAAACGATTACAAATTTGAATCCAAAAGAGGAAATAAAGAAGGAAGAACCTGATGATGATGATGTGTTTACACCTTTTCTCGAAACGGAACCGATAGCCGAAACCGATGAATCAGGCAATATTACACGTTCTGAATCTCCAGAAGAGATGCGCCCCGAAATTTCTCAGGAAGCTTTCGAAGAATATTTGGATCAATATCCTGCCATCAGTCATCAGTTCATTGAAGATTACTTCCAAAAAGATGATAAAATTGATAAAAATTATGGACCGATATACAACGATGAAATCGGTTGGTCATTAGGCAAACGTCGAATTGCGTTTGATGGAAAAACCGGTAATATAAACATACTACCTGAGAAAAACGAAGTAGGAAAATATATAATTGGAACACCAGGCTTGTATGAGCTTCTATTTTACCAAGATCCCAGTTACAATGATCAAGATTTACAGAACTATAAAAATCTTTTGACAACAACTAAAGTTCATTTAGACACATTAAATCGTCTTAAGGGGTCAAGTACTGATAAATATCACTACATCATAAAACCTTTATTCCAAACAAAATCTCTAACGACGACTAGATCGTCGCAGGTATTGACTCGTCTAAAATCAATTCCTTTTGCAAAAGGAAAAGGTATCGATCGTTTAAGATATAATGATAAACCTATGGAGTATATTTATTGGGATGATGTGAATGAATTGGTAGATCGTTTGAAGTTGTTGATTGCTTCAAAAGAGGCAGGTAATACGTCACACGACAACGAAATAGTAGCAATTATCAATGAACTCAAGGAAGCTGATATAATAGAATAATACAAGTTGAAACTTGTTCATTTCAATTATGCCAGTCGATAAATTCGGACATAGGCATCAAACGCCCTATGCGCGTATACCAGCGAAAATTACGTTTCCTCATACTCAGGACGGTAATATTGATATTGAAAATGTGAAAATTTGTAATGTTAAGGAACCGACAACAAATAGTGATGCTGCAACAAAAAAATATGTCGATGTGCAATTGAATGGCCTACGTGCTATCAACTCACCATTAATTCAAGCACATGGTACCGTGCTGCAGCAACAAGAACGTGATATAAAGGATTTAGCTGTGGGATTCAACGAGATAAGAGATGAACTTCATAAGACGAAAATCCCTATATTACAGACACACATTACTAACTTACAAAATAAAACTAACGAAATTGATACATTTATTTCGCGAAATCCCCCTGTAGCAGCTAGGGATATGGCTACGAAGAAATACGTTGACGATTCAATTGTGGCAGCCAAAATATTTATTCGAAAAGAATTCACTGCTTCTATTAACATGTGTGTTGAAAGCATACGCGAGTTACAAAAAGACATTACAGAGAATATCAGATCCGTATCTGATATGAAAACTAAAGTTTCGGGCATTGTAGACAATATTAAGGTTATGAATACGAATACACATAACCACATTCGCAGTCTGGAGCTGAAGCTAGCCGGTAATACATCATAATATGCACACCAAGGAAAAGATTCAACTCGTAAACGAGCTTCACAAACCTATTCGGAAAAAATTCCCTCGCAGACGCACTATTATTAAGGGCCTTGACGATCTTTGGCAAATGGATCTTGCGGAGATGAGGAATTTTGCATCACAAAATAGGAATCATAAAATGATACTGGTCGTCATTGATTGTTTTTCAAAGTTTGTGTGGACACGCCCATTAAAGACGAAGACCGGAGAGGAGATTACTCGAGCATTCTCGGACATTCTCGCTCACACTAGACGAATACCAAAAAATCTGCAATCTGATCAGGGAAAGGAATTTTACAACAGCAAATTTAAAAATTTAATGGGAAAACACAACATAAATCATTACAGCGTATTTAGCACAATGAAAGCTTCTATGGCAGAGCGTGTAATAAGAACTTTGAAATCGAAACTCTACAAGTATTTCAGTTTAAATGGCACCTACAAATGGATTGATATTCTGCCTGAAATCACTCAAAACTATAACGATACAAAACATTCCACAACAAAATATAAGCCTTCTCAAGTCAACAAATCCAACGAAAAATCTATTTTGAATAACACCTATAGTCATTTAAAGATAGCCGGTCCACGAAAATTTAAAGTTGGTGACATTGTGCGCATATCCAAGGCAAAACATGTCTTTGAAAAAGGATATACACCCAATTGGACTACAGAACTATTCAAAATCATCAAAGTTAAAATTACCAATCCTGCTACGTATTTACTTGAAGACATGCAAGGAACACCAATCAGCGGCTGCTTCTATGATGAAGAACTACAGAAAACATCGAATCCGGACGTTTACTTGGTGGAAAAAGTTCTTAGACGTAAAGGCAAGAAACTGCTCGTGAAATGGTTGGGCTTAGACCAAAAACATAACAGCTGGATTAATGGAGCTGATGTTTTATGACGTAAAAGGCCACACACACACACACAAGCTATAAATTGGAATCATTTCAGATCTCAAATTCAGTTAGCAACATGAGTTATCAAGGTGTCACTAGTGATTACGACAGTAGTAGTAGTGATAATAACTATACTGCAGAGCTGGATAGAATTTTGAAAAACTATGAGTTTGCTGCAAAGTCTGAAAATGTGTACCTGCTTTCAACACAATATTCAATTTCCGGTTATGAAGTGAAATGTGGAATTAGTCCAGCAAGATCATTTACGCCTGCTGTTATTCTATCCCAACAGCTAAAGTGCAGCAAAATATCTTTCAACATTTACGAATGGTATACCTTTATTTCGATAATGACGCAACAGATGAATGCTTTCTTTCATGCCACAGACGACGCCGACAAGTTCCAACCTGATTCGTTTTCATGTGGAGAGTACTGCATCATTACTCCATCAAATTACGACGGGTGTAAGTTGATTTTCATCAAGAAATATGGAGTTGAATATTATATGGATGAAGAAGAAGTCTCCCAGATTTTAGAACTAAATAATTTGATTTTACAACGTATAGCTATGTTGGAAAATTTGAATTTTTCTCAATATTATTATAATGTTTTGGATTTCTGTAAAAATGTCGCCTCTGAAAATTTAAATCCTCAACAAATTTTATATACATTTTGTTCTATTACACCTAATGATATGTTAAACAATGCTCTTAGAGAGTTTGTATACTTTTGTAAACTTACAGTTATCAATGATTTAAATAAATAGTTATATTATTGACATGTGTTTTCTTGAACCAAAAATACACAAATCAAACCCATCATTTTTTTCTTGAGGAGTTTCTCATGTAACCTAACTCCTTCAATAGGTGGATAGCAAATAAAACAACCTATTGAGATAATATTTTATTTTAAACAAAATTAAAAGTAACTAAATTTAAAGCAATACATATAAATTCTAAGCAATACATATATAAATTTAAGCAATACACAAAAAGAGAGAGAGAGGAGAGTAATTTAATTTTGAAATAATATTTTAAACAAAATTAAATGTGATGTAAATTCAAAGCAATACATATATAAATTCAAAGCAATACATATATAAATTTGAAGCAATACATCGAGAGAAGCTCCCATGAATCTGAATGAATCAATAAATCGTAATTTTATATCATTTTCATCGGAATACAGGGTAAAAGAAATATATTTTTCTTTATTAATGGGAAGTACGCTCAAACGGCCTCGTTTACAAAGGTCAACAATCATGAAATTACTATCGTATCCACTCAAGTTATGAAATACAACAGGAACAACAAATAATTTTTTGAAGTTTAGGTTGCATGCTTCATGTGCAAATCCTCTAAACTGTCCTGTGAAATGATCGTGATCTCTAACGATTTTGTCTTTACAAGCGAAGTCTTTTTCACATATATGACAGCTTTGTGCATTACGCAGATCAAGCTTCCCAGTCATAGGTATAATCGTTTTTATTTTTGAATTTACAAGTCTAGACACATCAGTCATTTCATTCGCAAACCAATCCATACAGTCCGATCCTCGGTAGCTTTTAAAATAAGAAAGACTATTATCATATGAACACTTTACGTAGTAGCCTGCACTATATGGCACATGTTTTTGATATTTAGTTGTTTTTGTTATTTTATGAGCTATATTTGTAGCAACATTTTCCAATTGGCATTCAAAATCAGCATAAATTATAAATGGCGTAGTTTGTTTATATGTGAAATTCCTAAATTGAACGTGCTCATATTTAGGTGGAGACATTTTACATTTATTCAAATCAGAACAAAGTTCTTCATGCTCAGCTAATTTATCTGAGCTTGTATAATAATTTAAACAGCGGTCGCAAATGAATTTTTTATGGCCATTTTTGGTAAGTTGATAATTAAGTAGTCGAGACATATCTTTGATCCAAACATAATGAAATCTGATTTCAGAGTTGTCGTCATCATCTGCAGGCGGAGCCTCATAATCGTTCAGTCTCGGATAGTATTTATTTTGAATAAGCAGCAAATTTACGTGTTTTTCACGTTTATTTGCGGTAAGTCTAGCTGGTGATACTACGTAAGTAGTTTTTTCTTTAACTAAATTCAATTCTAATGCATACACGTTAACTGAAATATCATTCGCTTTTTCAAATCTAGAAATATTTTGTAGTGATATTGGAGCTTCTAAGTTTTCAGTTTGCAAAACTGTGCTAAAATGAGGATATGACTTGGTTCGGTTAGAGTGTGATTCAGAGGGATATAAACAGCTAACAATAGCCCAATAGAAACAATTCTGGTCATAGTTTTCCACATTTATACAAGCACGCTTTATCTGGATTTCCTTAGGTAATTTGATAAAGGATGAGCCATTACCCATTTGCAGTTTATTTACGTTAACCTCCAATGAGATTACTCGGGATAAAGCAGCCCCAGAATCTCTTTCTTGAAAATTGGATAATTTTGTGAAAATTTTATCTTTAACATTATCATCAAACCAACTACGTAAATCGGTAGACTGATCTATAGCAACATTTTTGGTGGTCATATAATATAAATCTAGTGTTTCCTCATCCCCAGACTTTTTGATAAATTCCCCACAAAAAGCAGTATTTACTTTCATAAACTTGAATGAAGTTAGACATGATGCAATTTTTTCTTTGAAAATGACATATGCATCATCCAAAAATTTTCCTAAGTCCTTATGATATAAATTTACAATGATTCCCGTTTTAATTCTGCTAGCAAAACTCGATGCAATATTTTCCCATTTAACCCTACTACGTAGTCTAGAATTTAAACCTAACCCTATGTGTCTATTTAAAATTAGTTTGCGAAAATGTTTGAAATGACCAATATTTGCTTGCAGTTTTCGTCTAGTTCCGACGCATAAACTGACGTCTTTTATACGCCTACTGCAAGCCTTAATGTATTTATTCAACCGTTTTAACCACAGTTCTGCATCTCTTACAGTGAATTTATCAAAAACAATTTTACGTACTTTTCTAATAGCTACCAGCAAATCATCAGACTGTTTAATTATGTTTGACATGGCTTTGAAAATTGAAAAATTCACTCACCCTATCTATTTCTTGTATCTCCTAGTTCTCAATGATCTCGAATGATATCAAGGGGCTGTCTTAGTCTATAGTTCCTCAATTTCAAATGATGCTAGCCGTTGATTGTCTCCAACATCCACTAATCCCTTGAATATAATTCCGTATTTTCCCCTTTCAAATTCTTCAATAACAGGTTTGTAGACACTTGTGACTCTTTGCGGTAAAAACACTACTTCTGTATCTAAATCCAATAAAACTGATTCTCCGAATTTGGAATTGACTATGTTTGCCTTCTTTATTACCCTCAGAGTATTCAAAGGTAGATCTTGTATTTTTGTAATTGGTTTTCTCTCTGTAATTAGAGACGTTGCGTTATTTTTTTAAAATCCGTCTGAAAACAGAAAGCCTGTCACCCACAAAAAAATTTTTAATCGATTCAACCAAATTTCTACATCTCTATCCGTTATCTTATCAAACAATATTCATGGTACTCACCTCTCTCTCTCTCTCTCTCTCTCTGTCGTAGTCTATAGTTTCTCAATTTCAAATGACGCTAGCCGTTGATTTTTTCCAACATCCACTAATCCCTTGAATATAATTCCATATTTTTCCCTTTCAAATTCCTCAATAACAGGTTTGTAGACACTTGTGACTCTTTGCGGTAAAAACACTACTTCTACATCTAAATCCAATAAAACAGATTCTCCGAATTTGGAATTAACTATTTTCGCCTTCTTTATAGCCCTCAGAGTATTCAATGGTAGATCTTGTATTTTTGTAATTGGTTTTCTCTCTGTAATTAGAGATGCTTCGTTAATTTTTTTTAAATCCATCTGAAAATAGAGAGAGCGCGTCACCCACAAAAAAAAAAAAAACTGGTAAAATAAATACTTACATTTTTTGTTAACACACAATTTTCACAATAAACTATTTGTTCTTTAGCTGGTTTGCTTGCTGGCGGTGGAAGATTATAGACTGACTCCAACACAATGCAACATCTTATTTATACTCACGTCACTATCTCCATAGAATGTTCTAGAAAAAATATTTTATTTGCGAAAATTTTTGTTTTCCTGTCTAGGTCAACCGCACGATAAGAATTTCCTGTTAATGTGGTTCGTATGGTCTGCGAATATTCTAATCAATTTTCACTATTTCCTGTACATGTGGTCATTATATTCTTATCAATTTCCTACGTATAGGCCGTTATCAAAAGAAAAAATTATTATCTCCTATGTTTTTATTAATAGGTAAAACCTTGAGATTGGGAATTTTCATAAAAATAATTTTTTAATTATTCACAGAGTTTATTTAAAATATACATCATTGATAAAAAGAAATTATTTTTGTTAATAAAGTTTTGAGATGATTTAAAAGGCCTCCATTTGGACATGGAATATCGAACACGTTCCAATTAAAGGGTCCGGCTGCAACTAGTCGTTTGGTAAACTCATTATATTTGTAGTATGTGGTGTTTTTGAAAAAGTACATGTGTCCGTCAATGTACTGGAATGCACCTGTAACATCTGTGGGTAGTCCGGGGAAAATATCTTTTATTTGTCCTCTATTCTGGACAGTTTTCAAGTTCTTATCAAATTCAATATAATTACTGTTATTATAAAATACATATATTTTCCCATGATTGCTTTGAAACATTGTGTTTATTTGGGAATTTTTAGGTATAATTAAATTATTTTCGTCAAGTATTTCTAGAGCGGGAAAATCTGCTACATAGTATTTACGGCTATTGACTGCTATTAAATTATCTGAAGAACTTTGAAAAATTTGAATTACATGTCCCACTTCTTCGGGTAAATAATCATCGAGTATTTCTGGTTGCGGGGGAATAAGTTTCGAGTTCAAATCAATTTTCCAAAGGGAATTTCCATGATTAATATATAAATGGTAATTTTCAAATTCACCAGCCATGGCAATGAACATATACTCCGGTGTTATGTCGCATAAATTTTTATCCGGTTCATTTGGTTGATGTCCAAGTGTCTTTGTAGTCGGTGGTGGTGGTGGTGGACGAGATGTGGGTTTGAAAGGATTATTTACATATGTATTGATTGGTCCATAAAGAGCTTCAAGAGCCATTTTATCATCCTCATCCAATTTAGGAGCAATGTTGAATTGATACCATGGATACATTATTGCTGTCTCAATATCACTGTGACCAATTCCTAGGATATGCCCGATTTCATGAATTAATACCATAAGTAGACTAGTCTGATCTTCTGAACTTGATCCATCCAAACTTAAATCCCAATTCTCGTCACCATCAATATGAAGCTCTGTACAACTGTTGCCTTTTGGGAAATAAGCATGTGCCAACACCTTTCCGGGACCATCAAATGTACTGGGGCACTCACCTCTACCTTGGCAATCTGCTCGAAAATAGTGCTTTCCCTGTACAACTGTAATAGTTATATCGGGAGCATGAGGCCGTGTTTTGTGTATTAATTCAAATTTAAACTTTGAACTGTTACTCCACACTTCAAAAGCCTTTTTGGTTACTTCAAAATATTTTGGAGTTGCCTGAGGGAAATACCATTTCAAATCAAATTTTGACCATTTTGATTGAACTCTAAAAGAATTATGATCGTCGGAGGCTGCTTCACTTACATTACATCTTGGTCTATTTAAAAGTTGAATTGTATTTTCATCTAATTCTCCCGTTGCAGGGATATTATATCTTTCTTGAAAACTCAACAAATAATCCTCAAGTTTAGTCAAATCATTTTCTTTTGCGTACCCGAACCGTTGTAAATACTTCATAGCATACTGTTGGTCGATAACGCATAGTGCTGGACATAGTACTGTAGCAAATATAATGATTAACATGATCTTCACTCTTCTGCTACCCTCAAAAAACTAATTCCCAATCACATCAATAACGGTATATATAATTTTTGAAACTCAAAGAGTTACTTTTAACCAACCTGGTATATCAGCGCTCCCGCTGTTATCATCCAAACGGATCTTTCTCGACTACGTCACATTTTACAGCAAGGAGCGTACGGTGCGCGCGATGTTCTGGCTACGCCGCCTCATCATCCAAACGGTAACGGTATGCATGAGAGATCATGGCAGACTATGTTAGATGTATTGCTATGAACGCGTAGGTTCCGGGTTCGATCCACACTCAAGTCAAAGTTTTTTTAAAATTCGCCTCATGTCTCTCTCTCACACTCATTGACTAGCTGAACTTGCACATGCGCAGTCCACTTCCTGGTCCAGTAATGGCTTAGTATATCTACTCCCATTTTCTAAATTTATGTTGAGTGCTTCAATTGCTGCTTTTACTTCTTCATTTACTACAGGCAATTCATCTCCCATTGAGGTAGCAATTTTATGTAGAATAGCTGTTGCTACTACTATTTTCTCTACTTTGCTAACATGGACTTTTATGCCCAGTGACAATATTGGAAATCTTCTTTTTTAAAACTCCGAAACATCTCTCAATAGGATTTCTGGTTCGTATCTGTGCCTCATTATATAACTGTTGTGCATTTGTTTTTGGTTGGGGTACAGGTGTCAATAAATAGGGCCTAATAGGATAATCCAAAACACCAAGAATTACATTATCACTAAATCTACCTAGTTCAAATTCCCGCCCAATTCTTGAATTATTAAATATGGTTGCATCAGCTGCTGAGCCAGGCCAACGACAGACGATATTTCTTATTAATAAATCGGCATCACAAATTGCTTGGATATTCATAGAAAAGAAGCCTTTTCGATTTCTATAAATCTCAGCATCAGGACCACCTGGGCTTTAAAAATAAGTTCAATGACACACTTGTAAGGAGTTAAGCACCTGGTTTCATTTCTACAAGAAATAATGTGCATATAGCTCCCTTCATTATTTACTAAAAAAATTGTACTTAACTTGAATTTTTAAATGTGTGCAGTCTATGGCTCCAATACACCTAGGAAATGGCTTATACTATAAAGACCTTGACACTTGTAAATTTACAAGTCCATTAAAATCTTCGTCATCACTAAAAATCAGTATATCGAGATATTCCATTATATTTGGTAAAAATAAAAAAATTACAGAATCCACTGACTGTGAAACAAAGTTTTGAGGTTAGAAAACTAGGATTATTATTTTAACCACTCATTTTTTGGCAGTTAACAAACCCGTTGGCAAAACTCTGGTTACCCACTAATCCAGTCTGGTGCAACACCCACTTTGTTTAAACCATTAGTTATGTTTTAAACAATGCTGGTACAACTCGCCCAAAGAGAGAAAAATGATATCCTAAAGCAGATTGCCGTAAACAGCAAGAAATAGTTTTCTTTTGTATATAGTAGTAGTTTAGTAATGTAAATTTGTTTTTTAGTATATGGTGTTATTATTAGTTTATAATGGTATTAAAGTTGTATTGATAAAATAATTTGAAGAAGAACTTGATGAAGCGATCATTTCGCTTTAATTAAAAAAAAACATCATAACATATACAAGCACAGAAATGCCCACTTTTTCCCCTCAATTTTTTCCGCTATCTGTTTCCAGACATTTTTGATAATTAGATCTTTATATTTTTCACTTGAGCATCATAAAGGCATTTTTGAAAGGATAGTAATTCAATTAAAAACATCTCGTCAACCCAGCTCCATTTTTCACCACTTATGTTGACGGCTCGTAAATGCACAATCGCCTGCGTTCTCGCCGTCTGACTGGTCTTCGAAGAAGTCGTAGCGTTTTGACGTTGCATTCAAACGCAGGCGCTAGATATCGACGCACTAGTAAAACCACAAGCACGTGGTACCATATGAACAGTCCCTGCGATGAAAGAAGATCTTTTCAGGAATTAACGGCAGTCGTTTGATCCAGTTTGATCTGTGCGTTTGATGTTATAGTTGGTGTCATCTTTGGTTTTGACGTTTTGATAAGTTTTTTTCTTCCGAGCCATTAGTAGTTTAAATATGAGCGGAGAAAAACGATCTCGTGTAATGAACACGTGAAAAATCATTCTTATTAGATATTATTAGCAAGTATAAGAATGTAATAGAAAATAAACAAAGCGATGCGGTATCCTGGAAAGATAAGCAGTTGACGTGGGACAAGATATGCAATCAATTTAATGCCATACTTCCGGAAAACGCATACCGCACGAAGGAATCGTTAAAAAAATTCTATGAAAACGTTTAAAAAAAGTGAGGAATGACGTAGCTGATGAAAAATTGGAAATCTGTAAAGCGGGTGGAGGTATTATTAAAAAGATAAATGACCTAGTTTATGAACGAGCCCTGGATTTAATGAATCAAAAAACAGTCACATGACTACTAAATCCTTTCGACGGGGACAGTGAAGTAGTTATTTTCATTTGAAAAGATATTGAAAGCATTTTTAATAAATTCCTTATTTTTTAGAATATGGTATGTAGTACAATCCAAAGTGTGCCCAGTACATCAACATCAAGGTTTGGAGAAACACCTATAAGGATGAGACCTGAAATTGAACATTTCTCTGATAAACAGAATATTGAATTTATTTATGATATGAACAATAATTCACATCAATCTACCCTACCTCAATGGTAAGATTATAATTGTGGGTAAATTTTTTTTAGTCTGAACTACCTATGGGAGTAATCATATTTTTTTATTATTATTTCATTGTAGTGTCAAGAAACTAGTCACTGTGATGAGAAAGAGAATGCAGTTTAAGAAAAAGTACATGAAGATTGGGGTAATGTGACACCAGGAACCCTTTCAAGGAAACCAACAGCACCAGTATTAGCAAATATTAATCGGTGGTCTAACAGAAGAAGACCTGCATGAAAAAGTTTGTCTTCATCAAAACTTACAGAGGAATATTCGAAGCTGGGAGCACAGAAAAACGAGATTTGGAGTTTTGAAAAAGAGACCAAAATTATTGAACGGCAGCAAAAACAGGAAGTATTTGAATTACAAAAGAAAAATTTATTATTGGACAATGAGCTGAAAGAGCTACAAATAAAATAAATGAAATATGAAATGACACTGTGAATTGAAATTTTCTCAAATCACGTTTAAATATAAATATTGATTGGTACATAATAAAATATTCATTACACAAGTTACATTTTAATAGAACAATTGTACTATTCATTTTACAGCCGTCAACTAGAACACGGATAGTGCAAATTCAACAAGTCTCGAGGATAATCAAAGTTTATAAATAAGATAGGAGAACAATTAATATTCATTCTGGCATAAATCATAGCTGTAACTGTTTCTCTTTTCTTCAATTAAGTTTTACACTTAGTATATAAGTTTCACTGTATAATTAATATTCATTATAATTTGTTTTTAAAAAAGCAAGTTTCGAATATTAAAATATAATTGGCGCAGTCAGTAGGATCGCGAAAGAGTCCTTTTGGTGGAAACTCGTCGTTTTCAAACGTTTGTACGCGATTTGAACTTTAATACAGAGGGAAATTCAAAAATAAGTGAAAATCCGGAAGAAACAATTTCCTGACGGACAGCAATTGCAGCTCAGCCTTCAGTAAACAAGAAACATTCCTGGACGACAGCAGTTGAAGCTCCTCATCCAGAATTCAAAGTCTCTACAGTCTACTGGACATGAAATTGATCATCACCCTTTTTCTTTAAGTGATATATTCGCAGAGTTTTTAGCAACTTCAATTGAAAATTTGAATTTAAGTGATAATATTTCTAATTTTAATAGTATTAATAAAGAAAGCAACAATACAATGGCAGTCCCACAATTTGAAGTTAAGACGCTTTGTATTTTACCTTCTTTCGATGGAAAACCTAGTGAATTATATGATTTTATTAAAGTAGCTACAACATTATTAAATCAGTTCTATGATACAACAGCCGGTTATGAAAATTGCATTCAAAATATGTTGTTATTACACGGTATAGTTTCAAAAATTATTGGCAAAGCCAAATAAGTTATTTCAATTTATGGTTATAATGATTGGGTTGATTTAAAAACAATGTTAATAGAAAACTTTGGTGATCAAAGAGATGAAAACTCATTGACACGAGATTTAGTTTATTTAAGACAAAATTTCAATGAACATCCGCAACAATTTTATCAAAGATGTTTAGAAATTTTAAATATAAAATGTAATTATATAGATCTTCATAATCATGATCGTCATATAATAGAAAATGAAAAACAATGTTTTCAACAACAGGCTTTAACTACTTTTCTAGCAGGTTTAAAAGAACCCTTAGGTTCTACAATTAGAGCTATAAGACCCCCTTCTTTAGCAATCGCTTTACAATATATACAAGAAGAGAATAATATCCGCTATTTATAAAGAGGTAGTAATTCACATAATTCACCCCCACATCAATCTTCGTCTAATAAAAGACATCAGTTTCCTACGAGACAATCAACAGAGACCATTTCCTCAATTAACGTGAATCCTAGACAACTATCCCCTCAACGATATTTTACAAATCAACAAGTTTTTGGTAAACCCCAAAATGTTTGGACAAATAAGAATTCAGCTCAACCAAGACCCGCACAAAATCCTAAACCAACTCCTATGAGTATTTCAAGTACTCTTCCCACTCCACGACACCCTCCTTTAAGTTTTAATAGACAAATACCTCAGAGACAATCTCCTCAAAGAGCTTGTACCTCTGAAGAACTTTTCAATTTTGACCAAGATAAGCAACAATTATTCCGGTTTTATATGTAAATTTGTAGTACGGTTATTTCTCAACGTAAAAATATAATTCTTGTCCATACGAGATCAGAAAAATAGCCCGGTTTAAATATAATATTTAATTCTTCCGCGATATTAGTTTTTACAAGGGTTGTATCACCTCCGCGCGTCGTTAAAACTCTGAAGGCTCTATAGTAGGCCAGCCCCCACGCCGAATAATACACCGACGTATACTTTACTGGTAGCACTAAAAGGCATACCACCGAAACGAAAGGCAGAGTTGGTCCGCCGACATAGCAGAAGAACACCACGCCGTCTATAGAGCAGCCGAGAACCGAACCAGAGTAAGTTTCGCAATATTTTTACTAAGTCCGTTGTAGGGTTTCTGTGCTAGTCCGACTGAAACTGGGTGGAAGAAGCTCAGTATATAAGTATTTGTTTTAGGAGCTGTAAGTCAGTTTTGTCCGTGACCCGAAGACCGCAACACATATTCCGAGGTGAGTTTTGCTTAGAACTTGGGTACTGTTCTCAACGTGGCCTTTTTTAAGGTCATTTTTAGGTTAACCCTTTTTTAAGGATAGGCATAGAAGAGTCGTTCTTTGCTTTGTGTGTTGCCTAATACACTACAGTCGTGTTAGGGCCTTCAGCCACCCGTTGATATACCGAGAGAAAGGAAACTGCTACTGGGGGCGCTGAGTTTTCACATCTCAGTAGTAGTCGCGAAACTGCCATTGATGGCGCTGAGTTTTCACATCTCAGTGGTAGTCGTTGATGTATACTGCCCACGTTTAATAAAATCAATTATAATACTCGTAAAAACATTACTTTATTTTTAGAACCAAAAATACACGTGGCCTTTTTTAAGGTCATTTTTAGGTTAACCCTTTTTTAAGGATAGGCATAGAAGAGTCGTTCTTTGCTTTGTGTGTTGCCTAATACACTACAAATACCTCCGTCACAAATTGAAACGTGCCGGCGGTTTAATTACCCTTCTAGGCCTTTCCGATAACGTTACAAATTTATCGAGACATTGATCAGCCCGTTCAGTTATGATTAACTCATCGCTAGTATCCGCATTTGTATCAACCTCTTTCTCTTCAAATTCGTTTCTATCTTTTTCTCCACTCTTGTTTTCACTGACCCGCACATCACTATCACTAACCTTAGGAAAAGAAATTGTACTATCAGGTAAATTACAATCACTTGGCATATTATTGGTTGGTGGAATATCAAATTCCTGTGAATCACACCCCTTGTCTCTCAAGATTTGATCCAGGTGTCTTTTCCAAATCAAATTTTCACCTTTTATTTTACAAAGATAAGTGCGCTGGCCTAAAACCTCATCAATCTCAGCTTTAACCCAGGCTTTTCGATTTGTATTTCGATAATCTCTACAAAGGACATTGTCTTTAATTTTAAACGTCTCATCTCTTTTCTGTTTAGAAAATTTAACATTTGGAGTTTGATTCACATTACATGATGCTAATAAATCTAATCTATTTCTCATCTTATGCTTAAATACTAGGTTAGAAGGCGGAACTCCTGTACTGCAGTGAATTGAATTTCGATAATGAAATAGAAATCTGTTCATAATTGTTTCTAATGAAACTGCTGTATTTCGTTCATCCTTCAACCCTTTATTAATACCATTTTTAAATGACCTAACAAAATTTTCGGCAAAACCGTTAGTCGCGGGGTGATATGGTGGCGATGTTGAATGTTTTATGCCATTATTAGCTAAGAAATTTGAAAATTCCCCGGACGAGAATTGGGGTCCATTATCTGTTACCACAACCTTTGCTAAACCAAACCGCGCAAAACATTCCCTAAATCTCTCAATCGTGCTGTTTGCATCGCAACTTTTCATAATAAAGGCTTCTGGCCATTTTGTAAAAGTATCAATTATAACTAAAAACAGTTTACCTCTTATCAGTCCCAAAAAATCGGCATGTATCCGCTCAAACATATAGGATCCCCTTTCGCAAGTAATAATTTTAGATTTTGGTGGTTCTGACCTATAACTTGCACAAACACTGCAATTATTCACAAAATATTCTATATCTTTGTCTAACGACGGCCACCAAAAATAGGCTCTTGCATTGGTTTTCATTTCAACTATTCCTTCATGTGTATTATGCAACTCTAATAATAACTGTGCTCGCAATTTCACCGGAATTATAACCCTGAAACCCCACATAATAACTTCGTTTTCAATTGATAATTCATCCTTTCTACATGCAAATGGCTTGATTACTTCATCAGTAGTATCTGGGAACCCATATTGAACGTAATTAAATACCAGGCCTAAAACTTTATCAGTTCTAGTCTCTGATCTTATCTTATTAGAATCAATTGGTGTTAATTTCTCAATAAAATTTAAATAACTGAAATCTTCCGTTTTATTATTTAATACTAATGGTAACCGACTTAGTGCATCAGCCTGGACGTTTTCCACCCCTTTCAAATATTTAAAAACATAATTAAACCCTGATAAAAATAATGACCATCTCTGCAGTCTTGTTAATTTGTGGGCTAAATTTGGAATAAATTTGGAATAGTAATTTACCATACCCACAAATGAACGGGCTTCAGTTAAATTTTTAGGGCTAGGCAATTTCAATATAGCTTGTATTTTCCTTTCATCAGTCTCTAAGCCGGCGGCTGAAATTTTATGTCCTAAATAAAAAATACAATTTTGAAAAAATGCACACTTTTCAAAGTTTAGCTTAAATCCAGCCCTGTCCAACCTTCTAAGGACTTCTGTTAAATTATCTATATGTTCTTTATCATCAGAACCCGTTACTACCACATCGTCTAAATAATTAACTGTGCCCCTGCATCCCTGCGAAACTTTTTCTACAATTCTCTGAAAAATGGAGCATGCTGGTTTTGTCCCATAAGGCAATCTTTTTATTTTAAAAATACCATAGGGTGTACTCCAAGATAATAACTCAGCTGTCTCATCATCTACCTCCAGTTGATTATAAGCATTCTTGAAATCAAGTTTAGTAAACTTTTGACCTCCCTGCAGGAGCGCTATTCTGTAACACGTTTCCGAGAGAAATCGGTATCGGTAAGACTCAGTTATGGACAGCCGTCGGTAAGTCGCAAGTGCGGCATTCTGTGTACCTTTTCACCGACCGATATCGCGAATTTGAGTCGATAAGGATCGGTATGTCTACCGTGATCTCATGAACACCTCGGTAAGCGTTGTCGAAGGCATTTTCATATACTAGAAAAATATAAATGTGACAAAATATTTATATTAGAACCTTCCCAACTTCTCACCTTTCTCAGAATTAGGCTATTGTAAGATAATAATAGTTATTTTTATTAATGCTTGACAGAATGGCTGCTCATCTTGGTTATCTATGGACTAGAGTTAAAAGAAGAGCATGGAGAAAGGAAGACAATCCTTATGACTTGAATGACGATTTTTAAGTTCTTAATGTTAATAAACATGAATTGTATCGTTCATGCTAACAGATAAAATATATGTCACTGTCACTATCAAAAATATAACCTCTCATCTTCAACGTTCATTTTTGTTTGTTTACAAATTTGAATTTCCCTCATCGCTCATTGGCCAAATGTACCGAATGGAGTGACGTTACTTTTATACCGGAATTGACAGTCGTCGTTATCGATAGCCATCGGTTGCGCGGCCGACGGTACTAATATAACGCTATTCTGTATGCCACGGTTTCCAACGCTCGGAATTGCAACCAAAAATTATCGGCATAAAAGAAACGTCACTCGATTCGGTACATTTAGCCAATGAGCGATGCGGGGAAACTCAAATTTGTAAACAAACAAGATAAGAGGTTATATTTTTGATAGTGACAGTGACATTTATATTTTATCTGTTAGCATGAACGACACAATTCATGTTTATTAACATTAAGAACTTAAAAATCGTCATTTAAGTCATAAGGATTGTCTTCCTTTCTCCATGCTCTTCTTTTAACTCAAGTCCATAGATAACCAAGATGAGCAGCCATTCTGTCAAGAATTGATAAAAATAACTATTATTATCTTACAATAGCCTAATTCTGAGAAAGGTGAGAAGTTGGGAAGGTTCTAATATAACTATTTTGTCACATTTATCTTTTTCTAGTATATGAAAATGCCTTTTTAATGTTTACATACAACAATGTTTACCTCAAAGTACTAGATTAGGCACTATACACAATATAGTTACTCTTCAAATATTGAAAATTCACTTAAATAATCCGCAATTTCAACCAAACATCAACAAATAGTAAAAATTTTCTTTCCAACGAAAATCGATAACGGTTACCGTGGTGTTCATGAGATCACGGTAGACATACCGATCCTCATCGACTCGAATTCGCGATATCGGTCGGTGAAAAGGTATACAGAATGCCGCACATGCGACTTACCGATAACTGAGTCTTACCGATACCGATTTCTCTCGGAAACGTGTTACAGAATAGCGCTACAGAATAGCGTTATACTAGTACCGTCGGTCGCGCAACCGATGGCTGTTGTTAACATACCGATACCGACGACTGTCAATGCCGCGTACAGAATAGCGCTCCAGGGCTGCAAAAATGTCCTCAATTAAAGGTAAAGGATGATTACAGTCTTTTAAATATTTATTAATGGTTTCTTTGTAGTTAGCACATACACGAATGTCTATGCCATTAGCTTTAAGCACTGGTACTAAAGCAGTACCCCAACTTGCATTGTCAGCCTTTTGAATAACCCCTTGCTCCTCTAGTCTAGTTAATTCTGAGAGAACCTTTTCCCTAAAAGCAAATGGAATCTGATGTGGTTTTTTAAATATTGAATTTAAACCAGCTTCTATTTCTAAATGTATTTTCTCATCCTTATATTTCCCCAGTTTATCATCAAAAATATGTCCAAAATTTTGTAATAATTTGTTTAGTTCTAATGAAAACATTGGATCAAGATTTAAATCATTAACTTCAATACAATTATCTGAACTTATCTTTAAATCATTAAAGTAAACATCAAAACCCTGTAATGATAGATTAAATGCTGTAAAAATATCCCTGCCTAATAAAGCTTTTGTTGCTCCTTTAGCTAACATTACTGAAAAAATTTTACTTGTATTATCTACTTTAACCTCCACTTTTATTTGGCCTTTAGGCCTCACAATTGGACCATTATAATATTTCAATTGAACTGTACTTGCTTCCAGCTTTGCCCCTGAAAAATATTTTTCATACAAACTAAATGGTATACATGAAATTCCTGCACCTGTATCAACCTGCATAATAATTAGAACATTGTTCATTAAAATACACACATTTATGGGCTTAACATATTTATGCGTTTCAATATTAAAAATATCCACATTCAACATCTCCAAGACATCACCCTCTATATCTTCACTAGGCTCAATAAAATTATGCGGTTTTGTTTTACATGCAGCGGAAACATGGCCCTTCTTTTTACAAATTCTACATATGTACTTTCTAAATTTACACAATTTAAAATCATGGTTGCCCTTATTACAGTAAAAACACAACATTACCTGACCCTTTATCTGTCTTTCTGAGTCATCTCTACTTTTGAACGTACCTCCATTTGAATTTACCTGCTGTCGGTCTCTTACCTTTGAAGTTGACTGTTGCTGATATTGCTTAGAATTACTTGAGCTGCTAGTTTTCTCAGTGTAGTTAATTTCTGTACCCCTGGATTCATTTAGTGCTGCTTCTTTCGCCAATGCAATTTCAACTAAGTCCTTTAAATCTTTGTCTGGACTCTCTTCACACATTCTGTCTAGGATAGGTCCTGGTTTCATACCAACTACAAAATTCTCTTTCACCCTGTCTAAAATTCTATCACCAAATTCGCATTGTGTGGCTGCGTTCTTAATTAGAATGTACCAGTCATTAACTGATTCTTGGCTTTGTTTTAACGAATCAAACTTTATTCGTCTCCTAAAAACAGAAACCCTTGGCTTGAATTGGCTTGCCAGTAACTTAATTATATCATCGAAACTCTTCTTTTTTGGCTTGTTGGGCACACATAAATTCTTTAAAACCTTGTAAACCTCTTCACTAATTAAAGTTAGAATAACAGCTACCTTTCTCCCCTCATCAATCATATTTGCTAACATATATTGTTCAAGCCTTTCTTCGAATACTTCAAAATCATCTCCATGTTTAAAACCTGCTAATGTCGAAACATTTCCTGTATTTACAATAGTCAATTGTGCTGTCTGCTGTTCAGCAACGGCAATCGGTGTCGCCGGGGGGTCTGACATTTTCCAGAATCAAAACCCTTGAAACTCTTTGAACACCAAATCAATATTTTAATCACTCGTCGCCAGAAATTGATGTATACTGCCCACGTTTAATAAAATCAATTATAATACTCGTAAAAACATTACTTTATTTTTAGAACCAAAAATACACGTGGCCTTTTTTAAGGTCATTTTTAGGTTAACCCTTTTTTAAGGATAGGCATAGAAGAGTCGTTCTTTGCTTTGTGTGTTGCCTAATACACTACAGTCGTGTTAGGGCCTTCAGCCACCCGTTGATATACCGAGGGAAAGGAAACTGCTACTGGGGGCGCTGAGTTTTCACATCTCAGTAGTAGTCGCGAAACTGCCATTGAGGGCGCTGAGTTTTCACATCTCAGTGGTAGTCGTGTTTGGGCCTTCAGCCACCCGTTGATATACCGAGGGCAAGGAAACTGCTACTGGGGGCGCTGAGTTTTCACATCTCAGTAGTAGTCGCGAAACTGCCATTGAGGGCGCTGAGTTTTCACATCTCAGTGGTAGTCGTGTTAGGGTCTTCAGCCCATAGATAAAAAAATACTTATAGATGGGAAACTGACCCGTGGCGCCCTCTATTCATACGGGTGGCGCTACCTTGAGAGTCCCGTCAGTACCACTGGCACAAATCAGGTTGTTAACTTCGCTAACAGCCGAAAAAAAAGATTCCTGTGATTTTACAGTTTTTTGCGGTATATTCAAAATTACTGTAATTTTACTTTTATTGCATAATGACACTTACGATCCATTTTTCATTATTTCATTTAAAATTACTCCACATTAGATTGATATTACAATAATAACAATGAAAAGTCAAGTAAAATTAAATGAAACGTCAAAAAATGGATCATACAGGGTGTTTCATTGGGAAATGGGCATACGGTAAGGGTAGGTAGAGGGCAAATTTTTATTATTTTTATTTTCTTTAAAACATGGAATTTGAGCAGAATATTCTTGAGAATGAGTTTGAAAAACTGAACTTACTATAAATGGCTCGTGTTTAATATTATTCTCAAAATGTTAAAAGCAAATATCAGGATTTAAGAAGGATTTTGTTGAACCAGTGTCAATGAGGAGTTTTAATGGAGGGTTTTGGATTACGATGTAGGGTAGTTCTGTTTTGTCACAGAGGGCATTGATTTCTGTTACTTTTTCCTTATGGATTTCGGATCCGACCGAAAATTTTCATTATAATCGTCGGTATTATAAACAATATTGTAACTTTCATAATATTCGTTTGTAACGTTCTTTCCGTCGCTACTCGTTTATTTGACGCCTAAACTCTGGTAACGGATGCCTCGGGCGCCAGTTTTTTAAAGTGGTATGCTCCAATTGCTCTGGGCAGCGTCAGTGAAGAAGGAAAATACTCCAGGGGTCAATATGGTGTTGACGATTGCACTGTAGCCAGTGAAACAGATTTTACCTGTCCTCCTGGATTGCTGCTGTATTTTTCCTCGGAGTTGCAAGAAGTTGAAGGAAAACAATGCTTATTCTCAATATATTTATTAAACCCTCTAATAACAAAATTAACACAAAATTACTACCCTAAAAGACTCTTTACCCTTTAAACATTTTGAGAATAATATTAAACACGAGCCATTTATAGTAAGTTCAGTTTTTCAAACTCATTCTCAAGAATATTCTGCTCAAATTCCATGTTTTAAAGAAAATAAAAATAATAAAAATTTGCAATTTGGACTTTTCAAATTCCACCAGTTTTTCGACGGTATTATAGGTTTAGATAATCTCAAAATTTTAAAAGCACATATAGATTTTTCAAATTCAAAATTAATCACTGAAAATTCTATATTACCAATCAAACATTACCAACCAGATAAAACTCAATTTGGAAAATAATGAAACAATATTTTTACATAATCAAAAAATCAATAATGCATATTTAAGAGAAACCTTAACCGAAGCACATAATGGTATGGCTTGGGTTGCATTAATTAATGACAGTAAGGAAACAATTTCAATTACATTAACAAATCCTTTAAAAAGCAGCTCCATAAACTTAAGAAAATATCATTTGAGGAGCTCGCGTGCAAAACCAGTTATATCCACTTTTGACCGAAAATGTTTCTGCATCAGTTTCGTGAGCTCTCTATCATCTGGTGCATTGATATGTGAACAAAACGAGATATATTCAACCGAAATCGTCGTCTAAAAGTGTTGCTTTGGAGTGAAACCAGTTATATCCAAATTTCCAAGCATAACCGGTTATATCCATTGCTTGTCGGGCGCGAGTTTATTGTTTACATTCAGTGTGTTTACGTGCTTCCACGGTTGTAGTCGTTGAGGTTTGTATACACAAGATTGTTATGCACCGAAAATAGTTTTGTTTCTCTACTCCGAAAACCTGATTACCTGATAGATGAAGAAGATATTATTGTCAATGAGGGGAATGATGGTAGCAAGAGAAGAAAAAAGAAGGAATCCAAACGTGAATCCAGTAAGAGAACAAGGTAAGGTTGAGTGAGCTCTTGCTAAAAAAGGTGAATCATTATTCATTAATTTTCAAGGTATGCAGATCGGGATCCTGAACTTGAAAACTTCAGACGTCCTTGTAATCACAATGGCCCCACATATGAGTGTGCCAAAGTGGAAATGGAAGATATTTCGAGAATCAGGAAAGAGTTTTACAAAGAAGTCGACAAAATACGACAAGATATTAAGCTATGTCACTTTATATCCGTTATGCCTGTCAAACGACATAGATCTACCCGAGAATGCAACAGTTGCTTATTTGCTCAAATCTCGCAAAACTGCAATGAGAGTTTGTAAAAAGTTTTTTATTGCTGTATTTGGAGTAACAAATCAGAGAATAGCTACAGTTTCTAAAGCATTAGAAGGAGGTGTAGTTCCAAAAGAGAGAAGAGGGGGAGACAAAATTTCTCACAAAAATGCTTCAAAGAAAGAAAAAGTTCGCTCATTCATTGGACAACTGCGTGGTAAAGAAAGTCACTATAATCGGTCCAAATCAAAACGTATTTATTTGTCAGCAAATCTTTCTGTCGCAAAACTACAGAAGTTATACAATCGAAAGTGTGGAGCTGAATATCGTGTAAGTTATGATATGTTTAGGAACGTCTTCATCAATGATTTCAATATTGGATTCTCATCGCCAGCATCTGATGTTTGTTCTAAGTGTACAAGGTTGAAGCAGCAACTGAAACATGAAAATGATCTTGAAAAAAAGGAGGAAATCATAATAGTATACCGAATACACAGAAAAAGAGCGAACACTTTCTTTGAACTAGCTAGAGAAAATCCTGACAATACAATCTCTTTCTGTTCTTTTTTTAATTTCTTGGGAAATTAAACCACAATATTTTTGAATTCTTTATTTCAATGTTTCGGTAGCGTTCCAGCTACCGTTTTCAAGAAAAAATAAGTAAATCTCTTTCTGCTTAGATTTACAACAGGTGCAGCCTTTACCTCGTACACCAATAGGAGATGCCTTTTACGCCCATCAAATTAGCTGGTATGCTTTCTGCTGTGTTTCAATGACTTCAACAAATCCAACTTTCTACGTCTGGACTGAAGATTTAGCTGGAAGGGGAGCCACACAAATTGGTTCAGCATTGATGCATGATCTAGATGGTCCGAATTTTGATGGAAAGCACTGCATCAGACTATTCTGTGATGGTTGTGGAGGACAAAATAAAAACTCTCACATCATTCACACTTTGATGTACTGGCTGAAGAATAAGTCCCCAGAAAATATTTCGGGAATAATAATAACATTTCCTCTAAGAGGACACAGCTTTCTACCTGCTGATCGAGCATTTGGAAGAGTTTAGAAAATTTTACGACAAAATCCGATCGTTACACATAAAAAAGAATACGTGGATTTGTATTCTGAAGTGGGTACTGTGCAAGCACTTGGTTCTGACTGGAAGCTCTATGACATCAAGGAGCGAGAAAGAACGTTCAAAAAAATTAAAGGAATATCAGAGTGTAAGAGAATTTCTGTGGAAAAATTCGAAACCAATAACAAGGTGAATGTTAGAGTCTGTTCGTTTGAATATTATCGATTCCGGTCAGGAAAAGATTCATATCAATGTCTTACCAAGAAGGGGAAATCTGAAGAAGATATCGAACTTAACACAATTCCATTGGGCAACTCCATTCCAGATAAGAAGAAGAAGAGTTCACGTCACTTGATGGAAGAAAATTTTGGAGAAGAATGGGAAAATCGAGAAGATCTAGAATGGTACAAAAACTTGTTGGTCCAACGTGAAGAAAATGATAATGGTGAACAAAATAAGGAAGATGAAAATGACGGAACATGCGACTGTTTGGAGGAAGAGATAGCTCAGCATATTTAAAATATGATAATTTGATGATTCAAGTGGAAATAAACGTTTTTTTCAATATTTTTTTTTTCGATTTTGGTGCAAAACAAGATATATCCATTTGTTTTTTCTGTATATTGGTCTGGATTTTCAATTCACATCATTCGAAAAATTTTGATCCTATTCATCATACAAATTGTCATCTATCTACGGTGGAATTTTGATCAATTGAACCTAGCAATAGATTTGCCACGTTTTTCTCGTTTCCTGAAAAATTTAGAAAAGTGGATATATCTGGTTTTGCACGCGAGCTCCTCAATTATTATATTTTAAGCCCATACCCAATTTTACTTTTGTTTTCATAGCACCGGCGACACCAAGAGCAGCCAGCTTCTCGGAAAATGAACTGTTTTTTGATCGAAATTGATTTAAAGCTTTTCCAGCTAAAATGTTGTCTGCTGCGTGTCGTTGTTGTAGGTCGGTATTTTGTGAATAAGCAATATCATGTTCTCGACATGCTTCATCTAATCCATTGACCCCTCGATCACCTCTTGATAGTCGTTTATTTAACTTTGTTCCCGGACCACAAAATTTATAACCCGGTATATGCATTTCAAATGGTAATCTATTAATTGCACTATTCAACATAATGACCTCCCAAAGTTCAACTTCAAAATGAACAACAAATTCAAAAGTAACATACATTTATTATTCTTAAACATAAGGTACAAATGATTTTAACTTCACCCTCAACAATTTAAAAAGGAAACTAACATTTATTGTTTCAATCATAATTCATAAACCTTTTATCTTTTATACATGGATTGCATAAATTGGTATTATTTCTATCTGTTCTTCTTACTTTCACCTCACAAGTTGAACACATTATCCAAAATGGCATAACACAAATAACAAATTATTTTTACTTCCACCATTATAATTACTTTGTACATCAGAGGGTAAATAATATCTACTTCTATATTTATACATTTGATAGTGTTCACGCCTTACACTTCAAAATAGCATATGTTCACCATTCTACTTAAATCCAAGTCCTTCTACGAAGACACAGCCATAAATCTTCATGGTCAAGTCAAGTGGATATACCACCCTTGTCATTATATAATATTATATTTCTATACCTAGTTTTAGGACACATTTTATGTTTTTGAGACATTATTATGTAAGACGTTGAAGGGAGAACATTGTACAATCTTAGTTTTTATGTAATATAGTTTTAATCCATTTTCTCTTTTCACTTAACGACTTTTATTCCGTCACACACCTCGCGAACCTCGCGAACATAATTGGTCCTTCGAGCCGGATATTGTCGAATACAAGTGAAAAACAAAACAAGTTATCATTCGCGTAAACAATAAAAGGCAAAATCATCAATCGTCGAAAGCTTATCGTGCTTGTAACCAAAGGCAAAAACTAAAGTAGTGACTTACGCGAGTGCACAACGCAAGCATATCCGGAATTTCCGGACATCACACATCACACCATTACGCATCAGTAAAGGATTATCACTCAATCAAATTTGTACTTGGATCCCAGAAGCACGAAGCCAACAAGCAGCCAACTGCATCGCAATTCATCAGGTGAGGTCGTTCCTCTCATATAATCATATGTGCTAATTTGTTGTTGTTTTGGGTCTGGGTTTCTAACGAGAGTTTTTCGAAGCTAAGGTTGTGCCATCAATTCGCATCCAAAATTCATATAATCATAACATAATCCATTTCGCGCATTAATAATCGCAAGTCATTAGTCATTTCATTTTGTTCATAAAATTCGCAAAATGTCAGATATTACGTCACTTTCTTTGGAAGAGCTAAAAAGAAAGCGAGGCGCGATTAAGGCTAAGGTCACGATTTTTGGGAAATATGTATCAGGCGCTAAAGGGACGAATGCTATTCTGGCGGACGTAGACCTTTTAGCACTGCAAGAACGTCTAAATCATTCAAAGAATATTATTTTCGAGTTTGAAAACATACAGGGTTTAATTGAGGAAAAAACAATAGATGAAGATTTGTTAGAAATTGAATATGAAGAGCGCGCTACCTTTGAATCTAACTTTCACATGCAAGTAGCGATAGCCAAAAATATGATAAAAGATTCTACCTTATATTCGGACAATACATCAGGCTCTAATTTAGTTAGTACCAACCCTATACATAGCGCTTACGAAAACAACACTTTTAAACTTGCAGGCATAAAATTGAAACCCATTGAAATTCCTAAATTTAACGGCTCTTATCAAAACTGGTTAGAATATGCGGATTTATTCGAATCGTTAGTGCATAAAAATGAAGCCTTGGATAGCATTCAAAAATTTCATTATTTACGGTCATCATTGGAATCGGGTGCGGCCCAAGTTATCCGTTCAATTGAATTTACAAGTAGTAACTATATCGTAGCTTGGAATCTTATCCGCGAAAGATACGACAACAAACGCCTTCTAGTATTTAATCATGTAAAATCACTTTTTAACGTAGAAACCATGCATAAAGAATCCTCCTACAAATTACGCAATTTAATCGACACATACTCCAAACACTTACATTCTCTTAAACAAATGGGACAACAAATAGATCACTGGGATGTATTATTAATTCACATTATAACAACCAAATTAGATTCATCCACATTACGCGAGTGGGAAAACGCGAAATCGAACGCTAATAAGGAGGTACCTTCATTTATTGATCTTAAGACATTCTTAAAATCGCGTGCCGATTTGTTGGAAACATTAGAAACTAATCAAGCGGATGAAAGGGCTCATAATAATAATAATTCATTTAATAATAACTCTAGAGGTACTTTCAATCACACACGCGGGTATTATTCATCCCACCCAGCATCAAATTATTCAAACAAGCACACGCCCAACCAAATCAAACCTCCTAGTAAATCGAATCAAAACCTGTTTTGTACAATTTGTAAAAATTCTCATGTCATATATAACTGCACAGAGTTTATGAGTTTATCCCCCAGTGACAAATACGAAAGGGCCAAAAATGCCCAATTATGCATTAATTGCTTAAAACCTGGCCATGACAACAGAAATTGTCGTCACATTAATTCTTGTAAGACATGTAATGGGCGGCATCACACACTATTACATATCAATCGCATTCAAAACAATGATCACTCGCGTGAAACAACCTCTAACCCTGTCTCTTCAACCTCAACCAAACCATCTACTTCATTAGCTAACTGTTCCATTTCTAGCATCGCAGTGCAAGGCCAGGTAATCTTATCAACCGCTCTAGTAAACGTTCATGACAAGTACAATAAAATATATACAGCTAGAGCACTTCTAGATAGTGGTTCGCAAAGTTCATTTATATCTGCTGAATTGCATAATAAATTAGGTATTTCATCAGAACAGATCAACTGGACAGTGTCAGGCATAACAAATATTTCATGCAAATTAGAGAAAGCGTGCCATGTAAAAATATCGTCTAAAATAAACAATTTTAATGCACACTTACAGTGCTTCATTGTACCGCAAATCTCGGGTTGCATACCTGCTGTGCCTTTAAATGTACAATATCTAAATATCCCAGAACACTTGTCGTTGGCCGACCATATGTTTTCTGAACCCCAAAAAATCGATATCCTCATTGGAAGTGACCTATTTTGGCGCCTCTTAGGGAAAAATACATTTAGTTTAGGTAAAAATAAGCCGATAATGCACCAAACGGTACTTGGTTGGATTATTGCAGGCCCGTACTTAGCACCATTTACAGCGCGCAACGAAGTAAGCTGCAACTTTTTAGCAGCTTCTGCCGAGGCTCAGATTCAAAATCAATTAGCGCGATTTTGGGAATTAGAGGAAATTATCGAAAAACGAATTTTATCAAAGGAAGAAATTTCCTGCGAGCAACATTTTCATAAAACTATGCGACGACACTCCACGGGAAAATTCATAGTAGCTCTCCCATTTAAGGAACCCACCGAAAAATTAGGCGATTCCTATCACATTGCAAGAAAACGATTTTTTAATTTAGAGAAAAAACTAGAATCAAATCCCGAATCGAGGCGACTTTACGCCGACTTTATAAATGAATACATTAATCTCGAACACATGAAAATAATAAAGAGTCTCGATCCTCTTAATGCGCCACACAAACAATTCTACTTCATGCCTCATCATAGTATTTTAAAGGAAAGCTCATTAACTACGCGTCTAAGAGTCGTTTTTGATTGCTCCGCCGCAACTTCCTCAGGACTCTCTCTTAATGACCTACAAATGGCCGGTCCCACCCTGCAAGACGATTTATTATCTCTGTTATTAAGATTTCGATTGCACACATACGCCGTAAGTGCAGACATTGAGAAAATGTACCGCCAAATTTTGGTTCATGAAAACCAACAAACGTTACAATGCATTCTTTGGCGCTCTTCTCCCGCCGAGCCATTAAAGGCTTATCAATGCACAACCGTTACTTACGGTATGAAATGTTCATCATACCTCGCGATTAAATGTCTACAAACCTTAGGTTTCGAATATTCTAACATTAACCTTAATATTTCAAATATCATACTTAATGATTTTTACGTGGACGATTTATTAACAGGGTTTGATTCGATCAAAGAGGCTCAGGAGGCATGTCACGAAATAGTTGAAGCTCTAAAAAAAGGGGGTTTTGTGTTAAGAAAGTTTTATTCCAATAATCCTGAGATTCTAAAAAATATTAGTGACGGTCCATGCACATCTGCAATATTAAGTCTTGGTGACCACGAAAACTGCAAAACGCTGGGGTTGTCATGGTCGCCTCATTAAGATTTATTACTTTATAGCATCAGTCCATTCACTGCATTTAAAAAAAACGAAAAAATAACAAAGCGTCGCATACTGTCCGATATTTCACAAGTGTTTGACCCATTAGGGCTCCTCTTGCCGTGTATAACCACATTTAAAATAATGCTTCAAAATTTATGGCTTGAGCACCTTTCTTGGGACGAACCGGTGCCTGCTCATATTAAAACATCATTTATTGATTTAAGACAAAGGCTTCCAATTTTGAATAATCTTAAGATAGAACGCATGGTAAAATTGCATGATTATACGAACATTGAGTTGCATGGGTTTGCGGACGCTAGCGAAAAGGCGTATGGAGGATGTATTTACATTGTATCCACTGATAAAAACCACTCACATTTATTATGCGCTAAAGGTGAAGTCGCCCCATTGAAACCAGTAACATTACCCCGCTTGGAGCTCTGTGGGGCATTAGTTCTGGCTAGATTAGCTAAAAAGGTACTTGATTCCTTAAAAATCAAATTTAATAATTGCTATTTGTGGACGGACTCTACAATAGTACTGTGTTGGTTAAAAAAAACCGGCAAATCAGTTTAAAACATTCGTTAGTAATCGGGTTAACGAAATTCAAGAATCCATTTCCTTTGCGCAGTGGCGGCATGTACCTACCTCGGATAATCCCGCCGATTTACTATCCAGGGGGGCCTCGCCTGAAAATCTCTTACGTCTCAGCCTTTGGTGGTATGGTCCTAAATGGATAACCGAGTCTCGCGATATTTGGCCTTTTTTGAAATTGACACTGCCAAAGGAAATTCCTGATATCAAAAAACATATATCATCATTCGTTCTACACACGAAGGGCGATTTATTTTCAATAAAAAACTTTTCAAAATTACTTAGGTTAAAAAGAAGTGCGGCATATGTAGTGCGGTTTATCAACAATTGTAAGGTCAAAAGGGACCAGCGTAATTTCGGGCCACTTGTAGCCGAAGAAATTATTCAAGCATTTATTCATGTTTTAAAGGCAGCCCAAAGCGAAAGTTTTTACAATGAGATACAGCAACTATTGGAGAACAAAACTACTCTTAAAAATTCCAGCAACATTACAAATTTATCTCCATTTATTGACGAAGAAGGTATTCTTCGCGTGGGGGGTCGTTTGCAAAACTCGGAGTTTACTTACGATAAAAAGCATCCCATCATCATTTCATCTAAACACAAACTAACGATGCTAATTTTTAGGTACTATCATCAAAATTTATATCATGCCGGGCCGCAATTACTTTTAGCTAACATTAGAGAAAACTATTGGCCAGTAGGGGGCAGGGATTTGGCTAGGCGCATAGTTCATACGTGCACAGTTTGCTTTCGCGCTAAACCAACAGGTATACAGCCCATCATGGGCAATCTACCGGCCCAGCGCCTCCTACCCGGACCACCATTTATAGTAAGCGGAGTTGATTACGCAGGGCCGTACTTAATACGAGACCGAAAGGGGCGCGGTTGCAAATTAACAAAGGGTTACATTTGTATATTTGTTTGCTTTAGCACCAAGGCGGTTCATATTGAACTGGTTACGGATCTAACCAAGGAAACGTTTTTATTAGCACTAAAACGGTTTATCTCGCGTAGGGGAAAACCCAAACAAATATTTTCGGACAATGGTAAAAATTTTGTATCTGCAAGTACGGATTTTAAAGAGCTTGATACATTTCTTAAATTAAACAAATCGTTAATTATTGATTCATTGTCCAAAGACGAGATAGATTGGAAATTTTCACCACCATATTCACCCCATTTTGGGGGTCTTTGGGAAGCGGGAGTTAAATTAATCAAACATCATCTTAAAAGAGTACTATCAAATGCACACCTTACTTATGAGGAGTTCTACTCGTTATTGACACAGATTGAGGCAATAATAAATTCGCGACCGTTGACGCCTTTATCCACCGACCCCAACGACTATACCGCTCTAACGCCCGCCCATTTTCTTATTGGCCGCCCTATAACCACGTCAGGCGACCGACAATTTACAAACATCCCGATGAATCGACTATCACGCTATCAGCTGACGCAGAAATTATCACAACATATGTGGGAAAGGTGGAACAAGGAGTACATCTCTGAGTTGCAGAGGAGAACCAAGTGGGCTGCTACCAGAGGTGATAAGGTTGCCGAAGATCGTCTAGTCCTCATCAAAGAAGATAATCTGCCGCCCATGAGGTGGAAGCTGGGTCGCGTCAGTGAAGTGATATGTGGTAACGACAGTGTAGCGCGTGTTTTTAAAATTAAAACTTCTAGTGGTATTATAACTCGTTCATTTTCGAAAATATGTCCGTTACCTGTAAACGATGATATAGACAATAATTAAGGCAGAAAACATTTTCTTTTTTTTTGTTAATTTCAACTCTTAAGCATATAAGTTAGCATTAGGCAGTTTAAGTGCGAACTTTTATTTATAGCATGTTGAATTTAAAGTTACAAGGAAGTCCCTTCATGAAGCTATTGCGGAAATCAACGATATCACTTGTGTTTGCAAAAAATCTGGGTTGCCTTTTTATTATTAGTTATTAGCTTTCGGCAATGTTTGCCAAGGCTCGGGGCATGTTCACGCCTTACACTTCAAAATAGCATATGTTTACCATTCTACTTAAATCCAAGTCCTTCTACGAAGACAGAGCCATAAATCTTCATGGTCAAGTCAAGTGGATATACCACCCTTGTCATTATATAATATTATATTTCTATACCTAGTTTTAGGACACATTTTATGTTTTTGAGACATTATTATGTAAGACGTTGAAGGACATTGTACAATCTTAGTTTTTATGTAATATAGTTTTAATCCATTTTCTCTTTTCACTTAACGACTTTTATTCCGTCACACATCTCGCGAACCTCGCGAACAGATAGTTCCACCTTATCTAAACAAACTACTTTTCTTGAGCCTTATAATGCCTAATTTCTTTCAATTGATTCATTCTATCATTGAAAATATTACTATTATATTCATCAATAACGTTATTATATGTAGTAAGCTGATTTCGAATCTGGTTGACTTGGAAAATTTTATGTATAAGATGGTACATAAGCCTTCTTCATCTCCTCCATCTTGACACGTTTCGATGTTTCAGGTTGTGAAAATGAAGATGTTCGTTTCATTTTTAGTGGTATCGTGATGGTGATGGTATGTGCTTATTTCCAAACTTTTTCAATAAATCTTCCAACCAACAATAATAACACACAGTGTTTGGTCTGCTCGTTTCACCTCTACACTTTGGACACGTATGTTCTACTGGCACAGGCATTACTGACCAAAACTTCTCTCTATTCATAGTTTTATATCAAAATAGAAAACAATATTTATATAATAACGTTACTTAGTTTCATTCATTGACATTTTCTTATCGATATTGATAACATATCATAATGAAAATAGTTAAACAAAAAACAACTCTTAATATAGAAAATAACATGTTTGAAAATTTGGAAAAAAAGGATTGCAAAAAACATGGTCATCTATTTCCATCAACTATATATATAGGCTATTCATTCCTGTCGGAATGGTGGCCGCTGATTTAAGCTCATCAGATTCATTTTTTTGCGGTGAATCACCCCGCTGTTTTCTCTTTATTTATTTTCCTTCATAAATTACTATGAGTTTTTGCTTCTTCTGTTATCTTCTTCCCTTTTTTCCTGTCCTTTATATCTATTTTCCATTTGTCTAGATTCATTTTTCGTATATCTTCTCTAATTAGATCTTCCCATCTTGTCTTCGGTCTTCCTTTTAGTCTGCTTAGTTGTGGTGTCCAGTTTGTTATTCTTCTTATTATTGTTGATGGCTCCCTTCTAGTTACATGTCCATACCATTTCAACCTTTGAGCTTTTATGAACCTCACGATATCTTCTCCCTTCATCTTTTCTCTAATTTCATGATTCATCATTTTTCTGACTTCCCCATCTTCAGTTTTCACTGGGCCAAAAATTGTCCTTGATATTTTTCTTTCAGCTATCCTTAAGTTTTCTTCGTTTTTACTTGTCAAACACATAGTCTCTGCGGCATATGTCATTGTTGGTCTTATAGCAGATTTGTACAATTTCAATTTGGTGTTTTTACATCATTTTTCTCGTTTATCGTTACACCAAAATATTTAAAATTTTCTACTTTTCTGAATTTGTAATTCTGTATTCTTATTTCGTTTATATTCTCCGTTGTTTCCCTGCTGACTATCATGTATTTAGTTTTCTCTTCATTTATTTCCAAGCCTCTACTTTTCGCTTCTTCAGCCAAATCGCATAACATCTTATCCAGGCTGTTTCTATTTCTTGCAATTAATGCGAGGTCGTCTGCATATCCTATTATTTGTGTCATATTCTGAGAAATTTTAGTTCCCCGAGATATCGCTTTAATCGCTCCGTCTAGTGCTATATTGAACAGCGTGGTTGATAGTGCATCACCCTGTCTTACACCTTTTTCAATAGCAATTTCTTCTGTGTATCCCTCATCTGTTATTACTTTGGTTTTCGAATTGTTAAATGACATTTTTGTTAGCCTAATAAGTTTTTCGGTATTCCCATTTTATGCATTTCCTCTAATAGTTTATATCTCTTAACACTATCGAATGATGGCTTAAAATCCACAAACAATATATGCAAATTTATTCCATACTCGTAACATTTTTCCATCGTTTGTGTCATTACATGAACGGCATCTATTGTCGATTTTCCACCTCGGAACCCATATTGGTAATCTCCTAGTTTCTTTTCCGAGTATTTAGTTATTTTCTGTCTTATTAGCGACGTTAGTATCTTATATGCCGTATTAAGCAGGGTTATTCCTCGGTAGTTTTGGCACTTTGTTTGGTCTTCCTTCTTAAAGATAGGTTTTGTCAATCCTAGATTCCATTCTGTTGGCATTTGTTCTACATTCCATATTTTGGTTATTAGTTCAAATATTTGTTTGTTTAGCTCATTTCCTCCTTTCTTCACTAACTCGTTAACTATTCCATCTGATCCTGGTGTTTTCTTCTGCTTGAGATTCAATATTATTTCTTCGTATTCTGCGTATGTTGGTTGGGTTTCTTCTTCTTCTTCCTCTTCTAATGCCTCATAGTTTGCTTCTGTAGCCCTATCCTCCTTAAACTGTCTTTTATAGTACGTTTCCCATTCCGTTTTATTTATTCTAGCCGTTCCTGTCTTCTTTTTACTTTGTTTTTTTATAAGGTTGAATAATCTTTTGTTATCTTTGCTATCCTGCTCTATATCCAACATCATTTTCTTAACCCACTCTGATTCTTTTGTCTTGCAACATTTGTCAGACTCTTCCTTTTTTTCCATCAACTATACGGGCATTAATTATTGGACCATCAAATTGTGGAAAAACCAACGTAATGATCAACTTGCTGGAACATTCAAATAGATTAAAATTCGAGAATGTTTATATCTACTCGAAATCTCTTAACCAACCTAAATATAGGTATCTGGAAGCTTTACTTAAACCAATTAATGAAATTGGTTATTACCAACGACCTGTTATAAAATGTTATAAAATAGACTAGCCTTGTTTACATATTGGTTGTCCCCAACATATTTAGTACCAGACCCTTCTCACATGATGCCAAATTTTTTCTAACAAAAATAGTAATTGATGAATATTTTTAAAATTTTAGCAGTATTTTCCGTTTAAAAAGTAAGAAAAAAGTGGGAAGCATTTAAAATAGATCGTCGTCCAACCCACGGTCCAGCTCAATTAATTTTTTCGGTTAGGATTTTTCATGATCTATTTATGCCATAAGTAAAATAGTTTATAAATTTTTAATTTGGCAACCTCGAACTACTTTTGTCATTTTGATGAGATCTGTCAAATTAGATTTTAACTATAATTGTGTTATTATTAGATATATTATTGATATTTGTATATTGAAGTACTTTTAAGACATTTATAATGGTGAGAAAATGTGTAATATGTGAAATTACATGGAATAAGAATGATGAACGATCATTTCACAGGTAAGGTTATTTTAGCACAAGCGTAGTATAGGTATAAGAAAAGGGATTCAATATTTGTATTCATAATAATATTGTTCATTCAATTATCAGGTTTCCTAGAGATGCTGCTCGTCGTGAAATTTGGTTACAGAATTTATTTTTGGTAGAAGATGATATTTTTAAAGTAAAAGTTGCTTTGGTGTGTTCTGACCATTTTTTCAAAACGGACATATGTGCTAATTTAAGTGGCAAACATGTGTTGAAACATCATGCTACACCTTTCAAGTAAGTAATATACTTGGTATTTTTAATTTGTAACTATGTACACTTCAAGTTAGCACAGAAATTATTACATTTTCCGGTTCTGGTCGACTTAGCGACCCTCGGAATTTTATGATAATTTTAAATTTGTTTGAAAGCTTACCTTAAATAAAGCAGATTAGAACAAAAATTTTCTTCGATCATCCAGAAATTACTTCAAAAATCACGATTTTAGTTCAAAAATTGGTACTTTTTCAACACTAATTTATATGCTATTTCACGATAAATATTTTCACTGCAAACAATAAAAGTTATTATCTTGAACTGAATTTGAATCTGTTTCACAAAAAAAACCGGAAGAGAATACTTTAATTTCACTAATTTTTAGAAATATTTGTGAGCATAAATATTTTCGTTTGACACTTAAGCTTATAAAATGACTCACTAAAATCTTATGTCTAGATATCCCAGGTTCACAAATTATGATCAGGTGATACACCTAACGTCGTTGTCAAATGGTCTACTTTTTCTTTCAGCTGAATTATTTATATTAATGTTATAGATTAGGTACATGAATATATAACAATATAAAATTATTTGCATCTATAATCATGAAAATTTAAATAATAAACATTCTTTTAATGTAATGATTACCATATATTTGTTCCATACATTGAATAAATGAGATTAAAACAAACTTTTTGCTGGCCCACAGTCTGTTTCTTTTAGGTATCACGAATTTTAGTTCAATATGATAGAGGTTATTTTTTCTTTTCTCACCTTGCTATTTCATTTGTAGAAAGCTTATTGTATAGAAACTTTTCTCAATTCAAACAATTATCACTCATATTCATAATGGAATCAACAATAAACGACAGATTAAAAATCTCTTCTAGCGATTTTCACACATTATCGATTTGTTTTGAAAAGTTTGTAGGCAAGATCCTCTCGTTTCGGGGTGCGGTTGCGCCAATTAACAGCTGTAGTAATCTGCGCCTGCGCCCGTTACACGCCGCGAAACTTTGATTTAGGTATTCAATAAATTATTCCTTTTCTTCCAACGAAAATACTCGTGAAGACTCCTTTGTTATTTCTAATTGCATTTTTCTTCATACTGTTGAGTTTTATTTGATCTGTATAAGTATTTAATGATATTCTGTTACACTTTGATCTGTGTCAGTTGGTCGGGAAGCGATATGTGTTGAATTAATATAAACATTTTTTGCTCTAGTAGAAATCCCATTAAGTCAGTCATTTTGAGGTGAAGAGATGAAGAAAGGGGAAGGAACAAACATATGTATTCCCTTCCCCTTCTAAAAAAGTGTCTAATAATTTGTATTCCACATGAAAGCGCGCCGGGTCGACGAAACGTCGACCCGGCGCGCTCGCTTCGCTCGCAATATCAATGTCTATCTATATACATACATATGTATTCCCTTCCCCTTCTCAAAAAAAGTGTCTAAAAATTTGTATTCCACATGAGGCGCGCAGGGTCGACGTTTCGCAATTCGCGCGCGCGAATTGCGAAACGTCGACCCGGCGCGCTCGCTTCGCTCGCAATATCAATCAGTCAACCTAGATCTCTAAATTAGAAAATTCATTAATAAGTATACTGACTTTCTTCACCCTCTTTATAAAACATGAAATTAAAATCATTTGATATACATGTCTATCTATATCTATACCTACCCTTTATGGTATAGTTCAAAGATGAAATAATAATGTGGTTCCGTGGCGCAGTCTGTAAAGGCGCCACATAAGATTTTATTCAAATTGTGCATGCCGGGTTCGAGTCCCGAGAGGTACGTTTTTTTTAAACCTCTTTTTAAATCAAATTTCTTTTCCTAGAAAAAAAGTGTATGTACACACAACGAAAAACGTACGTTATATTAATAAAAAAAAACATCAACACAATGATTTTTTACATCAATTTTGCTCCGATCTTCGAAATCATTACCACAATGCTTTTAAAATATTACTCAATGTACGAGGACGTAATATTAATGCTTAGCGAACATTGATTTCAATCAGCAACGTTTCATGTAAAAATATTGATATTAATGACTTTGACATGGTTTAATGTCCTAGTACATCGATTCTATACCTAGTGAACATCAATTGATTAATAAAATAGGAATCAATCGATTATTGAAAAACATTAACTTATCACCTAATGTGTATTAATTGATAATCTGTAAGCATTATCATAATGGAAAAAAGTATCAATACGGAATGGATCAAAATAAACATCTACTTTGGTAAAATAAAATCCTTTGGTAATTTAGAATCCTCACATATGTTTATTTAAAATTAAAAATATAAACTTTACTTACTATTTAAAAAGCTACATAATTTATCAATTTAAGGAAATGAAGAGGTAGGTATACAGTATGATGCAAAAGTATGGAATAAATTCATTATTTCAGAAACAGACGACTTTTAAAAAAAATCTTAAAACACGTCAATTTTAATTTTTGAATGGCCATCAACTGCTATAGATGTGTTGGACATTACGTCATTAGTGATGGCGTAATGACGTCATCGACGATTTTTTTAAATACAAACCGAGGTCACGTGACAGCTCATTTGAAAGGTCTCCTTATCGCCTTTGTAACAATGTAATCATTTAAATATTTATTTCTACAGTGTTAACCAAAATTATGAACTTTGTTAAGTAACATGGAATTACAATAAATATTCATTCACTGAACTATAATACACTAAGGACCGCCACTGGGAATAAAACAAAATAGTGTTTATTGTTGGTTCCGAAAAAAAATACATTGATAAAAACAATGCTACATTATAATTTGAAATTAATTATTGTAGTAAGTGCTCGGAATTATTTTTACAAAAATATTTAAATCAATATTGTCATTGACTCGTCTTTATTCGTCAATGATCTGTGAATCTGTCAAATAATAGACGTCAAATTTTTACTCTTCGAATTTTTTGCGACATTAATAACAGCATTTACAAAAATGAAACTAACAGAAACAGAACGAATCGAGATTTTAACCATGATTGGTTATGGAGATAGAGTGAGGACTCAAGCAGAAGTTCGTAATTTATTTAATGCTAAATACCCCAATCGCGATCCAATTACTCAATCAGCAGTAAGTAAAATTGAAAAAAAATTTAGAGAAACGGGCCATGTTAAAGATCTTCCCAGAAGCGGTAGAACTTCAATATCCGAAGCCAAAAAACTGGACGTTGTACTGGCGTTTCAAGAAAATCCTCATACAAGTTCTAGGCAGGTCGCACTAGATATGAATGTCCACCAATCAACTGTTGTAAGAGTGCTAAAAAAGGAGAAGTGGCATCCATACAAAGTACATCTGGTCCAGGAGCTATTAGAAGATGACTTTGATAGAAGAATCGAATTCTGCGAAATCGTTATGGAACAATGTAACATAGATCCGGGTTTCATACAAAAGGTACTTTTTTCAGATGAAGCGTCTTTTATGCTGAACGGTCACGTAAATCGCCAGACATGTCGATATTGGGCAAGTGAAAATCCACATTGGATGGAAGAGTATATCATACAATACATATCATACAATATCCCGAGAAGGTGAATGTTTGGGCCGGCATTATAAACAATCAAATTGTAGGGCCATATTTTTTTGAGGAAAACCTAACTGCTGCTAGTTATCTGGAATTTCTTCAAAATTATCTGTTGCCACAGCTGAATCAGCTATTTCCAAATAGAAATGATTTATGGTACCAACAGGATGGGGCTCCCCCACACTATGGCGTTGAGGTACGAAATTACCTTAATAACGTTTTCCCAGGAAGGTGGATAGGAAGAAGGGGGCCTATCGAATGGCCACCAAGGTCTCCAGATTTGACTCCGTTAGACTTTTTTTTGTGGGGATATTTAAAGAGCAGAGTATATCAAAGTCGACCGAATAATGTAGAAGAGTTGAGGGAGCGAATCCGAACGGAAATTGCACAAATAACACCTGAAGTCCTCGAAAACGTTACGAAAGAATTTACTGCTCGCCTTTCTCATTGTATCATTGCTGAAGGTCGGCAATTTGAACATTTGTTGTAATTTAATTGTATGTAAGTAAACATTTATTCCAAGTTAATTGTATTAATAAACCAACAGTTTTGGTTAACCCTGTAGAAATAAATATTTAAATGATTACATTGTTGCAAAGGCGATAAGGAGACCTTTCAAATGAGCTGTCACGTGACCTCGGTTTGTATTTAAAAAAATCGTCGATGACGTCATTACGCCATCACTAATGACGTAATGTCCAACACATCTATAGCAGTTGATGGCCATTCAAAAATTAAAATTGACGTGTTTCAAGATTTTTTTTAAAAGTCGTCTGTTTCTGAAATAATGAATTTATTCCATACTTTTGCATCATACTGTATATTTCTTTGATACTTGTAACGTCTTCACCAATTCTTGTAGAGTATACTTTATAGTTGTTTGGCGTTTTCCTGTTATATATTTTTTCACTGTTTTGCTGTAGGAATAACATATCCATACAATGCTCACAACACTGCTGCATGGCGTCCATTACATATAAAATCAATTAGGTATATCATCCATATAATCATTCCATATTTATAGTATAAGCTACCAACTGTCATCTGGTTGGACGGATATTAGTTTTGCAGAAAACTGAAAATATAGAATTAAAATTAGTATCATCAAAGCTGGTTATATACATCACTTACTTTCATTCACGTCTTGGCTTAGTTTTTGTAATAAACCCATAATAGTTTTATCCTCAAATTTTCATTGGATATTTATCCACAGCTTTGTTCACAGCCAATCACCAAGCCATCGGAATTTTCAAAGGCACTAGAGAAATCCATGCTTATCTGGAATTATAAGTTTAAAAAAATTAACATTTGTCTCACCAATTTTTAAATCCTGAATGTTAATTATAAAAAAAAACATTTTTCTAAAATGGCTGTAGTAGATTCTAAAGATTTATAATTTCTTCCAATCTGTGTTTGCTGCAGGCTTTTCAGTACCCAGTAGTCAAATTCTTCGGAACTTAAATTGAAAAATTTAAGTGATCTATTTTTTTCCTTGGCGTCTTCTCCTAGAACTAAAATATAATAATTTGCTTATAGTTTACTATTTATAGTAGGTACGGCTTATTCGAGAGACAATAATAATAATTTTCTAACTTACTTGTCTATAGGTATACAGGAAAGGTTTCCTAGAAAAATTTGGAATTGCACTTTTTTTGTTTTTTCACTAGTATTTATAGGTTTATTATTACCGCACTTTTGTGATTGACGGAATTTATTAACAAATTAACTAGGACGAAATATTATAATGCATATTATTATGACGCGAGGACTAGGACTGGGAGGCGATGTCGTTCTTTCCACGTGAATTTAGCGGGAATCGAGCAAATGTTTAGGTGGTGGAAGACAACAAGACGTAATATTAATTTGGACATTAGCTCAACGTATTTAATCATCAAGCTATGATTTTTTGTATTATTTAATAAGTTTGGGCATTATATTAATGGTAGAGGTACATTAATTGATGTCTATAGGCATTATTGTAATGATTTTTTATTATTGACCCATAAATTTTAAAGTATTGATCTATAGGCACTGACATTATTTTGTCTCATTATGCAATGATTAACTTATGTCCTCTAGGTGATTGGTTTAATGTAAATTATCCTTGTATTGATGTAAAATATCATTATCTTGATGTATTTGGCACAAAAATAATTAAATTCTTGCATTAGTTCAATGACCAAGCATACATTGTGATAATCCAAAAATATATTGTCTAATGTTTTTTGAGCATTATCATAATCATTTCATTACATAAATATTATGAAAAGGGCATTATCGTAATGATTTTACAGTTGATGTTCGTGGGACATTAATATCACGTACGATATTTTTTTCTGTGTAACTCTCATGTAATGTTTATTAATACATCCTTAGGCTACGTATTATATGTTGATTTTTATCGTTTAACATAAGCTCAGTCTAAGCTTTTTATATTCAAAGGTTAACATGAATAAATCAATTTTTCTTTTTTCGTCTGATCTATCGATCGTTTTATGAAAACTATATTTTCCCATATATTTAAGTGAAAATTTGTCGAATGTGAAATAATATCAATATAAATATAAAATACTATGTTCTTTATAGGACAAATATTTATATGCCTACTTATCGGGACATTTAACGTTAATTTTTAACTAAAAATCACGAAAATATACGTTTTCCATTTTTACTCTAACCATATATAAAATAATTATAGTCAGTACCTATGGAACATACAATATTAAAATATTACTTCCAAAAAGTACATTTTGAATACATATATTTTAGATAATAAATACTAAGTAAGTACATCGGTGTTATGTGAGAATCAAATATGAATCTAAAATCTTGGTGTTATTTTCAAGCCGTAACGAGTTAGCGAAATAAAAACTGGCAGCATAGCTCATTCGCCGCTCCTTCTAAAATTTGTGACCATTCGATATCTAGACATAATTGTCAAAAAATGTCAAATATTTACGAAAAAATGACGGATTTTAGCATTTTCAATTGCGATTTTCTCTCTCAAAAGTGGATGATCCAAGATTTTTTTTTTATTAAAACGTTCTATATCCATAGGGCTTTCTATTAAAAAAAAATCGTTGCAAAATTCCGAGGGTCGCAAACCTTACCGGACCCCATTTTCCTTTAAAGGATTCTGGAAGATGAGGCTCAAGACACCAGGTCTATTGGAGCAATAAACCCTCTATCAACAACAAGGTAACTTGGGTCCGGTAAGGTTTGCGACCCTCGGAATTTTGCAACGATTTTTTTTTAATAGAAAGCCCTATGGATATAGAACGTTTTAATAAAAAAAAATTCTTGGATCATCCACTTTTGAGAGAGAAAATCGCAATTGAAAATGCTAAAATCCGCCATTTTTTCGTAAATATTTGACATTTTTTGACAATTATGTCTAGATATCGAATGGTCACAAATTTTAGAAGGAGCGGCGAATGAGCTATGCTGCCAGTTTTTATTTCGCTAACTCGTTACGGCTTGAAAATAACACCAAGATTTTAGATTCATATTTGATTCTCACATAACACCGATGTACTTACTTAGTATTTATTATCTAAAATATATGTATTCAAAATGTACTTTTTGGAAGTAATATTTTAATATTGTATGTTCCATAGGTACTGACTATAATTATTTTATATATGGTTAGAGTAAAAATGGAAAACGTATATTTTCGTGATTTTTAGTTAAAAATTAACGTTAAATGTCCCGATAAGTAGGTATATAAATATTTGTCCTATAAAGAACATAGTATTTTATATTTATATTGATATTATTTCACATTCGACAAATTTTCACTTAAATATATGGGAAAATATAGTTTTCATAAAACGATCGATAGATCAGACGAAAAAAGAAAAATTGATTTATTCATGTTAACCTTTGAATATAAAAAGCTTAGACTGAGCTTATGTTAAACGATAAAAATCAACATATAATACGTAGCCTAAGGATGTATTAATAAACATTACATGAAAGTTACATACACTTTTTTTCTAGGAAAAGAAATTTGATTTAAAAAGAGGTTTAAAAAAAACGTACCTCTCGGGACTCGAACCCGGCATGCACAATTTGTATAAAATATTATGTGGCGCCTTTACAGGCTGCGCCACGGAACCACATTATTATATCATCTTTGAACTATACCATAAAGGGTAGGTATAGATATAGATAGACATGTATATCAAATGATTTTAATTTCATGTTTTATAAGAGGGTAAAGAAAGTCAGTATACTTATTAATGAATTTTCTAATTTAGATATCTAGGTTGACTGATTGATATTGCGAGCGAAGCGAGCGCGCCGGGTAGACGTTTCGCAATTCGCGCGCGCGAATTGCGAAACTTCGACCCGGCGCGCTTTCATGTGGAATACAAATTTTTAGACACTTTTTTTGAGAAGGGGAAGGGAATACATATGTATGTATATAGATAGACATTGATATTGCGAGCGAAGCGAGCGCGCCGGGTCGACGTTTCGCAATTCGCGCGCGCGAATTGCGAAACGTCGACCCGGCGCGCTTTCATGTGGAATACAAATTATTAGACACTTTTTTGGAAGGGGAAGGGAATACATATGTATGTTCCTTCCCCTTTCTTCATCTCGCGCGCGCGAATTGCGAAACGTCGACCCGGCGCGCTTTCATGTGGAATACAAATTATTAGACACTTTTTTGGAAGGGGAAGGGAATACATATGTATGTTCCTTCCCCTTTCTTCATCTCTTCACCTCAAAATAACTGACTTAATGGGATTTCTACTAGAGCAAAAAATGTTTATATTAATTCAACACATATCGCTTCCCGACCAACTGACACAGATCAAAGTGTAACAGAATATCATTAAATACTTATACAGATCAAATAAAACTCAACAGTCTGAAGAAAAATGCAATTAGAAATAACAAAGGAGTCTTCACGAGTATTTTCGTTGGAAGAAAAGGAATAATTTATTGAATACCTAAATCAAAGTTTCGCGGCGTGTAACGGGCGCAGGCGCAGATTACTACAGCTGTTAATTGGCGCAACCGCACCCCGAAACGAGAGGATCTTGACTACAAACTTTTCAAAACAAATCGATAATGTGTGAAAATCGCTAGAAGAGATTTTTAATCTATCGTTTATTGTTGATTCCATTATGAATGTGAGTGATAATTGTTTGAATTGAGAAAAGTTTCTATACAATAAGCTTTCTACAAATGAAATAGCAAGGTAAGAAAAGAAAAAATAACCTCTATCATATTGAACCAAAATTCGTGATACCTAAAAGAAACAGACTGTGGGCCAGCAAAAAGTTTGTTTTAATCTCATTTATTCAATGTATGGAACAAATATAAGGTAATCATTACATTAAAAGAATGTTTATTATTTAAATTTTCATGATTATGGATGCAAATAATTTTATATTGTTATATATTCATGTACCTAATCTATAACATTAATATAAATAATTCAGCTGAAAGAAAAAGTAGACCATTTGACAACGACGTTAGGTGTATCACCTGATCATAATTTGTGAACCTGGGATATCTAGACATAAGATTTTAGTGAGTCATTTTATAAGCTTAAATGTCAAACGAAAATATTTATGCTCACAAATATTTCTAAAAATTAGTGAAATTAAAGTATTTTCTTCCGGTTTTTTTTGTGAAACAGATTCAAATTCAGTTCAAGATAATAACTCTTATTGTTTGCAGTGAAAATATTTATCGTGAAATAGCATAAATTAGTGTTGAAAAAGTACCAATTTTTGAACTAAAATCGTGATTTTTGAAGTAATTTCTGGATGATCCAAGAAAATTTTTGTTCTAATCTGCTTTATTTAAGGTAAGCTTTCAAACAAATTTAAAATTATCATAAAATTCCGAGGGTCGCTAAGTCGACCAGAACCGGTAACTTATCTATTGTAATTGAGAGTAGACCTTTCATGAACAATTTATAATCTTTTCAGTTTGTTGAAGAATAATGAAGATTCATCGTCTTCATCAACTTTGACAGCTATATCTAGTGTATCTGGATCACCTCCTCCGAAAAGGTAACATTGTATTCAATCCATTACATAAAATGTAAATAAATTAGGTTATCCATATCAAAACCTAATCGAAGCTGCTTAAAAAACACTTCGACTGACGCTATTTGACAACTTTGACATACGGTATGTCACTACTATTTGACAAATTTGTGATTTGTAGAAGAAAATTCAAGAATCCGCGATACTTGTATGATGTTCATTCTTCTGACATGTCCAGTCCAGTCCAACTGCTAAACGAGCCATAAAATTAGCAAAGCTAACTGTTGAAAAACAAAGAAGAAAAATATCTTTGCTGCAAAGGCAAAATAAACGGTTGAGATTTAAAATTTCAAATCTCAATTCTCTTCTGAAACATTTAAGAGAAAATCAGTACATTACATCATCAGCCGAATCTGTAATTGAGGTATGTTTTTGAACTACAGCTGCTGAAATCATTAATTGACAATGGTCTATTTTTCAGGCAACTCTACCTGGAAGTGCAACTGAAGTGATACAAAGATTTTTGAAAGGTCCATCACATGAAAAATATACTCCAATGTTAAGGACTTTTGCTTTAACACTTAATTTTTATTCTGCAAAAGCCTACAGTTTTGTAAGAGATGTATTTAACAATTCTCTACCACATCCAAGGACCCTTACAAAGTGGTATAGTGTGGTTGATGGCAAACCAGGGTTTACAAAGGAATCACTACGTGCAATAAGGGCAAAAATTGCAACTTCCTCAAAAAAGATTTGTGTTAACTTGGTCCTCGATGAAATTCATATAATGAAGAAAGTTGAGTGGACAGGAGAAGAAGTGGTTGGATATATCAATCTGGGAGCCAAGCTGGACTCTGATTGTGTTCCTGAAGCTACTCAAGCATTAGTTTTCATGGTAGTAGCTATGAATGATTTGTGGAAAATTCCTGTTGGCTATTTTTTCATAGAAAGCTTATCTGGATGCGAAAAAGCTAATTTGGTAAAAGAGTGTTTAAAGTTTTTGAGTGAAGTTGATATAACTTCCTTGACGTGTGATGGAGCCGCAGCTTATATCACTATGATGAAATCCCTAGGAGCGAGCATAGACATACAATCTTCAATAACAACCTATTTTATCCATCCAATAACAAATGATAAAGTTTACTTTTTTTTGGATCCATGCCATATGCTTAAATTAGTAAGAAATACATTTGGAACAGATGGTAATATCCTAAAAGATGGTAACAATAAAGTGGGATTATATTCGTAAATTAATAAGACTTCAAGAAAGGGAGGGGTTGTTAGCAGGAACAAAACTAAAAGCTCGACATCTAGAGTGGTTTCGGGAGAAGATGCGAGTTAGAATTGCTGCACAAATTTTGAGTAAAAGTGTTTCTGATGCTCTTAGGTTCCTTGAAAATGACTTGAAATTGGATGAATTTGTGGATTCTGAAGCAACTTCAGATTTTATATTAATTTTTAATAATATTTTCGATATTTTTAATTCTAAAAATTTGTTTGCCAAATATAAATATAAGCAACCAGCGTCTGAAAAAAATTGGCAGGATATATGTAAATATTTTGATGTAGTTTGTAAGTATATTTTAGAATCAAAATTAAATAATGATCCTGTAGTTGTTAGTGGTAGAAATACTGGCTTTTTAGGGTTTTTGATTTGTATAGAGTATGAAATGTTTATTTTGGGATTTGGTAGTTATAAATCCTAATTTAAATTTTATTCTCACATACAAATTATCACAGGACCATTTGGAACTATTCTTCAGTGCAGTTCGAAACAGATGTGGTTCGAGTAATAATCCTACATGCAGTTTATTTGAAAGTTGCTACAAAAAATTATTGATTCATAATGAAGTTAAATCAAACGACACTGCCAATGCAATTGCTTTGGACGGAACCAGCATATTGGATTGCAGTAGTAGTAGCAAAATAACATTGAATATAGGTAGTGATCAATCAGAAACTTCAGAAGAGTACTTAGAAATGTCAAAAGAGCTTCGTGATTATGATTATCTGTCTGTTTATTTTTTGGGTGAATATACTAAGGATGTGGTTGCTTATATTTCTGGATTTGTAGTGAAAGTCTTGAACAAAAAAATTTACTGCAAACAGTGTTTAATACTTTTAGAAGGTGATTACAGTTTATCCAAACTACAAATTAATAAAACTTATGGAAAACTTAAAAAAGCTTCTAAATTTGTAGTTACTGTTTGTAGTGAAGCTGAAAAATGTTTAAGGACACTTACCATGAATTTAGATGTTAGCAATATTAATTAAATTGAAAATATAAAAAAAAAGATTGTGAACACCTCAATAAGATATTTACCATCAAATATCTTTGATGTATTTTCAAATCACATATTTGATTTTAAACCACTCCATGATCATAGCATCACTGTAACCAAACTAATTTATTCTATTTAGTCTATTTATTTTATTTTGTAATACGATTGTGAATAATTCTTAAGAACAATAAATATTATTATTATGATTATTGTTATAATTATTTCATCTAATGGTTTACCGTTTTAATACCTTTATTTATTCCTTAGTTTTGTAAAATCAGTATAAAAAAATAAAAAACCTTCATTAACATATTCATAATCTGTAGTGCAAAACTTGTTTTATGTCTAAAGTCCTCTATAGGTATCCTTTAAATAAATTGCATGTTTTTAATATAATGTCCACTTATTCAAACGAAAATAAAATAAGGTATCTACATCATTTAGCCTATAAAAGCAATTTTCATAAAATGGTTTAAATGATCCCTTTCGACATGATACGCTACTGTGCATGGTACTCGCCCTGATTTATGTTGCGACCAAAACAATGTATAGGTAATAATGTGTGATGGCTGGTCTATTTTATAGTAGGTCGTTGGTTATTACACCTTTAGTGGAAGTACTGATATTATGCATCCATCCGAAGCAAAACCAAATTCCATATTCATATTTGATGATGTGGCTTGTAACAAACAAGATGTTATTCGAGAAGATTTTAGCATGTCCAGACATGCCAAAGTTGATCCTTTTTATTCAAGTCAAAGCTATGCTAAAATTCCCAAACATTTAATAAGAGACAATGCAAACGTTTTAATTGTTTTCAAACAAGATGAATTACACTTAAAACATATTTATAACGATCATATTGGTACCGACATGACGTTTGATCAATTCAAAAATATGTGTTCCACATGCTGGCAGGACAAGTTTGGATTTATCTCCATCTTTAAAGACTGCGACATCAACAAAGGTCGTTACAGACAACATCTTGATGGCTTCATTTTTCTGTAATATCACTTTGTAATATATTTTCGAAAAACAGCTAGTTTTATTTGTTGTAAAAAAAGGTGAGGCTAGGCTCGTCTCTACTCGTAACACCGCTTGGGTAGACAACACAAAATACATGTTTCGCTTCTTGTCTTGCACATCTTAGGCGAATCATTTAACATGCTTTGGTAGCACACTTGAATGTGTGTCGGACTCGGAATCAATAGTCTCGGGTTCAAATCCCACACAGTTTTTGAAATTTCAGTGAGTAAACTTATCGGTTATCTCTTGATCTCTTCTTCTTTCTCACACCCTCTGGTCATTGGCGACAACTTCTTGTACACCCTCAAGGGTACATGGCCATCCAGTTTGGAGAACCGGATGGACAGGTAACCAAAGTGGTCCAGGAACCCGCTTGTATACCTTCTAACGAAATGCGCAGGTCTGGGCAGTTTATTAATTTCTCAATTTATGTTGGATGAACAGCTGAATATGCTTATATTAAATTTAATCTTAAATTAGTTTCAGTTTGATTGATGTTGCATGAATCCACCTTTATTCTTAGTAAATGCTTCTATTGTTGCAAACGACCGTTAGTGTCCTAAATTTAGGATCCTAAAAAAATGACTAAAACTTATACTAAATCATTGATAATTACAAACGGCCTTTAATCCCTTTATTTAGAAGATTAATAAAACAGGTTTTATTCTTTTGAATATTTGATTTATTTGCGAAGACAAAAATATTAAGAGTGGTTGAAAAGCGTAATCGAACAAAGACCATTAGAAGCGCAATTATTTATAAATGGTTCAATTCAAATTTTAATTGACAAGACAGTTGACAGTAACTTGACAAGATTGTTATGGCCGATTGCACCGTTTGCCTAAATATTGTTTGAAGAGTTAATCGGCGATTAATTTGTAAGTTGTGTTGTACCGTTCATTAATCATGGTATAGAATGACGTGAACGCCGATTACTTTTTGGATGATGAAGCGACTGATTAGTATTTCTAACATCACTTTAGTTATGTGTGTAGACAACAATAGTTTCTATTATACAGGGTGTCCCAGCCGAGAGTGACCCATTTTAAATGCTTATAACTTTTATACCAGTTGTGTTAGCCACCTGCGGTTTACGCCATTCCTTTTCTCTTGGCCTAAAGTTTTTTCTAGTTGGTACCAAATTTTTTCTACAATTATACAGTGGGAGTAAAAGTGGGAGTAAAAAAATTGCCTTTTTTCGACATTGAAATTTTCAACTATTTTTGATGGAACACCCTGTATATTGCAACGCCATAATTAGTCGTCGTGTCCAAGGTATCCATATACCAATAAACATCGGATTTGTACCTTGAGGTTTTAGCAGCAAAAAATAAAATAGTAGTCTGGATATTTTAGCAAACGTATAAAAAGAACGTAACTAGGTATCCATAGCAAACTGGCCCTACAGAATGGGCACCATACTCTCCTGACTTGACAGATCCAGAATTTTTTCTATGGGGTTATGTCAAGGATAGGTGCTACAACCCCCTTCCACATAATTTGGATGATCTTAAGAGGAATATTCGTGCAGTAATTGAAGCGATTCCCCAAGATATGTTATACAATTCATTCAACCATTTAATGGTCCGACTTCATAAATGCGTAGAACAGAACGGTCAACATATACAGCAGTTTTTTTAGATTAATATTCATTTCTTTATTAATGTATAGTTCCAAATATGCTAATAAAAAATACGTTTGCTAAAATATCCAGACTACTATTTTAATTTTTTGCTGCTAAAACCTCAAGGTACAAATTCGATGTTTATTGGTATATGGATACCTTGGACACGACTCCTAATTATGGCGTTACAATATACAGGGTGTTCCATTAAAAATAGCTGAAAGTTTCAATGTCGAAAAAAGGCAATTTTTTTACTCCCACTCCTTTAATTGTAGACAAAATTTGGTACCAACTAGAAAAAACTTTAGGCCAAGAGAAAAGGAATAGCGTAAACCGCAGGTGGCTAACACAACTGGTATAAAAGTTATAAGCAATTAAAATGGGTCACTATCGGCTGGGACACCCTGTATTATAGAACATCTGCTGGATAGACAATTATTCAGATATATAAGTTGAATTTGTTTATAATTAAATATAGTTTAAGATAGTTTAAGATATAGTTATGTAGTAGTTCAATTCAGATATAATTAATATTATAAGTTTTAATCCTTTGATTCTTAATGTACTTGTAGTTTGTTTTGATAAATAATTTTTCTCTTTTTAAAATGCAATTTTTGAAGAGAAAATATATAATTGGCGCAGTCACAGTAGGATTCGTGCGAGTTTTAAACGGAAGAAAATCCTTGTGTGAATTTAGAAAGTTTAATTTTAACCTATGAACACAAACGAAGAATACAGCAATATTTCTTTGACATTTATTAGTAGATACTATTTTGACAGTAGCCCAGTGATTAAATATTGTAGATGCATCCAAAATTACAATTAAAATTTTTGCCTTACACGTTCCATGTAAAAATTTGAAACCATTTAATTTCTGTACGTAAAATACTTGTTTTTGATCATTATCATAAAATATTTACGGTTTTCCATCAACTTATACCCTAAATGTGCTATATCGTTTGAAAGATTATTAATTGTACTAACAAACTGTGAAAAGACTTATAGGGTGATTCATTTAAAATTTTTGAGATATTGCTTGATTTGCGTTTTGTTTCACCCTGTATTAAAGAAGCCACAGATAAAAAAAGTAATTGATACTGAGCACAGCCAATGATATGTGAATGACAATTGAATACAAAGACCTGTTGATTTATTTTGATTTACTGTTCAACAGAGTGTTGAAGAGGAGGTCTTTTTTATCAATAATTGGCCATATCTTTTTAAAACACCCATATAATATATTAGAATGCTATATTTTTGTAAAGCTCTCGTTGAGATCTTTTTGATTCTTGAACAAAATATAGTACGTTCCATTTAAAAAAATGTAAGTTTGTGCTGCTACGTGGTTTTGGAACACCCTGTAGAAACGAAAGTATTTTCAAAATGTGCCCTCAGTAACTGTATCAGCTCACACAAAACCTTAAAGTTTTATCTCGTACCACAACGATGTAATCCTCCGATGTCAGAAGTTTGCCCCACCCTGTAGATAACTGGTATCGATTGTATATTGGAAAAAAGGTTCCAAACACTATATATAGTATATATAGACCCACTGTGGTTCAATTCGGATACGTTAACTTTAACTCCGTCAAATAAAAAGTCTGTTTCTTCACGGTAAGCCTCTTGTACATAATTATAACAAAAAGTAAAGGATAGATCCTACCTTGTTTCTGGGGTTATATACTGTGAAAGCAGATGGGGCTTCAAAGCTGGAAATCAGTACAGAGTTGAAGTTCCTTCCAGGCAAGTAAATAGGTCCAATCAGTAATTCAAGTAAATGGTACTTCATAGATATAACTAACCAAACATCTGAGTAGCATGCAGATATCAAGCCAAATTAAAGTACATGCATAGTTTTTCCATAAAACGCAAAAATAGAAAAGTAGAGTACAGTAGGAAGAGGCCTAAAATAGAAATATCTAACAGTGAACTATGTATATGATCATAAGCTGCTATGTACATGGGTTCGATATTTTATTTGAGCACCTACCTGTTGGTGATGGTTCGGCCTCGTAGTATTCACCATTGGCAAGATCCACAATCGAATCCTTTTACAAGAAATAACCAACTACTGGTCAATATAGAAATTATGGATCTCACAATCCTATTAGCATAAATCCTCAACTTGAGATTATTAAAAGCACATGCTTCCAGTGTCAAGCTAATTAGGAAAGAAAAAGGACAAAGATCGAGACAATTGACAGACAGTCATTTCCTGTGCTGATCAGGTAAGAGTCAATTTTTAGTAACATGCTAACTGATATTTTAACCTTGACCTCAGTGGAGAGGTTGATGAACTTTCTAGGTCAAGTTCATAGTTCCATGGCAATCAATTGACAAGCTGTCAATCATGACTGACAGACTGTAAATATAACCAAAAATCAGTCCTAACAAAATAAACGTCTAGTTTTTAATCCCATTCATTAGAGATTGGTTTCCTACTCTACTGATCAATATTTTATTTCAGATAAAATACTATATAGAAGAAGGATGATTCCCTTAATAATAAGAAACTGCAGTCAGGAAGAAATAATAATATTTGGTTTGCCATAAAACCGTAACAATGTATACAGGAAAAATTAGAAGGACGAGCAGCTTTCATGGTAGGAAATAGGATTGAAATAAATAATTGGGAAAAATTAAAGCAAGCTTTATTGCAATGTTTCTCAGATAGACGAGATTTAGATTGCTTAGTTCAAGAGTTAACTAGAAGTAGACCTCTTAAAGGTGAACATTTAATTGACTTTGGCGGAAGAATTCAATTAATTAGAACTAGAGTATTACAAAGAATAAGCAATGATATAAATATGAGTCAAGTTGAAAAAGAGTGTCAAACTAGTCATTACAATAAAACTGCATTAAATACTTTTATAGCGGGATGTAGTGGTACTTTGAAAAATGACATGCATCTGAAAAAACCGGAAACTTTAGAAGAGCTATGGGTTACGTAACAGAATTTGAAAATTTCGAAAAAATGTATGGAAATTTAAATGATAGATTTTATAATTAAAATAGATCAACTTTCATAAATAATGAACAAACACATAATTTTTCAAGGAACAATTCAAATAATTATTTTCCAAATAATTTTCCTCAACGAAATAATAATAATTATTATTATCAACAAAGGAATCATAATAATTTTCAGAATCCTTCTCAAAATAGATCTTTCTCAAATTTTCAAAGAAATAATAATAATAATCAATTCCCTTCTCAACCTATAAACATACAATCAATTCCACAGAATAGGAAATATTTCACAAATCGTCAAGTATTCGGACCTCCTAAGAATGTTTTCAAACCGAATCCAATTCCGGAAAATCAATTGCCAGTACCAACACTAATGTCTACATCAGCGTTTCCCAACCTTTTTTACCTCACGGCACACTAACCAAAAATCATATTCACTCACGGCACACTGGCCTCATTATCTCCTATAGTTCCTATAGCTGCTATGGCCTTTCCCTATCGTTATCCTAAAGCAGCCTATACATTTTCACAAAAGTAGAAAATAGTAGTACATTGTATGTTTCTAGGGTACACAAATTAAAACCTACTCGTTTATGGTAATAAAAGTATCAATATCATTTAATGTGCAATAGTTCACTACAAATATTGTATTCCAAATTGCTTAAGATATCTTAACACTCAACATGTAGTGAACTTGAAGTAAATTTTAATATTTAATATGAGTCAAACTTAGTGTGAAATTTGAGCCTGGTGCCCCTTCATTAAAAGTTTCTTCCTTGGGCGAATGGTTGACAAGCATACTCTCATGTTGTCTTCCAAATTCTTTAGTTGGGAACGGTTTTTAGTCTTGATGGCGTTCATTGACGAGAATGCAGCTTCACAAATATAAGATGTAGAAAAGGGCAGTATTGAACGCTCTGCAGCAACAGTACGGAGCAATTACTACTAATGTCAAAAACCATTTTAAAATTTTTTTTTAATTTTCTCGCGGCACACCTGTAGAGCCCTTGCGGCACACCAGTGTGCCGCGGCACACCGGTTGGGAAACGCTGGTCTACATCGACAAGAAACCCTTCATATCAAACTAGAAATCGTTATAATAATAACAATAACCATTTCAGAAGGAATAATGTGACCTTCATGTTCACCATCGAGTTCACCAATTTGGATTGTTAGTGAAAAATTAGATACCTTTGGAAAACAAAAATGGAGATTAGTAATAGACTATAGAAAATTAAACGAAAAAACAATTGATGATAGATATCCCTTACCGAATATTTCAGATATTTTAGATTTCATCAAATCCAAATGAATGAATCTTCTATAGAAAAAACCGCATTTAATGTCAACGATGGACATAACGAATTTTTAAGAATGCCTTTTGGATTAAAAAACGCACCGTCAACTTTGCAACGAGTAGTTAATGAAGTCCTTAAAGATTTACAAAACAAAATTTGTATGGTCTATATGGATGATATTATTATTTTCAGTACAAGTCTTCAGGAACATTTACAAAATTTAAAATAAGTCTTTATTAAATTGCGCGAAGCACAATTCAAAATACAATTAGATAAATGCGAATTTCTCCGTAAAGAAGTAGAATATTTAGGACACGTAGTTACTCCTCAAGGTATAAAACCTAACCAAAACAAAATTGAAGCTATAAAAAATTTCCCTGTTCCCAAAATTGCGAAAGACATTAAGTCATTTCTAGAATTATTAAGATATTATCGGAAGTTTATAGAAAATTTTGCACAATTAACAAAACCACTGTTTGCTTAAAGAAAGATGAAAAATCGAACACACAGAAGAGTTTTTCAATTGTTTTAATCATTGTAAAATTATTCCAATTTCTTTACTAGTTTTAGCCTACCCAGATTTCGAAAAACCTTTCGAATTACCGACAGACGCATTAAACTATGCAATTGGAGCAGTTCTTTCCCAAAAAACTATCATGTTTGTTATGCCTCTAGAACTCTCAATTCTTCTGAAATTAATTTCTCTACAATAGAAAAAGGATGTTTAGCCATAGTATGGGCATGTAAATATTTCCGTTCCTATCTTTTTGGTAAACTTTTTACATTTTTCACTGACCATAAACCATTACAGCGGCTCTTTTCATTGAAAGAACCAAGTTCACGACTTGTGCGTTGGCGTTTAAAATTAGAAGAATTTAATTATGAAATAAAATATTTGAAAGGAAAAAATAACGTAGTAGCGGATGCCCTTTCACGAAACATATCAGATGTAAATGCACTTGAAACAGCATCGGTTGATGTTATCATGAAAATGATTTAATTTATATAAATCAAACTTTAGAAGAACAAAATTTTAAAAAACCTATTTTAGATGACGTAGAATTGACGAACATGTTGGACATATATGACAAAAACAGAAAAAATCAACAGAATAAAAAAATAAACATTATTTCTGACATAACAATACCAAAAACCTTAACGACAAATGAAGACGAAATAGAAAAAAACTATAGAAACTATACATAGTGCAAAAGAAAATTCAATATTGAATATTCCCATTCCAGAAAAACCTTTAAATATGTATAAAAATCAAATTTATCTTACACTTATAGAAATATATGTTCCTAAAATAATAGGTGAAAAAATATTCGATTATGTTAGACTATATGTAACAATACCAAAATTCAATAGCGAACAAAATATAATACGATTTATTAAAGAGTATGTTGATCCTAAACAACATTATGCCCTTTATTTTCAAAATGATTTTCTCATGAGAATGTTTGTAGTAGCAGCTCAAAACATGTTTAGAAACTCAGCTTTTAAATTTACCCATTGCTCAAAAGTTTTAACAGATGTAGAAACCACTGAAGAACAGAACCAAAAAATAGAATATAGCCATATTAATATAGGACATAATGGTATTAATGAAGTATAAAAATCTCTTAGTTTATCATATTATTGGCCCAAAATGAATGATGACATTGAATAATATATTAATAATTGTGAAACTTACTTGAAAAGAAATATGATAGAAATCCCCCTGTAATAAAATTCAACTCAACACCGACAACATCAAAACCATTTGAACACATTCATTTAGGGCGAGTTGTAGCAAACGCCTAAACTCGGTTTAATGTTGACTGATGTTTAGACTGATGTAATTGTTGATTCTAAATACATCAATCAGACACAGTCTAAACATCAGTTATCATTAAACCGAGTTAAGGTGTTTGATACAACTCGCACTTAGACGTATTTTATATATCCAATAATAGTTATTTATCTAATTCCGCTATCAAGTGTGACACTTTACGTTACTCCTTGACGTTAGGTAACGTCACATTTTTCATAACCTCCATAAAACGGTTATGAAAAGTAGTAAAAACAGTTATGTAAAGACTTTACATAACTGTTTCTGACTGTTTCCATAGTAACACTTCCATAACACCATTTGATTCTACCTTAATATTTTCATTCTAATTGAAAATTTCATTAAATATTGTAACGTTTATTTTAATTTATATTTACAACTAATTAATTTATATTTACAAATTTATATGTACGGTCCTTAATTTACTAATTTATATTAAACACTTAACTAACTACACTAATTTATATGAACGTCACTGATTAACACAATATCGATCGGTTTGCTAAGCACTAGATGTCCATCTATGTTACTATGTCTCAACTATCTGATTATTGTTGACTGTTCACTGTTAACTGTTCTTTTCGCCCTGTGCGGCGATGCTATTTATATCCGAAATGTAGGTCTCTGGAATGTTCTAGTCTTTCTGGTGGAGGCGCTAAATAGACTAGATTTCTCTAGGCGAATGGGAGGGGTAAGAGATAGGCGGTCTCTCGAAGTCTCTGGAATGTTTTCGTCGGCTAGTAGCGTGGAGGGGCATGAGAAGGGACGTAGGGCAGGTAATCTTGAAATGCTCGATTACGTCATAAGCGTCTCATACAGGAATTTCGCTGGGGCACTCGCGTAACAATATTATAAAAGCGCGGAATTAGATAAAACTTTGTACATAAACACGTTATGAAGAGAGCGACATTGTTCAACTCGCGAAATTGCAAAACTCGCTAGCGCTCGTTTTGGCAAATATTACGCTCATTGAACAATATCGCACTTTTCATAGCTTTTTAGAAAAATTCCTTAACAAATGATTAATACACTTTACTTTCTCGACTATCTTATTTCCATATGGTTTCCAATAATTTTTTGTATACTGAGGAGTCTCCATCACCAACCATTTTTAAAAATTTCAGATTATGGATCTGTACACTAGTACGGAATCCCTCGACAATAATGTCAGACTCCATAGCTGTTGAAAAGTCACTCCAATTTTTATAACAAGTGTGGGGAACATTTTCCCCACCTGGCTTACGACAACACACAGAACAATATTTATATCTGATGCCCAAAAATAACAGTTTTCCTGTATGTAGTCTAACAATGCATGCCTGAAACAAAGTAGAAGATGTTATTAGGGATCTCTATCTATAATGATATTTTGATAAAATATTAGCAGCAAAATGGAAAGTGCAAGAACTACAAAAACAAATTGTTATTTAGATGGAGTACCAAAGATCAGTGTTGCTTTTAATGTTGAACATAATATTGAACTACTTACCACTCCTGAAGAAGCGTTGTTATTCACATTATAAGAGCGCTTTGCCCAAGCTCCATCTGTAACTACGGTTATATAAGGAACACCGTCTACATCCACATTACCAATAGCTCATGCATGTTCCGCTTCTTCGCGTGCTGCTTTTCTCATGGTTTCCCATGTTGAAGTCAAAATAACCTCCGACATCCTTTGATGTTGATTGTTATACAGGGTGAATCACGACTAACGGGACGGAGGTTTATGGTGAAACGGTAAAAAATTTGAAATGTTTGTCACCTTAGTAGTTTGTATATCCATATAGGCTACATTTTAAAATTATTTTGAAATATACAGGATGTCCCAATAAATTGTGGCGTATCAAAGTTATATTTTTTCTTATGGGACACCCTATATTTGATAACATTTTCTGATTGTACCCAAAAATAAAGTAATGTTTCATAATGCTTCCCTATACCTAAATACAGAGGGTTCCGAGTTATGCTGAGTTTTTTAAAAATGTGAACATTTCAAAAAAAATTAATTATAATTAATTGCACGAAAAATACTCAGTTCATCTCTGTAGAGCATTCCATTTTTGATTTATGTTAAATCTAATCCTACTATGAACACGAAGCTCCAAAAATGTAGTTTTAGAAAAATTGTTGTCCTCTCATTTTCTCCTTTTCATTGAAATATTTTTTAGACCGCAAAAGAAGCCAAACAAAAAATGCTGCTGTTCACCCATTTTTGAGAAAAGCTGTCCTAAGCAAGATTTTAAAATTTAGAACAGCTATTACAAAGGCCACTGAACACACACGACAAGAACGATGTGAGTTTATGGAGAAAGTTCGACTCCTACAGACAGATTTGGAAAATGTTCCATCTCATATCTTTGGTGAACACTCTAAGTGTGCAGAAATTGGGTATTTTAAGTGCAACCCTGCTCCAGGAGAAAAAAATTTGTTGCCACTAATGAGAGAATGTGGTCTCGACCAAGATATTAGAATACCTCTACTAAGACTGATGGACAATTGCAGCAGCTTACTTCTAAACAAGAAAAACAATATCGCTGAACAGTTTAATAGTGTCGTTTGTAAGTTTGTGGGAGGCAAACGAATTAATTTTACCTTACGAGGTTCATACAAAACCAGGTGTGAAGCTGCTGCATTGTCTTTTAATGGTGGAGGTGACTATTATAAAAATCTCCACAAATCAATTACTAGATCAAGTCCAAAGAGATTCACTGAAAAATATATTGAAAAGATGAGAAAAAAGAGGATTCTCAAGAAAAAACGATTGTTCAAACCAAAAGTCAAGCAGCAGGCAAAAGCTTACAAGGACTATGGACCAGAGGCAAATTCATTAGCTCTGTCACTAGACGACCAACAATATATTGATAAGAAAACAGAGTTTTTGATGTCTCTTCAAAAAACTAAAGAAGAAATGGAGAAAATTGCTATGGAAACTGTAGGACAAAGCGTAAATCCGCAGTGGATACAAGAGAGGTCCCTTAGACTTACAGCTTCTAATTTTGGAAGAGTTAGCAAGTGGCGAAAAGGTTCAACTGTAAACTTAGTAAAAAATCTACTATACAGCAATTTTCTGGGTAACAAAGCCACTAAATATGGAAACGACAGTGAGCCTTTGGCAAAGGGACAGCTTCAGGAAAAATTAGATGTTAGGATAAGTGAAAGTGGTTTTTATATTCACCCACAAGAATATTATTTGGGTGCAAGTCCTGACGGTTTGATAGGAGATAATGGAATGGTGGAGATAAAATGTCCAGTGTCAATTTCAAAATTACATCCACTAGATGCCATTTCACAAAATAAAATAAAATTTGCCACAATTATAGATGGAAATTTGATATTGAAAACAAACCACAATTATTATTACCAGGTCCAGGGCCAGCTCGCTGCTACAAACAGGCAGTGGTGTATTTTCTGCATCTGGAGTCCACTCGGTTTTGTAACAGAGAAGGTATAACAACATTTTATCCTTTTTTTCATTTATGAACTTATTAAAAACATCTGCAATTTATTTATGATTAAATTTTATTATTTTCATTTTAGATATATAGAGACGATAACTTCTGGAACCTGGTATTACCAAAATTGAAGAAATTCTATTTTTCGTGCTTATTACCAGAATTGATAGATCCACAATATATAAAGGGTTTGCCAATTAGAGAAATAAACATTGATTAAAATGCGTTTTCACTCCCTGTTGATATTTTAATAATCTGTTGTTCGTTTCGTAGTATTGGCTTTATTAATAATGTGTTTTTGTTTTATTATGTACTCAAATACTTATCGGTAAAAAAAAGAGTTAGTGTACCTCAGGAACAATAAGTGTGCATATTTATTAGCAGCTTCACTGTTTTCCTTCACAATAGCTTTGTCAAGATAATTAGTATAAAATTTAGAGAGAATTGCAGATGTTTTAAAATCAATTTACCATACAATTTAAGAAAATTGTAAATTGCGCGAAAAGTATAGTACCTAGGTATAGGACACCCTTATATCATTCGAAAGAGGACATTTTTTTGAATATGATGCATTATTGAAATACAGGGTGTTCCATTTGAAATAAGCACGTTATAACACATTTAATGATCTAATGATTCAACTGATATTTCTGAACACCCTGTAAAGAGATGTTCAGTACTCAATCGTGGAATACATTCAACGAATGTCCGACTATTGAGCTGTGAGATTAAATTCGCTAGAATTTATTATATCAATGAGTTATTAATTTTTTTCGAAATGTTCACATTTTCTTAAAAGTCAGCATAACTCGGAACCCTCTGTATTTAGGTATAGGGAACCATTATGAAACAGTACTTTATTTTTTGTGTGCAATCAGAAAATGCAACCAAATATAGGGTGTTCCATAAGAAAAAATATAACTTTGATACGCCACACTTTATTGGAACATCCTGTATATTTCAAAATAATTTTAAAATGTAGCCTATATGGATGTACAAACTACCAAGGTGACAAACTTTTCAAGTTTTGTACCGTTTCGCCATAAACCTACGTTCCGTTAGTCGTGATTCACCCTGTATAATTATAAGGTTTTATTTGAATCATAATTTTTTTGTATTGTTGAAACTCCACTTAATTTGAAGAAAGGTGAATTTTGATTGCATGGTTTGTATGATTTCAGGTATAAGCAAAAATACATCTGTGCCTTGCTCAGTTCCTTCTACCTCAAAACTTACACAGGATAAAAGTGAAGTAGGTAAGTCAATAAATTATCTCATATTCCCGTTCCCAGCTAATTTTTCATTTTATATTTTTTTCAGATAACCAGTGTAAATGTTACTGTCCTCACCATGGTAATGTTCAACTCTATAGTACTTAACATCATTTTATAATGTTCAATTTTTAGCTCAGTTCAATGCTGAGATTTTGAGGCAGCTATATTTTTTGAAAAGTATGGTAAATGATTTGAGATCCGAAATTAAGGAGCTGAAGGTTAACCAGCGACCAGTTGAGGAAGAGTGTGGGACCTCTTCCATATTTGCAGATTTTCAGATTCCATTTAAATCTACAGAACATTTAGAAAAATTTGAGGAGTTCTTAAAGAACTCAGAAAATTTCCAAAAAGTGGTAAGCTCATTACTATAATCCAAATAAAGTATTTCTAATCTAGGAACTCAATTCATGATTTTAATTATAATTTTGTGGTCGGAGGTAAAAGCAACTACTTTAGTCAAGTTTGGAATACATATAGTTAATAAAAATTTTAATGTAACTGCCTATTAGAGTAAAATATCAAGTCGAAAGACACATCTGAAACTTTTGCTTTGAAATCACGGAATAGTTTGGTAGCTTTCTTTGCAGGAGTCTGAGTTGTACAAATGGGGTGGAGGTGGACTTCTTGACTTCATCAAGAGATGCTTGGGCATGTTAGTAACCAATGAACTAGCACTAAACTTTAGCTGGCTTGGACGGAGGGATAAAAAAAGATTTTGCAATTTTCAAATTTCAAGAGTGATTATAAGTAAGTAGTAGGTATAACGGCACCTTCGCCACCCCCCTCCACTTTCCGGCCCCTCCCATAAGCCCCGCCCCCTTTTCCGGCCCCTCCCCTAAGCCCCGCCCCCTTCCCTTAAGCCCCGCCCCCTAAACCCCGCCCCCTTCCAGGCCACGCCCCTTGACATATGACAGTAACCTAACTGACCATAGAACTAGTAACCTAACCTAACTCAAGTGACAGGTAACATATTGACAAGTAACAAGTGACAGGTGACAAGTGACATATGACAGGTGACATATTGACAGGTGACATATTGACAGGTTGACATATGACAGTAACCTAACTGACCATAGAACTAGTAACCTAACCTAACTTAACCTAACCTAACTCAAGTGACAGGTGACATATTGACAGGTGACATATTGACAGGTGACATATGACAAGTGACCAACTGTAACAAATGACGACCAACTGCTATTACAGAATGGATCAAAAGTAACCGAAAGGCCTTATACAGAGTAGATCAAAAGTAACCGAAAGGCATTATACAGGGCAGATAAAAAAGTAAGAGTGATATACGGGATCGCACATAATTCAAAAGTAACATGCTCGTAAGGTCTTAACGATTATTATATACAGGGTGAAAAAAAGTAACATGCTCGAAAGACCATAACGACTATTACAGAATGAAAAAAAGTAACATGCTCGAAAGGTCTCAACGACTATTAAATACAGGACGGATAAAAAGTAACATGCGCGAAAGACCTTATACGGGATGGAAAAAAAAGTAACATGCTCGAGTGGTAGCCATGGTACTTAATTCAACTTGATTCACTTGAGAACTTGCTTTGGATGCATTGTTTTGGGATTTATAGTTGAAATATAGAATTTCATTAAGTCGAATTCAAGGTCCAGCGGTAAGTGGAGATGATAATTAGATAATAAAATCGAAGTCTTGACAGTACCGGATGTTATTACGTCTAAGAACATGAGATAACCTTTTTGGTCTCTTAATAAAACAAATATAGACTTTTAAGAATTTTTATTAAACCTCAACTGTATAATAAGGGACCTGAGCCAAATAAGGCCCACGAGCCCAATAAGGCCCACTGGTGATATTGGCAGCACTGGACAGTATGTAATAATCGTTTTAATTGAATAACCTTGAAACGGCATGTCCAAGTATAGGCCAGGGCGCTTGCGCCGCTTCAACCGCTCTCTTTGCCTAGTGTAGCAAGAAACGTGACGAGTGCAGCATAGGTCTATGTACTTTATTAAAAAAGTGTTTTTTCTCTTTGGGTCGATATTTTCGAAACAGGTGAGTATTTTGAGTTAAAATTAACTGAAATCATTCGTTGAATATTCTTTTTGAATATGGTGAAGTTAAAATTACCAAACTTTGAAAGAAAACCAAGTTTTGAATATATTTATTTTATAAAACATGACTTCTTTTGATGCATACTAATAAGGCCCTTTTTGGTGTATACTAATTAGGCCCGGGCCTTATTAGTATTAAACTGATATTTTTATTAGATTTCTTCTTTTATTTCAGCATGCCACCTAAAAAAAGAGCTTTGTGGAGTCAGCAACAATTGAAGACAGCAATGGCTTCCGTCAGTAGCGGGGAGCTCAGTGTTCGAGCTGCAAGTAGGCTTTACTCTATACCAAGGAGGACTTTAAGAAACCACATTATAACAGGTAGTACGGAGAAAAAAATTGGTAGAGGTACTTTTTTGAGTGAAGATCAGGAGAAAGATCTGACCATTCGAATTAAAAGATTAGCAGAAATTGGAATGCCGTTAACAGGAAAGGTGTTACGCAGAAGCGTTTTTACATTTTGTGAGAAAAATAAAATCACTCATCCTTTTTTGAAAGAAAAAAAAATGGCTGGGCGTAAATGGATGGCACTGTTTTTAAAACGTAATCCTGATATTACGAAAAGAAAGGCTCAACCGCTTAACGCTGCTAGAGCTGCAAAATTGAACAAATTTATCGTTAATGATCACTTTGCAAAACTGAGAGACCTGTACGCTGAGCTAAATTTGCACGATAAACCTCATTTAATTTATAATTTAGATGAAAAGGGATGCCAACTAAAACTACACAAAGCACCGGAAGTGCTAGCTCAAAAAGGAGTGAGAAATGTTCATTTGATTGCCGAAGAACACGCAGAAAATGTCACAATCGTGGCATGTGGGAATGCACTGGGAAACGTAATACCTCCGATGATTTTGATGAAGGGAATTAGGGAAAAACAAGAATGGAAGGATAACCTCCCACAAGGATCCATTCTTATGATGACCGCTAAGGGTAGTATGACGACGGAGGCTTTTGTAGAATATATAAAACACTTTGCCAAATTTAAACCAGAAGGCAAAGTACTGCTCATATTTGATGGTGCTTCATCTCATTTAGACTGTGCCATCGTTGAAGAAGCTGATAAACACAACATAGTTTTGTATTGTCTACCCAGCAATACAACACACTGGCTTCAACCAATGGACAAATCTGTTTTCAGTCCATTCGAGACATATTGGGATGAAGAAATTTTGAATTTTTGGGTCAACAAACCTAATCGCCGCATTGATAAAGCCACATTTGGGAAAATTTTTACAGCCGTTTGGCCAAAAGCCGCCTCACAAGCAAACGTAATGGCGGGATTCAGAGGTACTGGAATATTTCCTTTTAATCCAAATATTATTCCTGAGACAGCCTTTGCGCCATCAGAGCTGAGCAGAAGAGAAGCAATGAACGACGAAAATACACCTCCAGAAAATATGAACCTAGCTTCATCACAACCAAAAATTAGGTTACAACGTCAGGTAATGGAATCAACCCCAAATGAACCAGGAATTTCTGGTCTACAAAAAAATACACACAAAAAGAAAAGATCTAGAAGCTCCAGCACTGAAGACAGTTCAGAAGATATTTCTATCCATGACACTTCTTCAGACGACCAAAATATAGAAGAGGAAAATAAAGTTGTAGAGTTGGAAGGCACCTTTAAAGATCTGCTTCCAACACCTGAAATCGAACTAAAAAAAATAACACCTCGTAAGAAATCTCTAAATTATAGAGGTCAACAAGTAACAAAAAATCTTTTTGCTCGAAGTAAAGATCCAAAGAAAGAGTCACAAGAGGAAATCTCTAAAAATAAAATGAAAAAGAAATCAATGAAGAAGGTAGACGAAAAATGGTATTGCCATTTATGCAACGAGGAAAGGGTTGTAGATATGCATCTGTGCAACATGTGCATGCGATATGTACACGAAGAATGTGTCGGTCTGACTAGAAAAGACAAAATGGATTCCTTTGTTTGTCCGACGTGCTCCGATTGAAGAGGAATAAACGTTATTATTACTTTTTAATCTACTTAGTGACTTTTTTTTTTTGTATTTATTTGTTACAACAATCTTGATTTGTTCGCTTAAGTATTCAGTATAAAATATATGTTCAAAATGTTTTATAATAAATTGTTTTAAAAGACCATTTTAGCAACTTTCTATAGCACTAAGGGCGGGCCTTATTAGTCTCCACATGTGGGCCTTATTGAGCACTATTGTTCCTAACAAGGCCCAATGTCACCTTGCATGAAAAAAATTGTCAACTTTAAAGAAAAAATCAAAATTGAAAATACTCAACAAAAACAAATACATAAAAGTTCATTCAAATCAACCCCAAATTATTGAACACATATTTCACTTTTTTTTTATTTTTTCCGGCCCCCCCAAGTTAAGTGGGCTTTATTTGGTACACCCCCCTTATGTTAGGTTAAGCTGAAATAATTTTTTAATTATTTACAGAGTTTACTTAAAACATCATTGATAAAAAGAAATTATTTTTGTTAATAAAATTTTAATTTAAATCATTGATAACTTTGACTTTATAAAAGTATACAAATTCTCTAAGAGCGTTGTTCAACATATCGTTGGGTGTTATGGAACAAAATGCATATAAAATTTGTAAAGGACTCAAATTTTCAGAGGCGACATTTTTACAGAAATCCAAAACATTATAATAATATTGACAAAAATTCAAATTTTCCAAGTTTGAAATACGTTCTATAATCAAATTGTTCAATTTCAAAGTTTGGGATACTTCTTCTTCATTCATGTAATATTCGACGCCATGTTTCTTGATAAACATAACCTTACAATCATCGTAATTCAATGGGGTAATGGTACAGTACTCTCCACATGGAATCGGATCAGGTTTGAACTCGTCTACGGTCATTTGTTGCATCATTATTGAAATAAATTCCTGCCATTCGTAAGTGCTGAAAGATATTTTGCTGACCTTGAGCTGATGAGATAAAATAACGGCAGGCGTGAATGATCTTGCTGGACTAATTCCACATTTAACTTCATAACCGGAAATTGAATATTGTGTTGAAAGCAGGTACACATTTTCAGACTTTGCAGCAAACTCATAGTTTTCCAAAATTCTATCGAACTCTGCAGTGTAGACAATATCGTCATCGCTGCTACTGGCATCTTGAGAACTCATATTGCTAACTGAGTTTGAGATCTGAAGCGGATCCAATTTATAGCGTGTGTGGCCTTTTACGTCATAAAACATCAACTCCATTAATCCAGCTGTTATGTTTTTTGTCTAAGCCCAACCATTTTACGAGCAGTTTCTTGCCATTACGTCTAAGAACTTTTTCCACCAAGTAAACGTCCGGATTCGATGTTTTCTGTAGTTCTTCGTCATAGAAGCAGCCGCTGATTGGTGTCCCTTGCATGTCTTCAAGTAAATACGTAGCAGGATTGGTAATTTTAACTTTGATGATTTTGAATAGTTCTGTAGTCCAATTGGGTGTATATCCTTTTTCAAAGACATGTTTTGCCTTGGATATGCGCACAATGTCGCCAACTTTAAATTTTCGTGGACCGGCTATCTTTAAATGACTATAGGTGTTATTCAAAATAGATTTTTCGTTGGATTTGTTGACTTGAGAAGGCTTATATTTTGTTGTGGAATGTTTTGTATTGTTATAGTTTTGAGTAATTACAGGCAGAATATCAATCCATTTGTAGGTGCCATTTAAACTGAAATACTTGTAGAGCTTCGATTTCAAAGTTCTTATAACACGCTCAGCCATAGAAGCCTTCATCGTACTAAATACGCTATAATGATTTATATCATGTTTTTTCATTAAATTTTGAAATTTGCTGTTGTAAAACTCCTTCCCCTGATCAGATTGCAGATTTTTTGGTATTCGTCTAGTGTGAGCGAGAATGTCCGAGAATGCCCGAGTAATCTCCTCTCCGGTCTTCGTTTTTAGTGGGCGTGTCCACACAAACTTTGAAAAACAATCAATGACGACCAGTATCATTTTATGATTCCTATTTTGTGATGCAAAATTCCTCATCTCCGCAAGATCCATTTGCCAAAGATCGTCAAGGCCCTTAATAATAGTGCGTCTGCGAGGAAATTTTTTCCGAATAGGTTTGTGAAGCTCGTTTACGAGTTGAATTCTTTCCTTGGTGTGCATATTATGATGTATTACCGGCTAGCTTCAGCTCCAGACTGTGAATGCGGTTATCGATATTTATATCCAATGTCTTAATATTGTTCACTATGTCTGAAATGTTACTTTTCAAATTAGAAACGGCTTTGATATTTTCTGCAGATTCTTTTTTCAATTCACGTATACTTGCATTTGCACTAAATTCTCTTCGAATGAAGACTTTTGCAGTGGCAATTGAATCGTCAACGTATTTCTTTGTAGCCATATCCCTACCTGCTACTGGGGGATTTCGCGAAATGAATGTATTAATTTCGTTAGTTTTATTTTGTAAGTCGGCAATATTCGCCTGTAATATGGGGATTTCGATCTTATGAAGCTCGTTTCTGATTTCGTTCAATCCTTCTTCTAAATTCTTTATATTGTGTGTTTGTGGTGAGTTGATAGTACGCAAGTCATCAACATATTTTTTTGTTGCAGCGTCACTATTTCCTGTCGGTTCTTTAACATTACAAATTTTCACATTTCCAATATCAATATCACCGTCCGGTGTATGAGGGAACGTAATTTTCGCTGGTAAACGCGCATAGGGCGTTTGATGTCTATGTCCGAATTTATCGACTGGCATAATTGAAATGAACAAGTTTCAACTTGTATTATTCTATTATATCAGCTTCCTTGAGTTCATTGATAATTGCTACTATTTCGTTGTCGTGTGACGTATTACCTGCCTCTTTCGAAGCAATTAATAGCTTTAGACGTTCAACCAACTCGTTGGGATCATCCCAATAAATGTATTCCATAGGGTCTTCGTTGTATACCAAACGGGAATCGAGAACGTTTCCGCCACTTTTCGTAAAAGGTATTTTTGATAGACGTTCCATTAGTAGCTGTTGTGTTCGAGTAGAGGGACGACGGCTCGATGATTCTGATTTTGGTCTAAACAAAGGTTTGATAATATTGTGATATTTGTAAGTGCTTGAACCCTTAAGACGGTTGCGTGTATCTAGGTGAACCTTAGTATACTCCAGAAGGGTTTTATATGCCTCCAAATCCTGCTGGGTGTAACCTTCTGGATCGTGGTAGAATAAAAGCTGGTATAAGCCAGGTGTACCAGTCACGGATCCAGCTTCTTTATTTCGTTCTTGTAGTATGTTGATATTGCCGTTTTTTCCATCAAATCCAATTCTACGCGTACCTAAACTCCAACCGAGTTCGTCATTGTAGATAGGACCGTAGTTTCTATCGATTTTTCCATTATCTTGGAAATAGTCTTCGATATACGATTGACTAATTTCAGGATATTGATCTAAATACTCTTGGATGGATTCATGTGTCACCTCAGGACGCATTATTTCTGGAGATTCAGGCATTGGAATATTCCCCGCTTCATCGGTTTCGGCCACCGGTTCCGTTTCGAGGAAAGGTGTAAACACATCATCATCATCATCATCGGGTTCTTCTTTCTTTATTTCCTCCTTTGGTTGTAAATTTGTAATCGATTTTTGTAATGTCTTCGAGGATTGTACAATTTCTTCTAGTGGTTTGGATATCGGCTTGAATAGTTTATTAATAGACTCATCTTGCTCTGATTTACCTAATTTCAACGCCAAGTATTTTTTTCGAATCGATCTGACAAGTTCAGACACTTTTTTCTTGCGCAATGCAGCAGTAACCTTATCGTCAGACATATTGGTATGGACTGAAGGCGCAGCTTACAATTTTATATATTTATCGAGTCCCTTGCGATACCTACCATTATTAAGGGGAAAATCTTTCACAATTACCAAAGTACCGTAACGGTCACACCAGCACATTGAACACATATTTTTGAATGTGTCGAATGTCATGTCTGGAGATACGTGTTCGTCGAATATATGTTTCAAGTTCACCTCATCTTGCTTGAATAACACAATCACATTACAGTTGTCGCGTATAAGCTGTTTCGGTATTTTTGAGTATGTTTGGCAAAGATATGCAGCATCGATATCTTTATGTCTGCACATGGAATAGTATTCACGAATTTTCTGTTGACCGTCACAGGCTACGTCATCGAATAAAAAGATGGAATTTGGTCGAGCTTTCTCTGGACTAATTATTTCCTCGTTGTCTTTGAATGGGAAATACCCAACACCCTTGACTTGCGCTATAACTTCTTGTAGCAATTGATACTTTGGTTGAAATAACGATTTTGAATAGACATAAACATTTTTGAATTTCGCACCATTTGGATTGAATAGGAGCGCCAGCACGACGTTCGTCTTTCCACACCCACTGGGGCCACATATAATGGCACGGAAAGAATTTGGTAACAATTTACCATGTTTACCGATCGATGGAGTTGAGGTGAAATCCAGGTTTTCAATAGGTATAGTCTGCTCTTGTTGAATTAGTTTCATTGTGTGTGTCGTTTTTTGTAGTACTACTCTTTAAATATAGGTGTTACACTTACGCGTATCAGTCTTAATGTTGGTGTTTGAAGGAGAAGGTCTCTTAAATTCTCTCATCAATAAACTACCTATTGAACTTCACTTACCTAGCTATCAGTACTGTGGACGTAAGTACTACCCTCTCCACTCCTTTATGAAAAAATTGATCCATTTTTTTTTTTTTAGCCGGTACAAAATTGGAAAAACGTCTTGATCGTGGAGATCCGGGCATTAACCCCTTGGACGTTGCTTGTAAACAACACGATATTTCTTACTGGAAGAATAAGTCTCTCGAGGAACGACACAAAGCTGATCGGATACTTGAAGATAAAGCTTGGGCTCGCGTTAAATCAAAAGACGCTTCTTTGGGAGAGAAAACTGCTGCACTACTTGTTACAGGCGGTATGAAGGTGAAAAGAAAGCTGGGAATGGGTTGTCGTCGCAAACGTCGTTCCTTGCATCGAGATGTTATTCTAAAAGTGGGAAAGTCATTGAAGGAAGTGTAACGTTAATTTTATTCACTCTCCTTATATTTAAATATTTATTAAATTATCTTATGGGTGGCGAGTAGCCAGTCCTTTCTCATGCCCAGCGCTGAGAAATGTATCGAGTTTAACTTTATCTATAGTCGATGAAAGACAAAATTTTAAGTTTATTTGCGGGTCAAATCGATACCGTCTATAGGGAAAATAGTCACTTCGGTTTACTATAAATTATTTGGTTTTCAATTTTAACACAAATGAATGAAGAATCCACTTACGGAATTTAAAATACTTTTTCATTTCCAAACCATGGAGTTTGATACAGATATGCGACGTATGTGCATTATCATTCACATGATTTCATGTTTTATATTTAAACAGAGGCAATCAGAGATTTTGTCCTTTCTGTGACAAAATGTTAAATTAACTACTTGAAATTTATTTGGAGAGAGTTTCACCTAAACTTTTTTTTCTAAGTGCATTCATGTGAATGCACTTTCTTCGTATCTAAGTTATATATATAACCACTACTTCTACTATCACTACTACTACAACTACTACTACCACAACAACTACTACTATTAATATGTTCTGGCAATAAACCTCCATAAGACACCGGACCTCCATAAGACACCGGACCTCCATAAGACACTGGACCTCCATAAGACACCGGATCTCAATGCAGAAGAAACCAGGAAAGTACCGTCACTAAAAATTATTGTTGCAACAAGAATACTAAATACTAATTTTTCTTCAACTGTGATATTTATAATTTTTTTTAAGTCATTATACAACTTGTAAATTTAACAACGTAGTTCATATTCCTTCCCTTCCAACATTTCCAGGTTTGTTGATAGAGAGTGTTGAAACAAGTCAACTAATATTATTCAGGGTGGCGCCCATTTACCTTAACTTTACTTAAATTTCTTAACGTAATTTATTGATTGTTTTGTTAACTTATTAAATTCATTTATTTCAATATAACTTCAATAATTTAAATAAGTAGTATTACCCGCGAACCGGTAAGACTACTCCCTGAATTTTTATTAGTTTGGTATCCGAATTCACGCCTGAGCAGCTCTTTATCTGAGTAGCCGTTACAAATTGGCACCCGAACGTGTGTGGCCTGTTTTACACATCATCTCTCTCATCAATAGATCTTGAAACTTGGAAGTTTGGACAGTAGTAGTTATCTTTTTATTATCGTAAATATCTTTCACTTATTACAGTATTTATCTTCCTATTTTCTATAGTTCACTTATCGTATCATATCGTCACAGTTGAGTTGCAATATTTTATTTTATTATCGTATTGACAATATCTATATCTATATAACATTTTTTTTCTTATCTTATATCTTCACGTATCGTATATATAAATATCTTCTCAATCGTCAATATCAACAGTACTCGATTTTCTAATTCAATTTCGTATACTAAAATGGCAAAAATGTTTAAGCTAAATGTTGATTATCTTTTAACTCATGAATTAGATCATGAAATTTCTTATCGTGGCTTAGAAATACCTTCACTGGTTACAGAGAAGAGGAAATTGTTACGGGGTGTTTTAACTCAAGAGGTATCCATGCGGAGTTCGATCGTATATGTCGATCTTCCATTTCCTACGGAAATTACAGGAATTAAGCTTTCTTTTGCCGACTTGAAGAAGAAGGTTCAAGATTTCGTTGGAACTTCTTCTGACGTAGAGTATAAAAGATTGACTTGTCGGCTAACTCACCTTACGCAACGCATTTCTCGTTTGAATTGCGAGGAAGACGAGCATGAAAAAGTAAAAAAACATCTAACATCAGAAATATTGTTTCTAGAAGGTGAATTAGATGGCAAACTCAATGTTATTGATGCAGATAGACAATCTACTCCGGTAAATGCAAATCAAAGTTTTTCTTTTTCTAAACCTGTACCTGTACACAAATGGGGAATAAGATTCTCAGGAATTGATTCCAAAGAATCAGTACTTGGCTTCCTAGAACGTGTGAATTGTCTTAAAATTTCGAGAGGTATCACAGATGCTGAATTGTTTTCTAGCTCAGCTGATTTGTTTAGTGATCAAGCTTTTAATTGGTATCTAATTAACAGATGCAAAGTTCAAAATTGGGAACAATTAGTGACCAAATTGAAATCAGATTTCTTACCTTATAACTATCAAGATGATTTACTAGAGGAAATCAAGGCTAGAAAACAAGGTCAACATGAAAGAGTTACCCTATATATTAACGCCATGTGTGGTTTGTTCAATCGTCTTGACGACAAGCCAAGCGAAAGTGCCATGATCCGTATTATTCGTAAAAATCTCTTACCTAATTATGCACAACCATTAGCTTTAATCGATATTGATACTGTTGATATTTTGACGGAAAAATGTAAACGACTTGAGGAAACATTAACTTGGGATCAACAATTTACATCAAATCATAAGAATAGTCAATATTTACTTGAACCAGATTTGAGCATACCTAGTACATCTTTCAAGGATAATTCTTGTTTTAAACAAACACGAAAAAATATATCGGTAGTATCTTCTACTTGGACTTGCTGGAATTGCAAACAAGCAGGTCATATGTATTATAACTGTCAAATTCCTAGGAAATTGTTTTGTTTTGGTTGTGGACATCCTGATACTGTAAAAACTAAATGTCCAAAGTGTTCAAAAAACGAACCAAGCAGTGGTCGAACTTCCCACTCTACCACACTTGCTCAAAAACCGGGAACATCAGGAAAATCCAAAAACATCAAAACAAAAGCAAAGTCCCAGGAAAAACCAGCAAAAGACGAAAATTAAGGTTACCTGAAATAAATCCTATAAATTCCAGTTCTGTAAAAAACTTTTCTCGTTCTATCTTAAAAAAGGTTCCTACTGTAAGTCGCTCCGACTGGAATGCATGGCTTTTATTTGTTAAAGATTTCTATAAAACGAATTCAAGATCAAATTCAATTGTTTCAAACTCAAAGTCTTTAGCAAATGTAGGATCACTGCTTTATAATGTTAAAGATGATAATCGACCTTATGTCGATATCATAATATTTGATAAAACAATTTCTTGTCTTGTTGATACTGGTTCAAATATCTCATTGATTGGTTCTCGTGCATTAGATTTTATTCATAACTTATCAGTACCTATATTGAACGATGATAACTTAAAAATATCTACGGCAGATGGTAAATTGCAGGACGTTCTTGGTTATATCGAAACATATGTCATCACAGACAAGATATCTAGGCTTATGAAATTTTATTTAATACCTTCAGTCAAACATGATATTATTCTCGGTATGGATTTTCTCAAAATTTTTAACGTAAAAATTAATTTCTCTAAATTATCTTTAACTGTAAATTCACTCTCGTTAGCTGTAGTAAATACAATTCGGGATATATCTCATTTAACTCCTAATCAAACAAGTAGGTTAAATCAAACTATTGATCTCTTTAAGACTATTAGTCCGTCAGAAAAAATAGGTAAAACTCATTTGATAGAGCATTTTATTGATACCGGAAATTCTCCTCCTTTCAAACAAACCCAATATCCCTTACCTCAAGCTATGCAAGCTTACCTGGAAAAGGAAGTAGATACTTTGCTAGAATTAGGTGTAATTCAAGAAAGTAAATCTTCATATTGTAGCCCTATCTGGTTGGTTCAAAAGGGAGATGGTAAATATAGAATGTGTTTTGATGGACGTAAACTAAATAGTGTGACTTTAAATAAAGATGCTTATCCCTTACCTTCAATCGAAGTTATACTGAGTCAACTTCGAGATACTCGTTATATATCTAGTATAGACCTAAAGCAAGCATTTTATCAAATTCCGTTGGAGAAATCATCTCGAGAGAAAACAGCTTTTGCAGTAAAAGGTAAAGGTTTATTCGAGTATGTCACTACTCCTTTTGGGTTAGTCTCTGCTCCTGCTAGCATGTGTCGTTTAATCGATTTGGTCATCGGTCCTTCCTTGGAACCATATTGTTTTTATTACCTGGATGACATCATCATTTGTACTCCTGATTTTGACAAACACATGGAAATTCTTCAAAGTGTTTTCGAGAAACTACGAGATGCCGGCTTGACGGTAAATTTAGATAAATGTCAGTTTTGTCGTTCTTCCCTTAGATATTTAGGTTATGTGGTGGATGAAAATGGTCTTCGTACCGATCCTGAAAAGGTTTCTGCTATTTGTGAGTACCCTGTTCCGAAAACTGCCACTCAGGTGCGTAGATTCTTGGGAATGGTTTCGTATTATCGTCGGTTTCTTAAAGATTTTTCTTCCTTATCTGCTCCAATTTCTGATCTTCTTAGTGAGCGAAAGAAACATCAATCTATTACTTGGACATCCCAGGCAAATCAGGCTTTCGAAAAGGTGAAAACTGTCTTAACTACCGCTCCTATCTTGAGTAGTCCCGATTTCACCAAACCTTTCTTTCTTATGACAGACGCTAGTGATGTTGGGGTAGGAAGTGTTCTTTTTCAATTGGAAGATGGACTCGAACATCCCATAGCTTATATGAGTAAGAAACTCACAAAGGGTCAAAAGAAGTTTAGTACTACTGAAAAGGAACTGTTAGCAGTTTTGTTAGGAATTGATCATTTCAGATATTATCTTGTAGGTCGTCATTTTACCGTAATTACTGATCATTCTTCTCTTGTGTGGTTGAATAATATGAAAAAACCTTCTCCTCGCTTAGCTAGATGGATATTGCAATTGTCGCAATACAATTTCTCTATCGTTCACCGTAGATCTACCGGAACTGTGGTAGCAGATGCATTATCTCGTATACCTGAAGTTAGTATCTTAGACTTATCTACATTACATCCCGATAAATGGTATAATGACATGATTTCCCATGTTCAAGATTTTCCAGAAAAATACCCAAGTTTTAGAGTTGAAAATAACATATTATATAAACATGTCTTCAATAAATTTGGACCAATTAGCAATGTTTCCGATTGGAAAATTGTCGTTCCTACTAAAAATCGAAGTGAAATTTTACATCATTTTCATGATAGTCCAACTTCTTCTCACTTCGGTGTTTTTAAAACATTAGAGAGAATTTCTGAAATTTATTATTGGCCTAATCTCAGGAAATCAGTTTATAAATATGTTACTCGTTGTAAAATATGTGCATCTTGTAAACCATCTAACTTGCCACAAGCAGGATTAATGGGAAAATATCGTAACATTAACTTCCCTTTTCAATTGATATCGTGTGATCTTTTAGGGCCATATCCCCGATCTCGTAAAGGTAATCAATTTGCACTTGTTGTAGTTGACTGGTTCACGAAATTTGTATTAGTTCATCCCTTACGACAGGCTACCGCTCGTTCTATAGTTGATTTCTTAGAAAATCATGTCTTTCTTATTTTTGGAATCCCTCAAATTGTATCTTGCGATAATGCTAAACAGTTCACGAGTCATTTGTTCAAAAACCTAATGGACAAATATTCAGTACAAAAGATTTGGTATAATGCTAACTTTCATCCGCAAATTAATCACACTGAACGCGTAAACAAATCCATTGTCACAGCTATACGATCTTATAGTTATGAAGATCATAGAACGTGGGATGAAGAGATCTATAAAATTGCTCAAGCAATTCGGCTGTCGAAACATGAAGTTACCGATTTCACCCCTTCCTTCCTTACCTTTGCTCGAAATGTTCCTGTCTCGGGAAATTTTTATGGTATAATTGCAGAAAATGCAAATAATCAGGTTACCATTTCCGATAAAGTCCACCGAATTCAGGATACACAAGAAATGCCTAAAATTTTCGAAGTGGTGAGAAAAAATTTGCAAACAGCATATCGGCAGAGTAGTCAACGTTATAATTTGCGCAAACGAGATCATAGGTTCTATGTAGGTGATCGGGTTTGGAAGAAGAACTACCCAAAATCGGACAAAGCCAGATATATTTCCGCTAAATTTTCACCAAAATATACACAATGTACCGTATATCGCGTTATTTCTCCCTTAGTGTATGAATTAAAGGATGAAACGGGAAAAAACATTGGTCGATGGCACATAAAAGACCTTAAAGCTGGTATCTTGTCTGATGATGAGTGTTCTGATATCGATGAATCCGATTCAATCACAACATAACCATTTATACTTATATCTTTCCTATTTGTAATATTTTTTTGTGATGTGTGTTGGTGTCTCGAATATTTTTTTTTATCTCTCTTATCGTAGAGATTTCCTTTTTCTCTAATTATAAATGTGATAATGACTTCACTTTCTTTCCCTATTGATTGGCAAAATAGCATTCATTTTAATCTGAGAATTATAATACAAAATCCGTTGAGAATTTTTTTTAGAAAATTTCTAAATATCCATAAATATTATAATTTTGGAAAACGCATAGTCAAATCAATTTGAGTTTAATAAACATGTTGGTGCACAAGCATTGAGGTTATTAAATATTGGGTCTTCTTGATTTGAAGAAACCTTAAGTGTTAAGGGTGATATTGTATCTTCATTATCTTATCTTCATTATCTTATCTTAATTATCGTATCTTATCGTATCTAAGTGGACAAGGGATGTAACTTGTCTACTGTACTATATTTTATAGTACTTATCTTTATCTTATCTTTATCTTATCTTTATCTTATCTTCGCAGGCAGATAATGTCTTGTCTGTATTTATTTACCGAAAGGGTATATAAATTTTTTTTGAAGACCATTGGAAATTTGACTTTGCAATTAGTTTGAATATTAGCTGATATATCATGGGATATCTAAAGTTATTATCTTTTATATTATCTCAACTATCTTAAAATTTTATTATCTTGAAAGTTTGAAATTTCAATTATCTTAATTATCTTAAAATTTTCATTACCTTTCTGTTGAAAATTTTATAGTATTTTAATTGTTTTAAACATTTTTATCTACATGCTCGAGATATCAACTTACATTACAAAAAGAATTCGTTTTGCTTATCTACATTCAATACCTTACCTAATATCTTGTCTACCTAATTTTTTTATCTACTTTTTCATTATCTCTATCTATGATCATTCCGAAAGATTGATCTAGATATTTCACTTGTAGACATACCTTCATTTTGTCTATATTTTATTGTATACCTTTCCCTTTGAATTTTTTTGTTGGATTTCTCAATAGTGGGTGTTGGAGGAACTCAGAGTGGTCTGGGATGTGTTTCAGGGTTCAGCGTCGGGGGGTTAATCAGCCTGGGAGGCAGAGGTGGCTGAGGTCTGCTGTCATTAGTTAAATCTACTTGGGGGGTTAACTACTGCGTCTGTGCCAACATGGCTCGCATATCGCTCTGAGGATTTTCCAACAGTACTGTTGTGGGATGCCGTTGTCAATTTCTTTCCTCCCTCAAATTTCAGCCTGACAGGGGCTATACTCTGTTAGGGGGTATATCGAGCCTCCTTGGACTAGTTATAGTAACTAGCTCCAAAAACATTTTTTTCTCTTTTCGTTTTCTCTTATCGATAAATTCTTCATTTTGGGTGATTCATGTGTGTTGTCATAGTATTTTGGGTTGAGATTTCTGCTGAAGCTGAGATTGTAGACCACGACGCTACTTAACATCTCTCGCGAGGTCCTTCTCGTTAGGTGGAGGTTGATCTCTTGACCTGGGATGCTGTGATAGGGCACATGATTAGCCTGGAATATTGGTAGTTTTTTTTTGTTTATCATATTATATTATGTAGTATAATATAATGGAAAATTTTTTTTGGTTGACAGTTTATTCTGTTAGGGAGTCATATAAAGCTTCCTTGGATTTGCTCCTAAATTATATCTGTAACTATTTCTTTTGTTTTGCTTTGTTTCCTTCTCATCTGAGAACTATTTTTTTTATATCGTTAAGAGGTTTAACATCTTAGGCTAGGGTTATTAATTGTTAGTCTAATTGTCTGCTGCTTTGTGTGATGTTTTTTTTCGAATGCTATACCTGCGCGATGACCAATGGCTACTGCGGACGCTAACTGGCAACCTCCCTGGTATGAGCTCGGAAAAAAAAAATTATCATATAGCATTACGTTATTTTCTAATTTTCAACTTGGACCAAAGATACTTGGAAGTTTTTTTTATTTTGTTTCCTTTCATTTTCTCATATTTTTTTTTGGGCCAAGATATTCTTAGTAAGTTAGTTATATTGCTTATATTATTATTAGTACTTACTTCCTTATATTGTTTATATTATTATTACCTATCGACTGATATCAGGTGAAAAATTTTTTTTCAAGCTATTCACTGATTCAGTGATATCGATAGTTTATTTTTTTTATTCTCTTAAATTTTTATTTAACTACTGACTGATAATCGATACAATCGATCCATCAGACAAGAATTTATTTGTTTCGTTTATTAAATCTCGGGTTCCTTATTTTTAGTAAATTACTAATTCACTGATTATAAGTATATCAGTATTTTTTTTTTATAAGAAATCCTCTTAACGATTCGTATATACCTGGTACTGGTTCCTTTTCTCATAAAATTATACCGTTCAAAAAATTTTTTTGCCTCTTCTTTACTTTACTATTTCTTTTTTATGAATTCCTTGTGTGGAAATTCTTTTTCATTTATAAAAAATTTTTTTTTGTGAAAAAAAAAATTTTTTTTCCTGGTTGTAAGGGTGTGTAACGTTAATTTTATTCACTCTCCTTATATTTAAATATTTATTAAATTATCTTATGGGTGGCGAGTAGCCAGTCCTTTCTCATGCCCAGCGCTGAGAAATGTATCGAGTTTAACTTTATCTATAGTCGATGAAAGACAAAATTTTAAGTTTATTTGCGGGTCAAATCGATACCGTCTATAGGGAAAATAGTCACTTCGGTTTACTATAAATTATTTGGTTTTCAATTTTAACACAAATGAATGAAGAATCCACTTACGGAATTTAAAATACTTTTTCATTTCCAAACCATGGAGTTTGATACAGATATGCGACGTATGTGCATTATCATTCACATGATTTCATGTTTTATATTTAAACAGAGGCAATCAGAGATTTTGTCCTTTCTGTGACAAAATGTTAAATTAACTACTTGAAATTTATTTGGAGAGAGTTTCACCTAAACTTTTTTTTCTAAGTGCATTCATGTGAATGCACTTTCTTCGTATCTAAGTTATATATATAACCACTACTTCTACTATCACTACTACTACAACTACTACTACCACAACAACTACTACTATTAATATGTTCTGGCAATAAACCTCCATAAGACACCGGACCTCCATAAGACACCGGACCTCCATAAGACACTGGACCTCCATAAGACACCGGATCTCAATGCAGAAGAAACCAGGAAAGTACCGTCACTAAAAATTATTGTTGCAACAAGAATACTAAATACTAATTTTTCTTCAACTGTGATATTTATAATTTTTTTTAAGTCATTATACAACTTGTAAATTTAACAACGTAGTTCATATTCCTTCCCTTCCAACATTTCCAGGTTTGTTGATAGAGAGTGTTGAAACAAGTCAACTAATATTATTCAGGGTGGCGCCCATTTACCTTAACTTTACTTAAATTTCTTAACGTAATTTATTGATTGTTTTGTTAACTTATTAAATTCATTTATTTCAATATAACTTCAATAATTTAAATAAGTAGTATTACCCGCGAACCGGTAAGACTACTCCCTGAATTTTTATTAGTTTGGTATCCGAATTCACGCCTGAGCAGCTCTTTATCTGAGTAGCCGTTACAGAAGGAACATCTTTAAAAGACACCGCAACGTTTGCCTTACGAGCAGCCAAAGCACTTGTTAAAGAATTTGGTGGTAAAAAAGAAGTCGAGGTTCCTCGAGTAATACCTATAGCGAAATCCGGAGGTTTTCTACCGCTTATTCCTTTGTTTGCTGGACTTTCGGCACTAGGAGCACTGTCAGGTGGTGCTGCAGGAATTGCAAAAACTGTTATTGACGCAAAGCATGCGCAAAAGAAATTGGAAGAAGATGTACGTCATAATAAGGCTATGGAACGTGTAGGATCTGGTCTGTATCTGAAAAAGTATCCAAAAGGCGGCTTCGGATTGTATTTGAAAAAAAACCAATAAAGCTACCCAATCACGCACTAACCGACTTTGACATAACACATTACGCAAAATTACTTAAAATACCGCATTTTCGAGGAGTTTTCATGCGAGACACTCTCCCCAAAGCCGGCCCCCGAAAACGAGAATGCGCAGTGGTTAATTTGGACATTTCTGAGAATAGCGGAAGTCATTGGGTAGCTTACCGAAAGATAAACAACAATGTAGAGTATTTCGATTCATTTGGTAACTTGAAGCCTCCTAAGGAAGTTGTTGAATATCTGGGAAAGAGTGCGAGAATTTTTTACAACAATACCCAATATCAAAGCTACGATCAAATCAATTGCGGTCATTTGTGTTTGAAATTTTTACAACAATGACGGAACTACTACTACAACACATCTACCATGGAAAAGCATTGAGTAGTTTTACTGCCGAAGAACTAGAACACTTTCCCATTGAACATCTAATAGAGTGTGTAAGACCCTGGGAATTGTTGGATATGTGGCATAAACTTCCCAGTGAATATCGAGCAAATTTTGAACTACAAATACGACTACCTTGTTTCATTCATTACAATCGACCTGATTGGACGACGCATTGTGACGGCCCTCCGAGTTCGCAAGCTACTTGTTTCCTTTGTAAACAAACCTTAAAAATAAAAAATGATATTTAAATTCAAACATGTCTTGTATTTCATTAGTCATCATGTCGCAGTTGCTGAGAGTTAACAGCACCAATCACGTGTTTACCTTTCAACCTCCTACGCCTATTTTGCTCGATCCGAAGAATAAATACGAATTAGCTCTACGATCTTTTCATTCTTATCACAGTAGACCAAACATTGAAAATTGTAAGTTTTACTACTACGATACCAAGGGCAAGCTTCAAAGTTTTGATTTTCCCACAGGATGTTATGAAATTGCTGATCTTGAAGCGTTTATCAGTGATAAGTTGGGTGCGGGCAATTTAACTAGGCCAGAGGATATATTTTCACTAAAACCCAATCACAATACGTTGAAATGTGAAATTTCCAGTAAATATAAAATTTCCTTCAAGGAGACCAATAGTCTTGGAAGAATATTGGGATTTTCACCGAAAATACTCGACGCTAACAAATTGCACTCTTCAGATCTCCCCGTCAAAATTATTAAAGTATCTAGCATACGCTTCGATTGTAACATTACCACTGGAGCCTTCGATGCAAACAGACCTGCTCATACCATTTACGAATTCGTCGTACAAGTAGATCCAGGATATTCCATTGACGAAATTCCACATAATTTGCTCTACTTACCCGTTATACCACAAAGTGAAATAACCAACATCACTGTCATAGCCTTAGACCAGGACGGTCAGCCTGTAAACTTTCGTGGAGAACTAAGTACGTTGGTGTTGGAGCTTAGAGCGCGATGGGGTTAATAATCAATCATAAAAGACAATCTGAAGCACTTTCAACTTCATTAGCTAAGCAGTCGCCAAAGCTGAAACAGCTCACGTTCGCAAACAAATTGGTCCTGCAATCGCTGGGTTTTAAATTGAAAAATGACAACCACGTATGGAAAACGTCTACGCCAAAACGACATGTCTCCAATGTTTGATATCTATCGTAAGCCGATGTTTGATGAGTCAATTCGGAAGGCCGAATATAGAACCTATGCTCCTTTCATAAAATCATTCAATTGCAGTGACATTGTGGAGTTTAGTATTAATCAGGTTGATTCGTTCTTTGCAATGAGCGAAACTTTGTTGTGCATTAAAGGTTCGCTTGAAGTACACGGAGCTGGTGACGTCAAATTAGCAAATAATGTTGGAGCCTTTTTATTCGATTCATGTACGTACAGTGAAAGTGCCAGGGAAATGGAAACAGTTCGGGATCCTGGAATAGTAAGCGCCGTACGTGCCATGACCTGTTATAACCAAGAAGATTCCAATCATATGGCTATAGCCGGTTGGAATTACCCAAATAATCCTATTCTGAATGATAGCGACAAGTCCTTCAACCTTCAAATACCTCTCAAACATATTTTCAACATTTTCAACGATTATTCCATGATTACATGTGGGCGTCAAACAATACGACTAGTTCGGGCACGAAATGATAATGATTGCTTATATATTACTGAAAAGAATGTCTCTGGAACGCCTACAACAGCTAAAATTAACATTACAAGCGTTGAGCTGAAAGTTAAACATATTTTTCCTAATGACGACACAAAATTAAATCTCATGAAATCCATTCAAAAAGATCAACCTATAGTTATTCCATTCAGGAAGTGGGAGTTACACGAATTACCTTCCATCACTAAAGGAGCAAGACGTGAAGTTTGGGCTGTCAAGACATCCACTTCAGTTGAAAGACCTCGTTTTGTTATTGTTTTCTTCCAAACCGACAAACGTAACTCGAGTACAGCTGACCCGACTTTATTTGACAATGCTGACGTACAAAGTATAAGACTGTCACTCAATGGTGATTATTGGCCTAATGAAAGAATGCAATTGGATTTCGCTAAAACTGACTACAATGAAGCCTATTTTAACTACACTGAATTCTATCCCAACTACGCAAACTCCACACAGAAGCGCCCCCTGCTGGATTATTCTTCTTTCAAGAAACGAGCATTGTTTGTTATCGATTGTTCGAAACAGGAAGAAAGCATGAAGGCGTCCACAGTCGATGTGAAACTTGACATTGAAGCAAACATAGGCTTTCCCGAAAATACCAAAGTCTATTGCATCATAATTCACGATTGCGTGATGGAATACTTCCCCCTCTCTGAAATTGTTAAAAGCTTGAACTAGATGTTGTGAGTTAGTGTTCGAGCAGACCATGAGAGTAGCATTTGTAGATATTCAAGGTTTTGTCGTAGACGGCCTTTTCGTTGCCAAAGAACTCAGCATAGGAATTGGCTTCAAAAGTTCGCATTACATATTTTTACCACCGCAACCGTTTTCCACATTAAGCAACGAAGACAAAAAGACTACATCTTACTTGGAAAGAAACAAAAAGGACAACAAAAAGCCTTGCTCAAGATCCCAGCCCTGCCACGCCACTGGAGTATGTTCGTGTACCGAAAGAAATGTACAACGCCTCCGCCACTGGTTTTCAAATACTGTATTACCATTATAAATAAAGTTTTTTTTTTTTTTAAACATGGGTTTTATTGAAACACTCTGTATATTCATCAACTTTTATATTACTTGAAGATTGTGGAATTGCGGTGTGATTACCTATTATATCTTTATGTGTTTAAATTTTACGACCAGTTTTTCAAATGAATATAAAGTCCTAATTAAAATTCAATTGATGATTAATGCAAAGGAACGGGTTTTCCATGTTATTAGAATAAAAGTATCAATTAAAATTTTTGTTAGTTAACGTAAGGATGTGGTGTATTTAAAAAATTAATACCTACTTACTTTTTCAAACTGGCTGTTAGATTGTATTTCCTATTTACAACTGGTATTGTAGATATAAAATAAGGTATCACACAAGTAATCGAGACAGATTCGTTGTGATGATAACAGCGGGAGCGCTGATATACCAGGTCGGTTAAAAGTAACTCTTTAGGTTTAAAAAATTATATATACCGTTATTAATGTGATTGGGAATTAGTTTTTTGAGAATAGCAGAAGAGTGAAGATCATGTTAATCATTATATTAGCTGCAGTACTATGTCCAGCACTATGCGTTGTCGACCAACAGTATGCTATGAAGTATTTACAACGGTTCGGGTACGCAAATGAAAATGATTTGACTAAACTTGAGGATTATTTGTTGAGTTTTCAAGAAAGATATAATATCCCAGCAACGGGAGAATTAGATGAAAATACAATTCAACTTCTGAATAGACCAAGATGTAATGTAAGTGAAGTAGCTTCCGACGATGATCATTCTTTTAGAGTTAAATCAAAATGGTCTAAATTTGATTTGAAATGGTATTTCCCTCAGGCAACTCCAGAATATCTTGAAGTAACCAAAAAGGCTTTTGAAGTGTGGAGTAACAGTTCAAAGTTTAAATTTGAATTAATACACAAAACACGGCATTATGATCCCGATATAACTATTACAGTTGTACAGGGAAAGCACTATTTTCGAGCAGATTGCCAAGGTAGAGGTGAATGCTCCAGTAAATTTGATGGTCCCGGAAAGGTGTTGGCACATGCTTATTTCCCAAAAGGCAACAGTTGTATAGAGATTCATATTGATGGTGATGAGAAGTGGGATTTAAGTTTGGATGGAACAAGTTCAGAAGATCAGGCTAGTCTACTTATGGTAAAAATTCATGAAATTGGACATATCCTAGGAATTGGTCACAGCGATATTGATACAGCAATAATGTATCCATGGTATCAATTCAACATTGCTCCTAAATTGGATGAGGATGATAAAAGGGCCCTTGAAGCTCTTTATGGACCAATCAATACATATGTAAATAATCCTTTCAAACCCACATCTCGTCCAGCACCACCACCACCGACTACAAAGACACTTGATCGTAGACATCAACCAAATGAACCGGATAAAAATTTATGCGACATAACACCGGAGTATATGTTCATTGCCATGGCTGGTGAATTTGAAAATTACCATTTATATATTATTAATGGAAATTCCCTATGGAAAATAGATTTGAACTCGAAACTTATTCCCTCGCAACCAGAAATACTCGATGATTATTTACCTGAAGAATTGGGTCACGTGATTCAAATTTTTCAAAGCTCTTCAGATAATTTAATAGCAGTCAATAGCCGTGAATATTATGTAGCAAATTTTCCCGCTCTAAAAATACTTGAGGAAAATAATTTAATTATACCTAAAAATTCCCAAATAAACACAATGTTCCAAAGCAATCATGGGAAAATATATGTATTTTATAATAATAGTAATTATATTGAATTTGGCAAGAACTTGAAAACTGTCCAGAATAGAGGACAAATAAAAGATATTTTCCCTGGACTACCCACAGATGTTACAGGAGCATTCCAGTACATTGACGGACACATGTACTTTTTCAAAAACACCACATACTACAAATATAATGAGTTTACCAAAAAAATTGTTGCAGCCGGACCCTTTAATTGGAACGTGTTCGATATTCCATGTCCAAATGGAGACCTTTTAAATCATCTTAAAATTTTATTAACAAAAATAATTTCTTTTTATCAATGATGTTTTAAGTAAACATAACAGCTGGATTAATGGAGTTGATGTTTTATGACGTAAAAGGCCACACACGCTATAAATTGGATCCGCTTCAGATCTCAAACTCAGTTAGCAATATGAGTTCTCAAGATGCCAGTAGCAGCGATGACGATATTGTCTACACTGCAGAGTTCGATAGAATTTTGGAAAACTATGAGTTTGCTGCAAAGTCTGAAAATGTGTACCTGCTTTCAACACAATATTCAATTTCCGGTTATGAAGTTAAATGTGGAATTAGTCCAGCAAGATCATTCACGCCTGCCGTTATTTTATCTCATCAGCTCAAGGTCAGCAAAATATCTTTCAGCACTTACGAATGGCAGGAATTTATTTCAATAATGATGCAACAAATGACCGTAGACGAGTTCAAACCTGATCCGATTCCATGTGGAGAGTACTGTACCATTACCCCATTGAATTACGATGATTGTAAGGTTATGTTTATCAAGAAACATGGCGTCGAATATTACATGAATGAAGAAGAAGTATCCCAAACTTTGAAATTGAACAATTTGATTATAGAACGTATTTCAAACTTGGAAAATTTGAATTTTTGTCAATATTATTATAATGTTTTGGATTTCTGTAAAAATGTCGCCTCTGAAAATTTGAGTCCTTTACAAATTTTATATGCATTTTGTTCCATAACACCCAACGATATGTTGAACAACGCTCTTAGAGAATTTGTATACTTTTATAAAGTCAAAGTTATCAATGATTTAAATTAAAATTTTATTAACAAAAATAATTTCTTTTTATCAATGATGTTTTAAGTAAACTCTGTAAATAATTAAAAAATTATTTCAGCTTAACCTAACATATTATACAGTTGAGGTTTAATAAAAATTCTTAAAAGTCTATATTTGTTTTATTAAGAGACCAAAAAGGTTATCTCATGTTCTTAGACGTAATAACATCCGGTACTGTCAAGACTTCGATTTTATTATCTAATTATCATCTCCACTTACCGCTGGACCTTGAATTCGACTTAATGAAATTCTATATTTCAACTATAAATCCCAAAACAATGCATCCAAAGCAAGTTCTCAAGTGAATCAAGTTGAATTAAGTACCATGGCTACCACTCGAGCATGTTACTTTTTTTTCCATCCCGTATAAGGTCTTTCGCGCATGTTACTTTTTATCCGTCCTGTATTTAATAGTCGTTGAGACCTTTCGAGCATGTTACTTTTTTTCATTCTGTAATAGTCGTTATGGTCTTTCGAGCATGTTACTTTTTTTCACCCTGTATATAATAATCGTTAAGACCTTACGAGCATGTTACTTTTGAATTATGTGCGATCCCGTATATCACTCTTACTTTTTTATCTGCCCTGTATAATGCCTTTCGGTTACTTTTGATCTACTCTGTATAAGGCCTTTCGGTTACTTTTGATCCATTCTGTAATAGCAGTTGGTCGTCATTTGTTACAGTTGGTCACTTGTCATATGTCACCTGTCAATATGTCACCTGTCAATATGTCACCTGTCACTTGAGTTAGGTTAGGTTAAGTTAGGTTAGGTTACTAGTTCTATGGTCAGTTAGGTTACTGTCATATGTCAACCTGTCAATATGTCACCTGTCAATATGTCACCTGTCAATATGTCACCTGTCAATATGTCACCTGTCATATGTCACTTGTCACCTGTCACTTGTCACTTGTCAATATGTTACCTGTCACTTGAGTTAGGTTAGGTTACTAGTTCTATGGTCAGTTAGGTTACTGTCATATGTCAAGGGGCGTGGCCTGGAAGGGGGCGGGGCTTAGGGGAAGGGGGCGGGGCTTAGGGGAGGGGCCGGAAAGTGGAGGGGGGTGGCGAAGGTGCCGTTATACCTACTGTAAGTTTTTGGATATTAAAATTAAATTTGTGGGCGGCGACCCAGCTCTGTAGTGGAACGCATCTCGATGCGATAATTACAGTCAAGCTAGTTCGGCTTTGGTTAGTACTTGAATGGGTGACCGTCAGGGAAAACCATAGTATAGGACCCGTACAGCCGGCAGCGTAGTAGCATATCACAGCTCGCAGGCATTATACCAATGAGCACGAGGTATAATGTAGATATGCCGTCTTTCGGAGGAGACGTAAAACCGAGGTCCCGAGTCCATGGATGTTGGTCTCGTTAAAGAACGCTACCACTGGTTGGAACACCAGTGGGTTCGCCAAAATTTCCGGTTAGGGGTAGAGTGCTCCCGGCGTCGCAGAAATAGGCCGACTTAGAAAAAAAAAATTAAATTTGTAAATGTTTTCAACTATTTATTTGTTGAAATAAACAAATTCGTGCATTAATTTATTAATCTAATTTATTAAATAAATGTTTTGAAAACTACTGACTTCCAACTTTCTGATTAATATTTGGTGATTCAAAAATATTATAAACTAATTTCCATTAATTGTCTTACAATGAATTCAGTTTATATATTTTATGAGTAAATTTCGAATGTGGAAATGTCAATATTAGAATATTTGATATAAACTTATCCACTTGAACGTATTTATTCTAGCTATTTCATTATCTTTTTAAGGTGCTGCTGTGAAATCTGGAAAATGCAGAGAAAATAAGGAGGCGGAGCAAGAAATTGCTAGGTGGTTAAGAAGGGCTCCGGCCAGGGCAAAAAAAGGTTTAATGTTAATGTAAATACTAGTAAATAGCAAATAGTAAAATTTGTACATTATTTTAAAATAAATTAATTTTAAAGCTGTTTTTTAAGTTTTATATTTTAATCTAACCTAGTGTGGGCATATTTTAATGTGTACTCTAATTTATAAGACTATACAGTTAAACCACAGTCAAGTGTCAGGGAAATTTTTTCGAATTCCTGCTACGAAAGCAACGTTATTAACATTGTGACGGATAAATTCAAATTACAACAATATCGGCTTTGCTTAAAAGGAACTCGAGAAAAGCTCCTTGAAACTCAATTGAGAGCTGTCAGCTCTGTACATATCTGTATGATACATGAGAAGTACGTACTACCGGTATGTACCAAGTAAGTACTACCATACGTACCAAATTCGTACATTTTATTGGAAAATGTACATATTTAATACGTACCATGTACGTACTTTGTACAGGAAAGTCAGTACATAATACGTACCTTACATTTCATGAGTACGTATTGAATATGTAATATGTACGTACTTGTGTTGTCTGGGTAGTACTAGCTTATGTCGAAAGTCTTGAGCCACTGGAGGCAACTTTCCTGGAAAGTCACCTACAAGCTAGTCTTGCTGCTCTCTCTAACCACAGCCCAGAGAGTGCAAACCCTTTCAAAAATAAAAATCGAAAATATTTATCATTTTGAAGATAGTATTGAAATCCGTATAACAGATATTAAAACCTCCAAACCAGAACAAGTACAACCTCTTCTTGTGTTTAATTTTTTCCAAAATAAAGAACTGTGCGTGGCATCAATAGGTATTTAAAAATAACATCGCCGATTAGGGGTAGACATAACCAACTTTTCATAACTATGAAATAACCCCATCATCCCGGCAAACAATAGGCACCCACACACGAAGCGATATTTTGCGCGACGTGGTATAGGACAGACAGCGTCTGTTTAATTTGGCATATTGGGAACGCACGTTAGTGCTGAACAACGGATCTGGTCAGTGAAATACGTCATCAACGATAGAACAGGTCGCCACAAGTCAAATTTTGTACTTGCAACAAACGAAAGGAACCAGTCGTTGAGCGCGTCTGTTGGTATGAATTTTGGGGTGCAATGGAGTGGACAAAAGATATAGTAACAGAGTTTATAGACTTATATAGAGAACGGACATGTTTGTGGAATATTGAAGACCCAGATTATATGAATAAGAAATTAGAAAGATATCAAAGAACATTAATTATTCAAACGCTTTAGGAATTTTGAAAAATATTTTTCAAAGACAATGACCGTTCAACTAAGAAGAAACACTTACTTCCCGGGCTATAGGCACGGTCATTGTCATTGAAAAATATTTTTCGAAACTCATAAAGCGTTTAAATAATTAATGTTCTTTGATATCTTTTGGTAACTCGCTTTATTAAACAAGACAGTATTACAGTTTTCTGTAATAATACTTTATATAAATTAAAAAGACCTTTCTCGTTCAAACAATCTTTTACATTACATTTCAACTTAACGTAACTCATCAAAAACTGGACCTCTCATTCTTAGGTAATTCTTCAAATCAACTTGTTCGATTTGTCTCAATTCCCGTACTAAAGACATATGACTATATTTTCCTCGTTCTAAAATCCATTTCTTGACCCATTTTGTTCTTTTCTTCCTTCTATCATCCTTTTGACAGATTTTTGAAATACATAAACCCATGAGAGCAGTTTTTTTTGACCATTTCGTACCAACATAGATTACACCGACTGACGAGGTATTTTAGACCAGCTTAAAATACGGAGTCGAACTACCCAGTATGTCGAACTTTCAAATTTCTACCAACTAATTTGAAGACAGCATATGTGCAGGAACCGATCCTTTGACAACTCGTGAACCAAGTATGATCGTGTGTAGACATGACAAATCAGATCGCTCACAGAACAATTCGGCGGTCTTGGTATATCGGTGTCGACCAACCAGATCGTTTCGTCTATGGGCAGCTAATAAGCAATTGTATAAAGAACGGACTATCAGCGAGCGGTATAGATATAACAAAATTTAAAAGTCACAGCACTCGACATGCTAGCACTTCAGAAGCGTTTAGAATAGGTGTAAATATCGAAAACATCAGACGGACCGCTGGATGGTCAAAGAAATCCAATACTTTTATTTCATTTTATAATCGCCAATTGCAACAACCCAGAGACTTCGCGGATGTAATACTGAAAAAGCATATAAATAAGTGATATAACAATATATTGAAAAGGTTCAATATTTGGATAACAAACTATTAATAATTGTTATTTCGTTATGATACATGTTATGGCTAATAGTCAAAATTAATAAATATCAAGTACTTATTATTGATATTTTTTGCTTATACATATTTATAATTGTTTCGATAATTACTTGTAACAAGTTCATTGTAATAAAAATATCTTTGTTAAGAAACAACTTCAAATCGAATCCCATGCCTAGTAATTGCAGGTTTTTGGAACATAAGGTTAATTCGCCTTGATTCTTTAAACATCTATACCAATGTGATCTTTTCGAAGGACGGCCTATTGAAGTATAATTAGAAGTTAAACGACTTACCTGTACGGAAGTTCAATCCTCAATTATACGAAATAGGCCGTCCGAGAAAAGATCACCATCCCGCCCGTCCCTCACAAACCCAGGAGGACAAGATGCAGAAATATTTAGAAATCGAAAGGGGTATTTTTCCATCAATGTGCTGTGTATGATATTTCTTAGCAGCTTCGAGGAAATACGAAAGGCTACCTGCAATGCACTGTAGGAGCTTGTTATCCGTACTAGAAGCAGAGGGATAACCCAGGAACTTGAAATTAAAAGATAAGTAATATTCAATATTTACATAGAGTATTTACTGTAATACATAATGAGAGATTATTTACAGATGGAAAGATAAGAGTGAAAAATCCAATTATAGGATGAAAAAACACTTTGGATACATTTATCAAATAACTTTGGAAATTAAGCTAAATCAGTTGCTGGGTCACAAAATTTATATGAGGAAACAACAGATGTTTCAAGAGGGAGAACATATTAATAAGTAGTATGAAATGAAATTTATGCACTAAACAATAGGCGTTTTCGGAAACTTACTCGGGTTGACACGATCCCTAACCTGCACGTTCGTTTACCTAACCCGAGTTGCCTACCTGTGTTCGTAAACTTCCGAGTTGTTGACTGGATGACTGACCCAGATTCATTTTTCGTAACCCACCTCGAGAGGTAGGTCGGTAGAGACGCTATAGGCACCGCATGCGCATAACTGAAGGGTAATATCACAGGGTACATGTACTCTGTGGTAATATAAAATATAACATAACCTAATTCTTTTGGTGGTAACGAAATATTTTGCTTTTATCAATCATGAACAAAAGGAGCCTTGCTACATTAACGGCGTTGGCATTTGATTATTTTTTCGAAGATGATGACGAAGTTGAAGAAGAGATGTATGTTTTGTTATCTTCCAGTAAGATTAAGAAGCATTTTCCTGAAATGATAAATAAAGATAATATAATCAAATTAAGACAAATAATAATTTTTGATGTTATGACGTTAGCTGTCAAATCAAAAACGAAACCTATTAGTTCTTAAACTACAGTTCCCGGGTAATTCATCACGTGACCTCTCTGGATCGAGTTAGTGAGCCGGAGTAAGTTTCCGAAAACGCCTAATGTTTATAAAATTTACAATAGGTATTTACACTTAAAGCTAAACCCGCACTTAGCTTTTCAATCACAATATTTACACAACAGTTTTAATCAAATGTACATAGAAAAATTGGAAATAAAGCATACTAAATACATAAACCAGTGGCAAAAACATGTATAGTAATAAGAACGCTTTGCGTTCTCCAGAATTACTTAATGCGCGGCAACCATGCAATATAGAAAACTTCTGACTTCAAGACGAGCAGATAATAGGGGTTGATGGTTTTCTCCTTTATAATAATAATTGGAATTAATTACAATAAGTTTAGATGGAATGAAGCAAAATAAACACTAACTATTAAGACTCAGTTACACGACGCCAGTAACTCGTACGAGCTACTAAAAGCGAGTACTGGCACAAAATGATTGTCAAGGCAGTAGAATTTACACGGCATTTTAGTATGTCATTCAAGTAACTAGAACTTAGTACTAATTCAAGAGTTTACACGACGATATGTCTATTCTAGTTGAGTTTTCGAGAAAGATATAACCAATATGGATTGTGACGTAAAACGTGTGGTACTAGCGAAAAAGTTCCAAAAAATATTCAGAATAACTCTAAAATTGCTATGTGAGGAGATGATAGATGTTTTGGAAGATGTGTTAATGAACTCTCACAAAAGACTGTGGATAAGGAAGTGGCTTGCACGAAGAGATACACGTGGTGCTTCAAGTTTACTTCTGAAGGAGCTCGCTGTAGAAGATGTTGCAGAATTTACTAATTGTATGAGAATGTCTCCAAAATGTTTTGATATGTTTTGATCTACTCACAAAAATTTATCCTCACATACAACGATCGAACTCTACAATGAGAATGGCCATTCCTGCCAAAATAAAATTGCAGGTAACATTGTCATACTTAGCTACTGGAAATAGCTTTCGAAATCTGGCACAACAGTATCGTGTATCGCGGCCAGCTATTTCAATATTTGTTCCTGAAGTTTGCGATGCCATTTATGAAGTAATAAAAGAATTTTTGAAGGTAAGTACATAAATCATTTATTATATTTAGAACAGTTAAACCAAAAGTATTGCTATTCCATGCTAGTGTTATGACCGAAACTGATATTCATAGCTTCTGAGAGAATGCTATGGTCCGCTTGCTCTTCGAGGGTATTCGAAAATTCACTGTAATGTGATGATGGTGCCGTATTGTGATAATCCTCAGATTCAGAATATGCAGATACGAGACTACTGCTGCTAGAGGGCCCAATAGAAGCAGATGTGTAGGCAACTGGCGTCACGGTAGTTAATGTAGAAGTTGTGTTCTGATTTTTAGTAATACTAGCCAGTCTGTACCTAGTTAGGATGCCTTGAAGTTCATTTTGACAAGAGATAGCTTGATCTAGCGGTAGTTTTTTAAGTTGAACGGCAACACTCTGTCCAAAAATATGAAATTCATCATCTTTTTCTGAATGGTCCGCATCTTGCATAGTGTTTGCTAGCGATTGTAGTTCTTGAATACAGGCAGCTACCTCTTTTACCTTAGTCTTTGTCAGTTTTTTACGCTTTGGTACAGTTTCAGGCGTAGGATCGTTGTTGTTATCACGGTTAGTAGTTTCGTATTCTATTTGTTCAATTGCGTCTGGAGGTGTACCATCTGTATTTGTTGCTTCCTCTTGATCGCCCTGAAAAATCAAAAATATTATTATGGACAGTATTGTAATTAAGCACTTTATTTAACGGGTTGGCGTCAAAAGCTGGCTAGTTGCTTCACATGATATTTATTAAGGCTTTTATTGTTCTAGGTACCTCAGACAGTACATGAATGGAAAACAATAGAAAGTGACTTCAGCACAAGGTGGAATTTCCCAGGATGTTATGGAGCAATTGATGGGAAGCACATCAACATTCGTGCTCCTCCTAACGTTGGAAGCGAGTATTATAATTACAAAGGGCAAAATAGTATCATTTTGTTGGCGATTGTCGACGGCAACTATTGTTTTCGTTACATTGATATTGGATGTAATGGAAAAGCATCTGATGGAGGGGTTTTCTCTCAGTGTTCTATTTACTCAGCACTGGAAAATAATATGTTGCCGGACGGTGGGTTCATTGTTGGAGATGATGCCTTTCCACTCAAACATTATTTATTGAAGCCATTTTCAAAAACTGAACTAACCACTGGACAAAAAGTATTCAATTATAGATTAAGTCGTGCGAAAACGCATTTGGCATTTTAGCCAGCAGATTCAGGATTTTTGAAAAACCAATATCCTGTAAAGTTTCCACAGTTGACAAGATCGTACGGACCTGTTGTGCCCTGCATAACTGGCTTCGAGCTAAATCAGTGAATGTCTATTTGCCAACGGGATCAGTCGACGAAGAAGACATTAATCAAGGTAAAGTAGTTCTTGGATCTTGGAGATCTGAAACATCTGGATTGCAAAAAGCTGTAACCGTAGGAAGTAATCATTCATCGCAATTTGCTAGAAAACTGAGGGACAGATATGTTGACTATTTTATGACTACAGGAGCAGTTTCGTGGCAAGATCGAATGATTTTTTAAACTTGTCATTTGGAGTAGATGTAACATGTAATGACTCACAAATATTGCAATAAATTTAATGTAAATGGTAATATACTTACCAAGTTAGATAGTGTATCTCTTCTTTTATTCACTTTTTGTAAAAATGAATGCATTATTGCGAACCACTTCATTTTAGGTACGTATGAGTCTTCTGCGCCCATTCCAGAATGATTTGCCTTTTTGATTTTTGCTACCTCTTGCATGTAAGTGGACCGTAAGTTTTTTATTTTATTTTTTGCGTCTACGGCGCCGAAACCTTCAATACCCATTTCTTCTACTAATTTTTTGATTGCCGCATCTCGGGCTTGCTTATTTCTATAAACAAGCAAATTGGAGTTCCACAGACATTCATGTTCCCTATATAACTCCACAAATTTCACACTAGTGTCTTCAGTCCATTTATTAGACGCCATATTAATAATAATAATATTAGAGTAACTAGAATTCACAAACTAAACAAATACTGCGTTGCTATTAAATATCACGTGTTTTGTCCGCCTGGCAGCTCTACACTCTCCTAACCACTCGACTATTCTACTATTCACGTGTTTACACGAGGCAATTGATGGAAGATAGTAAAAAAGAGGGGGCAACTCGTTCCATCGAATAGGATGGCTTTCTATTCGCTCTCCTGGAACGGTTGATGGAACGAGTACTAAAAGCCAGCACTAGAATGTCTGTTTACACGGCATTTCCAGTACTCGCTTTTAGTAGCTCGTACGAGTTACTGGCGTCGTGTAACTGAGTCTTTAAGCAGTTTGATCACCATTTTGAGGAGGAGTAGATAAATACTGCTGCACATGGTGAGCAGAGAAACAACAGTATGTCTTGACTGGCAGGGTACTATTACTACTGACTTACAGCGGGGAGAAATACATTTTTGGCGCGAACCCGAGAGCTTGACATCGCAGTGTTCAACGGTCGCTCCGAAGTAATTAAACAGGGGCGGACCGACCTATTGTAGGAATTTTGTGAGAAATTCGTACAGACTGTATCAAGTGCTAATTTGAAAATTTTGGATTTAGTCGTTAGATGACCTGGTTCAACACATAATAGTACTATTTTTAACAATAGCAGGCTGAAACACATATTTGAAAATAATTTGTTTGCAAACATAGACTTCATTGGAGGAACACTCCGAAACAGGTACACAGTAAAACCTTCATAGGTGACACATGTGCAAAGCGGGCCGAAGAACTAGTGAATATCAGTAGGAATGAGATAAGAATTATTACAGGTTATCTAACATGTCATACCCCGGTCGCCTGCAAAAAATAGGCTATACAGAATTACTGGCCTGGTTTTTTACAGTTGAAGCAAGTTGAATCGTCACAGGATAAGAATATTCCATAAGGAAATTTCCTCTCGAGAGATTATTGTCATGTGTCAGCTCGGGATGCTCAGTCAAATGCAACATCGAAGAATCACCAATGGAAGGTATAAGAGCTATAACCCATTGGAAAGAAAGAAGAGAATATCTCGCTGTTACTCCTTTTATGGGTGGAACAAGCTATTCTACTACTATCTCAAAAAATCAAGAAATGATGAATTTATTCCTATCTCGCCGTGAATTTTAGAAGCAAATAATCAAGCATTCTTCTTGTTCTGTTGAAGTGGTTTTCACGCAGGGATGCTTTGGGTGTCTACAGGATTCTCAAGTTATTTTCTCTGCTTCAAACATAACACAAGAAGGACTAATGTTTATCGAGTAAAATTGTACTGTCAATCCAAATTATTTAAGGTGCCAAAAAGATCCTTTTGTACTGAAGATTGCTGGTGGGGTAGACGCCTGCAGAATAGATGTACTAGACCCTGAGACCCATATTGTGAAACAAAGTTTCGTTGTATTTATTGAAATATCTTTTTACGGGGACCTTGAACCTACCAAATATCTCTCTATATCATCCAGATCAGATACAGTATCTTGGGTTACAGGTGGTTTTGTGTCAGATCCAGGATTCCAAATGGGACTGGGATCTTTATTAGGGTTGGCATCATTCCTACCTTTGCTCTTCAGTCTAATTGTTTGGGTGTTCCCAAGTACAATTGCCTATTGTGGGCTTAACAAATTATTCAATAAAGATACCAAGAAATAGAAAGATGTGAAGTTGGATACTGACCAATATAAGTATTGAATTAGTAGTTAAGTTATATACTCCTATATATAAGATGAAAATATCGTCGGAAGTAATGGGTAGTGGTTCGGGGATTTTAGTATTTTCGAGGGATGGGCAGATGCAAACTTGGCGGCGAAAGCTTAGGATATCGGAATATTGTGGATCCGATATATTGATTCGTAAAAAATTAATTGGGGATAATAGCTTTAAACCTAATTGGACCAATTTATCTTCAAGGATCTTTTGGGGTATAGAGGGACAAACGTTTGATAATATTAGACGAGCAGCAGGAGTAATAAGACGTCTGGCTGATATACGTTGGTTGTTAATTGATATTCCACCGTGGTTTTGTAGGAATTTGTTGACTAAGTCCTTAGAGGAGAGATATATGCATATTCTATTATTGGATATTCTTGAACAAAATAATATATTTTTGGGCCCTACTAACGATCCGAGAGCGATTATATATTCTGCAAAGTCAATGTTATCAATTGCATTGAATATTATAGCTTGTTGTTTTTCTGGATGTTTAGGTGGTGTCTTTTGGCTAAGTGCTGCTGAGTAGGTGTTAGTTTGAATAGGAAGTTGGCTAGTAGTAGAATCCTTATGGACAGGATTCTCTGCATCTGCACAATCCATTCTTGTTTGGATTTTAGTTTATTCAGTGTTTCATTCGTCTCTGAAGCCGGTCCTGCATGCACAGAAAAGTTTGATAGACAACCCGTTCTTTATCAAGACTATTTGGTACTCCAGTTGTTGATTGTAGCATAAACAAGAAAAAAGAATTGAAATTTCAGGTTATAGATACCTTGAGATTGTCCTTATGTACTGTGCACATTCACGAAACTGTTTTTCCAAAAATTAATTTGGTTTTATACCGTATTATTAACGTTATTTGAGAGATCGAAATCAAACACTGTTAATCACTATACTGCCATAGTTGGCCTCAGTTGATGGAATTCAAGACAAAAAATCACATATTTAAAAATTAATGAAGCAGAAGTAATAACTAACGGCCAGTTTTTCAATTGAATATAGTCTTTATTAAAATTGAATTGATAATTAATGCAAAGGAACGGTTTTTCAATGTTATATTAGATTAAAAGTATCAATTAAAATTCTTGTTAGCTAACATAAAGATGTGATGTATTTCAAGAAATTAATACCTACTTAATTTTTCCTTCGTGTTTGAATTTCTGGTTGTTTTATTTGTGAATTGTGGTAAAAAAGTGTTTTATTTCGTTTATATTGTGATTTTGGTACTTTAAAATTATCTTCAAACATGGTTTTTGATATGAATGTGTACTCTAGTGACTAAGAGCCTAGACGTCCAAAAACTATACGTCCTAGACCAAATTTTTTTGAGGAATACGACAATAAAAACTTTTTGGACATATTTAGATTAGATTAATACGGTAGAACATTTATCCGAGTCATTATAAGATATTCTTTCACATCCAACTGATAGATAAATTTAAAAATTTGAGATTCAGGGATTAAATTAATATTATTTTATCTCATCTTTTTGTAGTTACTACAAAATCAAAAATAAGTTCCACCACAACGTATTATTATTTTTATGTATAAGTACACAGACCTTTGAATATAAACCTTCAGAACGGTAGGTAATTAATTTTAGGTTAACTCTTGTTCTTCTTTTCTTTTAGTGACTATATTACCATAGAGGAAGTAAAATATTATTACATCCCTGGCGAAAACTTGACAGTATCTATTGCCAGCCTCCAGAAAATATCCTAAATATTAAATTACTCAACTGTTAATTAAAAGTTGTTTGAAAAACAGTACCTTGTTGCTAAGTATCTATTATTTTTAATTAATAATAAGGTAACTGAAACTTGAATAATATATTGAAAAACTGGCTGTTAATCATCCATATTACTATCAAATTCAGGGGCAATTACATTTAACCTGAAGAAAGTCTTGCTATTTCATAGTTTGGACTCTACATGGTCAACCTCACATCGAGAATATTGGAAGGGATGATGAGTTTTGGGAAAATAGTATGAAGACTGCTTTATTTTCATTTTTTAATAATAATTTTTGCCAGAGGTACTTAAAAATCCATTGTAAAATAGATAATAGTTGAGAACAACATAAATAAAAAGATCACTAGGAATCTATAGGTGTTTTAAATAATTGTCTTAAATAATGTAGGACTTTGTGATATACACATTTTTCACAGCAATTGCAAATAATATCTATCATGGGAAATATTTGCTTGTGATATGATGGCGAGTGTTAGTTATAATTTGTATCTTGAAGCTATGTAGCTCTAATGTGTTCTTTAATGAAGTGTGGATAGCTACTCGTTAACGTCTTCAAACCAATTTTTCCACTGAATTCCATGTATTGAGTTATGTCACATAAAATTCTATTATTTATCTATTGTTAGAAATTGATATAAATTTAGGGAATAATTATTATTAAACACCAAAACAATAAACATCAGCAGCTTCTTTGTTCGAGCGATACACATAGAATGAATCGAGTCGATTCCTCTGTGCCGATCGTAAGCGGCTGACGTTTATAATTTTTGATTCAAATTTATCAATGATAATGGCTCGTTTTTACTTAAATCAAACACTATCTATTGTCAACTTTTAAATAAAAAACTCTACAGCTTAATTATTTTACTTGATAGAGATTCTAGGAAAAAAATTATGTATTTAGTCAAATAATCTCTAATGAAAGCACGGAATGTCCGGACTCGATCGTACCGACCGTAAATTCTGCAAGCTACAGGATGAATTCTTAGAGAGATACAATCTAAAGGGAGATAAATACGGTGATCCCAAGGAGTTAGCACGAGATAAATCAATGTTATCTGATAGGATATTAAAAATCACAGCCTCTCAGAAAAAGAATATTGCGACGCTGAAGAAGCTGTAGAAAAAATGACAAGAAGATGGAAAGACGCATTTGACTGCACTCTTGATTCCACCATTGGGTGTTAAGGTCGATTTTGTTCAGTGATGAGGAGGAAAGGACAGGAGAAAAAAGGAAAAGGATGAGTCCGCAAGAGAAGAAAGCGCGGAAAAAAAAACGGCAGAACGAGAGTAATGAATTCAAAGGAGAGAGCGCACTGGAAACAGTAAGCAGGAAGATGGAGAAATTGAGGGAGAAAACCAGAGAATTGGAAATCGATGACGAGGAACTCAAGAGGGTTATCGGGGAAATTATGTCAGCAATTGGAAAAGGGTTGAAAAGGGAGAAAAAGAATAGCAGGGAGGAAAAGCCCAAATGTGCTGAGTGCAAAGCATTGTGAAAAATGAAATTGAAAAGAGAAAAAATCGAGAAAATGAGAAATAAAATTGTAGATGGTGGAAACTTCAATAAATTCAAACAGATCTCTGAGGAGGACTGGGAAGAGGAGGTTTTTGCATGCACAAAATATAAACAGATGGAGCATTGGGAGGCCCTGGACAGGAAGAATTGCGCGATTGTGATGGACCCAGAAGTTCCATCGGAATTAGTCCAAAATTTGAAGAAGAGAAGGGAGGAACTAGTCGAGATGGCCGAGGGATGTAAAGGGGGGGGAAATCGACTATGTAGTTGATGCGATCCAGACCTTAAGATTTTGGAAAGAGTGGCGTCATTACGTGGCTAGGCTCACTGAAGAGATGGAGAACGAGGAGGTTTTCAATATGATTAAAACTACATAAAAACATTGAAGAAGTGGGGGAGTCCCCAAAAGAGGTGAATATCCTACTATCGGAAAGGGTGGAACCCACTTTCTTTAGAATGATAATGGAATTTGTAGGTAGGGGGGGGGGGAGAAACAATATACAATATCGTTTCCGATAGGGAGAGGGAACTAAAAAAAGGGTGGCTAGGAAATCGGTTCTGGTTAAGACTGGTGGCAGACCATTCGCGGACGTTCTTAGGGAGATGAGAACACAGGTGGATGTGAGGGCTCTGGGGATCAGAGTGGACAATGTTTCCAAAACAAATAGTGGAGATATTATTGTAAAGTTGAAAGGGAAGGGAACAGCCGAAAAACTAAGGGATGAGCTGAAAGGGCGAGTCAAGAAAGTGTCGGTATCAGTAAGGAGGAAAGAAACAATATTTAATCTTAAACCAATGGTTCAATAAAACTCAAAGTCCAAACCACAAAAAATTTTTTTTAATAAAAGTTCCTCAAAAAGGACCCTTATAATGTGTGCTACTAGTTTCGGTACAATATTACCATCATCAGGCTACAATATAAAGAGAAAAGGTACACTTAATAGATGAAGATCTTACAAGATTATGTTAAAATAATTAAGCAAATTGTCAATAGATATACAAATGAATAAGAAAATTTAATAAAGTTAACAAGACAAAGCTTGAGAATATTACAATTGTTGTAATGTATATTTAAATATACTAATATAGTTAATAGGTTAATGAGAATCATAAATTATAACTTAGATAACACAAATTATAAGAAATTTTTTTAGGTAGTCGAATTGAAATGAAATAAAATCAATCATAGTTACCTGTGTGAAATATGAAATCCAGAGACCAACGAGTTGTTGCCAAAAGTTTTAAATGTCAAAACATGTCTTAGACAAATAAATTACAATTTGAGTGGTGAGGAAAGAAAATAAAAGAAAATAAAAAAAAATGGAACACATTGGAAATAAGATATTTAAAGTTACTTAAAAAATTAAATTGTTGACCTAATGGTCTATGCCAAAAGGAGGGAAATGTTCAAAGAAATTTAATTTATTTAAATTTACATTTGATTTTCCTCAAAGGAATGTTTGAAATTAAATGAAGAGAAATAACTTTAGAGTTGAATATTTAATCTCCTTGATTAAGACCCAGCGGTCACACCGGGTGATGTAAAGACGGCGCTGGAAAACCGCACTGGCATAAAAGGTGGAATCACCATAAAAGGAGTCAAGGCAACTAGATATGGGCGCCAAACATGCACTTTCGCGGTGCCTCAGGAGTTAGCAGAAGCGGTGAGGAGGACAAGAACAGTCTTTGTAGGATGGTCCTCGTGCAGGGTACAGAAGCGGGTAACTCCCCTCAGGTGCTTCCGATGCCTTGACTACGAACACACCAAGCAGGAGTGCATAGGCCGAAACAGTGCCTGAATTGTGGAAGAAGGGTCACAGAGCACAAGAGTGCGGGGAGGAACCGGAGTGCCGATCATGCGGGGTTTCTGGTCACCGGATGAAAAAACCTGGACACTTTCAGATATAATTTTAGACATATGAATAGTGGGCCACTTGTACGAGATTTTTATACTATTTACATAGGTATTTATTTATACAAAAATTTTCATATTTTTTATTCGAGATTTTATATACACATGTTTTATTTCTACACAGGTTTTTACATTTTTATAGTGTTTTATTTATACACGGGTTTTTACATTTTTACAATTTATTTAGGTTTTATTTATGCGCGCTTCATTTTTACATAGGTTTCTACATTTTTATTATGTATATAGGGTTTTATTGATACAATTATTATTTATAGACCTTTCAGTGTTTATGTATTCGTCCTTATATTTATTTGTTAATTTATTTACTTATTTATTTATTTATTTAATTTAATCGCATCGATAACAAGCTTTTCTGGAAGGCCTGAAGTGCAAGTAATGAAAAGAAGAAGGGGTACTTACCTCCCTATAGAGTACCAGAATAGCAATCATTGCTATTCTGGTACTCTACCTGGAACCCCAATGGCATACCAAATCTGCGTTATATAAATGTTATAAAACAGACTGGTGTAACGAAAAGAAATCTACTCCTGTTTCCATAGCAGCATTCTACCACACATTTGACTCCATCAACTTGAGCATTTTCAAACCAAAATAGGACTTGTGCGACACATGTGTTGCACATGATGCTGGAAATTTAAGCAACGAAAAATATGAAGATCACATACAAAAAAAGAGGGAAGCCAGAGAAGCAAAAGAATTAGATAAAATGTCTGAACATAAGGTATTTTGTATGGACTTACAATCGGTTTTACTAAGTCCTAAATCCAATGTGTCTTCTTCCTATTTCAAGACAAAATTAATTGTGCACAACTTCACAATTTTCGACATGACGGATATTGTTTCATCTGGCATGAGTCAGCTGGAGGTGTTAGTGCGAATGATTACTCATCCATAATATGCCAATTCATAGAAGGCTCAGTCATTCCATCCATGACTGCAGGACAAAAGATTATAATCTTTAGTGATGGCTGCACGTCACAAAATCGTAATGCTATTCTAGCGAATTCCTTACTTAATTTGAGTATGATCCACAACACCATAATAGAACAAAAATATCTGGAAAAAGGGCATATGAGCGAGTTGCAAGAGGACCACAAACAACATGGACCGATAGGCAAGTTTCTGACTTGTTGACGACTTATTATACCAAGGAAGCTAAAGGTGACACTTTGTGGACAGATGAAGTTGATGAAGAAATTCCATTATATTTTGAATCATCTGTATTGACTCCAATTGAAGAAGCTTTGTCAGAGTTGTCTGCTACAGTTGCGTGAATTATTGATGAAATATGCGCAACCAGAGAGGGAGAATTCTTACATAGGCTAAGATGTGATATGATTTTTTAGCTTCAAAAATTGATGAATTGATCCTTAAACAGGAAGATTTGGGAAAGAACCACAAAGAAACGGAAAATACTTTGAACAAAATGCATTCAGTTTTTGATAGCTCTTATTTATTAGGAGACCGAATAGCCAAATTGGAAAATGAATTTGTCACAGTTAAAACTATGGTTCCTGCTGAGAAAATTGAGGAGAATAAAGTTAATATGGAAAAAGAGAAAGAGAAGCGCATTAGTGCATTGAAAAGACCAAAAGGAGTTACTGTTAACCCGTTCCCATGTGAATACTGTGATCGATCGTTTAACAGTGAACCTGGAATGTGGACTCAGTTAAACATGGAAATGAAGAATTTAAGCCTGAATCAGCTTTTCCTTCTGATCATGATACGATTGTTAAGAAAACTTTTTTAGGGAAACGAAATTTCAGAAAACCAAACCGATTCCGGGAATCACGATTGGAGAGAGAACAAGACCAGTTTTCCCTCTTGTCGGAGATTCTCTCGAAAATGACGGATGGCCCGAGTTTGGAGAGGACGCAGAATTGAGATCTTTGTCTTATCATGCGTCATTACGGAGTCGATTTGATTTAGTACCTGGACAATTTGAATAAGATTATGCGATTTACGATGTTGTTGATATGTTAACGCCCGGTTTCACAATGTCAAGTTATTTATGGATTTAAAAGTACATCAAATATAAATGGAGCACGATTCCTTTTTTGTGCGACTTACGAGGCAGACACTGAAGATGAACCTTTCAAGAAAAAACTGAAAAATTGTGATCCCTCTACCTTACCTCCGTGCAAAGCTTAGTTAAAACAACATCTGCTAAGAACGCAATACATAATGCACATTTGCGATTTCCCAGCTCCTTAACCCCTAATAGAAATGGATGAATACTTGATGAGGATACGCTAGATTTTCACTAGATTGACGGAAGTGTATGCCGCAATTGGTATTCGACACTGTTCACGAGGAAAGTGAAAATGACGTTATTATTTTTAATAACTGCTGCATTCAAATTTCAATGATAAATTGAAAAAAATATATACATTTCTTTTCGCAGATGGTTTAGACTGTTTGGAGGATGCCGAATCTGACACAAATCAATCCGAAGATTTCGTCACTTCTAATGAAGAATCCACAAACGAAGAATGATAATTAAAATAATTGTAATGCTGGGGAATTATTATATTTTTATAAACCTGGTTTCGCGATTTTTTTACTTCGTAACCCTTATTAATTGTAAGATTAGAAAATTTTAAATTTCCGTATAAATTTTGATTTAGAATACTGCCAGGGAAAAAAACAATTTTCAGTTTAGAATGTATTTTTGGAACAAAAGTTGTTAAAAATATATTTTTTTTCAAATTCTCTTTAAAAAATAGATATTTCTGCGGAAATATCAAATATTTAAACAATTTATTACGTTCAAATTCGCATTAAAATTGGCAAAATAATAATTTTTAAAAATAAAAAGGGAATCACAAAAACTATGGTCCCTTTAACGTCCATAAATCAATACAATCCCTTTTATGCAAAATGTTTTTAGTACAAAATCTGAAAATATTATATTTTTTACTCCGAAATTTTGACTAGAAACCTCATGGGTTATTGTAAGTCACGTGGCTTTGCCAGAGCCAATAGTAACGCGGCAAGCCAGAACGAAGACAGCTGTGGTTATGCGCTTTCTCTCACCATACAGCTTGTCTATAGCACTACAGGTTCGTACCTATTCATTATTTGTTTGATCACCTGACAGGTAGAAAGCCCCACCTAAATGATATATCTTTTTGGAAATCTTATTTTTAGTTATAAATAATACTTCATTGAAATTTCAAAAACATTTTTTATACTTTTTTGCAAAATATTTTTGCACGCATCTGGCAATGTTAAAACCCCGGATGAATTATCTGGCTTATTTTTTTTCGTATTTATTAAGTATTACACTGCAACATACAGGATGAATAACGACTAACGGGACGAAGGTTTATGGAGAAACTGAGAAAAATTTGAAATGTTTGTCAGCTTAGTAGTTTGTACATCCATATAGGCAAAATTATTTTGAAATATGTAGGATATCCCAATAAAATGTGGCGTAACAAAGTTATATTTTTTCTCATGGAACCCTATATTTGATTGCATTTTCTGATTGTCCACAAAGGGTTCCGAGTTATGATGACTTTTTTAAAAATGTGAACATTTCGAAAAAAAAATTAATAACTCATTCAGAATTATCAGTTGAATTATTAGATCATTAATTGTGTTATAACGGGCTTATTTCAAATGGAACACCCTGTATTTCAATAATTCATCATATTCAAAAAAATGTCTCTTCCTAATGATAAACGGGTGTCCTATACCTTGGTACTATATTTTTCGCGCAGTTTACAGTTTTCTTAATTTTCTTATGCTAAATCGATTTTAAAACATCTGCAATTCTCTCTAAATTTTATACTAATTATCTTGACAAAGCTATTGTGAAGAAAAAACAGTCAAGCTGCTAATAAATATGCACACTTGTAATTCCTGTGGTAACGAAAGAGTAAGTGCATATGTGTGAATTTGTGAATTTGGCAAAACGAGTTTATCCCTTTAAGTCATGTTGGGTACAACTGTACCCATTGAAATAATGCTTGTATTATAACTACAGGAATCTTCAAATCAAATTAGTATAACGAAATTTATATTCTCTAAGGACTCTAAGGACTATATTTATGCGTTTTATACATAAATGTTGGTACAAGGTAAGACTACTTTTTATCTTGAAATATTAATCAAACAAATGTCAATCGCAGTTTATATTTCTGCGCAATGTTGAAAATAGTGTTAGTTCTTACTAATTATAAATATATTTTATTAAAAATTTCACTTTCTCAAATTGATAACTGTCCCTCAAATTCGATGGGAACAATTGTACCCAAAGTGACTAAGTATTATTTTTAATTTCAGATTTAAATGTGTTCAAGAAAAGCTTTAACCGAGAAGGAACTGCTGAAAGAGTTAAAAAAAGGGCTGTCTGACATAGAAGGACTTGATAGTGATGACAGTGACTACGAAGAAGAGATCCAAGTAAGACAGAGAGTCGGACAATTGATTGATGATGTCTCAGAACATATAAACAAGGAGGATAATGTGAAAGGAATAGAGGACGAAGAGGATAATGTGGGAGAAATAGAGGACGAAGAAGAAGTTGGAGAGAAATATAACTATGATGACTTCATTACTTTGGTAAAAAAACGTAAAATGGTTACAGAATGTGCAATATGTAACAAGACATTTACCCACTAAAATATCCCGGAATTCTAATGAAAACTGTTCTGAGGAATAAAAGCTTTCTTTGGTATTAGTATTCTAACAGGATGTCTAAAATTTCCAAGATTACGTATGTATTGGAATAAATCGTTAAAAGTTGATATTTTTACAGACACAATGACACTTAACCGTATGTTTAGACTTCGAACCCACATACATTGTGTTGACAATCTAGCACCCAGACAGAGCAACGACAAACTGTGGAAAGTACGACCAATTTTTGAATCGGTTCCAAAGAGATGTAAGAACTTCAGGTAGAAACAAATATCTGCATCGATGAACAAATCATGCCCTCCAAAGGGAGATTGTCACTTATAATTGCACAAGAGGTTTGTATTTTATCGGGTAAATTTGGATTGTTTAATGAGAAACTGTTGCCTAACAATTAGACGAGAAAAACTGTCAACTATTAGGTTGACAGTTTTTCGAGTCAAATTGCTAAAGGAAACAGTTTAGAAGTTGAACAACACAAATTTACCCGATATCAATACAAACATCGAGTGTAATTCGGCAGGACAATTCAATGAATCGGCTTATTGTTTGTGTTTAGAAATTCAAACTATCTATTTTGGTAACCAGCACTACGATAATTGATAAACAAATGCATAAGTGAAAAAACCACAAGTGCATTCATCGCTGAAAAAGTTTAAGCTAACTTTTGCCGCTGTCAAAGTGACAATTACACTGTGGCATATGCGATTTTTTATACATGAGTTGAATTGTCTATAAAACAATATATCAAAAACAAGCCTCATCCATGGGGAGTAAAGCTGTATTTGTAGTGACTCTCTTAGCGACCGTTGCAGAGAGAACACGTGCTCCTGTGTTCAAGGGGTATATTGATGGTAATTTTTTGAATTTCCACACGTGAGTGAGTAGGTACATAGTGTATCCCTAAGTTCGTGACTTTGTAGTGAAAGCTCCGTGTGAAAACCACCTGGAACAAAGTTACGGTAATATTTATATTTGTAAACAACTTTCAACCTATAAATACGCATTTCGGTCAGTCGACAACAACAACAATACTACAGGAGGCCGAGCTGGTAGCATAGCGGGGCCCCAAAATTACTACTTACTATTGACTTGTTAAATTTTCTAAGTCTGGAATCTGACCATACGGGATTATTCTAAGTCCTGAAGGAAAAAATTTTCCATTGGAAAACCGGTTTTCATAGTAGTTCGTTTTTCGACGAAAATCACAAAAAACCACCCCTCATCCCTAAATGCCATCCCCCAATTTCAAAAAAAAAGTTGTTTTTCAGGTATTTGGCGACCTGGGGAACAACTTTGAAAATTTTATTTTTCACCCTTCAGTTCAATCCTCAAGAATATTTTTGTCGGTGAGGGACTGGAAAATTTTTCTAGGTTTTTACGAAATTTTTTCTAGGTTTTTACGAAATTTTTCTGGGTCGATAATTTTCGACTTGCACTAGATTCTAGTTCGAATCGACCAAAAGACAGAGTCGCTTACGGACTCTGAAAAATTTTTGGTTCTTTCGGACTTGGAATAATTTCGAGAACTCTTCCGACTTCCGAAAAATTTTCGTATTATAGGAAACTTGTGAAATTTGAGATTTAGTGACTTGTGTTCCTGATCGATCTGCAAGTTACCGTGTCCGACAAATTCGTATACCCCCTTTAATAACAACCACTCCACAAAAACCATGGAAAACAAGAGAGCGTCCCTGCAACCAAGCAAGAAGGCGACTACTACGACAAAGGGTGGTAATATCAACCACCCATTGCAGGGTCCATCAACATCGGGCCAAATCGCGTCGGTAGGAAGAATGTCACTTCCTTCCGAAAAAACGCATACAACTAACATTGCATACCCCAGCAGACCATCCAACGCTGGCGGCTCACTAGGGCAGGGGAGTATTTCAAAGACCAAAACACCCTCCTCCAGCTCTGCGGAGAGAGGTACCCCTGCCACACGACGAGAGACGAAGACAGAGCAAGGCATCGCTGCCACGATTGAATGCAACATCTGCCACAGGCCATACTGGACAAAGTCCGGATTGGCTAAACATTTAAAAACATGCGGGGTACGGAACAGAGAGGAGTGCCGATTCGGCAAAGTTTCCACATCCAAACTGACAACAAACACCAAAGTCATAGCCAATCCGGCAGAAGATGAAGAAGCACCAAAATCCACTGAAGTGGCCCCACTGCAACCACTAACAACATCATCAGCATCACGCGCAATCGGGAACGGAAAAGACTCAAACAACGATACGCCAACAATCACCATAAATGCGCCGAGAATCAATAAGCGGGCGAGAGAGGATGACTCTCCGTCTGAGGAATCGTCGACCATCAGGGCATCGAAAAGATCAACACCACTGCATCCACCGCGAAAAAGGCTGGCTGACACCACTGAGGAAACTAACAACAAATTCTCACCGGGCAAAAGCCCGATTTATGCTTTTGCCAACGGTCAGCTCTATAATTTCTTAACACAACATGTGTTAGAGCTGACCGAACATGACAAGAAAGCCGAGCTGGGGGAATTAATAAGGATTGGGCTTGACCCGTCCCCCAGCAATCTGGAATCAAACCTAGAGCGTTGGATTGGTGGGTACATCCTGGGAAAGGGAAGGAAGGGGAAAAGGAAGGTGTTACGGTTTTAAATTGACTTACCTTTAGATTTGTTGAAATTTAGTAAAAAGGATATTGGTTTTACTGAACAGAATGAAAGTCGTCAGGTTTGTTATCAAATATTTTATTCACTGGTACTAAAGTAAGGCCAAAAGTTAGTCAGCTCTCTTAATTAGAAAATGTTACTACTGCTCTTTCAATTTCTTTTTTGGTTCCATTTTCTGAAACATAAAATCATATCAGTATCACGTATTATAACAAGAAAAAAAAATATATAATCTTAAATATAATCTTGAACAGATTCATGTTTCATCTTCTGCTAATTTTGTGACAAAGTGACATGACCTTGACCTCCTCAGGATTACCATTTGTAAATATTAAAATGGCACTAGATTTACCCGGCAAAACGCGGTAAATTTGGGCATAAAAAAATGACCTTTGGTTCACGGTTCTTTTGCTAAGCCAAGAAAGCTTATTGAACAACGCATTCTGCGGATTTATCACCAAGTGGTGAAATTTTATAAAAATCCAATCTCCAAGAGTTCATCCATATCTCAAATGTGGTTTTTGACTTCGTGTTTTATTGTTTGGACTTCGTGTTTTATTGAACCTACTTTAAAATCCAATCTAATTGTGGACTCATTGACAATTAGCATCTTGGTGGATATTGGATTTATTGAAACTTCGGTTGAAGCCACTTTTAGGCCCCCTACCATCTGCGGTAAGTTTCAGCTGTGCCCTACTATTAACGTGATAATAACGTCGGTTTATTGTTTAAGGCTTTTTATTTTAGTATAGTTTACTTTCTCTTCTTTTGCTTCCTTTATTTTACTACCTATTAATTATTATCGAAGCGTCTTGAGAAAGTGTACATTGGTGTAGTACATACCTTGGAAGCTATCTTCCTTTCCCACTAACTCCATCTTTGCTGGAATGGACTGCTACTTTATCCTTGGGAATACTGGGAATACTGTTGGTATTTATAAGTGGAACTTCAATAGTTGGAGTTTTGTGGTGATGGTCTCTAAATAACGGAACATGAAAACAGAAGTTGGAAAACCACCATCCTGCTGTCTCCTGGAATAAATAAAACAGATAAGATTAGCATTGTAACCCATACAGGGATTTACGTTTAATAGTTATTTATGATATAAGTGTTAGAAGTACATTTTTAAGGCTTCGGAATGAGCGAAGCCTTAAAAGGTACTTTTAACACGTATATCATACAATATTTTTTTTATAAACGTTCAAAGAATGCAAAAATACGGTTTGAATTAAATTTTAAAAACCTTTATTAATAATACATCCAAAGGAGATCATTTTAAATTGCATCGTATATTATTACGTACCTTAGCAACCATTGTTGATTTGATATTGTGGCGTCAACCTCGACTGGAAATTCCATTTTTTCTGCGCATCATTCCTCCTTATCCATGGAAAATGGCAAAACAGCAATACAGGAGATTAATTTGTCAAATTGTACTATTAATATTAATGATAATAAATAAAATCTAAATATTTTGACGTTTGCTTTCAAAATTTGACAATTCACTTTTACCAGTAGTGCCATAAAGATTTTAAGGCACTCAGTGCCTTAAAGTGACATTTTTAAGGCTTCTATGGAGTGCTAGAAATGGCATTTTTAACACGTTTGTAGAAAAAATATATTTCTTATCTAAATTAATATCCTACATACCTTTTATTGAATAGCACAAATCATTCACTAGTTCACAGACTAGCTAAATACTGGTCTAAACTCTTGTAAATATAAATACGTATTTATATACTTCATTGAATCAGGCTCGTAGTTTGTAGAATAACATCCGTTTAAGTAATTTTTATTCCATTCAAGTAATTTTTATTTCACTAATTTCAAGGATCTCCTACACGTGAATTTGATGTATATTTGTTTGGCTCATAATATCAGATAAGAGCCATTAAGGACTGTTCAATATACCAATATAACCAGAAAGAAACTTGTGCATATTTTCAACCCATCCCTAAGATTTACACTATTTGAGTATTCGTGAGGTTTACTGTTGTGGCTGGTGAACATAGTGTGCCGGCGATAGTTCTTCGTGACTCCCGTTTACTAGGTCACAACCCACGTGCTAATTTGGTACCTCAAATTTTGAGTATAAAATTTAATATTATACCGTAATTTTCGCTACCAGTAAACCAAAAACGAAGTAACAAAGGGAGGGGAAAGGGAAGGGAGGGGAAAGGGAAGGGAGGGGAAAGGGAAGGGAAGGGAGGGAAAGCAGTTGGTGCAGCGAAGGCGGGCGCACCTGCCTCATCGGAGCCAAAGAATCCAAAAAGACCGGCAAAAAACTACGGCAGTAGGTGGTGAAAGTGGACTGCCTTATGATTTTCTAATCTATCAAGGCAGTACCACCGAAATAGAGATTTCATTTTTGAAATATGGGCAGGGTGCAGGTGTCATATTACAATTATCAAAAAAAACTCGAACCTAATAAACATAATATATTGTACTGTGACAATTATTTTACGAGCTATCATCTTCTACAAATTCTCAATAAAAATCAATATTTCTTGCTGGTACTGCTAGGCTCAATAGGTTTTCTTAACTACCCCAAACTGACGTAAAGGATTTTTTGAAAAAAACGAGAATATCAACGGAACAAATCATCTTTACAGATGGAATTGTAGTAACCAGATGGTAAGATAACAAGCCTGTGGTTATGGTATCCAGCTTTGTTGGTGTTGGGAAAGAAGACATTGTAGAACGCTTGGATAAAAAAACAAAATCGTTCAGTGACGTAAATCGACCCGAAGTTATACAAAAGTACAATAGGTCTATGGGTGGCATAGATTTAGCAGATGCTCTTATCGCTTTCTACAGAACAAAAAGTCGGTGTAAAAAGTGGACTATTCGACTAATGTTTCATGCAGTTGACATGACACTAACAAACTCCTGGGCGCGTATTCTTGACTTCACACGAATTTCGATGGAATTGACATGTGATGCGAATATCCGCTTCACACACCTATTCACACAACCCATAAATGATGTATTCTCGTCGAAAGTAAATGCAAGTTCATTCCGAACCACGTTGCCAAACTTATAATATATATTTGGTCTACATTTAATGTCATTTTTGAACTATTTTGTAAAAATTAACCTCAAATTTAGATTCACGTCGTGTTTATGATTTTGATTACTTTTGATTTATACTTTTTAAAACACAAAGCAATCATTTCATACCGAAATACAAAACCAAAACGTTTGAAATGAGTGGAAATAGGGCTGGCGCAATTAAAGAATCACAAAAAAATATAATGACCGAATATTTAAAAAATCATAGTGAACTATGTTCCGGTAAAATTAGTGAGTCTTTTAGTCACAAGAAAGCTCAACAGTTATGGATGCAGTTAACTGAAAATTTAAATGCAATGCCAGGTGGTGCTAAAAAAAACTGGAAACAATGGAAAAAAGTAAGTAATTGAAACAGATATTTTGATTTATAGATCTTTATTACCTATCTATATGGAAGGTATAAGTAGTGTTATTTGTCAGAGGAAAGTAATCAAACCTAGCTACTAGACTTTCACCATTATTTTATATAATAAAAATAACTTTATAGGAAGAACACATGTATGCATTAAATGAACCAGCACCAGCAGAAACCACAGCATCTGTGAATAAAACTACAAATCCCCTTAGAGGAAAAAAGGTAACAGCTAGCAGACGTCACATCAGCAGTTATGACAAACTATTATAACAAGAAAATTAAATTTATGCAGTTCAAAAAAATATACTGCAGAAGTAAGCTTGATTTAATGGTACAAAACCAGAAAAAAATGTTAACAGCCTTAAGGATTCTTTTGAGAAATATTAAGAAGAATGCTTAAAACCAAAAAATGATTTATTTATTATAATCAAAAAGTTCCTAGTTTTTTTTTACTTTACTGTTTGAATTCTAGTTATGTTCGTTATGTGCTTCATTTAGAATGAATGTTTAAATTTTGTTAAAGTGTTATTTTTTAAAAAGTGTTCTTTATTTAGCTTTAATTAAATAAACAAGTTTCCATCAAAAAATTTATTTTTTATTTCACATTATATACAAGGTGTTTTTCAATGTATACGCATAAACTTATTGGAGTATCTCCGTAAATAAAAATATTCCACCAACTTTTTTTTCAATATTAATCATTATTCATCATAAGCTACCATTCTCTAAGTTTATGCATATAGGTTGAAAAAACCCTGTATACAGGGTATCCCACGACGAGTGGAAACTATCTGTATATAGCAAAATACTCATAGCAAAATAATGAAAATTTCTACGTTTGGGTTTTCCTATACGATCTTTTCAACTAAAATATTTTCAAAAATTGCCTACTTCTGGTTCTACCAGAAGTCCACTGTTACTTCGTTATTTTAAATGTAACACCCTGTATATTAATACATTTTTGAAATCTACGTAATATTTTAGTCTACTTTTGTCTGAAAACTTTTTTCGAAAAATGCACACTTTTAGAGCTATTGATTTTTTTGTAGAAAATTTGACAGTTGAAGACCCTTATAAATTATTTTTTATGAGGAAACTCTTGAAGATATGAAAATGGTTTCTGTTCGGTTGCCTTAAGCAAGGTCAAACGTATTTGAATCTATGTTGAAAAATTTTTCATTTTATACATGGTGTGTATAAAAAGTGTTCAAAGTTTAACTTCGTAAATATCAAATTTCTTCATTTTTTTCAATAGTACCACCCTGTTTTTTCTATTTTAATGCATTCAGGGGCAAAAAATAGGGCAAGTTCATGTATACTTTCCTATACCTAAACCTTACCGTTATCCAGATATTAAATGTTTTCTGTAAATTTTTAGAGATGCAGGTGTGGTCTAAATTTTGATACAAGCACTAGGAAATAAAAGTCTTTTTCTTCTTCTGTCTCTAAAAAAAATCAAATCAAATTGTTTTTATTAATCCTATTCCCAACTTTTAGTCATTTCCGAGATATTTGAGGTTTTAAATTGTTATTATATTTTTCAACAAGTTTAAATTTTCCATGGATACTTTTAGTAGGCTTTGTAATAAATGACACTTATTTAACTGACACTAGTAAACATCTAGAGAAGATTGTGAGTTAAGAGTTCGAAATTCCTTGAATTCCCTTTCTGAGATGATGAGGGTTGAAAAATGCATTGAAGTTCAAGGGAACAATTTTGAACATGTACTTTAAAACATCAGACTATTTTTCTTTGGCTTTTAATTTTCCATAAAATTTTGTAGCATATCTTATTATTCTCACAAATGGTTTAACTCGATTAACTTTTGCTTAAAATGAACCGAATAGCTTCAAATTGTTAAGTATTCTTTTAACAATGTGCGATTTCGATCGCGGTTAATCTGGATATCTTGCTGCAAATAAAGCACATGTTCTTGTAAAAACTTTGTCATATTTTCCATGTATTAAAAGTAAATTCACATAATAATCTTTATTTCCTAGTGCTTGTATCAAAATTTAGACCACACCTGCATCTCTAAAAATTTACAGAAAACATTTAATATCTGGATAACGGTAAGGTTTAGGTATAGGAAAGTATACATGAACTTGCCCTATTTTTTGCCCCTGAATGCATTAAAATAGAAAAAACAGGGTGGTACTATTGAAAAAAATGAAGAAATTTGATATTTACGAAGTTAAACTTTGAACACTTTTTATACACACCATGTATAAAATGAAAAATTTTTCAACATAGATTCAAATACGTTTGACTTTGCTTAAGGCAACCGAACAGAAACCATTTTCATACCTTCAAGAGTTTCCTCATAAAAAATAATTTATAAGGGTCTTCAAAGGTCAAATTTTCTACAAAAAAATCAATAACTCAAAAAGTGTGCATTTTTCGGAAAAAGTTTTTAGACAAAAGTATACTAGAATATTACGTAGATTTCAAAAATTTATTAATATACAGGGTGTTACATTTAAAATAACAAAGTAACAGTCGACTTCCGGTAGAACCAGAAGTCGGCCATCTTTGAAAATATTTTAGTTAAAAAGATCGTATAGGAAAACCCAAACGTAGAAATTTTCATTATGTTGCTATGAGTATTTTGCCATATACAGATAGTTTTCACTCGTCGTGGGACACCCTGTATATTATATATACATAAACTATATTAGTTTCTGAAATGATTGTTAATGATATTTGTTTGTAACAATCTCCCTTGAAATAAATTATTGTTCCTGTCATTTGCTTCAACAATTATTCCATTTTCCACATCCAAACCTTCAAAAAAATTTCCTTCGATATCTGGCATTGGAATATTTTGATTGACACACATGTTGTGTGATGCTTTTATCGGGTGATAATGCAATACTCGGTCTTTTAAAAGGCATCTAAATCTGCATTTCAAAACGCCATTCAAGCGTTCAATGATATTCCTCGCTCTCTTGTGCATATTTTGAAATCTTTCTTCTGGTGTCCCTGGTTCAGGAATTGCCCTAAGTGGCGTCATTAACCAAGGTCTCAAAGCACAGTTCAATGTTATCAATTAAAATCTAATTGAAAGAATGGAAGAAGCAAATGGTCATCTTAAGAAACTGATAATAGATGCAATTAGTCCTTCCCAAGAACTTCCTAAACTTTTATAGGTACTAAAAATGTATTTCCAAAACTATTGAAAAACCAACTACAATATTTTTTCTTAAATCTGACTGCAGAGCTATTCATTTCCTTTCATTTTCAATTCGAAAATGAAGCCTAATATTTTTCATTTGTCATACCGATGGTTTCTACATTAACTTTATGAAATATATTCATAATAGCTAAAACATACATAACATAATTAAAAACTCCACTAAATATAAATAAAAATATTGAAATCGACAATAGTTTCAGGAGATAAACCATCAAGTTATGTGCACTGAAAATGCAAACCTTTGCATTTAAATTCTAGGAAACCGCCGCCAATAGCAACCTCGAATAGAAGATATAAATACCTCTAACTGGATGATAATAGACACTTCTGATTCAACTTTTGTTCTAAATCCTTCAATTGTTAATTTATTATTTAATAATTATATTGTATTAAATATAATAAGTTTTAAGTGTGAAAATAAATTGTTTTTAGAAAATAACTTTTCAATACGAAAGTTATATCTGGCGCAGTCAGTAGGATTCGTGCGGGTTGTGGAAAAACTTTCGCATAGTGTCGGTTGAACTATCCATAATCTTGGTGTTTCAACATCGAATTGAGGATCCTGAAGAACCTACCCTTGGAGAAAAAAAGCTGTTCTGGTAGCCTGGAAGAAGTTGTCCAAAGTCGAGAAGAAATTCCAGTGCTTCAGACTATCACTGTAAGTGCCAAGTTTTTTTTGCCTTTCCTAACCTTTTTTTTAGAGTAGAGTATAGGAGAGATATTTTGTTAAGTACGTGCTCAATAATTTGAGAATTTAATAGCAATTTATGAAAATAATATTTATTCATACTACATTGAAATATTGAAAAATTCTTGATATCTCATAATTTTGAGAATCGAGATTTATCTAATAATTCAAAAATGGCTACTACAAGTACTTAACTACCCATCACAATCAATTGGGATCTTTTCAAATTGAAGTTAGAAGACATCAAACCATATGATGGTAATTGTGATACTGTTTATAAATTTATAGCTCGTTGTTGAGAACTAATTGAAACCTACGCTTTATATGAGAAACCTAAGGTAAATGCTCACATCCTAGAATGTATTCAGGAAAAATTAACGGGAAAAGCGAAAGCTATGGTTGGTAATAGAATGGAACTTGATACATGGCAAAAAAATTAAAGACGCATTAAGCCAATGTTTTTCTGATAGGAGAGATTTAGATTGAATATTAGAAGAATCAACAAGAATCAGACCATTTAAAAATGAAAATTTGATTAGTTTTGGTGCAACGTTGCAATTGTTAAAAAGTATAGTAATTCAGAGAATCAGTGATGATTTAACTATCGGTGAAAACGACATACGATACCATATAAATCATTGCGACAAAACAGCGCTTAATACGTTTATTGCTGGATGTAGTGGCATCCTAAAATATAATATGCATCTTAAAAAGCCAAATTCTTTGGAAGGTGAGATGGCATATGTCGATGAATATAAAAACTTGGAATGATTATACGGTCAATTAAATGAACCTAGAAATCAATAATTCAGAAATAATTCGAAACCCCAAACCAATCAAACGCAAGGTAATAACTTTAACTATTCCAGAAGCAATGTTTATATAATAATAATAACAATAATAATTATTAAAGACCATATTTTCCAAGTCAACCCATCAATATACAGCCTCAGCCTCCTATAAATTATCCAACTAACGCTCAAGTATTCGGACGATCACGTAATGTGTTTAAACCTAATCCAATACCTGCTAATAAATTACCCAAACCCGAGCCAACGTCAACAACCTCGAGAAATTTCTCATATAATACTAAAACTACTCATAATAATTATACAAATAGACATCAAAATAATAATCAATAGTTCCGAAATAATGGCCAAAAACCAAATTTTATAGCTGAAGAGTACGAAAACGAAATCGATGAAAATGATCAAACTGACGATCATGAAGAAGTCGAAGACGAGAAATTTTGTTCACTCTGTAAAAAACGATACAGAGCATATTACAATTTTTTGCCTAAAGCCTCTGAAAAGATATCGGATATTATGGAAATAAATATAGCATCAGATAACCCACTTCCATACATAGAAATTAAAAACCCAAACTTGAAGCTTCTCTTTGATACAGGCAGTACACGATCTTTAATATAGGCCATCAGTTGCAAAACAATGGTATTCTGATTGCATTTATCAATCCAAAGTTGATATCAAAACCTCGCTTGTCAGCAAACGCATTAGATATTAATCTGAAATACCAGCATTCAAACAATTCAATTTCAATGGTAATATAAACTTCATCTTATATGATCTTCACGAATTTTTTGATGGAATCATAGGCATAGAAGATATGGTTCAGGAATGTCAATATAGATTTTACTAATAAACAATTAATTAATAACGACGAATCTATTCCCATAAAATTCCGGTCACCCAGGGATATAACATTTGAATTCTCAGTAGGTGTGTATCGAGGTGTATCGTGTTGTCCAATTTTTCCTTTTAAAAACTATTTTGCTTATTTGTGTGTGTGTTTTTATTCGTAGTTTGTTTCTATTGTCTACAGTGGGATTTTTACTTTGACAGTGTCTGTATTGTGGTTTGGGCGATCTAGCTTATTCTGTGGATTGGGTGGCATGTGACAGATGTATTGAATGGATTCATAAAAAATGCGACACAAACAATAAATCTTTTAGTGAATCTTTTTATTGTGGAAGCTGTTCCAGGACTGATATTAGGATTACATGTGAGGAGGCACTACAAAAATTGGATGTTGATAGTTTGAGCAAACTCAAAATAGAAGAAAACACTAGAGATCAGGGATCTTCTTCTCTGTGGCATCGAAATTTTGGAGTAATTTGCAAGGCAAGAAACTTCACATCGATAATGAAATTAGTGGAAAGATGATTATACACCAAACCATTTATGAATGAAGCTATGAAACATGATATCAACTGTGAAAAGATAGCTTTGGAAAATTTTCTCGTCAAAACAACATACAAATGTAGAGTAAGCGGCTTAGTAATTCATGAAAATTACCCAGTCCTAGCAGGGTCTATAAATGGATTTCTTAACGAGGACAAAGTAATTGAAATTAAATGTTCGTTTATTGTACGTGAATAGGATCAACACGGCACATTGAATAAATTCGAACTATTGCCATCAAGTACAAGGATTATTAGAAATAACTAATAGAGCATGGTGTGAATCAGAAATCAGAATACAGGCGAGTCGCCTGAGGCGACCCACAGAATTGAAAGGAACAGAATTTTTTAGTGAGACGATGTTATCCAAAATGGAGGAATTTTTTATAATTCCTATTAGTTTTCTCGAATTTGAAAGTATCGACGAAAATACGCGCGAATAGAGAACCATTGAAAATCTTGACATTTTATTGAACCGTTTGGTGAATAATATAGATTATTACAATGAAGTGAGTAGAGATTATGTCGTTGCCGTTTTTAAAAACCTAGATTGCTGTTATACAATCAATTATACGGATTTTACAATAATAGGTGGTTACACAATCGTCGAAACGTCGAAAATAAATACCAAATAGTAGAAATTGCTACAACAATTTTTGAAAAAGATATAGCCCAAATTTTATAGGAAATATCAGTTTGGAAAAGCAATATCAAGAAAACAATTTTTTTCTATTCTGTGTAAAAATTTAACCCTTTCACTAGATTTGTCCCTTGGGAGGGACATAAACTTCAATACCACATATTAGCAAATTTTCGATATCAAGCGGGCCCGCTGCTTTTGTCCCGTGTGAAGCACATCCATTCGAATCAATATAAAACAACGGCGCGATCTTTTGTTAGCATCCAGTATTATAAATGTAAACACAATATCGTAGTGCAGGGTGGTCAGTTAACAGTGCGCTAACATCATTACTTTTAATTGAAATTGTTGCTATTTAGAGATGTTTATTTAGGCTATGTTTGTTTTACGCAGTAAGTATTGATTGTATTTATTCATATGCCGTAGGTATAAGAATGTAATGTTTATTTATCTGTGCAAAAATTTATGATGTAATAGCGTGTCCCGCTGCAGGGACAAAACCGCTTTAGCATAAAATATTAGCACAGAATATGAATTTTTGAATTTTACATAAAATTGTTATTTTTCAAATAGGTCCATTGTTGCTTTTTTGTTTTAGAAAATGTATCAAAGTCGTAAGCCTCTACTCAAGAAGAACCGCTTCTTTTGCTCGAAAATGGCGATAATTCCGATATTCCCGATTTGTCAGATGATGATTTAGGCTGGGACAAGTTTGATCAAGAAGATATAGATTTAGCATTAGTCAATGCTTGGTTGGAATATAAGAATCAAGGTTTAGAACTAGGCATACCAAAATCAAAGTTACTGGATTTATTAGCATTTCGTCAGTCTGTTGCAGAGCAACTTATATATTCTAAAAGACCTCAAAAAAGGGGAAGGCCCTCGAGCGACTGCAATATGGAAACACCTAAAAGGCAGAAGAAGGAGTCAAGACCTGTGAGGAATGCCAGAAATGACGGGTGTAACCATTTTATGGAATATTATTCTAACAAAAACAACTCTAGGTGTAAACTGGAAGGTTGCGAAGAAAAAACACATGTATATTGTGAAAACTGTAAGGTTCATTTATGTTTTATGAAAGGCAGAAACTGCTTTAGGAAATTTCATTTTCCGTAAACTTTTTATTATTTTTAATTTTTAGATACCTCATTGTTTCTATAACAAAAAATAGAGTTTAGTACCGTTTCTTTTGTCGTTATGAAATAAAATTTTTTGCAAACTTGACTTTCCGTTTTTGTTCTAAACTGGCTTTGTCCCTCGAGAGGGACACGCAAAAAAATGAAGATAGAGAGGGTATATAATTTTTTCAAAATATATTTGCATTATTTGTGCCTAAATAAATACATTACCGCCAAAAAATTTTTTTTCCCACTCCTATTTTCTGATTGGCAGTGAAAGGGTTAATTTAAAATCGCAAAGCGCTTTCGGATGTTAAGCAATCATCAGTGCATCACCTGCAAGTAAGCAATAGTTGTTTTAAATCAAAAAATCAACAAATGCTTCAAATAAACCTAATAACCCAATAAAATATGTACACTAACTAATGAAAATAACAAGACTACAGAAAATAAATAAAATATCAGTTCCTCTCATAAAATAAGTATTAAAATTGTAATAAATTGTTTTGTTTACATCTTACACAGGTTAACCTACATCTTCAAGGTCTTTCTTCTCTTCAAATTTCATGACCTTGACATATATTTATGTTTGTCTACGGTACTCCACCCACACTTCTGGTACTGTTAGTACCTACCAAAATTATTCGATGAATCAGTTGACACAATGACAACACTCAAAAATGCCTATACCGGTAGAGGAGTGGAGGTAACTTCCTCTTGTCTTTTTCCTTCTTCTTGTTTTCCATGTGCATGGACAAATCGTTATAATAACGGATTGAAATAGGGAAATCTTCTGTAGAACAGTTGAATATATTTATTGAAATTAAGATAAAGTATATTACTTCTAACGAAGGATTTATTGTTCAATAACGAAGAATTCAACACCTCCTCTTAAAGGTCACACAACATCAAAGGTAGGTTCTTTCCACCATCTTGTACTCTTTTTTTTTAACTGGATATTTTAAAGACATTTTATAATGCTTTTAGACCTTCTTATCTCACCCTTCGGGTGCATCATATTCACTCTACCATTGTTGGAAGAACCATATTGGTACATTTGATTTCTTGGATTAGGATTAATAATTGTTCCACACTGCCAGATACCCTGTAGATGTAGATAACCTGCATAAGATCAACCATCCATCCTGATACATAAGCAAGCTTACTGGTGCTGTAGTAACATCCTCCTGATTCGCTACTTGTGAGGACAGTATAAACACATGAAACGCAACTACTAGGATCCAACAGATAAGCTGCATGCACACTTAATTACAATCATTTACAATCATATGATAGATTTTGATTAACGCTCACAATAGAATTACATTGATTTCCTCAGCAGTAATAATTTAGTGTACTCCAGAATTTATATTAGTATTTACCTCACCTTCAGTAATTTTGTCACTCATCTGTCGTAAAACAATTTAACATTTAAACTACATAACATAAATGACAATAAATGACATCATTTAAAAGGTCTTTCAAATTCATTGAATTTTACATCATTATAAAGGGAGTTGAAAGACCTTTTAAATGATGGATCATTCGACCCCCCTTTCCATTTAAGATTTTAGGGATGGTGCCACCCCCGCTTAGGGGGCTGCAAATGTTACTGTGATTTTATGCCAATTTTGTGTCCCCCTCGAAAACAAAATCGACGGGTCCGAGGGATTTTTTTAAAAAGGAATCATCTGCCAGTAAATGCATCTGTTTCGTTTTCGGTGCGCCACCCTGTATATATACAGTTAGGGTGACTATTAAGTAAATTGTTTGGTATTTTTTTATTGATTGGATATACCATTGGCAATCTCAGGTGCCATATCAGTGCTTCAATTTGTGAAGGTTCGTCCTGATTATTTTTTAGGTAATTAATATTAGATTCCTTTGATATTTTGGTATAATTGAGCATCAATATATTACACATTTTATTTTCTTGTAAATTGTACATTTTTTTGGACATTGCTAAACGACAGCAATCTTGTCAAGTTACTGTCAACTGCCTTAACAATGGACATTTCGATTTGAACCATAGATAAATATTTAAATATTTGCGCTACTACTGGTCTTTGTTAGGTTACGCTTTTCAACCACTCTCTATGTTTCTTTTTTTGTCTTTGCAAATAAACCAAATATTCAAAAGAATAAAATCTGTTTTAATTATCCTTTGAATAAAGAGATTCAAAATATTAAGAACCCGACCTCACAAGCCTGTCAAGGGGTAACTCTTTTATACCACGAAGGCGGTGAGAAACCATGAGGAAGAAAAAGCTGGTTACGATTAGTTAAATTTGTTTTTGTTACGCCACCCAGATTTGTGTGTGAGAAAGGCTGAAGGAGTTTCTGTAGCCCGCGCTGAAGGTATGTCCCGTGAAAAAGTCTTGGCTTATTTTCAACTACTACATGAAATTCTAGAAGGAAACAACTTATTCGAGTTTCCGGGATCCATATGGAATTTGGACGAATCAGGTCTACAGCTTAATAATTAAGTGGGTTATGTTATAGCCCAAAAAGGATCAAAAGATGTATCCACAATTACATCTGGAGAAAAGGGGGAGACCATAAAGGTTATCGCATGTTGCAATGCAAAAGGCACTTTTCTACCCCCAGCTTGTGTGTTTTAAGGCAAGTACAAAAAAGATGAATACCAAGATGGTATGCCCAACGGATCAAAAATTTACATGAACCAGAAGTCGGCGTATGTGAACTCAGATATTTTTCAATTCACCATGAATAGGAATAGTTTTGGAATTAATTTAATCAATTTACTAATTGAACAATTTAAAACAAATATATAACAATCGATAAAATATCTTTATAAACCTTAAATAATGTCATAATTGATACATGTTATGTCAAATGTAATAGATATTGTAGTTAAATTAGATTTATGTAACTAAATTTAAAAGTTCAGTGAAGTTATTAATCGCGAAATGAATCAACCGATTAAAAGAAAGTGTGATTTATAAAGAGCATTGACATAATAAACATGCGAAAGGACCTTTATATCCATAGAAGTCAAAAATGACATTAACACAATTTTATCACAGAAAAAGTCGCCTGTGAGAGAATAAACAAAAAAAGGTTGTTGATTTTGGAACAAGAAGGAAGAATGTGCTAAAATTATTAAAATTAAAACTTAAAAATATAAAGTAAAGTGCCTCAAAATCAAGCCAAACCAATAGAAAAATTAAAAACACTAACCGTGAAAGAGATTCCGTCCTTTTATTGTCTTCTAGAAAGCGGTAAGCTTTGTTTGTCCTATATTTAACCTTGACTGGAGATAGCATCTCAGCAATTTCAAAGGATATCGTAAGCAGTTTGTTCCTGAGAAAGTTCAGTTTACTTTCTATAATAGTGTGCATGAAATCAGCAATCAATTCTGATTAATTTATATCCCACATAGCAGAGAGAAGGATTTATTGGATCCAAGTTCCTGAAAGCAGATAACCTATAAATTTTTTCATCGTAAAAACATTTATTTCGCAATTGAGTATTTCTTAATAAATAAGTTAGCTAAGATTTTAATATTAGTAACAAATAAAAAGGAAGCTTACCTTAATAATTAAAATATTTCAAAGCAATTCAATAATTCTTTTTCACACAAACGCATGGTCGAAGAGCAGAGCACATGGTTGGAATAAAGATAAGATAAAGTCTGTGCGCATGTACAAGTTTCAGTTTTCAAATTATTCTATTTGTATTACGAAGGGAAAACGACGAGTAGATTTTAGAAATTCAATAAAGAGTACATATCAATAAAATCATTGAATATAATTAAATAATAAAGGAAAAAGAATATTTAGTTGCTGAGGATAGTGAGAGAAAATATAACATTTAAAAGAAAAATGAGGTTTATGAAGTATTACAAATGATTGATTAAAGTTTGTTCTATTTATTAAACAAATACATATAATTTCTATATTAAACATTTTGAAAAACAACATACTTCTGCCTAACAAAACAAAGAATACGCAAGGAGACGAAGAAGTGGCTGAAGAATCAGCACCTCGTTCATTGGAATGCTCTGCAGGATCCTAGGCAATCTAAACTTTTACTGAAAGGATAGACTGATGGACACGCTAGGGCCGCTACTGAACTACCAAGGAGTAGGCTAAGGGAGATAGCAGGACTCCTAACAGGGCACTGCTGTATGATGAAACACATCCACAACTTAGGAGTAGAGGAAAGTTCCCTATGCAGGGGTTGCGGCATGACTGACGAAACGTAGTAGTAGTATACCTGAACTTGTATAAAGCAACAATTCCGATTTTTAGCGCTCGCGTCTTCAAAAAACATAAGTACAAGGTTTTTCATTATATATGGACTCTTCTTTATTTCACTTATCATTTGAGGCAAATAAAAATGTTTAAAATAAGATTTAGATGGTTATCGATGTTATTTTTAAAATTCAACAGAAATATTATGCAGGATATCCCTGAATAGAGGGTCAGGGCCAAAGTGTTCTTTCTTAAATGGAACACCCTATATGTTTTTATATTTTTAATTTGTTTACTTCAATCCGAATTCAGCAATATATAATTGTTATAGTCTAACCTTAACAGATTAGAAAATATATTCATTTGAAAATCCTTTTCTGTAGGATGAAAACCAACTATTAACATCGGTTAGGCCATGGAAGCATTGTCATAATCGAGTCATATTTGACAAGTAGCTATTTGCACCATTATAAAACATTGTATTTGATAGTTTGGAAAATGCGGTATACAGATTATGAAAAGATTTAAAGTTTGGTGTGGAATATTCCAGAATAAAGTGGTTGGGCCAATATTTTTCAATTATAAGTTAACAGGAAGAACTTACCTAAACTGCATAATACCCAAAATAAATGAAATACTACGAGATAAATTTACAGCTGACCAATTAAATACCATGATATGGCACCAAGATGGGGCCCCACCCTAAATGTATTATGTATTATGGCCTCCTAATAGCCCTGACCTAACTCCCTTACATTCTTTTTTGTTGGGGATGCTGAAGGATATAGTTTACTTTGCCGAAAATGACAATCTTAAGACAATTGAGGAAAAGATACTGATATTATTTCTAAATGTTTGGAGAATTTACGCCGAAGATACCAACTATGCATTGACAATATGGGGGTCATTTTGAACAATATTTATAGTTTTATTTGGGATTACTTAGTTCAAGATTACTTTATTTTGTAAATAAATTTACCTTGTTACTCCTTCCGAAGTTACAAGGCTCCGGCAGCTCTTCGTCTGGTAAGCAGTGGTCGTAGGGTCTTATTGATCGCAAAAATCACAGGACTAGGGCGCCACTTGTTTTTTGTTGCACTTTCAAAAACAAGAAATTATTTTATTCGTTTTACTTAATTTTGTTGTTTCATTTATTTCACTTACTTTAACTTACTTTGAACTCCTCTCAACAAGTATGTATGTGAGAAAAATATTTCAAATTAAAATAAAAAACAAAACCTCACTATATGGTTTTTTAATCAACACAAGCGGGGTATTCAGCTATCGCTGACAAACAATAAAAATTATATTTAGTAGGTACACGGAATGTAACAAATAATATTTTAATAATAACTAGGAGCCCCTAAATACAGCTGTATTTAGTTCACATGTGGTGAACAGTTTAGTATAATCAAGAAATTATATATTGCATTTACCTTTTATATTTAACTAAAAATGTAACAGGTTATCAAAGACTTAATGTAAAAAGCTGCTGCTCGTTGAGAGACTTAATAATTATTAGCGTCGAAATTTGAAATTACAAAATCTTCTGTTTGGGAAATTAGTAAATAGCATACATTAGTGTATTACAAAAAAAATTGTAATGCGAATAAAAAATATAATAGTAAGTAGGTACGCCAGTGTGCTTCTCTAGTGGCTATTAAAAATGGAACGAGCTCACCAACGCGTGACGATCGATGGCTTTAGACATATCCAAAATATGGAGTAGACATGTTCTCCAAAAAAAATCCTCCAACATGGGATCCTGACTACAAGGTGGTAGATAACTAAAACAATTCGTTGCCTCGGGAATTCCCTACAGCAACGGTCTCAGACAGATAACTAGAGTGTCGGGATCTTGGAATTCTAAATATAATTGACCGTTTATTGACCCTTTATCACAGTCCTCACTGACTGATAGCAGGCGCTCAGCGATGCTAGCAAACCAAAAATCCAATATTCAAGTCCCCTCATCCTGTCGATTTTTACAACAATGGATGAATTAGCGCGAAACTAGACGAACAGCAAGTTTTTTATAAACCTCAACGGCCAATTATGTTCTGATAATCCCTACAATACATTCGTATTCTAGGTTGACCAATATAATATCTCCGGTCCAAACTAACGAGCTCCGAACCCAACCGATCTGGCTTAGTAAACTTCAGATTCATGTAGTACTACGCCTGTTTGGTGAAGTGTGAAATGTCAACGTTAACCAAAAATAGTACCCACATCACATATGACAACTGTCATGGTGAGTGACATCAAAAAATCAAAACAAAATCCAATAAGGCGATGGCAATTAAATTATCACCAAACGAAGATTAAAATCAACGATCAAGTTTATGTTATGTCTGAAGCCATCCTAAAACATTGTTTATTCAGCGTGTCCACTATCCTATTCAAAAGGTTACCTTAGTCAAATGTAAACATTGGACTGAACAAAATATCTAATTGATTTTATTGCTATTTTTCTACTGGTAGGTAAACACTATATTACTTATAATTCATATACAGGGTGTCCAGGAACTTAATGCCAAAAATTCGGGAGCAAATAGAAGAGGTCAAAATAATGTTAGAAGTTCAAATAAATTTTTGTCATACGAGCCTTCGTTTCCGAGTTATAGACCTCTAAAGTTTCGAAATAAAAACCTTTGTTTTGTCATAATTTCCAAACTATACATTGGAATACTATAAAATTCCAGTGACGGATTGCATACATCCATGTCCTGTGTTTGACGGTATAAATGAATCTACATTACGTACAGATAAGCAGAGACGGCTTGTGCCCATTGGTTAATAATCCGTAATTTTAATAGGGACCATCTGAATAATATTTAAATTTCAAAAATAAATTTTCCAATCCATTTACTAATGAAAATGTACTCTTGTTTGAACTCGATAAAATTAAGGGTTTAGGAGAAATTTGAACTTTTAGATCTGATCGCCATATTTTGTAAAGACAGACATTCTGAAGAGAACTATCAATAATTGTCACAACTTATAATTAAAAATTCCTTAAGATTGTATTTAAACGCAATAAAAAAATTGCTTTGCAGTTTTAGTTTTAGTTCAAGCGTTTAAAGTCTGACCATGGGACTGGCTTAAGAAAAAGTAAAATTGAACTGTTTTCATCAAGAAGGCTGCTGTCAAATAATGACTAGCAGGCAAAACGTATTGTATTCTTAATTTACATCGAGTTAGTAGGCGGCTTCATTTATGTCAGCTTGTTGTCAAATTTTTAGAGACTTTATCAAAAATTATCTTTATTATTGTGTTTGATTGTTGATATGGCACAATTTACCTTAAATGAATATGCAGATATGCATTTAATGTACGGTTTGGCTTCTGGTAACTCGTCAGAAGCAAGAAGATTGTATACTTTACGCTTTCCTGGGAGAATTATACCCCATAGAAGAACCTTTGAACGAACCGATCGTAGCTTACGAGAGACAGGTATTTACATAAGCAAAATAAATTATTTTCTACTAGTTTGCATTAAATAATAATTTTAGGAAGTATCATACCAAGAAAAGGTGGCGAAGGTCAACCAAGAACTGCACGTACACCAGCTGTAGAACAAAATGTATTGGATGCAGTCGATGGTGATCCCACAACCAGTGTACGTAAGCTCTCAGCACAATTTAATTTGTCAAAAACAAATGTTCACAATATTCTCCAGGAGCAGCTTCTTCACCCCTTTCATATCCAGAAAGTACATGCCATGGATGTAGAAGATTATCCAGCAAGACTTGCCTACGCTCGCTGGTTTTTAGATACACAACGGAATGATAATGCATTTGTTGGAAAAGTTTTGTTTACGGATGAAGCCGGTTTTACACGGGACGGCGTAATTAATTCACATAATTTACATTTATGGGCTGATGAAAATCCGCACGGTATTGTTGAAACCAAAAATCAACGACGATTTTGTGTAAATGTGTGGGCGGGAATAGTGGGCAATAATTTAGTGGGTCCATATTTTTTCGATAATATTTTGAATGGTCAGATATACTTAGAATTTTTACAAAACGATTTTCCACCGCTTTTAGACGACGTTCCTTTACAAATTCGAAAAGACATGTGGTTCATGCACGATGGAGCCCCTCCCCACTATCTCATTGATGTACGAAATCATCTTAATAACATTTATTCCAATAAATGGATTGGACGAGGAGGTCCAGTTCCATGGCCAGCTCGTTCCCCAGAATTCAATAGCATGGATTCATTTTTTTGGGGATATCTTAAAAGCTTGGTTTATTCAACTCCGGTGCAAACAAGGAACGAAATGGTGGATAGAATAAGGTTTCATTGTAACGTTATAAAACAGAACCAGGGAATGCTCTACAAAGTACAAAGAAATATCCTTCGCAGACTCAGAAAGTGCGTCGAAGTGCAAGGTGGTCAAATCGAACATTTATTGTAGCAGTTTTAGGTTTTGGTTCTTATTTTCTTACCATTGCATTGTGAAGTATTAAAATTTATAGGCAACTACAATGGCCTAACATGTACGTAATTGTTTTACTGCGTTTAAATACAATCTTAAGGAATTTTTAATTATAAGTTGTGACAATTATTGATAGTTCTCTTCAGAATGTCTGTCTTTACAAAATATGGCGATCAGATCTAAAAGTTCAAATTTCTCCTAAACCCTCGAGTTCAAACAAGAGTACATTTTCATTAGTAAATGGATTGGAAAATTTATTTTTGAAATTTAAATATTATTCAGATGGTCCCTATTAAAATTACGGATTATTAACCAATGGGCACAAGCCGTCTCTGCTTATCTGTACGTAATGTAGATTCATTTATACCGTCAAACACAGGACATGGATGTATGCAATCCGTCACTGGAATTTTATAGTATTCCAATGTATAGTTTAGAAATTATGACAAAACAAAGGTTTTTATTTCGAAACTTTAGAGGTCTATAACTCGGAAACGAAGGCTCGTATGACAAAAATTTATTTGAACTTCTAACATTATTTTGACCTCTTCTATTTGCTCCCGAATTTTTGGCATCAAGTTCCTGGACACCCTGTATTTAATCAAAATTTTAATTCTTTTTTTAGGAACTTGTGTAGATGTTAATTTTATTACTGCTACTGTTTCAAATGCAATCATGTGTGACAATTAATAACAATACTTTGTGTACATAATTTAGTGATTGTTTTAGACTGAATACTCAATTGAATAAAATATGTTTCAAAGTAGACAAACATTCACATATCTCGGTCTTTTAAGTTAGTCTGAATGTTACAACCTAAGACACTCTTGCAATCAGCAAATAACACACTCGGCGCTAATGTAATGACGTCTATCACGCACGGTAAAAAAAACGCACAGCTGTAAAGTAATCCCCACGGCTTCCCTAGCAACTGTCAATTTTATCGCCATTTTATTAAAAAATATGACATAAGCCGTCAAAACATCAAACTTAAGTAGGCTGCAATAGCGATTTGCGTAAGAGCTGTCAAGAAACTTTCAAAACACTTTTTTATTATCCTGTAAAGTTTCATTCTATTAAAAAATGTCGAGTGAAAGTGAGATTGATTTGATATTATCACGGAAATCGCAGGAATAGCCAAATATTGTTATGATGTTCAAGTATTATCAATAAGAGTATAAATACAAGTAGAAGTAGATCGTAGGTAAAGTATAGTACGTAACTCGTGTTGTAAAGCATTTTACGCACTCCCTTTTCCTTTCGTGCGTAAAATACTTCTTACCACACGCGTTACGTGATATACTATTACTGAATTCCAATCAATAAATTACTACATCTTACTGTGTCGTATATATTTTCTGAACTGTTAAGGTTAGATTATAACAATTATATATTGTTGATTTCGGATTGAAGTGAACAGTTTTAAAATATGAAAATAAATAGGGTGTCCCATTTAAGAAAGAACACTTTGGCGCTGACACTCTTTTTGGGGACATCCTGTATACTATTTTTGTTGGATTTTAAAAACTACTTTGATAACCATTCAACTCTTATTTGGGACATTTTCATCTGTTACAAATAATAAGCGAGATATCGAAGGGTCCATATATAATGAAAAACCCTGTACATACTCGCCCTCGCCCCTCCTACGTCTTTACCCGCTCGCCACTGCCTGCTCGCGAAGTTTGTTTACTTACAACTTACAACTCAAGTCAGTCAGTAGACAAAAAAGCCGCGCGAAAGAACGGACGTGTCGCTGTGTATTGTTTCGCTATTTGCCCTTAAAAATATTACGCAAAATGGACAGATTTTTATTAGATAAACAAGTCGGTAGTTCGAATGATACTAATAAAGCATCTACTAGTGGCGACGGGGAACCAAAGAAGCGAAAATTACGTAAATACGATGATAGCTATTTGGACTTTGGTTTTACTTCAATAGGAGTAAACAATGAATAAAAACCGCAGTGTGTTATTTGTTTAAAAATACTATCAGCCGAAAGTATGCTTCCAAGTAAATTGAAGCGACATTTTGAGACAAATCACGTAATTTTTTTCAACGGAAATTACGAAATTTAATAAAAACAAAGAACGTGTTCACTCAGCAAGCCATAGTACCTAACAACGCATTGTTAAAGGTGGCATACAGGGTGGCAAAATGCAAAAAACCATGGGAAAATCGGCTGGAAAATTAATTTCCAAACTGCCATTATCTAACAATACTATTAGTCGAAGAATCCATGACATAGATGAGGATCGCAATTGCCAATTAATAGAAAAAATGCAAAGCAAGGAATTTGGTTTACATCTCGATGAGGCTACTGACAGTAATAATGATGCATATCTTATTTGCTACGTACGCTTTTTGGCTGATAATATTATTTTCGAAGATCTTTTGTTCTGCAAAAGCATAACCGAGAGTGCGAAAGCCCAAGACTTGTTTGGAATTCTTGACAAGTTTATCGCAGAAAATGGTTTGGATTGGAAAAAGTGTATCGGTGTGTGTACTGATGGGGCTCAATCCATGTCTGGCAGGTATGGAGGTTTACAAGCGCTTATTCGTCAAAAAGCACCGAATGCTATGTGGATCCATTGCATCATCCATAGGGAAGCTCTTGCATCAATGCCAATGAGCTCCAAACTCAACCAAGTGCTAGAATGTGCCATTGGTACCTACAGTAAAATACATAAAAACTAGACTTTTTAAAAAACTGTGCGTTGATATGGGAGCTGAACATACGGCCCTGCTGTATTTCTGCAATTCACGTGGAAATGTTTTATTTCGTCATGAAAACGCCAATTATTTTACTGAACCAGATTTTTTGCTAAAACTAGCGTACTTGTGCAATATATTTGAGAAGCTTAATAATTCACATCTTTCTTTGCAAGGCAACAACATGCACATTCTGAAACTATCGGAGAAAATTGTGGCAAAGTATAAGGGCAAAGACAGACACGGCGGTTTTGACCGAAGCGTTTATCGAGTCGGTTCTCGAGTCGATACGTCTTGCAATGTAACATAAGGGTACGGACAGAAAGAAAGCAGGTTGCCTGCTCGCTGGTTATCGGCGCCGGTCGGCGCCTAAAATTACTATGCGTATTGAACGTGAACGCACAGAGACAAAGCAGGCTGAAGCTTGTCGGCGCGTGTAGCAAGCTGCTGGCATTTTACCGGAATGAATATTTAATTATAAGCGAGCAGGTAATGGATACGGAAGCATTGATTTCTGCAGTTTTTAAACAAATCCCTGTCCCTGTATGGGCAAACGTGAAAAAAATCACAGTAATAGAAATGTTGTTGAGAAGTGTTGGAAAAAGATTAAATAATTTGTGATATTCTCCAAATTGTGTCCGGTTCTGATTGATAGGATGAATGTTTGTTTTCCGTCTCCTCAATCTTAAAAACGCATTGTTCAATAGAATTTCTTCATCGGATGAGGGCGACATTTTTGCTTCACTTTCAACTATTATAGGTACTAAAATCTGCGAAAGCAAGTAGCATGTTTACGCTTTCTTTCTGGGCGCTAACCTGCCTACACCGGCGCCGACTTTCGGCGCCGATAACCAGCGAGCAGGCAACCTGCTTTCTTTCTGTCCGTACCCTAACAGTGTAAAACACACACGGCGGTCCGTACCGCCTGTCGGTTTTCAAATCGCTTCGGTTGGTCATTCGTATGAGCAATCGAGTCGGTTTTTGTTTATCGAAGCGTAGGGTGGTTCATTGTATTTAGGTACGTCCATTCACACGCAGTGGTTTTCTGCTCATTTTGTACAAAAATGGATGGATAAAGTAGATGTCGAGAAACTAATAAATGAAATAGAAAGTCTACCTGCACTTTGGAATATGAGAGAAAAAGGGTACAGTGATAGGAATTTAAAAAGAAAGTGTTGGGAGGAGATCATCAATCTTTTGCCCATGAAGACAGCACAATTGAGGAAAAAAAAGATGTTAGGTAAGAAATAAATTTTTAACAGATTAAATATTGTATTAAGAAGAATGTGAACATATTTGATTTATTATTTAAACTATTTTGCTTCACAAAATATTGAGCGTATTTGTCTCTAGCAGATAATAAATTTCCCCTATGCAGTTTGTCTGGCAGTAAACTTCGGAGATTTGTTACTACATCTAAATTCTCGTCATGTGATCGAATACCATCTCTTGTCCTAACAAAGTTATGTTATACGCAAGCAGCTTTAACAAGAGTTTCAAGATCAATAGGGCGGTGAAATATACGCCATTTATTGGCTAAAATTCCAAAACAGCACTCAATATAACTTCTGTTGCTCCTAGATAAATTGCAATTAGTTACTGAATGTAGTAGCCAAGGAGTTAGTTATGACCAAATTTCAAACTCTACGTTAAATGATGATTCAGGATCAGAATATCAATATTCATCACCAGAATATTCGTCTAACACTAATTCGGGTAAAATTGTATAAATATTAAGGACGCAAACAGTTGAAAAAAATTTTTAGTATGTTATAGAGAGTTCAGTTGACTCAAAATCTGGAAGAAAAAACATCCTCAATGAACTTGAACAAGCAAAATTATCAGTTATTAACAAGCAGCGTGAACAAAAGCAAAGTTCTAAACCAAATAATGTTGCTAAGTTTAATGAACGGGGAGAAGTGAAATTATCAGTAACGAATTTACGAGGAAAACTTAAGCGGGATAAAAAAGAACAGTGTCTATTGTGAAAAAAATGTTACCAATTTTTCACGGCATTTGACTCGAATTCATAACAAAGAGTTTGAAGTTTCCAAACTATTGTCTCTTCCATCAAAGTCCAAACAACGAAAATTTCTAATTGATGAAATTCGCAAAAGAGGTATTTTTCGATCAAATTCACGAAGAACTTAATTGTTATTTTGTTTTTTCAATTTTAGGAAACTTCATCAACTCGTTTGGTAATATGGGATTTATTAATCCAGTGAAGAGACCAAAAGCTTACCTACAAAAGAAACCATCCGATTATTTGCCCTGTAATGTATGTGAGGGATTTTTCTCACGAACCTATCTTCATCGAGATATCTAGAGCGAGAAAAAATGCAGCTGGCACTTTCAAATGCCGAAGAAATAATTGAATAAAATTTCCTGATTTTCAACGTGAACGCCCTGTATTTCAATATCTATCCATCAACGAACTTTGCGATTCTGCACGTTCAATCAGTACATCGAATACTACAATATACTAAAAATTTAGACAACCATTTTACCTATAAAAAGTGCGGGGTCGTTTATTGTACAAAGATTTTCAGACCAGGCCAAATAAAGATTATTCCCAACCAAATGATTCGATAGGGAAACATAATACCTCATCATCAGAAGATGACCTTACTACTTTTTCTCCTCCCGCAATTAGAAAAAAAATAGCAGAGTTATTGACTCTGATGTAACTGATAGTGAATTAGATGACACTATTAAAAATAAATCAAACAATAACCAAAAACTTCCAACTTTACAGAATTCATGCTGCAACTGCAAGAACACAGAAGGTAACTAGTTCAGCATGCTTATATTTTTAAATTGAGTTTTTGATCCCTGACATGTGAACTATATAATTATTTTATTTTTTTCAGTTAAGCTGGATTCTACAATTCGAAAAATTGATTTACAAGCGCATGATTTTTGTTGCAAATAGTACAGAGAAATGGTATCGGTGAAGATGTGGAAACTCCAAAGAATTTCCACTTACCAATTAATCAGGAGTCTGAGTTGAAAGAATTCGATACGAAATTGGGAGATGAAGATTTTTTTCGAAATATGGTATGTATTTTTATTCAATAATTGTTGACTACATTATAAATACATATATTTTAAGGCATAACCAAATATTACTATTTCTTCCTGACTGCAGTTTCTTATTATTGAGGGAATCATCCTTCTTCTATACCGGGTGGTGAATGGTCGGACGCACCATAGGAAATCCAATGGAAAATCATAAACTCTTAAATTCCTGCTTCCCACATAATTTTAGGTGAAAACTCAATAGGAACTTTTCTTTAAAGAATTAAATACTGCATCAGATGAGACTATTAAAAATATTTTTCAGCTTTTGGTAGTTGAAAAAATTGACCAATTTATTTACCATTCTTGTACAGCATCAAGACAGCAATGATATGTCAGGATGACGTTACCTTTAAAAGCTATTATTAAGATTGTCATTCTATTCTTCAATTAGTGACAACAATAAACGTAAAAAATGTCGTACACCGTTTCAGAACGAGTAGAAATTGTAAAAATGTTTTATTCCGGCAATAGTACGCGCACGGTAAGTGCTTTATTTAGCGCGAAATATCCAAACCGCCCGATTCCAAGCCATACTACAATTGGAAGAATAATCAAAAAATTTGAAAACACTGGCACATTGCTTCCTTTATGCAAGTGTAACAAAAATGACCAAAACATTCAAATAAATGTGTTTGAAAATGAAAATACCACAAATGTATTATCTGCAGTTATTGAAAATCCCAGAATAAGTTCTCGAGAAATCGCACAGCAGTTCGACATGCATAATTCAACTGCATTAAAAATATTAAAAAAGAATAACTTCCATTCTTATAAAGTTCAATGTCATCAAGAGTTGCTTGAGGGAGATTATGAGAGAAGAGCAGAGTTTTGTTATGAGATGATGGAGAGGGCGAATGCAGACCGACAATTTTTAAAAAATGTTTGTTTTACAGACGAGTGTACGTTTACGTTAAACAATGAACCCAACGTGCAAAACTGTAGAATTTTATCAACTAAAAGGCCTGAAATTGTTGTGGAAACTCGTACTCAATATCACCAAAAAGTCAATGTTTGGCCAGGAATACTGGGGCATCATCTAATTGGACCTTTTTTCTACGAGGAAAATCTAGACTCAGGAAGGTTTTTGGATTTGCTTCAAAAAGAAATTTTACCAGCACTCGCAGAAGTAGCTCCCGAAGAAGAAGAAATTTGGTTTCAAATGGACGGTTGTCCTGCTCACAACAGCCGTGAAGTGGAAGAACTGTGTGATAGGACCAAATTGTCTTATTAAATGGCCCCCAAGATCTGGAGATCTTGCTCTAAATGACTTTTATCTCTGGGGAGATGTAAAATCCAAAATTTACGGCACGGTAAGGTTTCCAGATTTAGAGGCATTAAAGACAGGCATCCGAGAAGAATGTGCAAAAATAACGCCTCGCATTCTAGCAAATGTTCGACGAGAGTTTTATGATAGATTAGGATATTGTTTAGCCCAAAACGGTGGTTTATTTGAGCATTTATTGTAATTTATTTAGCGTTTGTATTTATTTAACAATAAATAACTTTGTTTTCTATTTTTTTGACTATTTGAATGATTTGACATCTAAATATTTTAGTCATTTTGACATTTTATTGCTGTCTTGATGCTGTACAAGAATGGTAAATAAATTGGTCAATTTTTTCAACTACCAAAAGCTGAAAAATATTTTTAATAGTCTCATCTGATGCAGTATTTAATTCTTTAAAGAAAAGTTCCTATTGAGTTTTCACCTAAAATGATTTGGGAAGCAGGAATTTAAGAGTTTATGATTTTACATTGGATTTCCTATGGTGCGTCCGAGGAATAGCAGTTTACATGTGAATTCTATCTGTAAAACACAGTGTCGCCGAGTGAAATTGTTTTGTTGCATGACTTTGAAGAAATAGTCAACGAAAACGAGAGAAAAATATCATTTGTACAAATTAATCTGCGCTTCTGGCAATAGCGGTTGAATTAGTAGGGCAATGAGCATACGGTCACTATCGGAAATAGAACCACACCCTAACTGGAGTTAAATACACGCCTCGATGACCGCTTATAATTATCTTTCTCTCTCATTCAGCTGTTTTTCTGTCGTACTGTAACGTTGTTACTATTTTTCCGATATTTGGTAGTTTATATTTCAGTATTTTTTTTTCATTTTTTTTCAATATTAATATCACCCTCTTTCGTATCTAGTTGTTAAAATTGAGGTATTAATAATTATTTGATATATGTGTATTAGTTTTAAAACATCTGGTATATTGCACCTGTATGATTTATGATACCGTACGCGCAAATCAGTCCGCGCATTTCTTAAGTAGGAGACCTACTGAGTGGGGTCGACAGAAAAATAATAAAACTTGGTAGCGAGACAAAAATTGGCTCTCTGGCTCTTGTTCTTTTTTATCTTTATTTGACCGTATAATACTAGCTGCCGTTATCCGACCGACCGTTTCCGGAGACTGATTTTCGTGCACGAGGTAAGCGAATTGAAAGAGTATATTGTAAATAATTTTTTTCCGTTATAAATTCATTTACGCCTGACTTCTTTTATTTTAACATTATCATTTTTTTTTTTTTTTTTTTTTTTTTTTATTTATTGGAATGTCGCATCCACCCAAAGGTTATTAGCGACAACGATAATATGTTACTTAGATCCTATATAATAAGTTTATTGATTTCAAATAGTCTATAATTCGTTGATATTGGCAATTTTTTCCGAGAAGGTCTTCTAACTTGTTTGGAAAATTATTTGTTGTTCGTTCGACGGTGTATTTTGGACATACAATAAGAATATGTTTTATGCTCTCTATTACATTACACGTTGTACACATCGGAGGTTCACTATTTGTGAATAAATAGGAATGGGTATATCTTGAGTGTCCCAACCGGAGCCGCGTTAATATTACTTGTATTTTCCTATTTCCAGTCGTTGGTTGCCATGGTGATACATTACTCTTCACTTCCCTCAACTTTGATCTTGAAATTAACCACTCTCGTTCCCACGCACTATACACTTTCGTTTCAAAGAATGCTTTTAAGTCACTAGCAACGCTTCGACTTTCACTTTCCGAATTAATATTGAATATCGCATCTCGAGCACTGGCATCTGCTAAATCGTTACCCTCGATTCCAATATGCGATGGTATCCATATGAATTTAACACTTCTAGAATTCAACTCAGCTTCCAGTAATTCCGCCTTTATTAGTTTTCCTATAGGGTTTTGTTGGTAAATTTGCTGTAAACTTCTTAAGGCACTGAGGGAGTCGCTAAGAATGAGGCTGTTTGAAAATGTCCGCGAGTTTACAAGCTGGAGAGCTTTGTATAAAGCGAAAAGTTCAGCAGAAAAGATGCTGAGGCTGGAAGGTAGTCTGTATTGAGAAACATTCCCCGAGTTTACAATGGCAGCCCCTACCCCTGTTTCACATTTAGATGCATCAGTGTATATTTTAGTGTAGTCACTGTATTGTTGTTCTAGAATTAAATTTAATTCAGCTCTCAATATTGTTGGATTTACTTCGTGTTTATTAAACATATTTAGTGTTGTATTAACACTAGGTATCTCAATAGTCCAGGGTGGTGGATGATCCAAGTCTACGGGAAATACAAGAGGAAATTCTATGTCCAAATAATTTAGAAATATTCTAATCCTTTCGTAGTAGGGTTTAGCTGCTTGGGGCTTATTGCTGAAGTGATATAAATATTTATTGGTGAAGGTGTTGTTGTAAAGGGGTTTATTTTTATTCGATGCAATTGACGTAGCATGTGACAATGTTAGATACATCCTTCGATAATGTAGAGGTGGTTCACCAGTTTCACTATAAATACTATCGACAGGAGTTGTTCTAAAAGCTCCAAGAGCGATTCTAAGTCCATGATTATGGACAGTGTCGAGTAATTTTAGTGTGGTTTTAGATGCGGAGGCGTAAGCAATTGATCCATAGTCTATTTTAGATCTTATTAAGCTTTTGTAAACATTTAGCAGCATAGTATAATCAGATCCCCAATTTTTGTTACTTAATGTCTTCATTATGTTCAGTCTTTTATGACATGATAATATGGTTTGCTTTATATGCTCTTTCCAGGAGAGTTTTTGGTCCAACCACATTCCGAGAAATTTAACTGATGGATTGAACGAGATAACTTCATCATATAAAATAAGTTTTGGATAAGATTCTGGAATCCTTTTAGTAAATAGTATTCCTTTTGTCTTCGAAACTGAGAATTTGAAGCCGGTGAGCAGAGACCATTGTTCTAATTGTGTGAGAAAGGATTGAAATATATTTGTCATTACATTGGTATCTTTGCCTTTACAATAAACTACCAGGTCATCTGCGTATAAGCGAGCCTTTAGAGGCTTTGGTATATTTTTGACAATTTTATTTATAGCTATAAGAAACAGTGTGGGGCTAAGGACTGAGCCTTGAGGGGTTCCGTTTTCTTCAGTTTGACTTTCGGAATATGAATTATGGACTCTCACTTGGAATGATCTATCTTTAAGGAAATTACTGATGAATCTGAGGCAACTACCGCGAATATTCCATGAATGGAGTTCTTTTATTATGTTAAATCGCCAGCATGTGTTAAATGCCTTTTTCAAATCAAAAAATATAGCTATACATGATTGGTTAGTCGACAGTGCTTCATGAATATCACTTTCCAGTTCAAGAATATTATCGATGCCGGAACGATTTTGCCTGAAGCCATTTTGTTCGGTTATTAAACGTTTTGATGTTTCTAGTGTCCACATTAGTCTGTAATTAACCATTTTCTCCATTAGCTTGCACATTGAGCACGTTAAACTTATGGGTCGATACGAGTCTGGTTCAAGGCTTGACTTTTGGGGTTTCAGGAAAGGTAGAACGTACGCTGTTGACCAGATTGAAGGAAATTGATTATGTTTCCAGACGCAATTGAATAATTGGAGAAGGAATGTTTTCGCAGATTCTGGAAGGTGTTTTAAGAATGTGACGGGGATATTATCCGGTCCAGGACTAGTATCTTTCATGCTATAAAGTGCGTTGTCAAATTCTTTCATCGAGAAGGGTAGATTCAATGGAGAGTTTTCATTTTCGTCTTGAGATAGATCTGAATTTTCTTCAGTTATTTTGTTTTCGAGGAAGGTATTATTATAATTGGAGTTTGAAGACATACTTTTGAAGTGATTGGCTAAAGCGTCAGCCATTAACTGCGGAGAGGTTGTGACTGCATTATTAATCCTCAGTCGACATAATCTTGGCGTGTATTTTAATCCTGAAACTTTTCTTATTCTTTTCCATACTTCACTGATGGGAGTTGCGCTGTTTATATCGGAAACATATTTTGACCATGATGTTTTCTTAGCTGTTTTAATGATAAGCTGTGCCTTCGCCTTCTGCCTTTTAAAATTTATTTTGTTTTCGACGGTTTTTTGCCTCTTGTACTTATTAAGTGATGTTTTGGCGTCACGGATTGCCATATGGCATTCTGTATTCCACCATGGTACGGGGACACGATTTTTGTTTGTCTTCTTGGTTTTTCCTATAAAGAGTTCTGCACTTCTTAGAATAATTGTGTTAAAATTATTTAGAGATTCATTTACGTCGTCAGTCATAGTACATTTTAGTATTTCGTGGTTAATGTAGGATTCAAATTCTATCCAACTTGCAGATCCTATTTTCCATTTCGGAACAAAAGATTCGGGAGTCAGAGATGCTGAATTCTTGATAAGAATGGGATGGTGATCACTTCCATATGTATACTGAAGGGCTTCCCAAAAAAGGCGGGGGGTTAGTTGGGGCTCACATAAACTCAAATCAATTACTGATGAGTTCCCAGTGTTGACATTAAATCTTGTTGGAGATCCATCGTTAAGAAAGTTAAGCTCAAGGTCCGATATAATTCTTTCTACAATATTCCCTCTAGCATCAGTATGATACGAGCCCCAGATAATGTTGTGACTATTAAAATCTCCCACTATAATTCGAGGAGCCGGTATCTGACTAAACAAATCTTTTAGTTCGTTATAAGTTGTAGGAGAGCTTGACGGTAGATAGAGATTACAAACATAATAAACATTGTCTGTTTTAACTTTGATAACTATGGCTTCCAAGTTAGTTGTTACGGGAAATAGACTTGCTTCTAATGTATTCCTGACTAATGTTGCTACGCCACCACTCGATATACTGTTGGTTGTCACTCTATCTTTTCGAAAGCATTTGAATGTTATAGAGTTGTACATTTTTTGAGGGTTTAAATTGGTTTCTTGCAGACATATTATGTCCGGAGACTGTTCAGCAATAAGAAGTTGAAGCATAGCAAGGCGATGGAAAAATCCATCAATATTCCACTGTAGTATTGATGTGAATGTTATAAGCAAAATTTGTATGTGTTCAGTTCTGGCTCAACTGAGAGGTGTCGCTTTCGTAATCTGAGAAATTGTTACCGATCTGGGTGAAAATTTTCTTTTTAAGTAAAGTTAGTCTGCGCTTCGTTGATTTGTCTTTTACGTGGGGATAAATTAGACTTATCATACTGGTCAGTGCTAAGATATCGGTGGTATACTCTTTTATAGTACTAATGGGATCTGAAGATCCGCTAATACTGCTTAGCAAAAGAATAAGTTGATTAAAATTGAGCGCACATGGAGGAGATTGATTTTCGATAAATGTTTTGGCCGGTTCAAGCGATTGTCGTAATTGTAAATTGCTGTCTTCATTTTTTGTGTTGAGCTTTGGCTTCTTTGATCTTGACTTATCTTTTGGTACCGGAAAATCGTGGCATTCTGTGATAGGTGGACTCGCTTCAGGTGAAATGATTTCGTCGAAGTTTCTTTTTGGTTGGTTTGTGTCGACAGTTACTTGGGAAGTTTCCATAGTTGTAGATGTTTGTGGGTTGTCATAGATAGTTATTGTATCTGTTGGTTGCGTTGCTGTAATTGTTCGAGAAGGTACTGATGGGATTTCATTTGATACATGTGGAGGTACAGTAGGTTTTGCTATGGGTTCAGAGCATTGGGTTGCTATGTGGCCTTGTTTTTTGCAACTGTAGCAAACCATATTATCTTGGGAAATGAATATTCTATAGGAAGTGTTGTCGAAGTCAAGTATAAATGAATCTCGGAGCCCACGTTAAATACAGTTTCTCTGTATTCGGTCAGGGCCGAACTCCTTTAACATTATCATTGATAATATTTAATTTTGCTTATTGCCTGCTTAATTGTAGTAAAAGTTTCTGTGTATTTGTGTACAATTTCGAACTATAATTTATATTGTTGGCTTTAGGGAAAAGAGATATATTTGGGAAATTTCAAGGATTGTCGCTGCCAGAACAGGTAGATTCTTGAAAGGTTTTAAAAATATTCCGTGGAAACCCGACTGCCACCGTTCATCTGACAGGAAAATATTTTCAGGAATCTCAAAGGATGATCGCTGCCTGAGCAGGTGAATTCTTGAGTGGCTCTGAAAATACTGAAAAGAAACAGTTCATTGTAGTAGATTGAGATATTTGATCAAAGACAACTTGGAACAGTCTCGTACGTGCACGCTGCCTTAGCAGGTGCTAACATTTCGAGGATTTTCCAAGGCGTTGAGCGAAATAATCTCACGAGTGTTCGCTGCATAAGCAGGATCACAAGGAAGAGGTTTTCAGACTCTATTGTCTAGCTTTCATTTAAGTGAATAATTTAGCACCAACAGCTGGGGTAACGTTAATCTAAAAAACAGGTTCCGACAACCGTGATAACCTGGAATAATCTTGTACATGTACGCTGCGAAAGCAGGTACATTCGGGAGGTTTCCAGGCAAATTGGTAAAATTTCCGTTTTAAGTATCGGCAACTAAAAGTTTTTTTCAATTACTTTTGTTTTGATTAAATCTGTACACAAATATTAAGAAACACTTAGTTAGACCCCGCTAGTACCCTAATAACGCTTTATTTGTGTATTTATCATTTAACCGCTAGTTAAGATTCACTATTTTCACTTGCATCTAGTTATATCAGTAACCTTGCACCTCAGCTTGTATGTATCTTGTAAAACGATTTCAACTAGTTTATTGCTTGGTGTTGTGGTTTTGGTGTTAATATTAACGTAGTTAATTATTGTAATATAGGTACTATTTAATTTTAATATTCATTTATTTATTCAAAAATAAAGCTCCGTATTTTCCAAATAAATTATTTCAAAGTTGAAATAAAAAACTCTGATTTCTCAGCAGCTGGTAGTTTCATTTTCCGATAGTGGTGAACAATTAAAGCCTGTTTCCCACTACGTGTTTCGTCAAGGTCAAGAACAACAGACCTCTGGAATTACTTAACCTCCATCTGTTGCTACCCTGGTAACTCTAGACGCTGCATTCTCAAGAGTTCGGTGGAGTAAACCATCCCAAAAATCTGGCGCCCGAGAAAATCTAGTAGATACTGAACCCGTGGGTGTCATAGTGACGTCCGTATTCATATTCAAAAGAGAAAGCACAGTACTTGTGTAATGTGGAGGTTCGAAAGCACTTTTCGTTATCTGTATATATAGCAAATGGTCTGAATAAATGGTTGGATGAAGAAAAAATTTCCCGGCCCGTATTGCTACTGATCGATGGCCACAAGAAGCATTTATTCTTCGAATTAAGCGAATTCTGCAAAAAAAACAAAATAATATTTTATGCCCTCCCGCCAAATACAACTCATATCCTGCAACCTACAGATGTGAGTGTATTTAAACCGCTGAAGACTGAGTGGAAAAACACCAGAAAAAAAGAAGCTGCTGTAGAAATGAAAAAGAAGGAGCCTAATTGCTGTTTCAGAAAGTACCTAAATAATAGCTGATCGGATAATTTATAATCGGAAACTACAGAAAGTTATGAAGGACTTGTTTCAAATTAAATTGAAAGCAAGTCCTACGGTATATTGAGCTTAAGATGCCGATAATAGGAAAGTTCACTTATAAATAGATTTTTGCTATCCATGGACGTTATATCACTCACCTTACTATATTTTTCGTCAGTTATTTCATGATTGGAAAAAAACATATGAATTGAAATAAAAACAACAATCTGCATGCGTCAGATTAGTGGTCAGGAGAAGGGTATGGAATCTCTGAACGAACGAGGGTACTTCTACCAAGGAAGTATGTATGTATATATGTACCAAGGAAGTAGGAAAATTTACTGAAATTGCGGATTTAATGAGAACATGATGAGAACTTTAATTACGTTGGAAGATACTTCAACTCACCATTCACTGTTAAACGTAACAACCATATAATCTTCAAAGACGATTTTGTGGATTAATAATATTTTGTCAAGGTCGAAGTTGTGTTAGTTATTTAGTTTAGTTAAGTGAGGACTTTTTATATAAATACACAATGGCAACAAAATGCAGAGTTAATGACTGTCCTGTTAGGTGCACCCGGTAATTTATAATGTATAATATGAGATCATTTCAATTAACTAAAAAGTGACAAAAATGTTGAAGTAGTTACTCTTTTATACTGCTTTGAACTTCTCTATTGTCGTTAGTTTGAAATAATGCAACTTAACTACGATTCAATGCAGCTGGAAACTCCACTTGTTTGTCCTTTATCAATTTCTTCAAATCCCTCCTGATCAGTAATCTCTTGTCATCGTACAGCGTTGGTGCGAGTTGCGAAGAGGACGTATATAAAGGGCCATTAAGCTGCGTCTACACCGAGTCGACACTGTCGATCGACTCTGTCTATCGACGTTGTCGATTTGGTGGCAATCGACTGTGTCGATCGACAAAATTAGTCGATCGGCATGTCAATTTGTTTTCCGTCGCTTGTCGGTAAACATCAAAAAGCAGTCGATCGCCTTTAGTGTGTGGACGTGTTTTCGACATTCGACAAACTGAAAACTCAGTGACATATCAGTGATGTCTTGCATTGTTGATATCATATCCCTGTGTTGTAAAAATTGAATGGGAAAAAAAGGCACAGCCTTTATTGAGGCATACAAATTAAAAACAAATCTGTGGGATTCAAAAACCCAAAACTACAATAACAGAAACTTGAGGCACGATGCCATCATGGAAGTTGCTGAAGAATTTTGCCTCGAATTTGCAAGTGAAGTAAAAAAAATTAAGGACAGCAAGAAATCTGGCTCTCGTACGGAGGATGTGTATAAAAAAATTGTTTGCTTTTGAAAATATGAAGACTTGGTCGAATCCAAAATCTTTTTTTTTCGTGAAATTTTTCTTTTTTTAATCGCGATAGTAATATATGCGGCACAAACAACTATTATGTCATCTTCATCAGACATGTTGATTTCGACTGATTGACAAACATTTCTGTCAACTCGGTGTGGACACATGCAGTTTTGTCGACTCTGTATGGACGATGCTTTAGACCAGGGCTTCTTAAACTTTTTTATATAGCGACCCCCTTCAAGTTTAGGAAATTTTGAACGACCCCCTCCTCCATATAATGGAAGATTTTCAAAAAATAGTTATAATAAAACTACAATAGTATTTTGTATGATGTTTATTTGTATTTATATTTGTACGTAGTGTGTATACTAATTTTAAAATTTTATTTATAATGATTGAAAAGTATCAGATCTTTTCGACCCCCTTTCTGTAGTCTCGCGACCTGGGGGTCGCGACCCACAGTTTAAGAAGCCCTGCTTTAGACAACTCAAGAGCAGTTATCGAATGACAAGAATAGAATCAGTATCCAGAGGTTGAGGGCGATCAATGTCCTGGAAACGTTTTGTTGAGCTTTGCTACAGACTACGTCTTCAGCCAGTCATAAGAAAATTTGGTCAAGAGGTTCCCTTGTAATTTTTATGCAGAGCTGTTCCGTTCCTCAGAAGAAATGCCAGATGATCTGCTTGCAAGACAATACTAGGGTCACCAACTAGTACATCCCGAGGAGGTGTTCACTTTTGTTTTCAATAAGTGATTTCTAGTAGCATAATTTCAAAATATAAAGTGCAAAACAAAAAATTGAAGTGAACTGAGAAAGAAAACGACATTGAATTATTTCATGTTGTGAATTACCTAAATACTTCTGTAAACTGCATTTTACCGTAGTAGATCATTAATATAACTTCGAAAAACTACGCTATTGACCGCAAGATGACATAACAACTTATTTAATAATTTTTGGAGCTTCATCAATTTTATTCTAATCTATGTCTATGATAGTATGTACATGATTTTGAAATTACCAACTCGTGTTTACGTTTGATTAGGCCATTCAAAACCTAAGTAAAAATAGTTTCAATTGTCCAAATTAGTGTAGTTTTATGAAGAAATGAATGTTTTTTCGATTTGTCATGAATATCGATTTTATTGCATGTCCTTACCTGAGGACAATGTTCGAAAATAGCAAAGTTTTTGTTCTCAGATGAGGACATATACATGTCAAATTTTCTTATCTAGCTATTTTCATACATTTTCTCATTTATATCACAGCTAATTATGGATGAAAAAGAATATTAACCGAAGAGAAACTTGAGTCTCTACTTTATAATGACTGGTCAGAAGATGAATTGGAGTTTTCAGGAAGTGAAGAAGAGTATTTACCAGAATCAGAAGGAACAAGTTCGGAAAGTGAATCGGAGCACCTTGAAGAAGATAATATTGATGAGGGAGTAACAAAGCAAAATAAACCGAAGACGAATAATGTCGCAAATACGCAAAAGGCAAATAAGCAGAGCGACAAAACTAAAAATACTCCTAAATGGACTTTGACAAAAGACAACAGTTATTCTAGTGATATTCCAGAAATATCCAAGAAACATAAGACCAACATAAAATGTCAAAGGTGTTTAGAGTTTCATTTTCCGACTCCCAAGGTGGCGCCACTCGAAAAATCAATTAGCCATATGGAGCGCCACGGTCAGATTCCCATCTGTCTGTATTCATGTTATTATTTCGCTTAGAGGCTGGTATGTCAGAGTATCACAAATAATAGTCAAGTTGCTGATATTCCTAATAATCAGCATTCTCTATTTTTTGTCCCCCTAACTATTGATGACATGTTTGACATTTTAAAAAACTTAAATTCAAAGAAATCCCAAGACGTGTACCAAGTTTTTTAAAGAGTTGTGCTCCAAATTTTATTGTCCCTATTACAGATGTTATAAATAGTTGCTTAGTTGAAGGTGTGTTTCCAGATGTATTTAAAAAAAGTTATCCCATTTTATAAAAAAGAAAATAATTTACTGCCTGAAAATTATCGAAAAATTCAAATCTTACCTAGTTTCTCCAAAATACTGGAAAATGTAATAGCAAAACAATTGGTAACGTTCCTTAATCAATTTACTTTTTTTTCTGCTAAACAATACGGGTTTCGACAAGGCAAAAAATACTACAAAGGCTATATTAGCATTAATGAATATCATTCAAGAAGCTTTTGAAAATAGGTCACAATGTGTCACTATGTTTCCAGATCTTTCAAAAGCTTTTGATTGTCAGTCTCGCTTGATTGAAAAACTGAAAGGTATGGAGTCAGAGGAGTTGCTAGTGATATGGTTGTATCTAACTAGACCACAAAGTGTACATTGAAGCCTGTTACAGTTATTTGTGATCAGAACAACGCAGCTGTCATACATGGTATGATCACAGAAACAAGAGAAAAATACCTTAGGAATAGAATGCCAAACTATAGGGAAGGATCATTTGAAATAAATGATTGGAGGGTAAACTCAATTGTTGATCCTCCTCATTTGATTAAAGGTATAAGAAATATTCTCATAAATGTTAGTAGAAATGTGATGAAGACTGCTAAATGGGAGCATATTCAAAAATTATATGAATATGATAGTGTTGCCTCTGATGGTTTAAAAGTTTTGCCCCACATCAATGAGGAACATGTGAATAAAAATAAAATTAAAAAAATGAAGGTTGAAAATGTTCAAATATTCAGCAACGCTTTGCTGCTATTCTTCAGTTAGTAAGCAGAATTGGTAGTGATGAGCGAGACTGGTCTTGGTCTTGCAAAAAAAGCACCCTTCAAGTTCACAGTTTGAAGGAATTTTCAAAACATTATTCTTCCAAACCACTGTATCAGCTTACATCCGTACTTTCAACTGCGAAAATGACCAGTCCAGTAGTATGTTTATGTCCTTAACAAAATTGTTAAGACCAGAGGCAGTGTTAGAAAATGTGGATAATATAGTAACTACTGAGGTCCCGCAAGAACGAACAGAACAAACATTGTCTACAATATTACAGGAATTGGCGGCTAATTAGGTAGCCGATTTTATTTTGAAAAAAATAATACAAAAAATTGAATGCGCAAGATGCCACACAGCTCTATTTTGTACAGTTGCTATAGCCCAGCACCATGCATTAATCTCTGCCAGAGAATAAGGTGGTAGCTGTGCAAAAAGGTTGAATTACCCAACTGTGCCATTTGCAGCTGCTTCCAATAAAATCGTAAAAATGATTCATTTATTTTTAAATAAAGAGCCGCACACTAGTTTTCTAACCCTGTCGATGGTCAATTATATAAAATACACTGTTCAATTCGATTTTTTAATATGCGAGCCAGAACATTGCCAGCAAGTGATAGATTTCACATTGTAGTTCTCAATGAAAACTATTGTTCACAATTGGTGTAGGAGAGTGAATAATATACTATGTGGGAAATCGCAGTATACAGGAAGCAATTTTGTGAAATTACAGGCGTCAAGGATTTATGAGAATCGTTTAAAAAAACAAAACGTGAAAAAACCTTCACATGTAGCTGCACCCAATATTTAAATATTACCATCTGATATTCATTTATCTCCTCAGAACTTTAACAATATCATTTATTGAAACAAATTTCTGACCAATCATAATTTTTTAGTTGTTTTCATATTTTTGTATAATGATGTTCCTTTATTTGGGGTTTTGGTATCCGTTTTTTCTATTTTCACAGCAACAAATGTCATGTAATGATCCGTGATTCTTGTTTTTATTATGGCTGCTATCGTATCTTAGCTTTACACGTTTTTCTCGAGTTTAATATGATCCAAATATGTATCATTATCAGGCCTTTCAATGATGTTTTCAAACAAATAAAAAACTAATTTTATACACGTCATTTAAGTAATTATCTGAATTGTCACTACCTTTTATATTATTTTTTTTTTTTTTATGAACCTTTTGACCTCGATAGAATTCATCAAAATTAGTAATTTCCATGGTTTCTGTTGAAATGACATATTCAATACAATTGCTAAATTCAGATAACTATATATTTTTACCCATATAGATTTATCTACTAATAAATGTATTCAACATCAACTCTGGCCTTTTATTAATCCCATCCGAAATAAAAGAATGTCTATCAAATAAACCGATAATCAGCCGTATTCCGTATCATGCATGTTATTTTTAATGATGGTCCGTTATGTTATAATAACGATCGTATTTGACTATGGGGTCTATTCTGTAACTAATCCTTCAAAATTTAGAGGCCTCTTAAAAATAAGTTTTTAACGAACCTTTAAAAATTTTTCGTTGGAATGGTATTCTGCAAGTATACATTTTAGAGGACTGTTAAAAATTATTTATTTTAAAGGGTTCCTTTAAAATTTCAAGTAGAGTATCTGGCAACAGCGCTTTTTGTCATTTAATAGCTAAGTTAGAGACAAGCTTTGGTAAAAAAGAAGAATCAGTTAATGGAGATAGAAGAATCTAACCCACAAATCACTCTACTGTCTACTTTTTATGCAACAATTTTTGAGTTATTTGTCTCTGTTTATATTTATAAAAAATGTCACGGGCGCCGAGAACTACTAAAAAACAAAAAGAGTACCTAATAAGTCTCTTAGAAGAAAATAGGCTCCTATTAGGAGGGAAAGTAAATCCTGCCGATTTACCAAAAGTAAATAATGCTTGGAAAGATTTAACAGCGAAACTAAATTTATTCGGTCCGGCCAAAACAATGAAACAGTGGAAAGACGTAAGTGAAGTGAACTTAAGGGTCCAGTGAACTTGAGGGAAACACGAATTTTTTACTAATTTTGAGAAAAATCGATAGTACTCACCTATTTTGAGAATAATCCGTCAAAAAATTTGCGGGTTATTCATATTTTGCTGAGAAAAGTCCAAAAAAAGATTTTTTTTCGCCACTTGTGCCATCACTTTTTGGCACGATATTTCGTACAAAAAACAGTTTAAATGTATTGCTCTGTACATGAAAGTGATCAACAACATGTCTTCTCGCTATCCATGACAAAAAAACCAGTTAGACTCCTCATAATATTGTTTAAATTACCACTTTTATAAATATATATATTTGACAGGCAACCAGTTTGGATATAAATAATAGGCAAGTTCTTAAATCTACCGATATATCTATCGGTAAATACGGTGTCTACCAATTTCGTTCTTAAATTTACCGATAGATTGTCGATAGAATCATCCCAGCGTTCTTAAATTCATCGAAAGCTCTATCCAACATCTATCAGTTCTACCGGGCTTTACACTCGATAGATTTGGAAGGGGAAAGCACAATCAGCCTAATCAGAGATCACAATCGTCAATCATAGGCAATGACAATTAACAATCTTTGCTGTTTGTTTCAATTATCTGTGGTTTGTTCATTTGTTTATTGAGTTGTTTTGTTTTATTAAAGATTTTATACTTTTTTTTGTGAATAATAAAATGGATTATGAAATGGAATTATCCTATGGTGGTGAAATGTTTAAAGTGGTGGTGGACCTAAATACGTACCTCATGCTTTCACAAGGTGAAGTTTTGTATCTTGTATCGAATTAAAAATTAATAAATTACAGTGTATAATTATTTTGTAGACATGACCCTCCGAGAAGAGTATGCAAAGACAGTTTATAACCAGATGAAAAGAGATAGTGGTAATCTTAAATACCATAATATTGTATATAATACTATATTTTAATATACTTTTAGAAACCAATACATCGTCAGGTACTAGTGAACGTTTCTTTACTGCAGGTAAAAGTTCACTTGATGATACAGCAGCAGCTTCTGCCATACCTTCCACTTCTTATGACTCCAGATTCACTGGCTCAAATACCGTAGGACAGTTGAATGTATAATTATCATGTTATTTTTGTCCACAAATATTACATAAGTATTACATTTCAGATAAAAAAACACAAGCCATATAACAGCCAAGGTGATGTTGAAAAATCTACATTTATTTGGACTGATAGTTTAAGTAGATGTTTACTTGAATGTAGATTACAGAGAGAGGCCCAATTTTCTAATCCTACATGTAAGAAAAGTAAGCTTTGGAAATTGGTGGCTGACGAAGTTAGGAATATAACAGGCATTGAAGTTACACCTAATGCTTGTGATAATAAATACAGGGGCCTATTGACAACCTATAGGACCAACAAACAAAAAAAAAATAAAACTGGAGAAAGTGCAATAACGTGGCAGTATTTTGAAATTATGGATGTGGTCTTGGGACAGAAAGATTCAAGTGATCCACCAATTGTTAATTTGGGTGACTCACTTGATGTTCCCAGTGATGTTTCTATAAATGAAGAAAATGAAGCTAGTAATAATTTAGACACAAAAACTAATAAGAAAAGAACATCAAATGCTCTTTCTCTCCAAATGTATTTGCATGAAAAGAAAAAGTTGGAAGAAAAAAAAGCCGAAAGGGAAAGTAAGAAAGAAGAAGAAAAGCAAATATGGAAAGAAAAAAAATGGGAAGAAACAAAAAAGCTTAAAGAGAAAGAAATTAATGTAATATTAGCTCTAGCAAAAGCTATAACTGAAAAGAAGTAAGATGCGTAAGACTGAACTATTACTAATTATTGTTGATTCTTATTTAGTGGTATTATTTTTTGTTTTTTTGACTTGTGATTTTTAATAATTTTAAGTTCTTATTGTGATTATTTTGTTTGCTCAATGTATTTAACTGAAGCATTATTTATTTGTTTTTTAGGCATATTTAGTATCTTTGTGTTTTATTATTATTTTATTAGATTTTATTGTGATTTTTTGTTTACTAAATCCATTTTACTGGAGTATTATTTTTTATTTGTTTTTTAGATATTTAGATTGTGAATTTTCGTTATTTTTTTTATTCTAGTTTTTATTGTGATTATTTTGTTTGCTTAGCTGCAAAGTATTTTTTTAGATTACTGAGAAATATTTGCATTCTTCAATATCAGTATTTTGTTATATATTTTTGAAAATTATTCCTAGTTTGCTGTGATGTTTGTTATGTAAAAAAACACTGTTATAAATTTATTTTTTATTTTTTCTAAATAAACAAAAATTAAATAAGATTCTGCATTATTTGTATTCTTAGTTGATCTGCTTCATGTTCAACAGGATCATTATATTAATTTCTTCATGTATGGCATCATTAGGTCCTTCATCCATTAGAATATTATCATTTAATGAAATATTATAAAGAGCACAACTGGCAATTAAATAGTATTTTATGTATTTTAATTCATATACTTCCAAAAATTTTAGTCGTCGAAATAAACCTTTTAGACGACTATATGTATTTTCAATTAGTACTCTATATTAACTTAACCGTGTATTGAATTTTTTCTGCTGCCTTGTTAGATGTCCGTTATCTCTAAAGGGCACCATAATAAATTTATCCAGGGGATATGCAGAATCTCCAATCAAATATGTACCAGTTGGCAACCAATTTTCCATATCAGTAGACAATTTTTCATAAATTTTTGAAGATTTCCACATCCTAGCATCATGGAAGCTTCCTGGCCACCCACATGAGACATTAATAATTTCCTTTCTGTAGTTGCAAATAGCCTGCAACAACACTGAATAGGTTACTTTTCTGTTGTAGTAGGAGTTATCTGGTTTCCCAGGAATCAATATATGTGTACCATCTACACAGCCAAAATATTAGGGAAGCTTACATTTCCCCTTAGATTGTTAAATCCATTCACATTGCTTATAGCGTCTGCTCCTGTTGGCCATACAATGTATTTGTCAGAAATTCTTGTTATCATCTTGCAGATTTTTAAAACTACTGTATGAGCATGGCCCTTGTGCATTCCAAAGCGGTCTGCAATTGATCGGTAGCTTTCTCGATTTGCCAGTGTCCATATGGAAATTAAAATGCCTTTTTCCAGAGAAATTTTTGGTCTACCTTTCACATCTATGTAGCTGGTTCTTAAGTTGGATTTTAATTTCTCCACAGACTCTCTTGACATTCGGAAATGTGCTTTAAAATCTTCAAGAGAGTACATTGGTACAGTAGTTTCGAAGTAATTGGAGGTTGTGATATGTTGTCTTTTTTCGCCAAAAATAACAAGTACTTCGGTATCACTGTCACTGCTGGCAGTGCTTGATGTTGCATCACTCGAAGAAGAATCATCCAAAATGTCTCCACTAAATAAACAATTTTTTAAAACACATGCTGCTGCTAAATCTTCCATTTTCTGGAGTCTGAAAATCATAAGACGATAATTACTTAATGTCACTAATTCTTGAGACAAAATTTGTAGAATATATATTTTATATTCAAAACTGTTTAATACATACCTTTACAGTACTAAATAAGTGGAATAAAAATTACTAATTAAATGCTGTGGAAATAGAAAAAAGATAAAAGTTTACTAGAGCGTCTATGCGTCAATAATATTAAAGATGGCTGGTTTGAAAATGTCAAATTTATCTTCTTTCTTTTTTCAATCAAGTATCCAACCAAAATACGTTCTTATAATCGTCTACCGATAGATCAACTTCATTCTACCTGACATTTATCTGACATATCACAGACATCTATCGATAGAGTCTATCGGTGGATTTTAAGAACTTGCCTAATTTTAATGACATAGCTGACAGATATCCTTTCATGAAACGTAATGCGTAACCAAAACCATAAACCTAAATAAGCATACCCTAAAATTTTATGTACAATGTAATGAGAACATTCAAAATTTTTAGGACATAATAAAAAATAGAATTCTCTATACTACTTCATTTTTGAATAAATATCACGTTTGGGTCTCATTATTTTATACTCTTACCCATGAAACCAAAACATAAAAATTTATATGAGTATCGCATACACAGATATGCAACCTACAAAACAGAACTAAATACAATACTTTGTATCGTGGTTGCCAGCTGTAAATCGACTACTCGACAATCATGATACATGACTATTAAAGATACGAAATTAAATATTGTATCAGATTATATTTTTAGTAGACAAACCCAAGATCATAAATTAAATTATAAATACATTTGATTATGTTGCGTATTTGAAGAAGGGGAAACAAATATATAAATAATCATTTTATTCAAACCTCCCCTCAAAAAATATCCAGTACTTTGTAATCCATATTCACCCTTCCCCTTCTAGAATAACTTAAAGTGGATTACAAAGTATTACCTAATGGATATCTATTGAGGGCAAGGCATTTGCCTTGCCCTCAATACTTTGTAATCCAGTTTAAGTTATTCTAGAAGGGGAAGGGTGAATCCAATTATTATATTCCCTTCCTCTTCTGGAATATCTATTGAGGGCAAGGCAAATGCCTTGCCCTCAATAGATATTTAGTACTTTATAATCCACTTTAGGTTATTCTAGAAGGGGAAGGGTGAATCCAATAATTATATTCCCTTCCTCTTCTGGAATATCTATTGAGGGCAAGGCAAATGCCTTGCCCTCAATAGATATCTAATACTTCATAATCCACTTTAAGTTATTCTAGAAGGGGAAGGGTGAATCCAATTATTATAGACCCTTCCCCTTCTTGAATATCTTGAAGGGAAGGCAAATGCCTTCAATTATTTGTAATCCACATTAACTTATCCTAGAAGGGGAAGGGTGAATCCAATTATTATCTTTTTTCCTCGTCTTGAATAGATTGATGTGTATTACAATACATTCATCACTCTCATCCAATACATTTTAAGATGAAATTCGAATGCAATAATTCATTAATATTTTAAAAATATCGTGATCCTCACGTAATCGTTTACACCTGGCAACATGTCACACATAGGAACAGAATGTGCTATAGGTTTCAATCTTGTTTTATGCCCATCAAAAAATAAATGTTGGCAATAGTGTTCGCGGCGAGGGTAACTAGATTTAAAACAAGTTTTATTAGTCTTGTCAAATTAGTACATAGCTGTATTTAAATTTCGCAAAAAAATGGAGATTAAAAGTACCAGTCAATTATTTAGTATAATAAATATGGAGGACGAAGGTTTGGTGGGCTATTTACAAGAGCGTAGCCTAATTCGACGCACTATGAAATGCAGGAAAAGAAATTGCCGCAAGATGTGCGAGCTGAAAAAAAAATGGGATACAATTCTTTGAATTATGTGTTCTGGTGCAGCAAGTGTAGAGTCACCTATTCAATTTTGAAAGGTTCATTTTTTAAAGAGATGAAACTGCCAGTGAGGACAGTGCTGGAGGTGATTTGGTACTGGTCGTGTGAGGTAAAAACGACCAGAGCCTATTACCAAACTGGCGGTATGTCTAAGAAATGTATTATACAAATAAATAGATTTATTAGAGATATTGCCAGTTGGATGCTGCTGGAGGATGAAGAAGAGCTTCCATTAGGTATTTATACGATTTTTTTTAATAATTTAAATCTATCCAATTTAATAAACTTTTAGGCGGACCAGGACACATAATTCAGATAGATGAGAGTGTGATTTCCAAAAGGAAGTATAATAGGGGTAGAATGGTCCCAGAAGTATGGGTTTTGGGGATGATAGACACCCTCAACAATGAAAATGTGATTGTACATGTTCAAGATAGGAAGGCGGAGACTCTCATTCCTATAATCACAAAATTTGTTAAGCCAGGCAGCGAAATTTGGACAGACCAGTGGAGGGACTATACAAATTTAAAAAACCATGGGTTTACCCATAAAACGGTAAATCATTCAAAAAATTTCAAAGACCCTACCACTGGCACCTGCACTAATAGGGTTGAGGGTCTCTGGGCAGTATTCAAAGGATATTGTAGAAGGTTGGGGGTTATGTCATCCCCATGTATCTTTGAATATGTGGACCAGTTCATGTGGGAGAAGAAATATGGTGGAAGTGCAGAAAAGCGAATGAGAAATATCACTATTCATATTACAAAAAAATATGTTTTTTAAAGATTTTTGTTTATTAATAAATTATATATATATACATTTTTTTATAAGTTATTTCTTCAGATTATAATTATTTCCATTTAAATCAATGAATTTTTTCCTGTATATACAGTAAGTGTAATACCTACTCCGTCTTTCAAATAATAATTCCTGGGAACCATCACCAAGAAGTCTATCTCCATTAAAATAGCTATACAGATCCAGCAGTTTATGTATTTTTCTTGCTGTACTATTTTTATTTATATGAAGAGCTGTCTTTAGTAACTCCGGATCTATACCATTCGCATATCCATATGCTCCTATATACAGTCTATCTCTATAATTTAATGGTCCAAATTATAATTTTTCTCTTAACAATCTGGCCATTCCTGGTGGCGCACAATCAAAAATTTCTCCAACTTGGTTAAACGCTGAGGCGATTTCCCTATTATTTGGAACCATTTTGGAATAATATAATATGATTTATAAACGTTTGTCATACAAAATAATTCAAAAATAGTTGGCTTTGCACTCAAACAATGTGACTAACATGTTCTGTTTGAAATCGAACCTAAGGTATAGAAATATACTTACTACGAATTTGGTGTAGATTTGTGGTTTTCACTAATTTTTAACAGTTGTTATTCACTACTGCTTACGCTAGAGTTTCTATGTCATTTGTCATTTGATTTAATTATTTTCATACAAATTTGTAGCCTGTCAAGTATATATTTCTAAAAGTGGTAATTTAAACAATATTATGAAGAAACTAACTGAAATGTTGTTATAATCAACGAGAACACATGCTGTTGATCACTTTTACGTACAGTGCAATACATTCAAACTATAGTTTTAATGAAATAACTAATCCAAAAGTGATGGCACAAGTGGCGAAAAAAAATCTTTTTTTGGATTTTTCTCAGCAAAATATGAATAACCCGCAAATTTTTTGACGGATTATTCTCAAAATAGGTGAGTACTATCGATTTTTCTCAAAATTAGTGAAAGATTCGTGTTTCCCTATAGTTCACCGGACCCTGAACTTAATAATATAAGATTCATTTTTTGTTATTCCATGCCTACTAAATACGATTATTTTTTAAACAATAAGTGAAATGAAAACGAATGTTAAGAGGCGGTCCAGGGACGTAACATATGGTCACAGAGGAACCGGGGGTGGTGCTCCAGTTAAGCCTTTAACGGACATAGAACAACGGATTTCAGCCCTAATAAGCAATCTCAGTGTAGAAGGTGTTAATCTAGAGGAAGCTGGAGTCCCACTTCCTGAAAATGCTGAACCAGTTCCCTTGGCAGGTCCATCCCTACCCACACAGATTTCCCATGAAGAAATTTTAGTCCCCAATGTTGTGAGTACTTTATTTAAAATAAAAATGCTATTAATAGGAAAGGTTCGAGGAAAGGTTTGAATTAATAAATTCACTCCACTTTAAGATATTAAAAACATTAACAAAGCATATTGTTTTTAGGAATTTGAGTTAATAAATGTAGAGCAAGAAGAGCTCCATGTAAAAGAGAACCAACCTCCCCTTAGGAAAAGACCAGTACAAAAGGTGAAGCGAAGACCTCAGTTAAACAGAGTGGAAACTGTGATCAAAAGTCATGACAGACAATTAACAATACTTGCCAAATCAAATTTTGCCATAGCAGAATCCATTAATAATTTGGCAAAATCAATAAGGTTGGCGACTCAGAGAAGATGAATTGTGTAGCTTTAATAATATAATATATATATTGGCTGTGTGTACCAAAGATAAGTAAATGAAAAACACGGGTTGTGTATGTTGGTACAAATTATTTAATGTAGATAGCAGAGCCCCTTCAGTTTTTCAACAAAAACACAGTCACTATTTTTATATGCAATGAGATATGATTCTCTAAAATGGGGATAAATATTTTGTTATTCAAACTATATAGGTCAGTCACATGTTTGATTAACAAAATATTTATTCCCGTTTTAGAGAATCATTTCTTGTTTTCAAAAATAGTGACTGTTTCTTTTTAGAAATTTTTTTAAATGTGATACCTTGAAGTATGACACTGAAGATAGTTTTTGTTAAAAAAAATGAAAGCCCTTCGCTACCTATAATATAAATTTTGTACCAATAGACACAACATGTTTTCTTCATTTACTTAATATACTACTTAAAAAAGGCAAAACAGGTATTTTTTTATATTAGCGTTGAGTTTGTTTATTTATTTTATAGAAATGTTTTAAGTTTTTTTTTATGCAAGGTTTTTATTTTCATATTAAATTATTTTCATATATTTTTTATTTTAAGTAAATGTAAGTATTTTATAACTTTAGATTAGTTTATATCTTCAATTAAATATGGGTTTTTATAAAAGCACTTGTATTTTTATTTTTCATAAATGCAGCAAGTACAGAAGTTTCCATAATTTAATTTGGATTACAGTAGGTATATTTTCAATTTGTGAGACCTAAATTTTACTCTACATTATTAAAAAGCTGTTGCACAATCTCATTTCGAACTTGTTCTCCTCTTCTATGCCAGTTCTCATTTTCACCTCTAATAAAAGGCAAATCATGTAAATCATTCTCATCTTCTAAATCCAAAATTTCTTCGTGTGGAATGTCATCTTTGTAAAATCGGGCTATGTTGTGTAAAACACCACAGGCATAAATTATTTTTCCTGCTTTTATGGGATCATAGTTTAAAACTCGGTGTTTTAATAAACATCTAAATCTCGATTTTAGTATTCCGTTCACTTTTTCAACAATATTTCTGGCTCTTACAAAATGGTAATTATAATTACTCTCTGGAGTATCTTCTTCTGGATCATCAAATGGAGTTAAAAGAAAAGGTTGAAGAGGATATCCAGAGTCGCCGATAAGGAAAAAATTAGAACCCTGCAGGTATAAGTTCTCCATAGTAACCCGTACATTTGAAGCCTGCCAAATAGCCGAATCATGAGTAGATCCAGAAAATCTAGCATTCATGCTTAAAATATTGTAATCACTATTTACTATGATCTGACAATTTATACTGTAATATCCTTTTCTGCTGTAATACGGAAGCGCAGGATATTGTTCTGGCGGCGATATAATTGCAATATGTGAGCAATCTATAGCTCCCAAACACTTCGGAAAGTTATACTTTTGTAAGAAACTATCTATTACCATACTTCTTTTGTTTTCAGTGTTTGGAAATACTATCCAGTTAGGTAATAGATGGTTATAAATAACATTAGTAACTTCACTAATACATCTGCTCATGCTTGATTGACTCATAGCAAAAATGTGACCCTGTCCAGTACTTAGTTGGTATCCACCCGAACCGTAAAAGTGGAGACTGGCAAGAATTTTCAAATGTATTGGTATGGCAGTAATTCTGTGTCCTTCTTGTAAATGTGGTTCTATCACATCAATTAACATTCTTGACACCTCCTTGGAAAAGCGAAAAAGACTTTTAAATAAATTGGTTGGTATTTGAAACGGGTCACTCAAGTCCCTAATACTTCTTTGGTGTAATCTAAATTCTGCCCTAGAATAATATATTTTGATAGTTAATTTAAATTATTTCAAATATAACTTAAAAATTTTTCTTACTTTTCGTGATTTGCAATTAATTCCTCAATCAAGGCTTCACCAGCAACATCTACATACGCCATTTTTATTAGCGTTATTATTTAAAGGCACACTTTAACATCCCTTTAAAAATAATAGTTTTAACAGGCCATTTTAAAGGAATCCTTTAAAATTTTAAGGGAAATGTGGTTAGCGAATACCGATTTGATTTTAGCGCCCGTTAAATTTTTAACGGCCTCTAAATTTTAGAGGAAGAGTTACAGAATAGACCCCTTAGTGTGTCAAATGTTATTACAACATTTAAAGCTCTTCTAATCAACAACTTTCTCATCACATTCACCATATTTTAATTGTGAAGAGAATGTGACTGAAGGACCTTTGGATAATCTTCGGCTTTTTCAAGTGGCGAATATGTTTATGGATGTACCCCTCTTGAACCACAATTGAATTTGGATTTAACCCCTAGCATTTCAAATTTCAAGAGAACTCCAATGGGGAAATATACAGTGGCATACATTGCAGGATATGTAGCCAGGAAAATGTTGAAAAATCTAAATTGTAATGATTGCAAAGCCAATCCTTTGTTTAGAGGAAATGATGGCAATTTAAATTTCATTACAGCCAGAACATATCAGAATTCCCAAATGACCGTACCTGGAACATATTTAACCTATTTAATATCAGAATCTCTGGCAATGTTATTTTATACAATCCCGAGAGTGTGTTATTTAACGAATTTGCATGCTGGTTTACTTGAACAAATTTCAACACAATTAAATTTTGTTCCTGTTAATTGCAAAATCCATTTAGATACAGTTACAAAATTATCCAAATTTATTGTTAGATCCGATCAAGTTGAAAGCCCACAACAAATTTATTGGTAGGCGAGCAATTAAATTGAGATACAACTCAAAAAATCAATTATAAAATAATAGGTGGTGTGTATGTGCTGTCAAATTCTTTATTTTCTATAGTTTGAACAATTGCCTAACAGTTAGTGTGGAATTTTATAGTATATGTCAGCGTACAGCCAGCCCATGTGTTACCAATGGCACCTTTTATCAATAAAAACCATCGATAAGAGATGATCTATGATGTTTCATACTTATAGTAAGGTCAAACTCTGGATTCTACAACGCAACCACTAAAGATATGTGTCAACACGTCCGATAAAATAAACATAGCTTTAGTTATTTCGTAGGAAAAAGAACATTTGACGACTTTTAGATTGAGGAATGCATTTTTAGTTTTAGGACACTTGTTACCTACTTTTCATATTGAACGGTTGTTTGCCGTTCCTTCCGAACTTTGTATTTAAATAATAGAATTTGATATAATAAAATAACATTGAATTGAAAATTGTGGAGTATTCTTACATCAGAAGTGGGATAGTACCGATAGAAATGTGAGTTCATTGTGACCGACAAATATTTTGAATTCTGCGATGATAAATTTTGTATACTGCGATGATATAATTTGAATTCTGCGATGATATATTTTGAATTCTGCGATGATATAATTTGAGTTCTGCGATGATATATATGAATTCTGCAATGATATATTTTGTATTCTGCGATGATATATTTTGTATTCTGCGATGATATGATTTGAATTCTGCGATGATATATTTTGAATACTGCGATGATATATTTTGAATTCTGCGATGATATATTTTGAATTCTGCGATGATATATTTTAATTATGCAATGATATATTTTGTATTTTATGATGATAAGTTTGGTATTCTACGATAATTTACTCTGAATTTTATGATTATATAATTTGAATATTTCGATAATATATTCTGAATTTTATGATTACGTATTTTGGCTTCTACGATGATATAATTATATTGTTTTCTTTTATTAGATGTTTTGTATTTTTCGATGAAATATTTTGTATTGTTATGCGATGATGAATTTTAAATCTTAAGGTGATATCTGTACTCTACAATGATGAACTTTAAATTGTTGATATTTTTAAAACGTGATATATTTTTATTAAGGTCATTCACAATTAGCTTGCTGCACTATCTTTACTTAAAAGCAAGAAAAACACAAATCTGCCGGTTTCTTTTACTATTGTTACAGATTCCTGACCAATTGCTGATAATTCGAGAGCGAATTATGTGTCAGGTTGGCCGTGTCAGCGTACAGCCAGCCCATGTGTTACCAATGGCACCTTTTATCAATAAAAAATGGTCTCGCTCAAAAGTGAAAATTCCTTGCAATAGTTCAATTAATTTCGGTTTGAACAATATGGCACCGATTCACGGGGAATGAAACCTGAAATTGGAATGATAGTAAGAAATTTTCAAAATAAATTGAAACAAAGGTTTGAAGACATCGAGGAAAACAATTTAATTGCTCAAGCTACCATATTAGATCCTAAATTCAAAAAATTTGGTTTTATTGACAAACAAATTGATAGAGCAGTAGATCAGCTGTACAATAAAGTAAACAATACAAAATTGCCAACAGGAGGTGATATCAACTCCCTAATGTTGAAAAAATTGTCCAAACCGAAAATACAACAGCTTCTGCATCAGTAAAACAGAAATTGCTGAATAATTTATGGGAGTATTTTGACAAAGAAGTAAAACAATTTTTAAAACCAAAATAATGCAACTGCTTCAGCTGTAGTTGAAGTTAATAAATATTTAGAAGAACCAATTTTGCCACAAATTGATAAGGATCTTTTTGTTTGGTGGCACCAAAGAAAATAAATTTATCCAAAACGATTTCGAATAATGAAAACGCGTTTAAATATTATGGCTTCATGTGTTCCGCGTTGAAGAATATTTTCAAAAGCGGACAAATAGTTAATAAAAAGAAGGAAAGACTTTGAAACTGGATATATTATATTTCCATTTTTAGATAATTGCTGATAATCCTCAGATATACACATCCCCTATCTAATTTTGTAAATTCTTCCTGCTGATCACATATGTCAATTTCGCAATGTCTGTATGGAGAGTGGTCAGTTTTCTGGATGAAGACACAGTGGAAGCAGTACCTATCTCCTGGATAATGGGCCCCAACCAATGTTTTTGGCTTCTCGTCAGTGGGTTGAAGCTTTAAACAGCCATTAGTAAATTCATGCTACCGGCTTCTGATTGGGATGTACATAGAGCTCGAACAATTGGAGATATATATGGTTAATAAACTAAATCTCCAACCTACTTGGAGTAGTTTTTGAGTTGTGGAATGTTTTCTATATTTCAGGAGACTTATCTGTTGATTAAGACTGATGAAGCTTAAAACTCTTCTGATATAAATTCTGGTACAGACCTATTGAAACCAGAAATATTTAATGGATTCCGACTCGGAGCAAGAAAAAGATGATACTCCATCACCAGAAGTATATAAAATTGTAATGCCTGTTCTAAAACAAGGAGAGAAAAAAAGATCTAGTAAGATATATGTAAATCATTTTTTTGTGAATGGGGTTGTTATTTATGAATTTAATTTTGTTTTATGCAGTACTAACATCATATTATTCAAGAGGGAATTGGTTCAACCTCAGTCTTTGGATAGTCAGGTGAGGAACTGTAAACCTATTTATAAATACACATTGCAGAGTGGGTCGCCAAAGATAATTATATATAACATAACTCTTTGATTGCATGCTATGTGTTTCTCAAGGAACAATTTTTATCAGGAATAATTTTTGAATGATACTAATAATAAAAAAGTTTCTCACACACATACATATATGTATATAAATTGTTTGCAATTGTAGATGAAATCAGCTGTTTAAGAACTCCAACCAATAATATTGATCCAGCTAATGGAATCAAACCAACCAAAGAAACTCATGATGGAGTGGTGTGCTCAAATACTCGAGATGTATATTTAATTCTTCTGTGTACTTGTGGTAATGACAAATTGCATGCGATATTTCTTTATCAGATGAACAGTTCAAACGTCAAGTCCTCAGAAACCTGTCCATAGTACATTTCAAAATGGATCAGTTGGCTGAAGACATAGCTCAAATTACCTTGAAAAAACCTGAAGTAAACACCCTTCAACCCTTTATAGGTAAGTGGTCGCTATGTTTCCCACTTCAATTTTCAGCTTCAGAAACAACACGCGACATATATGTGTGGCGCTACGTATCAGGTGATTTAGTTGTATTCCAGCATTCAGTAGTTACGCACTACAGATTTATTTGAAAAGTGGTTTCCATATATGCCACTGTCTGTTAAGGAAATAGTGATTTTTTTTCACAATTTTACAAGTTTTTCTCTATAATTGACACATCTAATAATAAAATGGGTAAGTAAATAGTAAATATTAATCTATGTTGTATATAGTATTGAAACTACAGCGTACATTATATATAAAAGTGTCGGCAAACTTGTTATTAGCCCTTTTACTCAATTCTTGATTTTTTTTCATAATCTGTAAAGAATTGGATGAATACTTTTTTGATATGTGAATGGATAAATGGATAAATATTGGGAGTCGTCCAACTTATTTCGTTATGATCGTTTTTTTTTTCATGTTTCCTTTTATAATATGAATAGAATTCAGAGAGCTACCAGGATTTTAGATTTTGGTGATCAAATTACTTCCGATCACGCTTATGACTTTCTCGCCTCGATGTCAATTTCTGAAGAGCAAGCTGAGGACTCAGAATATGCAGGTGATAGTGACGCAGAGGATGAAAAATTACACACCACAAGCAATTCTCCCAACCTTTCGAGAAATTAGTCTCTACAGTCAAAAATTTTTGAAATGCTGTTGAAAAATAGACTTATATCGTATATTAACAGATTCAATTTAATTTCTCCCAAACAATTTGGATTTAAGAAAAATATCTTACATCACATATCGCGTCACCAAATTGCCAACATTTCTTTTTAAGATCAGGTATTATACCTACCAGCATCCAAAAATCGACACCCAATACAATCAAAGCAGACCGAGAAGTACTAGCCATTGAAATGTCATTACTGAGAGTAGTTGAACAAAAACCAGTATCTGTGATTCCTGTCGCGGATCTAGCCTGTTTATCCTGTTCTCGATTAACGCAATTAACCCTGGCGTTAGACTGTCGTCTATATTCTAATTCTGGTTCAACTGAATGCTTTGGATTAATTGGAGGTGCTCTATACTGCTGAATATTTAAATTAGCCTCTTCGATATCTCTACCAATACGAATAAGGTCTCCTAATTTATTAATGCAATTACCAGCCATTGATACCTGAATACTGGTTAACATTTTACCTTTTATAAAGTTTATCCTATATTCTTCCGACGGTATATCTGCTAACTTGGTAAACAAATTTTCCATATGCGCAACATAAATTATAACTGACTCTGTGCGATCATTATACTTACGAGGTAGAAAGGAAGACTTGAAAATGCTCCTAAAATCATCGTAATTGTATATTTTACTCCTAATAAATCTATACCATACCGAAGTGTCTCCTACTAGCAATTCAGAAACTGATTTAAACAACTGGTCCTTGGAAATATTCCTTGAACCTCTCATCTCCTCCAGTTTCTCCAGAAACTGTGTTACACTCGAATTTCCATCAAATTTCAGTAGCCATTTGCTAATGTCAATGAATTTACTATAATGATTATTGGATGCAGGTCCAATGTCGAAACCAGAAAACCTTGAAGGAAGATTGCAGAGGTTACTTGCTTCTGCTGAGAAAGGATTATTATTTGCCGTACCATTAGGAAACGATGAAGAAGAATAATTTGAGGCTAACACATAGGGATAAGCTGATGAGTTATAGCCAGATTTTAAAACTGGTCCAGATATGGAAGAACTAAACACAGAAGCACCAACACTTGTCTGAGTAGAAACATTAGAAGGTTTAGTATTTGTAAATTCACAATCATTGGGGCCAATTACTGAAATGTTCATTGAGGAGTTAGTAATTGATGTGGGGGTACTTTGTTCCACTAGACTACCTTCACCGCCACCTATTATCTCTACTGGACCAAAAGACATTCTAGAACTACGTCGACTACGATTTAATTGACTAAGGTTTTCAATTATATCTTTGAATGTATGATCTAACAAAAAATCATCCTTATTATCAACTATTTCCTCTACGCTTTCAGGAACACCTATGTCTATTAAATTTGTTACAATATTTTTGTCAGATATTCTATGATTGGATTTTTCAAACACCACTTGTAAAGTTTCTAATAGCTTTTTATTCAATAATTTTAATTTTTCAACTCCCCCACTTATTTCCTCATCTGAACTTTCAATCCTATGTATACGACCCTCCAAATGTAATAATCTAGATCTCAAGCGTACAAACTCATTATCTTTATTAGTAACATCAAATTCTTGTAAATCGCCGAATAATTCCTCAAGTTTATTTCCACATGTCCTAATTTCTTGTATACAATCGAATGTAACATAATTGTAATAACCAATACCTAAATGCTCTTTCCTAAGTACATCCCTCAGTAAAGACATTTTTGTGTCTACCTTTCCATCACCAATGTCAACAGAACGATACCTTGATTCGTAAGTTAACTCATCACTACGGAGTCGATTAACATCCATTTTACGGATAAGAATATATAAATAGGTACAAACTCTTTTAGATACTCATACTCCGCAAAGAGTTATTCCCTCACAAACCCCAACAAAAAGCGTGAAACCGCTTTATTCTAAAATTATGAAACTTCTATTTAAAATATAATCAACGCAACTTGATTTTTTTTTCTCTAGATGCCCGAATGTAAGTATTGAAAAAAATCCAACTTGAGGAAATTAATTTATAACAAAATGGCAAGCTTGAACAAGTTATCTCAAAACTGAGCTAAGAAAAAAGTAATATGTGTATATGTCAAGAATTGCAGGTTCGCATAAAAAAGCACTTATTATTGATAACACACGTTGTGCGCCAAATATTACCTCCGAAAATTTGGGGTAACGTAGAATACCTTTAAAAGCTGCTAAACTAGCCGACTACGTGCTGATGTTGGCAATTGGGTATTTTCCCGTAACTCAAGTAGGTGAATTGGGGGGGTTCGTTACGTACGACAACGAACAAAATTTCAGTGTAACCCAGGCGCCAGATAAATCTTATACCAAATACCCAAAGACAATTCTAATTCGCGATTTACCAACGATAAGAACTCAATAACTGAAGTCAAACTTATCCAGATTCAACCTGAATACGTAGAGCTAAAAGGAATCTGCTAGAAAAATAAAGATTTCAATCTGAATAATAACATATATTATTATAACTTTGGATACATTCTAATAACAAAAAAATAACTAATAATTATAGGATGGCCCTTATGCGAACGTGCAATTCTATTGGCGTTAGAGCCTATAATTTTTTTTCAATTACAGTTGAAAACTAAAAACACCTTTAACAGGAAGCGCCCTAGACGGAATGGGTCAAATCTCTATTCTGCGATCGCGAGAGCTCAAGCGCATGCGCAATACTGTATGTCTGATAATGAATCTATAGCGTAAATAGATATGGGCTAATTTTTATATATATATACCTACCAAAAACAGTAAGGCGCTAACAACTGTTGCAAGTGGTACACTCGAGAATAATATCTTAACCTAAGAAAAAACTATCATAACCAACTTATTCTACAATGTCCGCCATAAAGTTGGAACCATATGGGAATTTTTTTTATTATTGTAGTTAAAAAACAACTATGGATATCAATCACTCCTGCTTCTGAAATAACTTGAAATGCGCCAAGTCAAAGTTGACAGGTAACATCTGTCAATTGTCAAGATCGTCAATTTGGAAAAAATGTCCTAAAAACGGGTCAATTTGTTGAAATTTCAAAAAATGTTACTTGGAAATTATGATTCTATTTACATTTTATGCTTATGTGCCGATTTTGAGAGAGAAATTTTGATGCTCCATAAATTTCATATTTTCGTACTTTTTAATTCACCCCCGTATCTGGCTACTTTAAAATCATTTGAAACTCCTTAAAGTAGTATGAAGGCTACCATTCCATTGCATATTGTGATCATAATATTCGTACGTAAGCTGTTTTTTAAGATTATTGATATTTTCAACTAAAAAAGGGGTAGTCTTTGGATTATTTTCCAAATTTCAAAAAAATCAGAAGTTGTTTTTTAACTTTTTCTTTATTAAACTTTTGTTGGATAGCACAAAAATGATTTCAGTTATAATTTGAATATCTTGTACTATCCAACTAAAGTTTAATGATGTAATTTCTTTTAAAGTGTTCTATTTATTGTTTATAATTTTGAAGTAGTCGTTATGTGTTAAGATATTCAGATTATTGGAAAACAATTTCTCATTTTTTTGAAATTTGGAAAATAATCCAGAGACTACCCCTTTTTTGGTTGAAAATATCAATAATCTTCAAAACCAGCTTATGTACGAATATTATGATCACAATATGCAATGGAATGGTAGTCTTTATACTACTTTAAGGAGTTTCAAATGATTTTAAAGTAGCCAGATACGGGGGTGATTTAAAAAGTACGAAAATATGAAATTTATTGAACATCAAAATTTCTCTCTCAAAATCGGCACATAAGCATAAAATGTGATTAGAATCATAATTCCCAAGTAACATTTTTCGAAATTCCAACAAATTGACCCGTTTTTAGGACATTTTTTCCAAAATAACGATCTTGACAATTGACAGATGTTACCTGTCAACTTTGACTTGGCGCATTTCAAGTTATTTCAGAAGCAGAAGTGATTGATATCCAAAGTTGTTATTTAACTATAATAATGGAAAAAAATCCCATATGGTTCCAACTTTATGGCGGACATTGTATAAACGAAAAGAAAAAAAATGAAGAACTAAATAGCTTATTTTTAACTTGCGTGTCCTTTCGGGAGGCAGGAAGAAGTTGTATGTCTCCTTTCTGTAAATGATCTGCTGAATTTTCTACAACTTTCCAGACAGCATCAACTTCCAGACTACGTGCAGTTTTCACAAGATGGTACTGTAGGACAAGTCGTGCAATGGAAGAGAAAAGAGAGTAAATAGAAAAAGCCCTAAAATATAAACCTCAATAAATACCATTTACATAACAAAAAAAAAAGAGTCACCGCAATAATGAGATTTAAGTTGAATATAAAATATTATTTTTAATTTGAATAAATACTAGTGCCTACATAGTTTCAAGTATATCAATCTGTAAATGACGGAGTCTGGCAACATTGCATTTTAAATATTTTAGTTTGTACCTAGTTATTTTTCTTCCATTTTTTTATTATTGAATTTTCAAGTTGTAAAGTACATGCAGACAAAAGAAACTGATGGAGAAATAACATACCCTTCCTGGTCAAGGATGTCGGGGCTTTGATTAATTGTTGGAAAACTTGAAGTCAGCTCCTAAAGAGTTTCGGGACCGTGTCCTACCAATTGAAAGGATAAATTAGAATTATTGATATAAAAAAAATACTCTGGACTGATGTATTATAAATATTTTATTCTAATCACTTTGTTTAACTTTTACGTGAAATGATTAATGATGAAATATACTACTAAATTTACTTCAGATGAGAATAATGCTTATTTTTTTTTCTTTATTTAATAATGTGATTACCTACAATAATTGAACATTTTAACAAAAACAGATATGTTACATACCGGTAGTAATGGCTGACAGATATTTCTGGTTGCCGTACAACGTGATATATTAAATCCTCTTGGAGAAGTTTGGAAGGAAAAGTATCCACTAATAATATCTCTAATATTTCCTACCAATTTTGAGAAACGTATGAAATTATGCCTACAAAGGAAGACAGCGAAATTCTACCCAATTCACCGTTTCAAACCACGTTGATTTTGGTCACCAGAAACCTTCTTCCACGAAATCTCTTACTCAGTAGCACTGATCGATGAATATCGTGATTTTGAAAATTTTTAGGCCCGTTCAATATGATCATGATTGATGATATACATCAATGTATGAGGTTTTCTATGAGTCTAGGGTTAAGGTATCTGTCTTAACAAAATTCTATTCGTAATATTAAAAAATGATAAGACATATTTCTAAGAAAAACTATTGAGAATATAAAATATACAATATAAAATCTATAATGCAGATCTCAACCTCCAACATTTATCTAATGTTATTATTTCAATTTCAGCTTGTTTCATGCTCTCCAACTCAGTATCCAACTGTTTCTGTTGTGAAGGGCATAGTCAACATTAATCCACCCCGCTCCTGCAGTATATCATTGCCAGGGACAGATATCTACAAGGAAGGAGTATTTTATGATGTCCCGGGATTTTGGTACGGTCTTGTAGAATATAAATGTGAAGGATGCGAAGGGGCAATCCCAAGCGAGGCAAACGAGTGTAAAGGATGCGTTGCCTGTTACCATGATATGGCCGTATCAATATGTAGACCACGGAAAGCCCTACTCATAACTGGCATTGTTTGCGGCGCCATTATTGTGTTAATACTACTAGATTCAATTCTAAAATATATTTTAAAATCATCTTGGGCCACAGGGGCTTGGATTGAGGACATTTTCAGTTATTGTATGGTAAAAAGAACTCGAAGAAAAAACAGGGTATCGAACAAAACTCATCAAGTTGTAGGAACTTATCCAACAACAAATGGCACTAGAGACCATTAGGGGCAACAGAGAGCCTAGCCAACCAGTATATATTAAAAAATATCGTACGCCACATTCTCAATCTTCAGAACTTATGATCAGGTCCAGAAATTATTAGACCATGGTATAATTGAATCTTCAATCTCAGATTATAACAGTCCAGTTTTACTTGTACCCAAAAAGGCAATCGATGGAGAGAAGTTTTGGAGACTTTTATAGATTACAGGCAATTAAACGAGAAAATAGTCACAGACAAATTTCCATTACCAAGAATAGATTCGATCTTAGATCAGTTAGGGAGGTCGAAATGGTTTTCAGTCATAGACCTTATGTCAGATTTTCATCAAATTCCCTTAGATTTTTTTTTCCCCGGAGCCGTCCTTTCGCCGGTACCACCTCAGCCTCCTGGGCTTATTGTGGATACTCCTAGTGTTCTGACTACAACCTATTCAGCCAATCCGTTCCCTGTATTAGCTCATACAGGTTCTTTGCTGGTTGATTGTAGAAGTCTTCTGGAGTCATTTGGGTTCTGCCATACAGTTTCTGCCTTCTGTGGTCCAGCGACTCACAGTTGCATAGTATATGCAGAGCTGTTTCGGTATCCTTTTTGCATCTTCTGCATGTAAGGTCTCCGTTGTACAGCCCTATTTTGTTTAGGTGCTCCTTTGTGGGAAAGTGTCCCGTGAGTAGCCCCGTAATGGTGCGCAGCTTGTTCCTGCTCATTGAGAGCAGTTCTTTCGCTACTTTTTCTGATGGTTCTTTTATGAATTTCTTCCCATGTATTTGCCCAGTCGTATTCTTCCAGTGTTTCTTGTGTTGTTCTTTCAACCATGTCCTCGTTAAGCATCTGGGGATGCCCACAACAGGTTCGGGTCCGTTCATCAGAGTTGACGATCCTACTCTAGCGAGTTCGTCAGCTTTTTCATTGCCTGCGATTCCTTTATGACCTGGTACCCACTCCAGTGTTACACTGTTCCGAGTCGCCAGTCTTCTAAGTTCTTCGCCGCATTCCCATACTAGCCGAGATGTCACCCTATAGCTCTGAAGTGCTTTAAGGGCGGCTTGGCTGTCGCTGTAGATCCTGATCTGCCTGTTGTGGTAGGCTCTCATGCTGTTAGCCCTTGCACACGCAAGTATTGCATAAACCTCTGCTTGGAATACAGAGGCGTATTTTCCTAGCGAGACGATTCCTTCATATTTGCTCGTCTTGCTGTATATCCCCGCTCCGGTGCCGAGTTCATTTTTTGATCCGTCTGTATACCAGATCAGTTCATTCGCCCTACTAAGTGGTGGTGCGTTCGCTTCCTCAAGCTCTTTTCGATCTTTGATGACAATCTCGAAGTTCTTGCGAAAGATATATTTGGTAGTCATTTGGTCTGTTGGCATTTTGAAAATGTCATCACCCACCTGCCTTATCTCTGTGTGTCCTCTCCCATGTACCACATCATGGTCTAGTGCTTTTTCCAGTCGGGTTAGTGCTGCCCTTGCTTCGTACATTATGACATAATGTAGTGGAGGAAGGTCTAGCATTGTTTCCAGCGCCGCTGTAGGAGTAGTCCTCATTGCCCCTGTAATGCCAGTGCATGCAAGTCTTTGGACCTTGCTTAGTTTTAGCATAGCAGAGGATTGTCTGGTCTTTGGCCACCATACCAAAGATGCATATGTGATCCTGGGAATGACAATCATTTTGTATAGCCAGTGTACCATGCTGGGTCTCAGTCCCCATTTAATGCCGTAAGTACGTCTGGCAACCATGAAGGTCACCTCCGCTTTCTTGATCACGTGCTGGAGATGTCTGTTCCAAGTTAAGCCTGGGTCTAGAATAACCCCAAGATATTTAACTTCATCCGACAGTCGTATTGGTTCACCTTGAAGCGTCAAAGGGCCAAGTCCTTCCCTTTTCCTTCTTCTGGTGAACGCAATTATCTGTGTTTTCGAAGGGCTAATACGTAGCCCTTCTTCTACAGTCCAGCCTGTTACTACATTTGAAGCCATCTGGAGTCTGTCTCTGGTTGTACTGTTGTATTTACCTTGGGATAGAATAACCAGGTCGTCTGCATATCCTATGGTGTCGAATCCTCCTCTGTGTAGGGTTCTAATGAGCCCGTCCATGACCAGGTTCCACAGCAGCGGGGATAGTACTCCCCCCTGCGGACAGCCCCTGGTTGCACATACGGCCATTGTTTCCCCCATCAGAGTTGATTCTATGAGCCTGCTTCTGAGCATGCAGTCTATCCACCTGCAGCTCGTGGCATCGATCCCTAAATTCCTCGTCGCCTTGGCTATAGATTCATAGGAGGTGTTGTCAAAAGCTCCTTCTATATCAAGAAAGGCTGCCAGCAGCACCTCTTTGTTTTCCAGCACGTATTCAGCTCTTTTTATGAGTTGATGTAATGCTGTTTCGGTTGATTTTCCCTCTCTGTATGCATATTGATCTCGGTGTATTGGTCTTGTAGCCAATATACCATCTCTAATATGTCTGTCGAGAAGCTTCTCAAGAGTCTTTAGCAAAAATGACATTAGACTGATTGGTCTCAGAGCTTTAGCCGTGTCCTGTCCAGATTTTCCAGGTTTTGGTATAAATGTTGCTCTGATGCGTTGCCAGGTTCTTGGAATATGCCCCAGAGCTAAGCTGGCTCTGAGCAGTTCACTTACCCTGTTGTGCAGTGTGCTTCCTCCTTTTTGGAGTAGGATAGGATAAATCCCGTCTGGTCCCGGTGATTTATATGGTTTGAAGCTGTTAATAGCCCATTCTGTCTTTTCCGCATCTACCACAGCCTTCGCTGTTTGCCAGTCTATCCTGGATGCCCATCGTGGTCTATCCAGTTCTGTCGCTGGAGAGTTCTGCGGCGGAATGGTGGGTATTGATCCAGGGAAGTGTACCTTGAGTAGCTCTTCCAAGGTTTCTTTTCCATTTTCAGTATATTGTCCGTTATCTTTTTTGATAGCGTGTATAGTCTGATTAGGGTCCTTGGAGAGAATCTTCTGCAGTCTGGCACACTCATGAGTCTGTTCTATCTCCTCACAGTGCCTCCTCCAGGAGTCTCTCTTGACTTTCCTTATTAGTTTGTTGTATTCAGTTAGGGCCCTCTTATAATCCGTCCATTCTCCTGAATTTTCTAGTTCTATTAAACTTCTTCCTCAACTGTTTTTCGGCAAGTTCATTTGTCCACCGGGGACAGGGATTCCTGTTGGATTTCTTCCCTTAGATTAGTCTTCAAGGAAATATACATCTTTTAGCACAGAAAAAGGTTACTTTCAGCATACAAGATTACCATTTGGTTTAAATATAAGTCCAAATAGTTTATCAAGGATGATGTCCATAGCATTTTCAGGATTAACTACAGAAAAAGCATTTCTTTATATGGATGATATAGTTGTAATAGGGATGTCAGAAAATCATCATCTAAGTAATCTCGAAAGGATATACAACACCATTTCTGGACCAGGAAGTGGGCTGCGCATGTGCAAGTTCAGCTAGAGAGAGAGACAATGAGTGTGAGAGGGACATCGTTCGCCATGAGGCGAATTAAATAAAAAAAAAACTTTGACTCAAGTGTGGATCGAACCCCGAACCTACGCGTTCATAGCAATACATCTAAAGGTCGGTCCAGACATGCAACAGAACCTAGTAGCGTTACTCCGCCACGTATCAAGTGTGGGCGTAACAATGTAACAGCGTAACGTCGTAACAATGTAACAGCGTAACGTCGTAACAACACAGCGTCCCATTAGTTGTCGGTTTTTCTCCGTCGCATCAAAGAAATGCTACGCGTGCAAGCTACACCCCAAATCATGAAGTTTGGACGTGTATACAAAACTTCGTAGCGTAACGTTTGGTTTTGGTTTCGCATTAACAGTTTTAGTATTGAATTCAATTTAATATGGCGTGGACGGAAGAGACTGTGCTCAATTTTATCGAACTTGACCGTAGTAACGAAATTTTATAGGATCCCCAATATCCTTAATATTATAATAAAGTTAAAAAAATTATGCTTGGTATGAAATTGCCACAGTCATGTTGGCCACCATACGTAGTTCTACTTGTGTATAATAGCGTCTGCCACCAACGCCTTATTGGTTTTTTCTTTTGTTGCACTAAATAATGCATCACGATGTATTTTGCAGCCGCAATGTCCGTTTTGTCTTAATACGCTGAAAAACATATATGAACTGATGGGACGGCGTAATGATACGCGTAGATGATACTTCACGAAATTTTTGCATGCCGAATTTTGAATCTCTACGTAACCTTGTCGCGTAACGATACGATGTTGCAAAGCGTAGTTACGTTACTCTGTTCTGTTGCATGTCTGGACCGACCTTAACATAGTCTGCCATGACCTCTCATGCATATCGTTACCATATGATGAGGCGGCGCGCCACGGTCTATGCACCGTTCGCTTTTTGCTGTAAAATGTGACGTAATCGAGACAGATTCGTTGCGATGATAACAGCGGGAGCGCTGATATACCAGGTTGGTTAAAAGTAACTCTTTGGGTTTAAAAAAATTATATATACCGTTATTGATATGATTGGGAATTCGTTTTTTGAGGATAGCAGAAGAGTGAAGATCGGGTTAATCATTATATAAGCTGCATTACTAAGTCCAGCACTATGTATTGTCGACCAACAGTATGCTATGAAGTATTTACAACGGTTCGGTTACGCAAAAGAAAATGATTTGACTAAACTTGAGGATTATTTGTTGAGTTTTCAAGAAAGATATAATATCCCTGCAACGGAGAATTAGATTAAAATACAATTTAACTTCTAAATACACCAAGATGTAATGTAAGTGAAGTAGCTTCCGACGATGATCATTCTTTTAGAGTTAAATGAAAATGTTCTAAATTTGATTTGAAATGGTATTTCCCTCAGGCAACTCCAGAATATCTTGAAGTAACCAAAAAGGCTTTTGAAGTGTGGAGTAACAGTTCAAAGTTTAAATTTGAGTTAATACACAAAACACGGCCTTATGCTCCCGATATAACTATTACAGTGTTACCGGGAAAGCACTATTTTCGAGCAGATTGCCAAGGTAGAGGTGAGTGCTCCAGTACATTCGAGGGTCCCGGAAAGGTGTTGGCACATGCTTATTTCCCAAAAGGCAACAGTTGTACAGAGCGTCATATTGATGGTGATGAGAAGTGGGATTTACGTTTGGATGGATCAAGTTTTGAAGATCAGACTAGTCTACTTATGGTATTAATTCATGAAATCGGGCATATCCTAGGAATTGGTCAGTGATGTTGAGACAGCAATAATGTATTCATGGTATCAATTCAACATTGCTCCTAAATTGGATGAGGATGATAAAATGGCCCTTAAAGCTCTTTATGGACCAATCAATACATATGTAAATAATCCTTTCAAACCCACATCTCGTCCACCACCACCGACTACAAAGACACTTGGACATCAACCAAATGAACCGGATAAAAATTTATGCGACATAACACCGGAGTATATGTTCATTGCCATGGCTAGTGAATTTGAAAATTACCATTTATATATTATTAAAGTAAATTCCCTTTGGAAAATTGATTTGAACTCGAAACTTATTCCCTCGCAACCAGAAATACTCGATGATTATTTACCTGAAGAAGTGGGTCATGTAATTCAAATTTTTCAAAGTTCTTCAGATAATTTAATAGCAGTAAATGGTCGTAAATACTATGTAGCAGATTTTCCCGCTCTAGAAATACTTGACGAAAATAATTTAATTATACCTAAAAATTCCCAAGTAAACACAATGTTTCAAAACAATCCTGGGAAAATATATACAGTGTGTACATAAAGTAACGCAACTTGCTAATATTTCGATTTCCGTTAGGCTCACAAAAAAAATGTTGAATAAAAGTTTTTTCAAATAATCCATACTATCTGCATAAGTCGATTAGAAGTATACAGAGTGCACCCTTGCTCCAAAATAACTTATTAACATAATTTTTTAAATAGTACACCATGTATATATTTTCAGTTTTTGATAATCTTTTAAATTACAAATACATCCGTCAAGACTGCATATATCTACCTTTCATAATTCCAAAGTTACATTAGTTTGAATCTAAAATTATAAAACAATTGTTTATGTCAAAAATGTAATAGGTTCTTCTGTCATTAATTGTTTTCATATGTCATGAATTATTTGTCATATTAGTGAAAGGCGTTAGTTGTAAAAAAGTAGTTGCTTTTCAAATTTAAGTATGTTTACCGAACAAGAAAGAATAATGATTCTTATGATGAGAGGTTACGGTGATCGTAAAAGAACTTATGATGAGGTAGCTCACTTATTTAACCAAATTACCAAAACCGCAGTTTGGAGGATTGTGAAGCTTTTTGAAGAAGTGGGTTCAACTAAAAATCGTCCTAAAACTGGCCGACCAAAGACCGTAACTAATGATGAAAAATCCTTGGACATTATGCAAAGTTTTGTAGAAAATCCTTCAACATCCATTAGGAAAACTGCATTAGAACATGATGTTAGTGTGGGATCCGTCTGTAATATTATTAAGAAGAATAAGTTTCATCCTTATAAAGTGACTCTATTACAAGAGTTATCTGAAGATGATTATGACCGCAGAATAGAATTTTGTGAAACTATAATGCAAAAAGTAGATGCTGTCCCTCATTTCACAAGTAAGATAGTATTTTCCGATGAAGCCACGTTTATCTTAAATGGTACAGTAAATCGCCACAATTGTAGATATTGGAGTGATACTAATCCTCGGTGGATGCGGGAATATAGAACACAAAGACCTTCAAAAGTTAATGTTTGGGCAGGTATTATCGGCACCACTGTTATCGGACCATTCTTTGTAGAAGGCAATTTGAACGGACCAAAGTATTTAGATTTATTAAGAAATCAAATAGTTCCTGCAATAAGAAATGCAGTTGGTAACAATTTTAATGACACTTGGTTTCAGCAGGATGGTGCATCCCCACACTTTAGTGTTGCTGTTCGAAATTACTTGAATGAAGTTTTCCAAGACAGGTGGATTGGAAGAAGGGGCACAATTGAGTGGCCAGCCAGATCTCCCGATTTATCGCCTTTAGACTACTTCTTCTGGGGATATCTGAAAAACATTGTGTATAAGACAAAACCCGATAATCTGGATGAACTGAGAAATAGAATACTGTTAACAGCCCATCAAATAACAAATCAGCAATTGCGTAATACCATATCAGCTTTTTATAATCGACTTGGATACTGTGAAATAGAAGAAGGAAGACAATTTGAACATCTCATTAAATAAGATTAGTTATTTGTTGCTGTTAATTATGGTGGTAATAGAAACGTTTCCGTCAACTATTTTTCTCAATAACTGTAGAACCATTGAGATTAGAATTATGCGGTCTTGACGGTTGCATTTGTAATTTAATAGATTAACAAAAACTGAAAATATATACATGGTGTACTATTTGAAAAATTATGTTAATAAGTTATTTTAGAGCAACGGTGCACCCTGTATACTTTTAATCGACTTATACAGATAGTATGGATTATTTGAAAAAACTTTTATTTAACATTTTTTTCTGTAAACCCAACTGAAATCGAAATATTAGCAAGTTACGTTACTTTATGTACACACTGTATGTATTTTATAACAGTGATTATATTGAATTTGACAAGAACTTGAAAACTGTCCAGAATAGAGGACAAATAATAGTTATTTGTTTAACTAGGCAGCAAAGTAGTAGATTGACTGCCGAGGCTGAATTCATAGCCGAGCATGGCGAGGCTAGGAATTCAGCCAAGGTAGTCAATCTACTTTGCTGCCAAGTTGAACATATAATTTTTTCTCCGATTGTATTGTATTTGTATTGTATTTGCTAATTATTACAAAACCCACAATCTCTTTATGTTAGTTGGTTGCTATGGAAATGTACAATAACAGGTAGCAAAGTAATCACTTTGCTTCCTAGGCAGGAAAAGTAATACTTTGCTGATTGATATCAGTCAGCAATATTAATATTTGCTGCCAATCGGAGAAAAAATATATTTTTCCCGGACTACCCACAGATGTTACAGGTGCATTCCAGTACATTGACGGACACATGTACTTTTTCAAAAACACCACATACTACAAATATAATGAGTTTACCAAAAGACTAGTTACAGCCGGACCCTTTAATTGGAACGTGTTCGATATTCCATGTCCAAATGGAGACCTTTTAAATCATCTTTAAACTTTATTAACAAAAATAATTTCTTTTTATCAATAATATTTTTAAAATAAACTTTGCAATTAATTAAATTGTTTTTCTGAAATTCCTACGAACGTTACAGATAAGAAATTTTTATTTACCGCAAAAATATCGCACACGAAGTTGCAGCCTTGAGATAAGCAGTTTTTATCTACAATACCCGTTGTAAATAGGAAGTTACAATCTGAAATTTGAACAAAAAAAGAAAACTTGAGGAAAATATAACAGGAAATCACACCGCAATTTCCATTGCAAAAACTCACTATCTCAAAGTCACGACACGTGTTTTTTTGCACTCGGTGGGGTAGGCACACATAAATAAGCAAACGCAAGCTGGGAGAGAGTAGTTTTGGCTGAGAAAAAGGTGAAATCAGCACACACAGTCGAACAGAAGAAGCAACAAAAGTAGCAGCAGCACAATCAAAAAGGTAAATTTTTTTTATACTGCAATCTTTTCCAAAGCAAATTGTTTTTACTCTTACTGCAATATTTTTCAAAGCAAATTGTTTTCGATTGCTTAGTTTATTGCTTATTATTATTTTCAGATGGATTTAAAAAAATTAAATGAAGTTTCTGTAATTGCAGAAAGGAAACCAATCATAAAATTGAAGGACCTCCAAATTGATGTGCCTGAGAAAATTCTGGCAGCAAAGCTTACCAAAGGACGCTTTGGAGACTCCATGCTTTTGGAATTAAATGATAAAGTTACATTCCTGTCAATTCGAGTGACGAAACAATACCAGGAAGCAATCCCATATTTGTTGGAAGGGGAATATTCCATAGTTCTGAAAGGATTGGTGGACATTGGAAAGCTCAACCCCTTGATATCATTCGAGATCATTGAAAACTAGGAGATACAAGAAAGAGAGAGAGGGTGAGAGAATTTTTCAATTTTCAAAGCCATGTCAAGCATAATTAAACAGTCTGATGATTTGCTGGTAGCTATTAGAAAAGTACATAAAATTGTTTTTGATAAATTCACTGTAAGAGATGCAGAACTGTGGTTAAAACGGTTGAATAAATACATTAAGGCTTGCAGTAGGCGTATAAAAGACGCCAGTTTATGCGTCGGAACTAAAACGAAACGAACGAAAACTGCAAGCAAATATTGGCCATTTCAAACATTTTCGCAAACTAAGGTTTACATTCTAAATTACGTAGTAGGGTTAAATGGGAAAATATTGCATCGAGTTTTACTAGCAGAATTAAAACGAAAATCATTGTAAATTTATATCATAAGGACTTAGGACGCATATGTCATTTTCAAAGAAAAAATTGTATCATGTCTAACTTCATTCAAGTTTATGAAAGTAAATACTGCTTTTTGTGGGGAATTTATCAAAAAGTCTGGGGATGAGGAAACATTGGATTTATATTATATTACCACCAAAAATGTTGCTATAGATCAGATTTACATAGTTGGTTTGATGATAATGCTAAAGATATAATTTTCACGAAATTATCTAATTTTCAAGAAAGAGATTCTGGGGCTGCTTTATGCCGAGTGATCTCATTGGAGGTTAATGTAAATAAACTGCAAATGGGTAATGGCTCATCCTTCATCAAATTACCTAAGGAAATCCAGATAAAGCATGCTCGTATAAATGTGGAAAACTATGACCAGAATTGTTTCTATTGGGCTATTGTTAGCTGTTTATATCCCTCTGAATTACACTCTAAACGAACCAAGTCATATCCTCATTTTAGCACTGTTTTGCAAACTGAAAACTTGGGAGCTCCAATATCATTACAAAATATTTCTAGATTTGAAGAAGCGAATAATATTTCACTCAACGTGTATGCATTAGAATTGAATTTAGTTAAAGAAAAAACTACTTACGTAGTAGCACCAGCTAGACTTACCGCAAATAAACGTGAAAAACACGTGAATTTGCTGCTTATTCAAAATAAATATTATCCGAGACTGAACGATTATGAGGCTCCGCCTGCAGATGATGACGACAAATCTGAAATCAGATTTCAATATGTTTGGATCAAAGACATGTGTCGACTACTTAATTATCAACTTACCAAAGATGGCCATAAAAAATTCATTTGCGACCGCTGTTTAAATTATTATACTAGCTCAGATAAATTAGCTGAGCATGAAGAACTTTGTTCTGATTTGAATAAATGTAAAATGTCTCCACCTAAATATGAGCACGTTCAATTTAGGAATTTTACATATAAACAAACTACGCCATTTATAATTTATGCTGATTTTGAATGCCAATTGGAAAATGTTGCTACAAATATAGCTCATAAAATAACAGAAACAACTAAATATCAAAAACATGTGCCATATAGTGCAGGCTACTACGTAAAGTGTTCATATGATAATAGTCTTTCTTATTTCAAAAGCCACCGAGGATCGGACTGTATGGATTGGTTCGCGAATGAAATGACTGACGTGTCTAGACTTGTAAATTATAAAATAAAAACGATTATACCTATGACTGGGAAGCTTGATCTGCGTAAAGCACAAAGCTGTCATATATGTGAAAAAGACCTCGCTTGTAAAGACAAAATCGTTAGGGATCACGATCATTTAACAGGACAGTTTAGAGGATTTGCACATGAAGCATGCAACCTGAGTAAATGTGCAGCACTGATACTGCCTCATTTTAGCGATTTTAATAATGGAAAAATTCTAACTACCCCCGTTCATCCCCCACGCATCATCCCTCTTACTGAAAGTTGACCAATCATAGCAAACGACATCTCGTTAGAAAGGCCTTAACGTCTATTGTATTTGAAAAATAATAGAAAAATTCTAACTACATCCCTTACGTCTCAAAAGGCCTTGACGGACGACTCCCTAAATTTCCTCGTGACCCCATTGGACCACCCCTCGTGACCCCATTGGACCATACCTTGTGACCCCATAGGACCACCCAAATATTGACCCTCAAATTACTGTTTAGGACCCTCAAATTTCAATACCTCCTATCACTAGCCGGGCGCAAACCATCAACCTTCGCGTCTGTCCACCCAAATATTGACCCCAAAATTACTGTTTAGGACCCTCAAATTTCAATACCTCCTATCATCAGCCGGGCGCGAACCATCAACCTTCGCGTCTGTCCACCCAAATATTGACCCCAAAATTACTGTTTAGGACCCTCAAATTTCAATACCTCCTATCATCAGCCGGGCGCGAACCATCAACCTTCGCGTCTGTAACAATTCGTCTAACGCATATAGCTATTCATACTCATAAGTGTTAGATGCGAGGAGAGGTTAAAAAAAAAGAGCTTAAAACAAACGAATATCGAGTTGTTAACCTTACTCTTTTTTTCATTATATACAGAGTGTTGTAGAATGTATCGGTGACCAAGTGACATATCGTTGAAAAACATTCTTTCAACATGGTGTATAAAGACAAGTGACATAGTCGAAAAGGGATTTTCCAAAAATTTCAATCTTTATATGATATTAGTATAACACTTCCTGAAAAAGTTGATGAATATTCAGAATGTTCAAAACGACGTATCGTTTGAAAAACCGTTCAGTATAACATTCTTTTATCAGAGCGCAAAAAACGTGTAATTGTTGTAAACAAGGTGTTAAAATAAAAACCAATTCCATAATATTTTTTTAATAAATCTTGTTATGTTAAATAAAAACTATAATAATGGTCAGTGCCCTTCTTCAACACTCAGTGGTAAATCATTATATTTTGGTATAACCAAATGTATTATATTTTCAAAAGTGTATTATATTTTGCTATAACCATCCTGTTAAATCTATTAGAGTTAATCGATGCAGTTGAAAGTCATACGTATTATGCATACAATTATTATTGAGGTCACTAGATAGTTTATACTAATGCAGTCGAGAGTCTTACGCAATAGTGCATGAAAACACGTGTTATTGTTGTAAACAAGGTGTTTTAATAAAAACCAATTTCATAATATATTTTTTTTAATAAATCTTGATATGTTAAATAAAAAATATAATAATGGTTAGTACCCTTCTTCAACACTCAGTGGTGAATCACCATTTTTTTTTTATAAACGAATGTATTATATTTTAATATATTTTCAAAAGTGTATGATATTTTACTATAACCATCCTGTTAATCTATCAGAGTTAATCGTAGCAATTGAAAGTCTCACGTATTATGTATGCAATTATTATCGAGGTCATTAGATAGTTTATTAATACATGCATAATATTAGTATCTCTCTTTGTTTTATATTTTTTAAATATGTTAATATAATAATGAATAATGTCTTCTTCTATAACCACCTTATAGGAATATAATACATTGATACCAAATGACTATATTTTCAATGGGATTTTTCAAAAATTTCAATCTTCATGTGAATTTCCTTAATTATGAACAGCGCTTGGAGGGTAGGATGTCAGCGCGTTATCTTTTCATGGTAATCCACAATCTAAAAAAAACATTTTTCATATATCAGTTGAAAAAACAAATAGTTGAAATAATTCAGTTCATTTCCACACCATCTTATATAATTGATATAAGGAGATAGAACCATGGCGCGTTGTATTTAATATTTAAAGTGGCAAATACATCCCCTATAGGCCTACTAAACCACTTTATAAAGATACATATTTATCGCCAATTTTCACTCGGGCTGAAACATAAAAATAAAATATATCAATTGTTCAAAGTGAAAAATTTTCATAAAAAACTGAATGTATATATCATTGAGACTATATAAAGGAGATCGAACTCCATGTATTTCAATTTCTGCCCAACGTAGAGGGCGCCAGCTAACGATAAGAACCTTCACAGCCAATCATAAGACTTTAATTCATGGTGTTTCATTTGACAGTTCGCGTTTTTTGTGAAAGGTAAGTGAGGTTAGGAAATAGAACCAAAACATTTTTTAAAATGAGAAATCCTTATTTTGTCCTTTTTTTCAAAAAAATCGGAAATTATGATCATTTGGTGGTAAAATAATCAGCTGAATGTATTCATGTTTTTGCGTGATAAAAATACGAATATCTTCTATCACGTCTTCTTTGTTATGGAATTTAAGAACAAACTTAAAGGTTAAGCACACTTACAATATGGGTATAATGGGTATTAACAGGAGAAATCTGAAGACACCCTATGTAAGTACATTCTAGAACCAAGTTCACCCCAATTATGGAAAATAAATTCATTATGAATTAAGAGATACTTATATTCACGTTAGGCATAGGTAATGTTTTTCCGAATCTTAACTAACGAAAATATGAAAAAATAGAGGAGATAGCCTTCGAATAATGTAGAATTGGAGCATCATACAAGGTGTCCATCTATAAATTGACACATTTTAACAACTTATAACTTGAGAACGGAAAAAGATATCGACATGCGGTTTTCATTAAACTTCCTAAATTTACTTCTAGTTTCTGTTGACGTTGTTGCCGCATGTAATTTTTTTCTGGAAATTGACGAAAAAAAAATTAAGGTTTTTGAACAAAAATTGTGATCTTAGATTAAATAGGACACCCTGTAATTTTTAAAACCTTTGAAAATACCCTTTCTTCTTCTATCCAAAAATGTATACATTGTTGGCATTCACCCACGTGAATAATTTACTTTTTCATGAAACCACTTCCAAATCTAAAGGACCACATTCTAACAACTTAAAACTATAGAATGACAAGGTATTGAAAACAGGTTTTACTTAAAAATAAAAAACAAAACATACATTAATAAAGTAATTGTTGAATATGACCTCCATTTTGTTCAATACATGTATGTAAGCGCAATAAAAAATGTTTGAATGCATTTTGGAGCATTTCTGCAGTAATTACATTAAGCATATTGATTATGTTATTCCTCAGTTCTGCTAAATTTGATGGTGTTGGATCGTAGCATCTGTCCTTAATGTACCCCATACAAAAAAATCCGGTACAGTCAAGTCTGGAGAATAGGGAGTCAATTTACAAAAATGAGAACTTTAAATAGAAAATTTGTACTGAAAATGCTTACGATAATCTTTTAAATGATAATTCATGGATAAAGGTTTGCAAATAATTATTAGAAATAGGAGTTTTGTTCGCAAGAAGCCCTCAATATGAATTTGAAAAATTAAATTTTTAAAGAAACTTTCAGACGTTTGAGACTTGGCAACCACGTTAGATACAAATTTAAACATTTTTAAGAATTTCAGTTAAACCTGTTTTCAATACATTGTCCCATTCTATAGTTTTAAGTTGTTAAAATGTGCTCCTTTAGATTTGGGAGTGGTTTCATGAAAAAGTAAATTATTCCCTAAAAACGTGGGTGAATGCCAACAATGTATACATTTTTGGATAGAAGAAGATATGGTCTTTTCAAAGGTTCTAAGAATTACGGGTGTCCTATTTAATCTAAGATCACAATTTTGATTCAAAAACCTTAATTTTTTTTCGTCAATTTCCAGAATAAAATTACATGCGGCAACAACGTCAACAGAAACTAGAAGTAAATTTAGGAAGTTTAGTGAAAACCGCATGTCGATATCTTTTTCCGTTCTCAAGTTATAAGTTGTTAAAATGTGTCAATTTATAGATGGACACCTTGTATTTCGCAAGTAGAATAAATACAGTTTGAAAACATAGAAGGTATGTATAGATAAAAGCCAGTAACCATAAGCTCTAAACAAATTTAGTCCAATTATTGAGAAATAAAACAATAACATTATTTATAATATCTGATGTTTGAGGTTATTTTTCATGGAATTAACAAAAATATGATTGATTCCTAAATGGTCAAGCCTTTTTAGGAAAAAATTGAGAAAATGTTGAACACCTATATAGATTTGCATGAGAAGTACCTACCTAATTAACTACATCCATGTAACTTCGTTCACCTAAAATTAAAAAGTACCATCTGTATTTTGTCTTTAACTTGATATCTACCTATTCTATGGCCCGTTATACATATCTAGCTTACTATGAGTAATGATTTTACTGTTGAAGTGAAAATAAAGTAATTAGGAAATGAAGAAAACAGTGGTGCTATTTTTCTAGGAATTATTGAAGTATTTTGAGGTTTTTGGAACTGTGGTATGCCCTACAAACTATATGAAATGATGTGTCCTAAATATTTGCTATTAATCTTCAAGACTACTTCTACATTTATACCTTAACAAGGGCTTCTGTAGTGCCTTTTGCTGTCCTATTTACTCTACAATCTGTTACAACTATCATTTAGCAATAGTGGTTTAACGTGTGGAGGTTGATGCCTGCACAGGTTCTCAATGTAAGATACATTAAAATAATTCCCATCATACAAGAAAATTATTGTTTTAAATACTTTATTTTAACAATACAAAAGTTTATTTCCTTAAAGCAAACACAGTGGAAAGTCACCTATCGTAATAAACATGAGTACAGAAAGTATAATTTATCTCTTGATATTAATTCATTGCACAAATCATTCACTACACTATTTTTATTCCTTTGTGTTTTATATATTAATGTTATCCCACAAGTGCCCAGACTGGAATTACTTAGCTGAAGATTAGTAAGAAATAAGTGTCACTTATTAGTTTCAATGTCTTATGGTTTCATTAATCCCTATTGGTAAAGTGTGTTATCAGCTGCAAACATAATTTTTCCCTATTTCTGGAATATATTTGTTTGAATTCATGTTCTCACCTCATTTATATTTTCATTTCCTATTGTTAGGTATCTGAATATCAATTGAATTATTTTTCTGCATAAAGAGCATACTAGTACTTTTTTCAGATTAGTTTCACAACTCACTTCTTATCAGTCACTGGTTTTTCTTCAAATCACTGTTTGCCTTTTTTCTGATCTCTTATAATATAAAACAGAATAATGAAAGTATGGTGTATATAATATAATAATTATCTCCTTCTTTATTCATCTGAATATTTTTTATAACTGAAAAAACTCTGGTTTTCCTGAATATAATTCGATTCGCTTCTTCGTTTTAAATACTTAATTGCACTACGCTTCGGGAGTCAGGTGATTTCGCTACTTGGGCAGAAGTTCCTCTTGAGGTTAAGGAGTATCAGTTTTTCTCAGCTTTGAATTTAGGAGTTATTGATTGCAACGCTTTTGACAGTGGTATGATGGGTAGGAAGAGTTTAGACTTATTCTATCTTTCGAATAGGTGTAATAAGGAGAATGAGTTCGAGGCAGTTCTAAAAAATTCGAGATTGGCTTCATTATGGGTGGGAGAGGAATGTGAATACGGCGACACTAGATACACGGACTCTATTCTGCTAAATGAATTATGTTATAGTAATGATTATGCTATTTACGATGGTATGGCTTTCTGTATGTTGTTGTCGGGTTTAGCTGAAAATGGTGTGTTCAGAACCAGGGGCATAAATGATGATTTTGTGAAGAACTATGTGTTAGGGTGGCAAAACACTCGTTGTCACGATAGTTGTGGTATAAAATTACAGATGTTAGCTGCGTTATGCCCTACTTGGGCGAAGAATTGGATTATATTTGTGTCCCGAGACATGATACCTAAGGATTCGCTTTCATTAAATTCCTTTTCGAATTGTCAGACGTATGGGTTCAGACGCTCCCTGAATTTTTTGAGGCTAGAGGGTGAGTTATTAAGTAAGATTGTCAACAAGAAGAGAGATGAACGACCGAATGATGACTGTTCTGGACATCTGTTAGGGATGCTAGTTTTGACATTTGTTGTTAGTCGTGGTGGTAAAGGAAAGATATATGATTTAAGGAGGTGGCTAGATCTTCTAATTCGCTTTGAGAAGACGATGGTGTTAAGCGATACTAGTGCGCAGAAGATTCATTGGAATTCAGAAGATGATCGTCCTGAAGATCGTCCAGGAAAAGAGGAACACTGGCATGGCCCCGCCGATATTTTCAATTCGGTGAGGGTTTTTGAGGAGTCTTTGAGTGTTATGGTAGGTGATGATTCTCAACTAAGTGATCAAATTATCAAGCGGCGACTCACCACTCTGCTCCGTACGGGAGTTAATCCTCAAGCGGTGGAGTGGGACCAGTCGTACGGTACTCCATTCTGAGGTCGTAGCGTAACTTAAGTTGGGTTCGCAAGTTTCGCAGGTATTTTATTAGGTTTAAAATTCCCATCGGAAGTGAGATTTCGTCGAGCGTGGCAGTGTTGTGATGGTACTTAACGTGTGTGAGTAATGCAAGCCTTTTTCGAGAGTGCTAAGGAGTTGAGGAGTGAGCATTGGCGTATGGAAAAGACATATGGATTGAATGGATACGATCATCGAAGCTATAACTCTTGCGCTGTAGATTACTGGAGGATGTCGCCAAAAGTTAAACCTTTGCGGAGTAAGTACGATAAGTTGTATGTAGATGTAGACGAACTAGATTTAAATAATAAGTTTATTCAGCCATTGCGTGTAAACGATGAACATTCTTTTCATCCGTACTTAATGGATCGTTGTTCTCAGGAATGCGCGTTTTACGGATACTTACGTGTATCAGACTGGGTTTGGCTACTTTCTAATCTGTGTTTCGCTCTTATCGGTATTCGCGTTCTTAAGGGAATAATTGATGATTTTGACGGATGTCCATTTAAGGAAATTTCAAAACGAAGATATGAAATTCAGGATGTTAAAGGCAGCTACATGCTTCCGACGCAAGTTGAGGCATGTTTGCAGGTCGCACTTATTGAATTAGATGTGTTCGGAAACAAGAAGGAAAATAGCATGAATTTTGAGTTGAACGACTTTACTTTTACGATCAAAATATTTGTTTCGCAGTTTGAAAAATTCATGAAGTCTGAGCCGTTATTGTCAATATATCTAAAAAATTATCTTCTTAAAGGGAGAAAAATTGGAGATAGCTCTTCAGGACACGGGAATTACGTTGAAATTGATGTTTCAGGTAAAACGGTATTGGTTGATTACTTCAAATATGTGTTGCCATGGCCAAAGGAATTAAATAATAGAGTACGACATCTAATTCCGTGGTTGCTAAAGTATTGGGCGTTCTTCTCCTTGGAGTATATAACGTTATGGTATGGAGAGGAGGTCAGTGAGAGGAAGGAGGATTTTGAAGTAATACATCCAAAAAGAGTTAACAGTACAAATCCGAATTTAGATTTTTGCAATTCGGAAGATTTCTTGCGAGAGTGGAACGAAATGTTTTTAGTAGCGAAAGGCGTAGGTGTTTTAGAGTTGTTGGTGGCAGTTGCACCTATTTGTGAGTTCGAAGTTAGAGACGACCTTACGGTTAAATTTCTGAACATGTTATTGAAGTTGCCAGTGATAGGGGGCTTTGGACGAGCGAACAAATTTGTTACCGCTCCAAGATCCGCGCCAGAAGATCTGATTGATTCTGATGAACGTACTGACATTGCAGAGAGAATGTATCTTAACGTAAGAAAATTCATCAATGAAGCTGAAGCGGAGAAGTTTCGACCACTGACAGAAAAAGATTGGATAAAAACTTCATTTGGATACTTTAAGTCAACAGGCGCATCTGAGAATGTGAAACTGGACATTGGAACGATAGAGAATTCCGATAATAAAAAAGAGAAGATTACTTTACGTACTAAAGCTGGAGTTGCGTTAGCTAAAGGTTACGACATTTTCAAAAAAGATATCAAACGAAAGTATCAGAGTCCTCTGTCGCACATGAGTACAGGAAACCGTAATGTACCCGTTAAACCAACTCGCACCATTTACCCTATTGTGTTAGACGTTTTAGTGTGTCAAATTTTCGCGACGCATCACTTAATACAGTATTCTACTTCAAATTTAGGCACTTACTCGATTGAAAGTGACAGGTTAGCTGCACAGATTTCGTCAGGAGTTGATGAATCGGTTGTTTCTAGGATTTTAGACGATGAGGATTTGATTAGATTATCAGGCAGTGCAACGAATTTGATAGTTACGCTTGATTTTGGAGAGTACGATTCCCATTGTGTTAGCTGGAACTTTAGAGAACCAATTGCTGAGGCATTTCGAGACCATTATGTTAACGAAGGGGAGGTAGCTTATGGTATGACGAGAGCTGAAATCTTCGACTTAGGTTACGGTGACGGTAGGATGTATAATACACTTTGGGATGTTGGTAGAGCGATCTTCAGAAGTACTAAGGAGCTGATCGCTGCTGCGAAAGAAACCAAAGAGTGGAAGGATAATTTCTTAAAATTTAAGCAGATGATCTTTCCCCCTAAGGGGGTTGTTGTGGTTTACTGTCGACGTGATAAGGTTGAAAAAGAAGATGGAGAAATACTCGTATGTAGAGGAATTGGTGAGGATTTTCAGATATTAACTTCGCACGGTTCAGGTGAAGCTACGACTTTATTGTTTAACTCGTTGGAGAATCTGAGCATATGTGACTTACTGATAAAGGACCAGTTGGTATCGTCTTTAGTTAGATTTCGAATTCGTAGAGTAGTTGGAGATGATTTAATTCTAGTTGGCAAAATGAAAGCACACGAAAACGATAACGCGTTAGATGTACTTCGGCAAAGACTGGTGGACGTAGTTCGAAGAAGTGGTCACGTCGGTAATCCTTCAAAAACATTTATCGGGTATGGTTTCGCGGAGTATCGCCAGACACATGCGTATCGGGGTCTGATTTTACAGAAGGATCAAGTTATGATTATTTCAAGCGAGAAAATGAAATTTGTAGATGACGTGTCGGCGTATATGGCCAGTATTCATTCAATGTTTCTTCTCAAGATTTCTAGAGGTATGAACGTCGATTTAGCTTCAATACTTTGCGCCTATATTTGTGTTACTATCTCATCTTTTTCTTTCCGTAGATATGTTTTCGAGAAGGAAGGTGTATTAAATTTATTCAGTGGTGAAATGATGAGATGTGAGTACAAGGCAGAGTCAAAAGGTCTTCAAAGATGCAAGTGCGTAATTGTGGAGAGAGATGGCAATGCTGTGGGTTCAAGACTTAATACATTCGAAAAACGCCAAGCCAAATACGCACATTTTAGAGATGTAGTGTTTCCGAATAGCGACTGGTTTTTCATGCCTCAAAGTATGGGTGGAGGAGGTTTCCATATTCTCAGCTTTTTATTAAGAGCGACCGAAGGAGAGATAGGCACGTTATTTAGAGAGAGGGGAGCAGACGTGACATTCGCCGCAGAAATGGAAAGTTTGGATGACTTTAAATGGTACCGTGTTGAAAGCGTGGAAGAGCATGTTGAAGAGATCTTCAAAGCTGCGGACAAAGGATTCATCGCGGATTTATTACCTAACGTGACTAAGGAGCTTAGGAATGCTTCGACGCAGGTGGGTATCAAGCCTTGGTGGCGTAACGAAGTGCAAGAAGCAGTACGTAGAACGGTGAAAATGGTAAAAACATTGATGGGACGAGATTTTAGAGGAGCGGAGGCAGAAGCGTTGAACAGCGTGTTAAGGGTGAATCAAAATATGACAAGGAGAATGACTCGTACGCGAGAGGTATCGCCGCTTCTGGTGACAAAGTTGCTTGGTAATTCAGGTTTTGTTTACGGGTACGATATGATCGTGGAATTGGCGGACTTACCCGAAATGAAGGATGAATATTTGATGGATCCAACGCTACATGGAGCCGCGCGTACGTTGAGAGAGTTCTATAGATATGGTAGAGTCGATATGAAAAGCACTTCGAAGCGAAACAGACTAAATATGATAGTAGCTAGAGATGGTTGGATGCGAAACTACTACACAGGGTCAAGTATAATTGCAATGTTCCAGGACTACTGTATTGACATTAGTGACTTGGATACAAGTATATTTTTTCTAGTTGGATTGGGACTTTCGGAGCAAACAGCAATGGACGTCGCTAACGCATTAGACGGTTTACTGGATCGGGACGGTGTTCTGGATATAAGAGACAATGGAGTGCTTGCGGATGATTTCAATATTAGCCTCGGATCAAGGTCAAGAGTTAGAAGTAAAAAGATTAAGTTTCACTGTAGACTCGCGCCTGAGGAGAAAAATGCTTTGCGAGGAGCTGTGTATGTGCGTGAACAGCTAATGGTTGAAAAAGCGGGAAAATATTTCCAGAGTGTTACTATTGTTAAGAAGCGGTATGATGCGAATGAAGGTAGAATCTTTGCTCCACTCTTTATCTCTCGGAAAACTAACTCCACCAAAGCACCCGTTATGAGAAGCCTGATTGGTTTGACTAGATCAATACTGCCCTAAACTGGGTAGCTCGTTTAAAAGGGAATATTTGGGGCCAAGCAGTCGGCTTCTAGCTACCGACTCAGGGGATTAGCAGAGAAGGACTAGCAAACCTTCGAGGATGCATATCCCAAGACCGTCTGTGTACCTTCACGTGGTGGCCCTGTTTATACAGAACACAGCGGATCGAACCAACCTAAATCCAAGGTGTGAGATACCGTGCCGAGGGATGAATGGCACTAGGGTCAAATAGTGTCACGAACGGTTCCTCTAGGGCAACGGGCGAAACCCTAGTAGTAACTTAGCCTTAACCCTGTGCAGGGGGCACCGCAGGGTTGGACACACCCCTTCCCCCTTACTCGTGGGACTTAAATGGAACCAGAAGAAAGAAAAAAACCAGACGACGGCGGGAAGTCTGAATCAGAGAGCATGCTCTCAGACGAAGACAGGACCATCGTCGGAAGCGAGAGTGACGCATCAGTGGGAACAGCCGGAACCACCGATACGATCACAAAACAGATCGCTGGGCTTGGAAAAGTCCAGCAAGAAAGGAAAACCTCGGGAGCCTTCAAAAGAAAGCAGACCAAGGCGAGGAAAATGGCGGAGGGAACATGGACGCAGGAGAAGCCCAAAAAGCAGGCTACTAAAGAACATGAGCCCAAAACCAAAAAGGGGAAGAGAAACCGGTCGGAATCTCAGACCCCTCCGAAACCGCGACCGAGCAAAAAACCGAGGAGTGGACCCCCACAGACCGGTTCATACAGCGAGGTCGCCAAAGGAACACGGATGGCAATTATTGACAAACGCCATCCGGAAATAACATTGAGTCAAGAGCAAGCGGACTTGGTTCAAGACAGACTGGTGGACGCGATTGATGCCGCCCCCTCGGGCAGTGGCACGAACTTGCAGTTCACCAGGACCACGTTCAGCGGAGGCGTCTTGTGGCTGACGTGCGCAAACCAGGAGACAGCTGACTGGCTCAGGGGTAGTGCAGGGGGCCTGGAGGGTCTATGGGAGGGGGCGGATTTGACAGCAGTCGAAGCCAAGGACCTCCCTAGACGACCCAGGGTCATAGTATTTATCCCTGGACCAGCGGATCAGGAGGAAAAAGTGCGAGGACGCTTGGGGAAGCAAAATGCCAACCTGAGGGTGAACGGCTGGCTCCTCCTGAGTCGAAAGGTTCAAGAAAAAGGCCAAATCCTGGCCTACTCCATCGACGAGGTCTCCCATAGGGCCTTGGTGGCTAACCAGTTAAAAGCTTATTACAAGCTAAACATGTTTACTTTCAGGGTCCTGGGGGGGGGGACTCGCCGAGTGGTGAAATTCAGGGTACTTCAGGGGAACCTCCATCACAGTAAAGGGGCTTCGGCGGAACTTACTGTGATAAGAGGGGAGTATGAAATGGCCCTTCTTCAAGAACCCTGGATTAACAGAGGTAAGATTATGGGACTGAATGGCATTGGTGAGTTGATTTATGACAGAACCTCTGACCATCCAAGAACATGCATTATTGTTAAGAAAGGTATAAAAGCCCTTTCACTAACAAATTTTTGTTGTAGGGATCTAGCGGCGGTCCTCATCACACTGGGGCAAGGAAGTGGGACTAGTGAAGCAATTCTCGCATCGGCCTATCTTCCTTACGATGACCCCAGACAACCACCAACCAGGGAAGTCGAAGAACTGGTCAAGTACTCCAGAAAGAAGGGTGTGCAGCTGATCATTGCATGCGATGCCAACTCACACAATCTTAACTGGGGAAGCACCAACACCAACGAAAGAGGTGAGTCATTACTAGAATTTATTACGGCTAACAATTTGAACGTATTAAATGAAGGAAATAAACCAACTTTCGTTAACTCAAACAGAAAGGAGGTTATCGATATCACGATTGGCACTCATTACATAAGTAACTTCGTGAGTAATTGGCATGTGTCCGAGGAAGAAAGCTTTTCTGACCACAGACACATATACTTTCAAATTTCGGGAACCGAACCGAAAATAGAATACTATCGTAACCCGCGAAAAACGAACTGGGAAGCATATAATGCAGAACTAGTTAACAGTTTAGACCGAACGATGGTAAAAATCAAGAACACAACAGACCTAGAGATAGCAGCAGACCTAACACAGGAAGCAATTATCTCAGCGTTTGAAAACAACTGCATAACGGTAAGGAAGAAATCCAACAGGAATGTGCCCTGGTGGACAAATGAACTTGCCGAAAAACGGAGACAGTTGAGGAAGAAGTTTAATAGAACTAAAGAAAATTCAGAAGAATGGACGGATTATAAGAGGGCCGTAACTGAATACAACAAACTGGTAAGGAAAGTCAAGAGAGACTTCTGGAGGAGGCACTGTGAGGAGATAGAACAGACTCATGAGTATGCCAGACTGCAGAAGATTCTCTCCAAGGACCCTAATCAGACTATACACGCTATCAAAAAAGATAACGGACAGATAGCTCTTCAGGACACGGGAATTACGTTGAAATTGATGTTTCAGGTAAAACGGTATTGGTTGATTACTTCAAATATGTGTTGCCATGGCCAAAGGAATTAAATAATAGAGTACGACATCTAATTCCGTGGTTGCTAAAGTATTGGGCGTTCTTCTCCTTGGAGTATATAACGTTATGGTATGGAGAGGAGGTCAGTGAGAGGAAGGAGGATTTTGAAGTAATACATCCAAAAAGAGTTAACAGTACAAATCCGAATTTAGATTTTTGCAATTCGGAAGATTTCTTGCGAGAGTGGAACGAAATGTTTTTAGTAGCGAAAGGCGTAGGTGTTTTAGAGTTGTTGGTGGCAGTTGCACCTATTTGTGAGTTCGAAGTTAGAGACGACCTTACGGTTAAATTTCTGAACATGTTATTGAAGTTGCCAGTGATAGGGGGCTTTGGACGAGCGAACAAATTTGTTACCGCTCCAAGATCCGCGCCAGAAGATCTGATTGATTCTGATGAACGTACTGACATTGCAGAGAGAATGTATCTTAACGTAAGAAAATTCATCAATGAAGCTGAAGCGGAGAAGTTTCGACCACTGACAGAAAAAGATTGGATAAAAACTTCATTTGGATACTTTAAGTCAACAGGCGCATCTGAGAATGTGAAACTGGACATTGGAACGATAGAGAATTCCGATAATAAAAAAGAGAAGATTACTTTACGTACTAAAGCTGGAGTTGCGTTAGCTAAAGGTTACGACATTTTCAAAAAAGATATCAAACGAAAGTATCAGAGTCCTCTGTCGCACATGAGTACAGGAAACCGTAATGTACCCGTTAAACCAACTCGCACCATTTACCCTATTGTGTTAGACGTTTTAGTGTGTCAAATTTTTGCGACGCATCACTTAATACAGTATTCTACTTCAAATTTAGGCACTTACTCGATTGAAAGTGACAGGTTAGCTGCACAGATTTCGTCAGGAGTTGATGAATCGGTTGTTTCTAGGATTTTAGACGATGAGGATTTGATTAGATTATCAGGCAGTGCAACGAATTTGATAGTTACGCTTGATTTTGGAGAGTACGATTCCCATTGTGTTAGCTGGAACTTTAGAGAACCAATTGCTGAGGCATTTCGAGACCATTATGTTAACGAAGGGGAGGTAGCTTATGGTATGACGAGAGCTGAAATCTTCGACTTAGGTTACGGTGACGGTAGGATGTATAATACACTTTGGGATGTTGGTAGAGCGATCTTCAGAAGTACTAAGGAGCTGATCGCTGCTGCGAAAGAAACCAAAGAGTGGAAGGATAATTTCTTAAAATTTAAGCAGATGATCTTTCCCCCTAAGGGGGTTGTTGTGGTTTACTGTCGACGTGATAAGGTTGAAAAAGAAGATGGAGAAATACTCGTATGTAGCGGAATTGGTGAGGATTTTCAGATATTAACTTCGCACGGTTCAGGTGAAGCTACGACTTTATTGTTTAACTCGTTGGAGAATCTGAGCATATGTGACTTACTGATAAAGGACCAGTTGGTATCGTCTTTAGTTAGATTTCGAATTCGTAGAGTAGTTGGAGATGATTTAATTCTAGTTGGCAAAATGAAAGCACACGAAAACGATAACGCGTTAGATGTACTTCGGCAAAGACTGGTGGACGTAGTTCGAAGAAGTGGTCACGTCGGTAATCCTTCAAAAACATTTATCGGGTATGGTTTCGCGGAGTATCGCCAGACACATGCGTATCGGGGTCTGATTTTACAGAAGGATCAAGTTATGATTATTTCAAGCGAGAAAATGAAATTTGTAGATGACGTGTCGGCGTATATGGCCAGTATTCATTCAATGTTTCTTCTTAAGATTTCTAGAGGTATGAACGTCGATTTAGCTTCAATACTTTGCGCCTATATTTGTGTTACTATCTCATCTTTTTCTTTCCGTAGATATGTTTTCGAGAAGGAAGGTGTATTAAATTTATTCAGTGGTGAAATGATGAGATGTGAGTACAAGGCAGAGTCAAAAGGTCTTCAAAGATGCAAGTGCGTAATTGTGGAGAGAGATGGCAATGCTGTGGGTTCAAGACTTAATACATTCGAAAAACGCCAAGCCAAATACGCACATTTTAGAGATGTAGTGTTTCCGAATAGCGACTGGTTTTTCATGCCTCAAAGTATGGGTGGAGGAGGTTTCCATATTCTCAGCTTTTTATTAAGAGCGACCGAAGGAGAGATAGGCACGTTATTTAGAGAGAGGGGAGCAGACGTGACATTCGCCGCCGAAATGGAAAGTTTGGATGACTTTAAATGGTACCGTGTTGAAAGCGTGGAAGAGCATGTTGAAGAGATCTTCAAAGCTGCGGACAAAGGATTCATCGCGGATTTATTACCTAACGTGACTAAGGAGCTTAGGAATGCTTCGACGCAGGTGGGTATCAAGCCTTGGTGGCGTAACGAAGTGCAAGAAGCAGTACGTAGAACGGTGAAAATGGTAAAAACATTGATGGGACGAGATTTTAGAGGAGCGGAGGCAGAAGCGTTGAACAGCGTGTTAAGGGTGAATCAAAATATGACAAGGAGAATGACTCGTACGCGAGAGGTATCGCCGCTTCTGGTGACAAAGTTGCTTGGTAATTCAGGTTTTGTTTACGGGTACGATATGATCGTGGAATTGGCGGACTTACCCGAAATGAAGGATGAATATTTGATGGATCCAACGCTACATGGAGCCGCGCGTACGTTGAGAGAGTTCTATAGATATGGTAGAGTCGATATGAAAAGCACTTCGAAGCGAAACAGACTAAATATGATAGTAGCTAGAGATGGTTGGATGCGAAACTACTACACAGGGTCAAGTATAATTGCAATGTTCCAGGACTACTGTATTGACATTAGTGACTTGGATACAAGTATATTTTTTCTAGTTGGATTGGGATTTTCGGAGCAAACGGCAATGGACGTCGCTAACGCATTAGACGGTTTACTGGATCGGGACGGTGTTCTGGATATAAGAGACAATGGAGTGCTTGCGGATGATTTCAATATTAGCCTCGGATCAAGGTCAAGAGTTAGAAGTAAAAAGATTAAGTTTCACTGTAGACTCGCGCCTGAGGAGAAAAATGCTTTGCGAGGAGCTGTGTATGTGCGTGAACAGCTAATGGTTGAAAAAGCGGGAAAATATTTCCAGAGTGTTACTATTGTTAAGAAGCGGTATGATGCGAATGAAGGTAGAATCTTTGCTCCACTCTTTATCTCTCGGAAAACTAACTCCACCAAAGCACCCGTTATGAGAATCCTGATTGGTTTGACTAGATCAATACTGCCCTAAACTGGGTAGCTCGTTTAAAAGGGAATATTTGGGGCCAAGCAGTCGGCTTCTAGCTACCGACTCAGGGGATTAGCAGAGAAGGACTAGCAAACCTTCGAGGATGCATATCCCAAGACCGTCTGTGTACCTTCACGTGGTGGCCCTGTTTATACAGAACACAGCGGATCGAACCAACCTAAATCCAAGGTGTGAGATACCGTGCCGAGGGATGAATGGCACTAGGGTCAAATAGTGTCACGAACGGTTCCTCTAGGGCAACGGGCGAAACCCTAGTAGTAACTTAGCCTTAACCCTGTGCAGGGGGCACCGCAGGGTTGGACACACCCCTTCCCCCTTACTCGTGGGACTTAAATGGAACCAGAAGAAAGAAAAAAACCAGACGACGGCGGGAAGTCTGAATCAGAGAGCATGCTCTCAGACGAAGACAGGACCATCGTCGGAAGCGAGAGTGACGCATCAGTGGGAACAGCCGGAACCACCGATACGATCACAAAACAGATCGCTGGGCTTGGAAAAGTCCAGCAAGAAAGGAAAACCTCGGGAGCCTTCAAAAGAAAGCAGACCAAGGCGAGGAAAATGGCGGAGGGAACATGGACGCAGGAGAAGCCCAAAAAGCAGGCTACTAAAGAACATGAGCCCAAAACCAAAAAGGGGAAGAGAAACCGGTCGGAATCTCAGACCCCTCCGAAACCGCGACCGAGCAAAAAACCGAGGAGTGGACCCCCACAGACCGGTTCATACAGCGAGGTCGCCAAAGGAACACGGATGGCAATTATTGACAAACGCCATCCGGAAATAACATTGAGTCAAGAGCAAGCGGACTTGGTTCAAGACAGACTGGTGGACGCGATTGATGCCGCCCCCTCGGGCAGTGGCACGAACTTGCAGTTCACCAGGACCACGTTCAGCGGAGGCGTCTTGTGGCTGACGTGCGCAAACCAGGAGACAGCTGACTGGCTCAGGGGTAGTGCAGGGGGCCTGGAGGGTCTATGGGAGGGGGCGGATTTGACAGCAGTCGAAGCCAAGGACCTCCCTAGACGACCCAGGGTCATAGTATTTATCCCTGGACCAGCGGATCAGGAGGAAAAAGTGCGAGGACGCTTGGGGAAGCAAAATGCCAACCTGAGGGTGAACGGCTGGCTCCTCCTGAGTCGAAAGGTTCAAGAAAAAGGCCAAATCCTGGCCTACTCCATCGACGAGGTCTCCCATAGGGCCTTGGTGGCTAACCAGTTAAAAGCTTATTACAAGCTTAACATGTTTACTTTCAGGGTCCTGGGGGGGGGGGGGGACTCGCCGAGTGGTGAAATTCAGGGTACTTCAGGGGAACCTCCATCACAGTAAAGGGGCTTCGGCGGAACTTACTGTGATAAGAGGGGAGTATGAAGTGGCCCTTCTTCAAGAACCCTGGATTAACAGAGGTAAGATTATGGGACTGAATGGCATTGGTGAGTTGATTTATGACAGAACCTCTGACCATCCAAGAACATGCATTATTGTTAAGAAAGGTATAAAAGCCCTTTCACTAACAAATTTTTGTTGTAGGGATCTAGCGGCGGTCCTCATCACACTGGGGCAAGGAAGTGGGACTAGTGAAGCAATTCTCGCATCGGCCTATCTTCCTTACGATGACCCCAGACAACCACCAACCAGGGAAGTCGAAGAACTGGTCAAGTACTCCAGAAAGAAGGGTGTGCAGCTGATCATTGCATGCGATGCCAACTCACACAATCTTAACTGGGGAAGCACCAACACCAACGAAAGAGGTGAGTCATTACTAGAATTTATTACGGCTAACAATTTGAACGTATTAAATGAAGGAAATAAACCAACTTTCGTTAACTCAAACAGAAAGGAGGTTATCGATATCACGATTGGCACTCATTACATAAGTAACTTCGTGAGTAATTGGCATGTGTCCGAGGAAGAAAGCTTTTCTGACCACAGACACATATACTTTCAAATTTCGGGAACCGAACCGAAAATAGAATACTATCGTAACCCGCGAAAAACGAACTGGGAAGCATATAATGCAGAACTAGTTAACAGTTTAGACCGAACGATGGTAAAAATCAAGAACACAACAGACCTAGAGATAGCAGCAGACCTAACACAGGAAGCAATTATCTCAGCGTTTGAAAACAACTGCATAACGGTAAGGAAGAAATCCAACAGGAATGTGCCCTGGTGGACAAATGAACTTGCCGAAAAACGGAGACAGTTGAGGAAGAAGTTTAATAGAACTAAAGAAAATTCAGAAGAATGGACGGATTATAAGAGGGCCGTAACTGAATACAACAAACTGGTAAGGAAAGTCAAGAGAGACTTCTGGAGGAGGCACTGTGAGGAGATAGAACAGACTCATGAGTATGCCAGACTGCAGAAGATTCTCTCCAAGGACCCTAATCAGACTATACACGCTATCAAAAAAGATAACGGACAGATAGCTCTTCAGGACACGGGAATTACGTTGAAATTGATGTTTCAGGTAAAACGGTATTGGTTGATTACTTCAAATATGTGTTGCCATGGCCAAAGGAATTAAATAATAGAGTACGACATCTAATTCCGTGGTTGCTAAAGTATTGGGCGTTCTTCTCCTTGGAGTATATAACGTTATGGTATGGAGAGGAGGTCAGTGAGAGGAAGGAGGATTTTGAAGTAATACATCCAAAAAGTGTTAACAGTACAAATCCGAATTTAGATTTTTGCAATTCGGAAGATTTCTTGCGAGAGTGGAACGAAATGTTTTTAGTAGCGAAAGGCGTAGGTGTTTTAGAGTTGTTGGTGGCAGTTGCACCTATTTGTGAGTTCGAAGTTAGAGACGACCTTACGGTTAAATTTCTGAACATGTTATTGAAGTTGCCAGTGATAGGGGGCTTTGGACGAGCGAACAAATTTGTTACCGCTCCAAGATCCGCGCCAGAAGATCTGATTGATTCTGATGAACGTACTGACATTGCAGAGAGAATGTATCTTAACGTAAGAAAATTCATCAATGAAGCTGAAGCGGAGAAGTTTCGACCACTGACAGAAAAAGATTGGATAAAAACTTCATTTGGATACTTTAAGTCAACAGGCGCATCTGAGAATGTGAAACTGGACATTGGAACGATAGAGAATTCCGATAATAAAAAAGAGAAGATTACTTTACGTACTAAAGCTGGAGTTGCGTTAGCTAAAGGTTACGACATTTTCAAAAAAGATATCAAACGAAAGTATCAGAGTCCTCTGTCGCACATGAGTACAGGAAACCGTAATGTACCCGTTAAACCAACTCGCACCATTTACCCTATTGTGTTAGACGTTTTAGTGTGTCAAATTTTCGCGACGCATCACTTAATACAGTATTCTACTTCAAATTTAGGCACTTACTCGATTGAAAGTGACAGGTTAGCTGCACAGATTTCGTCAGGAGTTGATGAATCGGTTGTTTCTAGGATTTTAGACGATGAGGATTTGATTAGATTATCAGGCAGTGCAACGAATTTGATAGTTACGCTTGATTTTGGAGAGTACGATTCCCATTGTGTTAGCTGGAACTTTAGAGAACCAATTGCTGAGGCATTTCGAGACCATTATGTTAACGAAGGGGAGGTAGCTTATGGTATGACGAGAGCTGAAATCTTCGACTTAGGTTACGGTGACGGTAGGATGTATAATACACTTTGGGATGTTGGTAGAGCGATCTTCAGAAGTACTAAGGAGCTGATCGCTGCTGCGAAAGAAACCAAAGAGTGGAAGGATAATTTCTTAAAATTGAAGCAGATGATCTTTCCCCCTAAGGGGGTTGTTGTGGTTTACTGTCGACGTGATAAGGTTGAAAAAGAAGATGGAGAAATACTCGTATGTAGCGGAATTGGTGAGGATTTTCAGATATTAACTTCGCACGGTTCAGGTGAAGCTACGACTTTATTGTTTAACTCGTTGGAGAATCTGAGCATATGTGACTTACTGATAAAGGACCAGTTGGTATCGTCTTTAGTTAGATTTCGAATTCGTAGAGTAGTTGGAGATGATTTAATTCTAGTTGGCAAAATGAAAGCACACGAAAACGATAACGCGTTAGATGTACTTCGGCAAAGACTGGTGGACGTAGTTCGAAGAAGTGGTCACGTCGGTAATCCTTCAAAAACATTTATCGGGTATGGTTTCGCGGAGTATCGCCAGACACATGCGTATCGGGGTCTGATTTTACAGAAGGATCAAGTTATGATTATTTCAAGCGAGAAAATGAAATTTGTAGATGACGTGTCGGCGTATATGGCCAGTATTCATTCAATGTTTCTTCTCAAGATTTCTAGAGGTATGAACGTCGATTTAGCTTCAATACTTTGCGCCTATATTTGTGTTACTATCTCATCTTTTTCTTTCCGTAGATATGTTTTCGAGAAGGAAGGTGTATTAAATTTATTCAGTGGTGAAATGATGAGATGTGAGTACAAGGCAGAGTCAAAAGGTCTTCAAAGATGCAAGTGCGTAATTGTGGAGAGAGATGGCAATGCTGTGGGTTCAAGACTTAATACATTCGAAAAACGCCAAGCCAAATACGCACATTTTAGAGATGTAGTGTTTCCGAATAGCGACTGGTTTTTCATGCCTCAAAGTATGGGTGGAGGAGGTTTCCATATTCTCAGCTTTTTATTAAGAGCGACCGAAGGAGAGATAGGCACGTTATTTAGAGAGAGGGGAGCAGACGTGACATTCGCCGCAGAAATGGAAAGTTTGGATGACTTTAAATGGTACCGTGTTGAAAGCGTGGAAGAGCATGTTGAAGAGATCTTCAAAGCTGCGGACAAAGGATTCATCGCGGATTTATTACCTAACGTGACTAAGGAGCTTAGGAATGCTTCGACGCAGGTGGGTATCAAGCCTTGGTGGCGTAACGAAGTGCAAGAAGCAGTACGTAGAACGGTGAAAATGGTAAAAACATTGATGGGACGAGATTTTAGAGGAGCGGAGGCAGAAGCGTTGAACAGCGTGTTAAGGGTGAATCAAAATATGACAAGGAGAATGACTCGTACGCGAGAGGTATCGCCGCTTCTGGTGACAAAGTTGCTTGGTAATTCAGGTTTTGTTTACGGGTACGATATGATCGTGGAATTGGCGGACTTACCCGAAATGAAGGAGGAATATTTGATGGATCCAACGCTACATGGAGCCGCGCGTACGTTGAGAGAGTTCTATAGATATGGTAGAGTCGATATGAAAAGCACTTCGAAGCGAAACAGACTAAATATGATAGTAGCTAGAGATGGTTGGATGCGAAACTACTACACAGGGTCAAGTATAATTGCAATGTTCCAGGACTACTGTATTGACATTAGTGACTTGGATACAAGTATATTTTTTCTAGTTGGATTGGGATTTTCGGAGCAAACAGCAATGGACGTCGCTAACGCATTAGACGGTTTACTGGATCGGGACGGTGTTCTGGATATAAGAGACAATGGAGTGCTTGCGGATGATTTCAATATTAGCCTCGGATCAAGGTCAAGAGTTAGAAGTAAAAAGATTAAGTTTCACTGTAGACTCGCGCCTGAGGAGAAAAATGCTTTGCGAGGAGCTGTGTATGTGCGTGAACAGCTAATGGTTGAAAAAGCGGGAAAATATTTCCAGTGTTACTATTGTTAAGAAGCGGTATGATGCGAATGAAGGTAGAATCTTTGCTCCACTCTTTATCTCTCGGAAAACTAACTCCACCAAAGCACCCGTAATGAGAAGCCTGATTGGTTTGACTAGATCAATACTGCCCTAAACTGGGTAGCTCGTTTAAAAGGGAATATTTGGGGCCAAGCAGTCGGCTTCTAGCTACCGACTCAGGGGATTAGCAGAGAAGGACTAGCAAACCTTCGAGGATGCATATCCCAAGACCGTCTGTGTACCTTCACGTGGTGGCCCTGTTTATACAGAACACAGCGGATCGAACCAACCTAAATCCAAGGTGTGAGATACCGTGCCGAGGGATGAATGGCACTAGGGTCAAATAGTGTCACGAACGGTTCCTCTAGGGCAACGGGCGAAACCCTAGTAGTAACTTAGCCTTAACCCTGTGCAGGGGGCACCGCAGGGTTGGACACACCCCTTCCCCCTTACTCGTGGGACTTAAATGGAACCAGAAGAAAGAAAAAAACCAGACGACGGCGGGAAGTCTGAATCAGAGAGCATGCTCTCAGACGAAGACAGGACCATCGTCGGAAGCGAGAGTGACGCATCAGTGGGAACAGCCGGAACCACCGATACGATCACAAAACAGATCGCTGGGCTTGGAAAAGTCCAGCAAGAAAGGAAAACCTCGGGAGCCTTCAAAAGAAAGCAGACCAAGGCGAGGAAAATGGCGGAGGGAACATGGACGCAGGAGAAGCCCAAAAAGCAGGCTACTAAAGAACATGAGCCCAAAACCAAAAAGGGGAAGAGAAACCGGTCGGAATCTCAGACCCCTCCGAAACCGCGACCGAGCAAAAAACCGAGGAGTGGACCCCCACAGACCGGTTCATACAGCGAGGTCGCCAAAGGAACACGGATGGCAATTATTGACAAACGCCATCCGGAAATAACATTGAGTCAAGAGCAAGCGGACTTGGTTCAAGACAGACTGGTGGACGCGATTGATGCCGCCCCCTCGGGCAGTGGCACGAACTTGCAGTTCACCAGGACCACGTTCAGCGGAGGCGTCTTGTGGCTGACGTGCGCAAACCAGGAGACAGCTGACTGGCTCAGGGGTAGTGCAGGGGGCCTGGAGGGTCTATGGGAGGGGGCGGATTTGACAGCAGTCGAAGCCAAGGACCTCCCTAGACGACCCAGGGTCATAGTATTTATCCCTGGACCAGCGGATCAGGAGGAAAAAGTGCGAGGACGCTTGGGGAAGCAAAATGCCAACCTGAGGGTGAACGGCTGGCTCCTCCTGAGTCGAAAGGTTCAAGAAAAAGGCCAAATCCTGGCCTACTCCATCGACGAGGTCTCCCATAGGGCCTTGGTGGCTAACCAGTTAAAAGCTTATTACAAGCTAAACATGTTTACTTTCAGGGTCCTGGGGGGGGGGGGACTCGCCGAGTGGTGAAATTCAGGGTACTTCAGGGGAACCTCCATCACAGTAAAGGGGCTTCGGCGGAACTTACTGTGATAAGAGGGGAGTATGAAGTGGCCCTTCTTCAAGAACCCTGGATTAACAGAGGTAAGATTATGGGACTGAATGGCATTGGTGAGTTGATTTATGACAGAACCTCTGACCATCCAAGAACATGCATTATTGTTAAGAAAGGTATAAAAGCCCTTTCACTAACAAATTTTTGTTGTAGGGATCTAGCGGCGGTCCTCATCACACTGGGGCAAGGAAGTGGGACTAGTGAAGCAATTCTCGCATCGGCCTATCTTCCTTACGATGACCCCAGACAACCACCAACCAGGGAAGTCGAAGAACTGGTCAAGTACTCCAGAAAGAAGGGTGTGCAGCTGATCATTGCATGCGATGCCAACTCACACAATCTTAACTGGGGAAGCACCAACACCAACGAAAGAGGTGAGTCATTACTAGAATTTATTACGGCTAACAATTTGAACGTATTAAATGAAGGAAATAAACCAACTTTCGTTAACTCAAACAGAAAGGAGGTTATCGATATCACGATTGGCACTCATTACATAAGTAACTTCGTGAGTAATTGGCATGTGTCCGAGGAAGAAAGCTTTTCTGACCACAGACACATATACTTTCAAATTTCGGGAACCGAACCGAAAATAGAATACTATCGTAACCCGCGAAAAACGAACTGGGAAGCATATAATGCAGAACTAGTTAACAGTTTAGACCGAACGATGGTAAAAATCAAGAACACAACAGACCTAGAGATAGCAGCAGACCTAACACAGGAAGCAATTATCTCAGCGTTTGAAAACAACTGCATAACGGTAAGGAAGAAATCCAACAGGAATGTGCCCTGGTGGACAAATGAACTTGCCGAAAAACGGAGACAGTTGAGGAAGAAGTTTAATAGAACTAAAGAAAATTCAGAAGAATGGACGGATTATAAGAGGGCCGTAACTGAATACAACAAACTGGTAAGGAAAGTCAAGAGAGACTTCTGGAGGAGGCACTGTGAGGAGATAGAACAGACTCATGAGTATGCCAGACTGCAGAAGATTCTCTCCAAGGACCCTAATCAGACTATACACGCTATCAAAAAAGATAACGGACAGATAGCTCTTCAGGACACGGGAATTACGTTGAAATTGATGTTTCAGGTAAAACGGTATTGGTTGATTACTTCAAATATGTGTTGCCATGGCCAAAGGAATTAAATAATAGAGTACGACATCTAATTCCGTGGTTGCTAAAGTATTGGGCGTTCTTCTCCTTGGAGTATATAACGTTATGGTATGGAGAGGAGGTCAGTGAGAGGAAGGAGGATTTTGAAGTAATACATCCAAAAAGTGTTAACAGTACAAATCCGAATTTAGATTTTTGCAATTCGGAAGATTTCTTGCGAGAGTGGAACGAAATGTTTTTAGTAGCGAAAGGCGTAGGTGTTTTAGAGTTGTTGGTGGCAGTTGCACCTATTTGTGAGTTCGAAGTTAGAGACGACCTTACGGTTAAATTTCTGAACATGTTATTGAAGTTGCCAGTGATAGGGGGCTTTGGACGAGCGAACAAATTTGTTACCGCTCCAAGATCCGCGCCAGAAGATCTGATTGATTCTGATGAACGTACTGACATTGCAGAGAGAATGTATCTTAACGTAAGAAAATTCATCAATGAAGCTGAAGCGGAGAAGTTTCGACCACTGACAGAAAAAGATTGGATAAAAACTTCATTTGGATACTTTAAGTCAACAGGCGCATCTGAGAATGTGAAACTGGACATTGGAACGATAGAGAATTCCGATAATAAAAAAGAGAAGATTACTTTACGTACTAAAGCTGGAGTTGCGTTAGCTAAAGGTTACGACATTTTCAAAAAAGATATCAAACGAAAGTATCAGAGTCCTCTGTCGCACATGAGTACAGGAAACCGTAATGTACCCGTTAAACCAACTCGCACCATTTACCCTATTGTGTTAGACGTTTTAGTGTGTCAAATTTTCGCGACGCATCACTTAATACAGTATTCTACTTCAAATTTAGGCACTTACTCGATTGAAAGTGACAGGTTAGCTGCACAGATTTCGTCAGGAGTTGATGAATCGGTTGTTTATAGGATTTTAGACGATGAGGATTTGATTAGATTATCAGGCAGTGCAACGAATTTGATAGTTACGCTTGATTTTGGAGAGTACGATTCCCATTGTGTTAGCTGGAACTTTAGAGAACGAATTGCTGAGGCATTTCGAGACCATTATGTTAACGAAGGGGAGGTAGCTTATGGTATGACGAGAGCTGAAATCTTCGACTTAGGTTACGGTGACGGTAGGATGTATAATACACTTTGGGATGTTGGTAGAGCGATCTTCAGAAGTACTAAGGAGCTGATCGCTGCTGCGAAAGAAACCAAAGAGTGGAAGGATAATTTCTTAAAATTTAAGCAGATGATCTTTCCCCCTAAGGGGGTTGTTGTGGTTTACTGTCGACGTGATAAGATTGAAAAAGAAGATGGAGAAATACTCGTATGTAGCGGAATTGGTGAGGATTTTCAGATATTAACTTCGCACGGTTCAGGTGAAGCTACGACTTTATTGTTTAACTCGTTGGAGAATCTGAGCATATGTGACTTACTGATAAAGGACCAGTTGGTATCGTCTTTAGTTAGATTTCGAATTCGTAGAGTAGTTGGAGATGATTTAATTCTAGTTGGCAAAATGAAAGCACACGAAAACGATAACGCGTTAGATGTACTTCGGCAAAGACTGGTGGACGTAGTTCGAAGAAGTGGTCACGTCGGTAATCCTTCAAAAACATTTATCGGGTATGGTTTCGCGGAGTATCGCCAGACACATGCGTATCGGGGTCTGATTTTACAGAAGGATCAAGTTATGATTATTTCAAGCGAGAAAATGAAATTTGTAGATGACGTGTCGGCGTATATGGCCAGTATTCATTCAATGTTTCTTCTCAAGATTTCTAGAGGTATGAACGTCGATTTAGCTTCAATACTTTGCGCCTATATTTGTGTTACTATCTCATCTTTTTCTTTCCGTAGATATGTTTTCGAGAAGGAAGGTGTATTAAATTTATTCAGTGGTGAAATGATGAGATGTGAGTACAAGGCAGAGTCAAAAGGTCTTCAAAGATGCAAGTGCGTAATTGTGGAGAGAGATGGCAATGCTGTGGGTTCAAGACTTAATACATTCGAAAAACGCCAAGCCAAATACGCACATTTTAGAGATGTAGTGTTTCCGAATAGCGACTGGTTTTTCATGCCTCAAAGTATGGGTGGAGGAGGTTTCCATATTCTCAGCTTTTTATTAAGAGCGACCGAAGGAGAGATAGGCACGTTATTTAGAGAGAGGGGAGCAGACGTGACATTCGCCGCAGAAATGGAAAGTTTGGATGACTTTAAATGGTACCGTGTTGAAAGCGTGGAAGAGCATGTTGAAGAGATCTTCAAAGCTGCGGACAAAGGATTCATCGCGGATTTATTACCTAACGTGACTAAGGAGCTTAGGAATGCTTCGACGCAGGTGGGTATCAAGCCTTGGTGGCGTAACGAAGTGCAAGAAGCAGTACGTAGAACGGTGAAAATGGTAAAAACATTGATGGGACGAGATTTTAGAGGAGCGGAGGCAGAAGCGTTGAACAGCGTGTTAAGGGTGAATCAAAATATGACAAGGAGAATGACTCGTACGCGAGAGGTATCGCCGCTTCTGGTGACAAAGTTGCTTGGTAATTCAGGTTTTGTTTACGGGTACGATATGATCGTGGAATTGGCGGACTTACCCGAAATGAAGGATGAATATTTGATGGATCCAACGCTACATGGAGCCGCGCGTACGTTGAGAGAGTTCTATAGATATGGTAGAGTCGATATGAAAAGCACTTCGAAGCGAAACAGACTAAATATGATAGTAGCTAGAGATGGTTGGATGCGAAACTACTACACAGGGTCAAGTATAATTGCAATGTTCCAGGACTACTGTATTGACATTAGTGACTTGGATACAAGTATATTTTTTCTAGTTGGATTGGGATTTTCGGAGCAAACAGCAATGGACGTCGCTAACGCATTAGACGGTTTACTGGATCGGGACGGTGTTCTGGATATAAGAGACAATGGAGTGCTTGCGGATGATTTCAATATTAGCCTCGGATCAAGGTCAAGAGTTAGAAGTAAAAAGATTAAGTTTCACTGTAGACTCGCGCCTGAGGAGAAAAATGCTTTGCGAGGAGCTGTGTATGTGCGTGAACAGCTAATGGTTGAAAAAGCGGGAAAATATTTCCAGTGTTACTATTGTTAAGAAGCGGTATGATGCGAATGAAGGTAGAATCTTTGCTCCACTCTTTATCTCTCGGAAAACTAACTCCACCAAAGCACCCGTTATGAGAAGCCTGATTGGTTTGACTAGATCAATACTGCCCTAAACTGGGTAGCTCGTTTAAAAGGGAATATTTGGGGCCAAGCAGTCGGCTTCTAGCTACCGACTCAGGGGATTAGCAGAGAAGGACTAGCAAACCTTCGAGGATGCATATCCCAAGACCGTCTGTGTACCTTCACGTGGTGGCCCTGTTTATACAGAACACAGCGGATCGAACCAACCTAAATCCAAGGTGTGAGATACCGTGCCGAGGGATGAATGGCACTAGGGTCAAATAGTGTCACGAACGGTTCCTCTAGGGCAACGGGCGAAACCCTAGTAGTAACTTAGCCTTAACCCTGTGCAGGGGGCACCGCAGGGTTGGACACACCCCTTCCCCCTTACTCGTGGGACTTAAATGGAACCAGAAGAAAGAAAAAAACCAGACGACGGCGGGAAGTCTGAATCAGAGAGCATGCTCTCAGACGAAGACAGGACCATCGTCGGAAGCGAGAGTGACGCATCAGTGGGAACAGCCGGAACCACCGATACGATCACAAAACAGATCGCTGGGCTTGGAAAAGTCCAGCAAGAAAGGAAAACCTCGGGAGCCTTCAAAAGAAAGCAGACCAAGGCGAGGAAAATGGCGGAGGGAACATGGACGCAGGAGAAGCCCAAAAAGCAGGCTACTAAAGAACATGAGCCCAAAACCAAAAAGGGGAAGAGAAACCGGTCGGAATCTCAGACCCCTCCGAAACCGCGACCGAGCAAAAAACCGAGGAGTGGACCCCCACAGACCGGTTCATACAGCGAGGTCGCCAAAGGAACACGGATGGCAATTATTGACAAACGCCATCCGGAAATAACATTGAGTCAAGAGCAAGCGGACTTGGTTCAAGACAGACTGGTGGACGCGATTGATGCCGCCCCCTCGGGCAGTGGCACGAACTTGCAGTTCACCAGGACCACGTTCAGCGGAGGCGTCTTGTGGCTGACGTGCGCAAACCAGGAGACAGCTGACTGGCTCAGGGGTAGTGCAGGGGGCCTGGAGGGTCTATGGGAGGGGGCGGATTTGACAGCAGTCGAAGCCAAGGACCTCCCTAGACGACCCAGGGTCATAGTATTTATCCCTGGACCAGCGGATCAGGAGGAAAAAGTGCGAGGACGCTTGGGGAAGCAAAATGCCAACCTGAGGGTGAACGGCTGGCTCCTCCAGAGTCGAAAGGTTCAAGAAAAAGGCCAAATCCTGGCCTACTCCATCGACGAGGTCTCCCATAGGGCCTTGGTGGCTAACCAGTTAAAAGCTTATTACAAGCTAAACATGTTTACTTTCAGGGTCCTGGGGGGGGGGGGGGACTCGCCGAGTGGTGAAATTCAGGGTACTTCAGGGGAACCTCCATCACAGTAAAGGGGCTTCGGCGGAACTTACTGTGATAAGAGGGGAGTATGAAGTGGCCCTTCTTCAAGAACCCTGGATTAACAGAGGTAAGATTATGGGACTGAATGGCATTGGTGAGTTGATTTATGACAGAACCTCTGACCATCCAAGAACATGCATTATTGTTAAGAAAGGTATAAAAGCCCTTTCACTAACAAATTTTTGTTGTAGGGATCTAGCGGCGGTCCTCATCACACTGGGGCAAGGAAGTGGGACTAGTGAAGCAATTCTCGCATCGGCCTATCTTCCTTACGATGACCCCAGACAACCACCAACCAGGGAAGTCGAAGAACTGGTCAAGTACTCCAGAAAGAAGGGTGTGCAGCTGATCATTGCATGCGATGCCAACTCACACAATCTTAACTGGGGAAGCACCAACACCAACGAAAGAGGTGAGTCATTACTAGAATTTATTACGGCTAACAATTTGAACGTATTAAATGAAGGAAATAAACCAACTTTCGTTAACTCAAACAGAAAGGAGGTTATCGATATCACGATTGGCACTCATTACATAAGTAACTTCGTGAGTAATTGGCATGTGTCCGAGGAAGAAAGCTTTTCTGACCACAGACACATATACTTTCAAATTTCGGGAACCGAACCGAAAATAGAATACTATCGTAACCCGCGAAAAACGAACTGGGAAGCATATAATGCAGAACTAGTTAACAGTTTAGACCGAACGATGGTAAAAATCAAGAACACAACAGACCTAGAGATAGCAGCAGACCTAACACAGGAAGCAATTATCTCAGCGTTTGAAAACAACTGCATAACGGTAAGGAAGAAATCCAACAGGAATGTGCCCTGGTGGACAAATGAACTTGCCGAAAAACGGAGACAGTTGAGGAAGAAGTTTAATAGAACTAAAGAAAATTAAGAAGAATGGACGGATTATAAGAGGGCCGTAACTGAATACAACAAACTGGTAAGGAAAGTCAAGAGAGACTTCTGGAGGAGGCACTGTGAGGAGATAGAACAGACTCATGAGTATGCCAGACTGCAGAAGATTCTCTCCAAGGACCCTAATCAGACTATACACGCTATCAAAAAAGATAACGGACAGATAGCTCTTCAGGACACGGGAATTACGTTGAAATTGATGTTTCAGGTAAAACGGTATTGGTTGATTACTTCAAATATGTGTTGCCATGGCCAAAGGAATTAAATAATAGAGTACGACATCTAATTCCGTGGTTGCTAAAGTATTGGGCGTTCTTCTCCTTGGAGTATATAACGTTATGGTATGGAGAGGAGGTCAGTGAGAGGAAGGAGGATTTTGAAGTAATACATCCAAAAAGTGTTAACAGTACAAATCCGAATTTAGATTTTTGCAATTCGGAAGATTTCTTGCGAGAGTGGAACGAAATGTTTTTAGTAGCGAAAGGCGTAGGTGTTTTAGAGTTGTTGGTGGCAGTTGCACCTATTTGTGAGTTCGAAGTTAGAGACGACCTTACGGTTAAATTTCTGAACATGTTATTGAAGTTGCCAGTGATAGGGGGCTTTGGACGAGCGAACAAATTTGTTACCGCTCCAAGATCCGCGCCAGAAGATCTGATTGATTCTGATGAACGTACTGACATTGCAGAGAGAATGTATCTTAACGTAAGAAAATTCATCAATGAAGCTGAAGCGGAGAAGTTTCGACCACTGACAGAAAAAGATTGGATAAAAACTTCATTTGGATACTTTAAGTCAACAGGCGCATCTGAGAATGTGAAACTGGACATTGGAACGATAGAGAATTCCGATAATAAAAAAGAGAAGATTACTTTACGTACTAAAGCTGGAGTTGCGTTAGCTAAAGGTTACGACATTTTCAAAAAAGATATCAAACGAAAGTATCAGAGTCCTCTGTCGCACATGAGTACAGGAAACCGTAATGTACCCGTTAAACCAACTCGCACCATTTACCCTATTGTGTTAGACGTTTTAGTGTGTCAAATTTTCGCGACGCATCACTTAATACAGTATTCTACTTCAAATTTAGGCACTTACTCGATTGAAAGTGACAGGTTAGCTGCACAGATTTCGTCAGGAGTTGATGAATCGGTTGGTTCTAGGATTTTAGACGATGAGGATTTGATTAGATTATCAGGCAGTGCAACGAATTTGATAGTTACGCTTGATTTTGGAGAGTACGATTCCCATTGTGTTAGCTGGAACTTTAGAGAACCAATTGCTGAGGCATTTCGAGACCATTATGTTAACGAAGGGGAGGTAGCTTATGGTATGACGAGAGCTGAAATCTTCGACTTAGGTTACGGTGACGGTAGGATGTATAATACACTTTGGGATGTTGGTAGAGCGATCTTCAGAAGTACTAAGGAGCTGATCGCTGCTGCGAAAGAAACCAAAGAGTGGAAGGATAATTTCTTAAAATTTAAGCAGATGATCTTTCCCCCTAAGGGGGTTGTTGTGGTTTACTGTCGACGTGATAAGATTGAAAAAGAAGATGGAGAAATACTCGTATGTAGCGGAATTGGTGAGGATTTTCAGATATTAACTTCGCACGGTTCAGGTGAAGCTACGACTTTATTGTTTAACTCGTTGGAGAATCTGAGCATATGTGACTTACTGATAAAGGACCAGTTGGTATCGTCTTTAGTTAGATTTCGAATTCGTAGAGTAGTTGGAGATGATTTAATTCTAGTTGGCAAAATGAAAGCACACGAAAACGATAACGCGTTAGATGTACTTCGGCAAAGACTGGTGGACGTAGTTCGAAGAAGTGGTCACGTCGGTAATCCTTCAAAAACATTTATCGGGTATGGTTTCGCGGAGTATCGCCAGACACATGCGTATCGGGGTCTGATTTTACAGAAGGATCAAGTTATGATTATTTCAAGCGAGAAAATGAAATTTGTAGATGACGTGTCGGCGTATATGGCCAGTATTCATTCAATGTTTCTTCTCAAGATTTCTAGAGGTATGAACGTCGATTTAGCTTCAATACTTTGCGCCTATATTTGTGTTACTATCTCATCTTTTTCTTTCCGTAGATATGTTTTCGAGAAGGAAGGTGTATTAAATTTATTCAGTGGTGAAATGATGAGATGTGAGTACAAGGCAGAGTCAAAAGGTCTTCAAAGATGCAAGTGCGTAATTGTGGAGAGAGATGGCAATGCTGTGGGTTCAAGACTTAATACATTCGAAAAACGCCAAGCCAAATACGCACATTTTAGAGATGTAGTGTTTCCGAATAGCGACTGGTTTTTCATGCCTCAAAGTATGGGTGGAGGAGGTTTCCATATTCTCAGCTTTTTATTAAGAGCGACCGAAGGAGAGATAGGCACGTTATTTAGAGAGAGGGGAGCAGACGTGACATTCGCCGCAGAAATGGAAAGTTTGGATGACTTTAAATGGTACCGTGTTGAAAGCGTGGAAGAGCATGTTGAAGAGATCTTCAAAGCTGCGGACAAAGGATTCATCGCGGATTTATTACCTAACGTGACTAAGGAGCTTAGGAATGCTTCGACGCAGGTGGGTATCAAGCCTTGGTGGCGTAACGAAGTGCAAGAAGCAGTACGTAGAACGGTGAAAATGGTAAAAACATTGATGGGACGAGATTTTAGAGGAGCGGAGGCAGAAGCGTTGAACAGCGTGTTAAGGGTGAATCAAAATATGACAAGGAGAATGACTCGTACGCGAGAGGTATCGCCGCTTCTGGTGACAAAGTTGCTTGGTAATTCAGGTTTTGTTTACGGGTACGATATGATCGTGGAATTGGCGGACTAACCCGAAATGAAGGATGAATATTTGATGGATCCAACGCTACATGGAGCCGCGCGTACGTTGAGAGAGTTCTATAGATATGGTAGAGTCGATATGAAAAGCACTTCGAAGCGAAACAGACTAAATATGATAGTAGCTAGAGATGGTTGGATGCGAAACTACTACACAGGGTCAAGTATAATTGCAATGTTCCAGGACTACTGTATTGACATTAGTGACTTGGATACAAGTATATTTTTTCTAGTTGGATTGGGATTTTCGGAGCAAACAGCAATGGACGTCGCTAACGCATTAGACGGTTTACTGGATCGGGACGGTGTTCTGGATATAAGAGACAATGGAGTGCTTGCGGATGATTTCAATATTAGCCTCGGATCAAGGTCAAGAGTTAGAAGTAAAAAGATTAAGTTTCACTGTAGACTCGCGCCTGAGGAGAAAAATGCTTTGCGAGGAGCTGTGTATGTGCGTGAACAGCTAATGGTTGAAAAAGCGGGAAAATATTTCCAGTGTTACTATTGTTAAGAAGCGGTATGATGCGAATGAAGGTAGAATCTTTGCTCCACTCTTTATCTCTCGGAAAACTAACTCCACCAAAGCACCCGTTATGAGAAGCCTGATTGGTTTGACTAGATCAATACTGCCCTAAACTGGGTAGCTCGTTTAAAAGGGAATATTTGGGGCCAAGCAGTCGGCTTCTAGCTACCGACTCAGGGGATTAGCAGAGAAGGACTAGCAAACCTTCGAGGATGCATATCCCAAGACCGTCTGTGTACCTTCACGTGGTGGCCCTGTTTATACAGAACACAGCGGATCGAACCAACCTAAATCCAAGGTGTGAGATACCGTGCCGAGGGATGAATGGCACTAGGGTCAAATAGTGTCACGAACGGTTCCTCTAGGGCAACGGGCGAAACCCTAGTAGTAACTTAGCCTTAACCCTGTGCAGGGGGCACCGCAGGGTTGGACACACCCCTTCCCCCTTACTCGTGGGACTTAAATGGAACCAGAAGAAAGAAAAAAACCAGACGACGGCGGGAAGTCTGAATCAGAGAGCATGCTCTCAGACGAAGACAGGACCATCGTCGGAAGCGAGAGTGACGCATCAGTGGGAACAGCCGGAACCACCGATACGATCACAAAACAGATCGCTGGGCTTGGAAAAGTCCAGCAAGAAAGGAAAACCTCGGGAGCCTTCAAAAGAAAGCAGACCAAGGCGAGGAAAATGGCGGAGGGAACATGGACGCAGGAGAAGCCCAAAAAGCAGGCTACTAAAGAACATGAGCCCAAAACCAAAAAGGGGAAGAGAAACCGGTCGGAATCTCAGACCCCTCCGAAACCGCGACCGAGCAAAAAACCGAGGAGTGGACCCCCACAGACCGGTTCATACAGCGAGGTCGCCAAAGGAACACGGATGGCAATTATTGACAAACGCCATCCGGAAATAACATTGAGTCAAGAGCAAGCGGACTTGGTTCAAGACAGACTGGTGGACGCGATTGATGCCGCCCCCTCGGGCAGTGGCACGAACTTGCAGTTCACCAGGACCACGTTCAGCGGAGGCGTCTTGTGGCTGACGTGCGCAAACCAGGAGACAGCTGACTGGCTCAGGGGTAGTGCAGGGGGCCTGGAGGGTCTATGGGAGGGGGCGGATTTGACAGCAGTCGAAGCCAAGGACCTCCCTAGACGACCCAGGGTCATAGTATTTATCCCTGGACCAGCGGATCAGGAGGAAAAAGTGCGAGGACGCTTGGGGAAGCAAAATGCCAACCTGAGGGTGAACGGCTGGCTCCTCCAGAGTCGAAAGGTTCAAGAAAAAGGCCAAATCCTGGCCTACTCCATCGACGAGGTCTCCCATAGGGCCTTGGTGGCTAACCAGTTAAAAGCTTATTACAAGCTAAACATGTTTACTTTCAGGGTCCTGGGGGGGGGGGGGGACTCGCCGAGTGGTGAAATTCAGGGTACTTCAGGGGAACCTCCATCACAGTAAAGGGGCTTCGGCGGAACTTACTGTGATAAGAGGGGAGTATGAAGTGGCCCTTCTTCAAGAACCCTGGATTAACAGAGGTAAGATTATGGGACTGAATGGCATTGGTGAGTTGATTTATGACAGAACCTCTGACCATCCAAGAACATGCATTATTGTTAAGAAAGGTATAAAAGCCCTTTCACTAACAAATTTTTGTTGTAGGGATCTAGCGGCGGTCCTCATCACACTGGGGCAAGGAAGTGGGACTAGTGAAGCAATTCTCGCATCGGCCTATCTTCCTTACGATGACCCCAGACAACCACCAACCAGGGAAGTCGAAGAACTGGTCAAGTACTCCAGAAAGAAGGGTGTGCAGCTGATCATTGCATGCGATGCCAACTCACACAATCTTAACTGGGGAAGCACCAACACCAACGAAAGAGGTGAGTCATTACTAGAATTTATTACGGCTAACAATTTGAACGTATTAAATGAAGGAAATAAACCAACTTTCGTTAACTCAAACAGAAAGGAGGTTATCGATATCACGATTGGCACTCATTACATAAGTAACTTCGTGAGTAATTGGCATGTGTCCGAGGAAGAAAGCTTTTCTGACCACAGACACATATACTTTCAAATTTCGGGAACCGAACCGAAAATAGAATACTATCGTAACCCGCGAAAAACGAACTGGGAAGCATATAATGCAGAACTAGTTAACAGTTTAGACCGAACGATGGTAAAAATCAAGAACACAACAGACCTAGAGATAGCAGCAGACCTAACACAGGAAGCAATTATCTCAGCGTTTGAAAACAACTGCATAACGGTAAGGAAGAAATCCAACAGGAATGTGCCCTGGTGGACAAATGAACTTGCCGAAAAACGGAGACAGTTGAGGAAGAAGTTTAATAGAACTAAAGAAAATTCAGAAGAATGGACGGATTATAAGAGGGCCGTAACTGAATACAACAAACTGGTAAGGAAAGTCAAGAGAGACTTCTGGAGGAGGCACTGTGAGGAGATAGAACAGACTCATGAGTATGCCAGACTGCAGAAGATTCTCTCCAAGGACCCTAATCAGACTATACACGCTATCAAAAAAGATAACGGACAGATAGCTCTTCAGGACACGGGAATTACGTTGAAATTGATGTTTCAGGTAAAACGGTATTGGTTGATTACTTCAAATATGTGTTGCCATGGCCAAAGGAATTAAATAATAGAGTACGACATCTAATTCCGTGGTTGCTAAAGTATTGGGCGTTCTTCTCCTTGGAGTATATAACGTTATGGTATGGAGAGGAGGTCAGTGAGAGGAAGGAGGATTTTGAAGTAATACATCCAAAAAGTGTTAACAGTACAAATCCGAATTTAGATTTTTGCAATTCGGAAGATTTCTTGCGAGAGTGGAACGAAATGTTTTTAGTAGCGAAAGGCGTAGGTGTTTTAGAGTTGTTGGTGGCAGTTGCACCTATTTGTGAGTTCGAAGTTAGAGACGACCTTACGGTTAAATTTCTGAACATGTTATTGAAGTTGCCAGTGATAGGGGGCTTTGGACGAGCGAACAAATTTGTTACCGCTCCAAGATCCGCGCCAGAAGATCTGATTGATTCTGATGAACGTACTGACATTGCAGAGAGAATGTATCTTAACGTAAGAAAATTCATCAATGAAGCTGAAGCGGAGAAGTTTCGACCACTGACAGAAAAAGATTGGATAAAAACTTCATTTGGATACTTTAAGTCAACAGGCGCATCTGAGAATGTGAAACTGGACATTGGAACGATAGAGAATTCCGATAATAAAAAAGAGAAGATTACTTTACGTACTAAAGCTGGAGTTGCGTTAGCTAAAGGTTACGACATTTTCAAAAAAGATATCAAACGAAAGTATCAGAGTCCTCTGTCGCACATGAGTACAGGAAACCGTAATGTACCCGTTAAACCAACTCGCACCATTTACCCTATTGTGTTAGACGTTTTAGTGTGTCAAATTTTCGCGACGCATCACTTAATACAGTATTCTACTTCAAATTTAGGCACTTACTCGATTGAAAGTGACAGGTTAGCTGCACAGATTTCGTCAGGAGTTGATGAATCGGTTGTTTCTAGGATTTTAGACGATGAGGATTTGATTAGATTATCAGGCAGTGCAACGAATTTGATAGTTACGCTTGATTTTGGAGAGTACGATTCCCATTGTGTTAGCTGGAACTTTAGAGAACCAATTGCTGAGGCATTTCGAGACCATTATGTTAACGAAGGGGAGGTAGCTTATGGTATGACGAGAGCTGAAATCTTCGACTTAGGTTACGGTGACGGTAGGATGTATAATACACTTTGGGATGTTGGTAGAGCGATCTTCAGAAGTACTAAGGAGCTGATCGCTGCTGCGAAAGAAACCAAAGAGTGGAAGGATAATTTCTTAAAATTTAAGCAGATGATCTTTCCCCCTAAGGGGGTTGTTGTGGTTTACTGTCGACGTGATAAGGTTGAAAAAGAAGATGGAGAAATACTCGTATGTAGCGGAATTGGTGAGGATTTTCAGATATTAACTTCGCACGGTTCAGGTGAAGCTACGACTTTATTGTTTAACTCGTTGGAGAATCTGAGCATATGTGACTTACTGATAAAGGACCAGTTGGTATCGTCTTTAGTTAGATTTCGAATTCGTAGAGTAGTTGGAGATGATTTAATTCTAGTTGGCAAAATGAAAGCACACGAAAACGATAACGCGTTAGATGTACTTCGGCAAAGACTGGTGGACGTAGTTCGAAGAAGTGGTCACGTCGGTAATCCTTCAAAAACATTTATCGGGTATGGTTTCGCGGAGTATCGCCAGACACATGCGTATCGGGGTCTGATTTTACAGAAGGATCAAGTTATGATTATTTCAAGCGAGAAAATAAAAATTGTAGATGACGTGTCGGCGTATATGGCCAGTATTCATTCAATGTTTCTTCTCAAGATTTCTAGAGGTATGAACGTCGATTTAGCTTCAATACTTTGCGCCTATATTTGTGTTACTATCTCATCTTTTTCTTTCCGTAGATATGTTTTCGAGAAGGAAGGTGTATTAAATTTATTCAGTGGTGAAATGATGAGATGTGAGTACAAGGCAGAGTCAAAAGGTCTTCAAAGATGCAAGTGCGTAATTGTGGAGAGAGATGGCAATGCTGTGGGTTCAAGACTTAATACATTCGAAAAACGCCAAGCCAAATACGCACATTTTAGAGATGTAGTGTTTCCGAATAGCGACTGGTTTTTCATGCCTCAAAGTATGGGTGGAGGAGGTTTCCATATTCTCAGCTTTTTATTAAGAGCGACCGAAGGAGAGATAGGCACGTTATTTAGAGAGAGGGGAGCAGACGTGACATTCGCCGCAGAAATGGAAAGTTTGGATGACTTTAAATGGTACCGTGTTGAAAGCGTGGAAGAGCATGTTGAAGAGATCTTCAAAGCTGCGGACAAAGGATTCATCGCGGATTTATTACCTAACGTGACTAAGGAGCTTAGGAATGCTTCGACGCAGGTGGGTATCAAGCCTTGGTGGCGTAACGAAGTGCAAGAAGCAGTACGTAGAACGGTGAAAATGGTAAAAACATTGATGGGACGAGATTTTAGAGGAGCGGAGGCAGAAGCGTTGAACAGCGTGTTAAGGGTGAATCAAAATATGACAAGGAGAATGACTCGTACGCGAGAGGTATCGCCGCTTCTGGTGACAAAGTTGCTTGGTAATTCAGGTTTTGTTTACGGGTACGATATGATCGTGGAATTGGCGGACTTACCCGAAATGAAGGATGAATATTTGATGGATCCAACGCTACATGGAGCCGCGCGTACGTTGAGAGAGTTCTATAGATATGGTAGAGTCGATATGAAAAGCACTTCGAAGCGAAACAGACTAAATATGATAGTAGCTAGAGATGGTTGGATGCGAAACTACTACACAGGGTCAAGTATAATTGCAATGTTCCAGGACTACTGTATTGACATTAGTGACTTGGATACAAGTATATTTTTTCTAGTTGGATTGGGATTTTCGGAGCAAACAGCAATGGACGTCGCTAACGCATTAGACGGTTTACTGGATCGGGACGGTGTTCTGGATATAAGAGACAATGGAGTGCTTGCGGATGATTTCAATATTAGCCTCGGATCAAGGTCAAGAGTTAGAAGTAAAAAGATTAAGTTTCACTGTAGACTCGCGCCTGAGGAGAAAAATGCTTTGCGAGGAGCTGTGTATGTGCGTGAACAGCTAATGGTTGAAAAAGCGGGAAAATATTTCCAGTGTTACTATTGTTAAGAAGCGGTATGATGCGAATGAAGGTAGAATCTTTGCTCCACTCTTTATCTCTCGGAAAACTAACTCCACCAAAGCACCCGTTATGAGAAGCCTGATTGGTTTGACTAGATCAATACTGCCCTAAACTGGGTAGCTCGTTTAAAAGGGAATATTTGGGGCCAAGCAGTCGGCTTCTAGCTACCGACTCAGGGGATTAGCAGAGAAGGACTAGCAAACCTTCGAGGATGCATATCCCAAGACCGTCTGTGTACCTTCACGTGGTGGCCCTGTTTATACAGAACACAGCGGATCGAACCAACCTAAATCCAAGGTGTGAGATACCGTGCCGAGGGATGAATGGCACTAGGGTCAAATAGTGTCACGAACGGTTCCTCTAGGGCAACGGGCGAAACCCTAGTAGTAACTTAGCCTTAACCCTGTGCAGGGGGCACCGCAGGGTTGGACACACCCCTTCCCCCTTACTCGTGGGACTTAAATGGAACCAGAAGAAAGAAAAAAACCAGACGACGGCGGGAAGTCTGAATCAGAGAGCATGCTCTCAGACGAAGACAGGACCATCGTCGGAAGCGAGAGTGACGCATCAGTGGGAACAGCCGGAACCACCGATACGATCACAAAACAGATCGCTGGGCTTGGAAAAGTCCAGCAAGAAAGGAAAACCTCGGGAGCCTTCAAAAGAAAGCAGACCAAGGCGAGGAAAATGGCGGAGGGAACATGGACGCAGGAGAAGCCCAAAAAGCAGGCTACTAAAGAACATGAGCCCAAAACCAAAAAGGGGAAGAGAAACCGGTCGGAATCTCAGACCCCTCCGAAACCGCGACCGAGCAAAAAACCGAGGAGTGGACCCCCACAGACCGGTTCATACAGCGAGGTCGCCAAAGGAACACGGATGGCAATTATTGACAAACGCCATCCGGAAATAACATTGAGTCAAGAGCAAGCGGACTTGGTTCAAGACAGACTGGTGGACGCGATTGATGCCGCCCCCTCGGGCAGTGGCACGAACTTGCAGTTCACCAGGACCACGTTCAGCGGAGGCGTCTTGTGGCTGACGTGCGCAAACCAGGAGACAGCTGACTGGCTCAGGGGTAGTGCAGGGGGCCTGGAGGGTCTATGGGAGGGGGCGGATTTGACTGCAGTCGAAGCCAAGGACCTCCCTAGACGACCCAGGGTCATAGTATTTATCCCTGGACCAGCGGATCAGGAGGAAAAAGTGCGAGGACGCTTGGGGAAGCAAAATGCCAACCTGAGGGTGAACGGCTGGCTCCTCCTGAGTCGAAAGGTTCAAGAAAAAGGCCAAATCCTGGCCTACTCCATCGACGAGGTCTCCCATGGGGCCTTGGTGGCTAACCAGTTAAAAGCTTATTACAAGCTAAACATGGTTACTTTCAGGGTCCTGGGGGGGGGGACTCGCCGAGTGGTGAAATTCAGGGTACTTCAGGGGAACCTCCATCACAGTAAAGGGGCTTCGGCGGAACTTACTGTGATAAGAGGGGAGTATGAAGTGGCCCTTCTTCAAGAACCCTGGATTAACAGAGGTAAGATTATGGGACTGAATGGCATTGGTGAGTTGATTTATGACAGAACCTCTGACCATCCAAGTACATGCATTATTATTAAGAAAGGTATAAAAGCCCTTTCACTAACAAATTTTTGTTGTAGGGATCTAGCGGCGGTCCTCATCACACTGGGGCAAGGAAGTGGGACTAGTGAAGCAATTCTCGCATCGGCCTATCTTCCTTACGATGACCCCAGACAACCACCAACCAGGGAAGTCGAAGAACTGGTCAAGTACTCCAGAAAGAAGGGTGTGCAGCTGATCATTGCATGCGATGCCAACTCACACAATCTTAACTGGGGAAGCACCAACACCAACGAAAGAGGTGAGTCATTACTAGAATTTATTACGGCTAACAATTTGAACGTATTAAATGAAGGAAATAAACCAACTTTCGTTAACTCAAACAGAAAGGAGGTTATCGATATCACGATTGGCACTCATTACATAAGTAACTTCGTGAGTAATTGGCATGTGTCCGAGGAAGAAAGCTTTTCTGACCACAGACACATATACTTTCAAATTTCGGGAACCGAACCGAAAATAGAATACTATCGTAACCCGCGAAAAACGAACTGGGAAGCATATAATGCAGAACTAGTTAACAGTTTAGACCGAACGATGGTAAAAATCAAGAACACAACAGACCTAGAGATAGCAGCAGACCTAACACAGGAAGCAATTATCTCAGCGTTTGAAAACAACTGCATAACGGTAAGGAAGAAATCCAACAGGAATGTGCCCTGGTGGACAAATGAACTTGCCGAAAAACGGAGACAGTTGAGGAAGAAGTTTAATAGAATAGCGACTGGTTTTTCATGCCTCAAAGTATGGGTGGAGGAGGTTTCCATATTCTCAGCTTTTTATTAAGAGCGACCGAAGGAGAGATAGGCACGTTATTTAGAGAGAGGGGAGCAGACGTGACATTCGCCGCAGAAATGGAAAGTTTGGATGACTTTAAATGGTACCGTGTTGAAAGCGTGGAAGAGCATGTTGAAGAGATCTTCAAAGCTGCGGACAAAGGATTCATCGCGGATTTATTACCTAACGTGACTAAGGAGCTTAGGAATGCTTCGACGCAGGTGGGTATCAAGCCTTGGTGGCGTAACGAAGTGCAAGAAGCAGTACGTAGAACGGTGAAAATGGTAAAAACATTGATGGGACGAGATTTTAGAGGAGCGGAGGCAGAAGCGTTGAACAGCGTGTTAAGGGTGAATCAAAATATGACAAGGAGAATGACTCGTACGCGAGAGGTATCGCCGCTTCTGGTGACAAAGTTGCTTGGTAATTCTGGTTTTGTTTACGGGTACGATATGATCGTGGAATTGGCGGACTTACCCGAAATGAAGGATGAATATTTGATGGATCCAACGCTACATGGAGCCGCGCGTACGTTGAGAGAGTTCTATAGATATGGTAGAGTCGATATGAAAAGCACTTCGAAGCGAAACAGACTAAATATGATAGTAGCTAGAGATGGTTGGATGCGAAACTACTACACAGGGTCAAGTATAATTGCAATGTTCCAGGACTACTGTATTGACATTAGTGACTTGGATACAAGTATATTTTTTCTAGTTGGATTGGGATTTTCGGAGCAAACAGCAATGGACGTCGCTAACGCATTAGACGGTTTACTGGATCGGGACGGTGTTCTGGATATAAGAGACAATGGAGTGCTTGCGGATGATTTCAATATTAGCCTCGGATCAAGGTCAAGAGTTAGAAGTAAAAAGATTAAGTTTCACTGTAGACTCGCGCCTGAGGAGAAAAATGCTTTGCGAGGAGCTGTGTATGTGCGTGAACAGCTAATGGTTGAAAAAGCGGGAAAATATTTCCAGTGTTACTATTGTTAAGAAGCGGTATGATGCGAATGAAGGTAGAATCTTTGCTCCACTCTTTATCTCTCGGAAAACTAACTCCACCAAAGCACCCGTTATGAGAAGCCTGATTGGTTTGACTAGATCAATACTGCCCTAAACTGGGTAGCTCGTTTAAAAGGGAATATTTGGGGCCAAGCAGTCGGCTTCTAGCTACCGACTCAGGGGATTAGCAGAGAAGGACTAGCAAACCTTCGAGGATGCATATCCCAAGACCGTCTGTGTACCTTCACGTGGTGGCCCTGTTTATACAGAACACAGCGGATCGAACCAACCTAAATCCAAGGTGTGAGATACCGTGCCGAGGGATGAATGGCACTAGGGTCAAATAGTGTCACGAACGGTTCCTCTAGGGCAACGGGCGAAACCCTAGTAGTAACTTAGCCTTAACCCTGTGCAGGGGGCACCGCAGGGTTGGACACACCCCTTCCCCCTTACTCGTGGGACTTAAATGGAACCAGAAGAAAGAAAAAAACCAGACGACGGCGGGAAGTCTGAATCAGAGAGCATGCTCTCAGACGAAGACAGGACCATCGTCGGAAGCGAGAGTGACGCATCAGTGGGAACAGCCGGAACCACCGATACGATCACAAAACAGATCGCTGGGCTTGGAAAAGTCCAGCAAGAAAGGAAAACCTCGGGAGCCTTCAAAAGAAAGCAGACCAAGGCGAGGAAAATGGCGGAGGGAACATGGACGCAGGAGAAGCCCAAAAAGCAGGCTACTAAAGAACATGAGCCCAAAACCAAAAAGGGGAAGAGAAACCGGTCGGAATCTCAGACCCCTCCGAAACCGCGACCGAGCAAAAAACCGAGGAGTGGACCCCCACAGACCGGTTCATACAGCGAGGTCGCCAAAGGAACACGGATGGCAATTATTGACAAACGCCATCCGGAAATAACATTGAGTCAAGAGCAAGCGGACTTGGTTCAAGACAGACTGGTGGACGCGATTGATGCCGCCCCCTCGGGCAGTGGCACGAACTTGCAGTTCACCAGGACCACGTTCAGCGGAGGCGTCTTGTGGCTGACGTGCGCAAACCAGGAGACAGCTGACTGGCTCAGGGGTAGTGCAGGGGGCCTGGAGGGTCTATGGGAGGGGGCGGATTTGACAGCAGTCGAAGCCAAGGACCTCCCTAGACGACCCAGGGTCATAGTATTTATCCCTGGACCATCGGATCAGGAGGAAAAAGTGCGAGGACGCTTGGGGAAGCAAAATGCCAACCTGAGGGTGAACGGCTGGCTCCTCCTGAGTCGAAAGGTTCAAGAAAAAGGCCAAATCCTGGCCTACTCCATCGACGAGGTCTCCCATAGGGCCTTGGTGGCTAACCAGTTAAAAGCTTATTACAAGCTAAACATGTTTACTTTCAGGGTCCTGGGGGGGGGACTCGCCGAGTGGTGAAATTCAGGGTACTTCAGGGGAACCTCCATCACAGTAAAGGGGCTTCGGCGGAACTTACTGTGATAAGAGGGGAGTATGAAGTGGCCCTTCTTCAAGAACCCTGGATTAACAGAGGTAAGATTATGGGACTGAATGGCATTGGTGAGTTGATTTATGACAGAACCTCTGACCATCCAAGAACATGCATTATTGTTAAGAAAGGTATAAAAGCCCTTTCACTAACAAATTTTTGTTGTAGGGATCTAGCGGCGGTCCTCATCACACTGGGGCAAGGAAGTGGGACTAGTGAAGCAATTCTCGCATCGGCCTATCTTCCTTACGATGACCCCAGACAACCACCAACCAGGGAAGTCGAAGAACTGGTCAAGTACTCCAGAAAGAAGGGTGTGCAGCTGATCATTGCATGCGATGCCAACTCACACAATCTTAACTGGGGAAGCACCAACACCAACGAAAGAGGTGAGTCATTACTAGAATTTATTACGGCTAACAATTTGAACGTATTAAATGAAGGAAATAAACCAACTTTCGTTAACTCAAACAGAAAGGAGGTTATCGATATCACGATTGGCACTCATTACATAAGTAACTTCGTGAGTAATTGGCATGTGTCCGAGGAAGAAAGCTTTTCTGACCACAGACACATATACTTTCAAATTTCGGGAACCGAATCGAAAATAGAATACTATCGTAACCCGCGAAAAACGAACTGGGAAGCATATAATGCAGAACTAGTTAACAGTTTAGACCGAACGATGGTAAAAATCAAGAACACAACAGACCTAGAGATAGCAGCAGACCTAACACAGGAAGCAATTATCTCAGCGTTTGAAAACAACTGCATAACGGTAAGGAAGAAATCCAACAGGAATGTGCCCTGGTGGACAAATGAACTTGCCGAAAAACGGAGACAGTTGAGGAAGAAGTTTAATAGAACTAAAGAAAATTCAGAAGAATGGACGGATTATAAGAGGGCCGTAACTGAATACAACAAACTGGTAAGGAAAGTCAAGAGAGACTTCTGGAGGAGGCACTGTGAGGAGATAGAACAGACTCATGAGTATGCCAGACTGCAGAAGATTCTCTCCAAGGACCCTAATCAGACTATACACGCTATCAAAAAAGATAACGGACAGATAGCTCTTCAGGACACGGGAATTACGTTGAAATTGATGTTTCAGGTAAAACGGTATTGGTTGATTACTTCAAATATGTGTTGCCATGGCCAAAGGAATTAAATAATAGAGTACGACATCTAATTCCGTGGTTGCTAAAGTATTGGGCGTTCTTCTCCTTGGAGTATATAACGTTATGGTATGGAGAGGAGGTCAGTGAGAGGAAGGAGGATTTTGAAGTAATACATCCAAAAAGAGTTAACAGTACAAATCCGAATTTAGATTTTTGCAATTCGGAAGATTTCTTGCGAGAGTGGAACGAAATGTTTTTAGTAGCGAAAGGCGTAGGTGTTTTAGAGTTGTTGGTGGCAGTTGCACCTATTTGTGAGTTCGAAGTTAGAGACGACCTTACGGTTAAATTTCTGAACATGTTATTGAAGTTGCCAGTGATAGGGGGCTTTGGACGAGCGAACAAATTTGTTACCGCTCCAAGATCCGCGCCAGAAGATCTGATTGATTCTGATGAACGTACTGACATTGCAGAGAGAATGTATCTTAACGTAAGAAAATTCATCAATGAAGCTGAAGCGGAGAAGTTTCGACCACTGACAGAAAAAGATTGGATAAAAACTTCATTTGGATACTTTAAGTCAACAGGCGCATCTGAGAATGTGAAACTGGACATTGGAACGATAGAGAATTCCGATAATAAAAAAGAGAAGATTACTTTACGTACTAAAGCTGGAGTTGCGTTAGCTAAAGGTTACGACATTTTCAAAAAAGATATCAAACGAAAGTATCAGAGTCCTCTGTCGCACATGAGTACAGGAAACCGTAATGTACCCGTTAAACCAACTCGCACCATTTACCCTATTGTGTTAGACGTTTTAGTGTGTCAAATTTTCGCGACGCATCACTTAATACAGTATTCTACTTCAAATTTAGGCACTTACTCGATTGAAAGTGACAGGTTAGCTGCACAGATTTCGTCAGGAGTTGATGAATCGGTTGGTTCTAGGATTTTAGACGATGAGGATTTGATTAGATTATCAGGCAGTGCAACGAATTTGATAGTTACGCTTGATTTTGGAGAGTACGATTCCCATTGTGTTAGCTGGAACTTTAGAGAACCAATTGCTGAGGCATTTCGAGACCATTATGTTAACGAAGGGGAGGTAGCTTATGGTATGACGAGAGCTGAAATCTTCGACTTAGGTTACGGTGACGGTAGGATGTATAATACACTTTGGGATGTTGGTAGAGCGATCTTCAGAAGTACTAAGGAGCTGATCGCTGCTGCGAAAGAAACCAAAGAGTGGAAGGATAATTTCTTAAAATTTAAGCAGATGATCTTTCCCCCTAAGGGGGTTGTTGTGGTTTACTGTCGACGTGATAAGGTTGAAAAAGAAGATGGAGAAATACTCGTATGTAGCGGAATTGGTGAGGATTTTCAGATATTAACTTCGCACGGTTCAGGTGAAGCTACGACTTTATTGTTTAACTCGTTGGAGAATCTGAGCATATGTGACTTACTGATAAAGGACCAGTTGGTATCGTCTTTAGTTAGATTTCGAATTCGTAGAGTAGTTGGAGATGATTTAATTCTAGTTGGCAAAATGAAAGCACACGAAAACGATAACGCGTTAGATGTACTTCGGCAAAGACTGGTGGACGTAGTTCGAAGAAGTGGTCACGTCGGTAATCCTTCAAAAACATTTATCGGGTATGGTTTCGCGGAGTATCGCCAGACACATGCGTATCGGGGTCTGATTTTACAGAAGGATCAAGTTATGATTATTTCAAGCGAGAAAATGAAATTTGTAGATGACGTGTCGGCGTATATGGCCAGTATTCATTCAATGTTTCTTCTCAAGATTTCTAGAGGTATGAACGTCGATTTAGCTTCAATACTTTGCGCCTATATTTGTGTTACTATCTCATCTTTTTCTTTCCGTAGATATGTTTTCGAGAAGGAAGGTGTATTAAATTTATTCAGTGGTGAAATGATGAGATGTGAGTACAAGGCAGAGTCAAAAGGTCTTCAAAGATGCAAGTGCGTAATTGTGGAGAGAGATGGCAATGCTGTGGGTTCAAGACTTAATACATTCGAAAAACGCCAAGCCAAATACGCACATTTTAGAGATGTAGTGTTTCCGAATAGCGACTGGTTTTTCATGCCTCAAAGTATGGGTGGAGGAGGTTTCCATATTCTCAGCTTTTTATTAAGAGCGACCGAAGGAGAGATAGGCACGTTATTTAGAGAGAGGGGAGCAGACGTGACATTCGCCGCAGAAATGGAAAGTTTGGATGACTTTAAATGGTACCGTGTTGAAAGCGTGGAAGAGCATGTTGAAGAGATCTTCAAAGCTGCGGACAAAGGATTCATCGCGGATTTATTACCTAACGTGACTAAGGAGCTTAGGAATGCTTCGACGCAGGTGGGTATCAAGCCTTGGTGGCGTAACGAAGTGCAAGAAGCAGTACGTAGAACGGTGAAAATGGTAAAAACATTGATGGGACGAGATTTTAGAGGAGCGGAGGCAGAAGCGTTGAACAGCGTGTTAAGGGTGAATCAAAATATGACAAGGAGAATGACTCGTACGCGAGAGGTATCGCCGCTTCTGGTGACAAAGTTGCTTGGTAATTCAGGTTTTGTTTACGGGTACGATATGATCGTGGAATTGGCGGACTTACCCGAAATGAAGGATGAATATTTGATGGATCCAACGCTACATGGAGCCGCGCGTACGTTGAGAGAGTTCTATAGATATGGTAGAGTCGATATGAAAAGCACTTCGAAGCGAAACAGACTAAATATGATAGTAGCTAGAGATGGTTGGATGCGAAACTACTACACAGGGTCAAGTATAATTGCAATGTTCCAGGACTACTGTATTGACATTAGTGACTTGGATACAAGTATATTTTTTCTAGTTGGATTGGGATTTTCGGAGCAAACAGCAATGGACGTCGCTAACGCATTAGACGGTTTACTGGATCGGGACGGTGTTCTGGATATAAGAGACAATGGAGTGCTTGCGGATGATTTCAATATTAGCCTCGGATCAAGGTCAAGAGTTAGAAGTAAAAAGATTAAGTTTCACTGTAGACTCGCGCCTGAGGAGAAAAATGCTTTGCGAGGAGCTGTGTATGTGCGTGAACAGCTAATGGTTGAAAAAGCGGGAAAATATTTCCAGTGTTACTATTGTTAAGAAGCGGTATGATGCGAATGAAGGTAGAATCTTTGCTCCACTCTTTATCTCTCGGAAAACTAACTCCACCAAAGCACCCGTAATGAGAAGCCTGATTGGTTTGACTAGATCAATACTGCCCTAAACTGGGTAGCTCGTTTAAAAGGGAATATTTGGGGCCAAGCAGTCGGCTTCTAGCTACCGACTCAGGGGATTAGCAGAGAAGGACTAGCAAACCTTCGAGGATGCATATCCCAAGACCGTCTGTGTACCTTCACGTGGTGGCCCTGTTTATACAGAACACAGCGGATCGAACCAACCTAAATCCAAGGTGTGAGATACCGTGCCGAGGGATGAATGGCACTAGGGTCAAATAGTGTCACGAACGGTTCCTCTAGGGCAACGGGCGAAACCCTAGTAGTAACTTAGCCTTAACCCTGTGCAGGGGGCACCGCAGGGTTGGACACACCCCTTCCCCCTTACTCGTGGGACTTGAATGGAACCAGAAGAAAGAAAAAAACCAGACGACGGCGGGAAGTCTGAATCAGAGAGCATGCTCTCAGACGAAGACAGGACCATCGTCGGAAGCGAGAGTGACGCATCAGTGGGAACAGCCGGAACCACCGATACGATCACAAAACAGATCGCTGGGCTTGGAAAAGTCCAGCAAGAAAGGAAAACCTCGGGAGCCTTCCAAAGAAAGCAGACCAAGGCGAGGAAAATGGCGGAGGGAACATGGACGCAGGAGAAGCCCAAAAAGCAGGCTACTAAAGAACATGAGCCCAAAACCAAAAAGGGGAAGAGAAACCGGTCGGAATCTCAGACCCCTCCGAAACCGCGACCGAGCAAAAAACCGAGGAGTGGACCCCCACAGACCGGTTCATACAGCGAGGTCGCCAAAGGAACACGGATGGCAATTATTGACAAACGCCATCCGGAAATAACATTGAGTCAAGAGCAAGCGGACTTGGTTCAAGACAGACTGGTGGACGCGATTGATGCCGCCCCCTCGGGCAGTGGCACGAACTTGCAGTTCACCAGGACCACGTTCAGCGGAGGCGTCTTGTGGCTGACGTGCGCAAACCAGGAGACAGCTGACTGGCTCAGGGGTAGTGCAGTGGGCCTGGAGGGTCTATGGGAGGGGGCGGATTTGACAGCAGTCGAAGCCAAGGACCTCCCTAGACGACCCAGGGTCATAGTATTTATCCCTGGACCAGCGGATCAGGAGGAAAAAGTGCGAGGACGCTTGGGGAAGCAAAATGCCAACCTGAGGGTGAACGGCTGGCTCCTCCTGAGTCGAAAGGTTCAAGAAAAAGGCCAAATCCTGGCCTACTCCATCGACGAGGTCTCCCATGGGGCCTTGGTGGCTAACCAGTTAAAAGCTTATTACAAGCTAAACATGGTTACTTTCAGGGTCCTGGGGGGGGGGACTCGCCGAGTGGTGAAATTCAGGGTACTTCAGGGGAACCTCCATCACAGTAAAGGGGCTTCGGCGGAACTTACTGTGATAAGAGGGGAGTATGAAGTGGCCCTTCTTCAAGAACCCTGGATTAACAGAGGTAAGATTATGGGACTGAATGGCATTGGTGAGTTGATTTATGACAGAACCTCTGACCATCCAAGAACATGCATTATTGTTAAGAAAGGTATAAAAGCCCTTTCACTAACAAATTTTTGTTGTAGGGATCTAGCGGCGGTCCTCATCACACTGGGGCAAGGAAGTGGGACTAGTGAAGCAATTCTCGCATCGGCCTATCTTCCTTACGATGACCCCAGACAACCACCAACCAGGGAAGTCGAAGAACTGGTCAAGTACTCCAGAAAGAAGGGTGTGCAGCTGATCATTGCATGCGATGCCAACTCACACAATCTTAACTGGGGAAGCACCAACACCAACGAAAGAGGTGAGTCATTACTAGAATTTATTACGGCTAACAATTTGAACGTATTAAATGAAGGAAATAAACCAACTTTCGTTAACTCAAACAGAAAGGAGGTTATCGATATCACGATTGGCACTCATTACATAAGTAACTTCGTGAGTAATTGGCATGTGTCCGAGGAAGAAAGCTTTTCTGACCACAGACACATATACTTTCAAATTTCGGGAACCGAACCGAAAATAGAATACTATCGTAACCCGCGAAAAACGAACTGGGAAGCATATAATGCAGAACTAGTTAACAGTTTAGACCGAACGATGGTAAAAATCAAGAACACAACAGACCTAGAGATAGCAGCAGACCTAACACAGGAAGCAATTATCTCAGCGTTTGAAAACAACTGCATAACGGTAAGGAAGAAATCCAACAGGAATGTGCCCTGGTGGACAAATGAACTTGCCGAAAAACGGAGACAGTTGAGGAAGAAGTTTAATAGAACTAAAGAAAATTCAGAAGAATGGACGGATTATAAGAGGGCCGTAACTGAATACAACAAACTGGTAAGGAAAGTCAAGAGAGACTCCTGGAGGAGGCACTGTGAGGAGATAGAACAGACTCATGAGTATGCCAGACTGCAGAAGATTCTCTCCAAGGACCCTAATCAGACTATACACGCTATCAAAAAAGATAACGGACAGATAGCTCTTCAGGACACGGGAATTACGTTGAAATTGATGTTTCAGGTAAAACGGTATTGGTTGATTACTTCAAATATGTGTTGCCATGGCCAAAGGAATTAAATAATAGAGTACGACATCTAATTCCGTGGTTGCTAAAGTATTGGGCGTTCTTCTCCTTGGAGTATATAACGTTATGGTATGGAGAGGAGGTCAGTGAGAGGAAGGAGGATTTTGAAGTAATACATCCAAAAAGAGTTAACAGTACAAATCCGAATTTAGATTTTTGCAATTCGGAAGATTTCTTGCGAGAGTGGAACGAAATGTTTTTAGTAGCGAAAGGCGTAGGTGTTTTAGAGTTGTTGGTGGCAGTTGCACCTATTTGTGAGTTCGAAGTTAGAGACGACCTTACGGTTAAATTTCTGAACATGTTATTGAAGTTGCCAGTGATAGGGGGCTTTGGACGAGCGAACAAATTTGTTACCGCTCCAAGATCCGCGCCAGAAGATCTGATTGATTCTGATGAACGTACTGACATTGCAGAGAGAATGTATCTTAACGTAAGAAAATTCATCAATGAAGCTGAAGCGGAGAAGTTTCGACCACTGACAGAAAAAGATTGGATAAAAACTTCATTTGGATACTTTAAGTCAACAGGCGCATCTGAGAATGTGAAACTGGACATTGGAACGATAGAGAATTCCGATAATAAAAAAGAGAAGATTACTTTACGTACTAAAGCTGGAGTTGCGTTAGCTAAAGGTTACGACATTTTCAAAAAAGATATCAAACGAAAGTATCAGAGTCCTCTTTCGCACATGAGTACAGGAAACCGTAATGTACCCGTTAAACCAACTCGCACCATTTACCCTATTGTGTTAGACGTTTTAGTGTGTCAAATTTTCGCGACGCATCACTTAATACAGTATTCTACTTCAAATTTAGGCACTTACTCGATTGAAAGTGACAGGTTAGCTGCACAGATTTCGTCAGGAGTTGATGAATCGGTTGGTTCTGGGATTTTAGACGATGAGGATTTGATTAGATTATCAGGCAGTGCAACGAATTTGATAGTTACGCTTGATTTTGGAGAGTACGATTCCCATTGTGTGAGCTGGAACTTTAGAGAACCAATTGCTGAGGCATTTCGAGACCATTATGTTAACGAAGGGGAGGTAGCTTATGGTATGACGAGAGCTGAAATCTTCGACTTAGGTTACGGTGACGGTAGGATGTATAATACACTTTGGGATGTTGGTAGAGCGATCTTCAGAAGTACTAAGGAGCTGATCGCTGCTGCGAAAGAAACCAAAGAGTGGAAGGATAATTTCTTAAAATTTAAGCAGATGATCTTTCCCCCTAAGGGGGTTGTTGTGGTTTACTGTCGACGTGATAAGGTTGAAAAAGAAGATGGAGAAATACTCGTATGTAGCGGAATTGGTGAGGATTTTCAGATATTAACTTCGCACGGTTCAGGTGAAGCTACGACTTTATTGTTTAACTCGTTGGAGAATCTGAGCATATGTGACTTACTGATAAAGGACCAGTTGGTATCGTCTTTAGTTAGATTTCGAATTCGTAGAGTAGTTGGAGATGATTTAATTCTAGTTGGCAAAATGAAAGCACACGAAAACGATAACGCGTTAGATGTACTTCGGCAAAGACTGGTGGACGTAGTTCGAAGAAGTGGTCACGTCGGTAATCCTTCAAAAACATTTATCGGGTATGGTTTCGCGGAGTATCGCCAGACACATGCGTATCGGGGTCTGATTTTACAGAAGGATCAAGTTATGATTATTTCAAGCGAGAAAATGAAATTTGTAGATGACGTGTCGGCGTATATGGCCAGTATTCATTCAATGTTTCTTCTTAAGATTTCTAGAGGTATGAACGTCGATTTAGCTTCAATACTTTGCGCCTATATTTGTGTTACTATCTCATCTTTTTCTTTCCGTAGATATGTTTTCGAGAAGGAAGGTGTATTAAATTTATTCAGTTGTGAAATGATGAGATGTGAGTACAAGGCAGAGTCAAAAGGTCTTCAAAGATGCAAGTGCGTAATTGTGGAGAGAGATGGCAATGCTGTGGGTTCAAGACTTAATACATTCGAAAAACGCCAAGCCAAATACGCACATTTTAGAGATGTAGTGTTTCCGAATAGCGACTGGTTTTTCATGCCTCAAAGTATGGGTGGAGGAGGTTTCCATATTCTCAGCTTTTTATTAAGAGCGACCGAAGGAGAGATAGGCACGTTATTTAGAGAGAGGGGAGCAGACGTGACATTCGCCGCAGAAATGGAAAGTTTGGATGACTTTAAATGGTACCGTGTTGAAAGCGTGGAAGAGCATGTTGAAGAGATCTTCAAAGCTGCGGACAAAGGATTCATCGCGGATTTATTACCTAACGTGACTAAGGAGCTTAGGAATGCTTCGACGCAGGTGGGTATCAAGCCTTGGTGGCGTAACGAAGTGCAAGAAGCAGTACGTAGAACGGTGAAAATGGTAAAAACATTGATGGGACGAGATTTTAGAGGAGCGGAGGCAGAAGCGTTGAACAGCGTGTTAAGGGTGAATCAAAATATGACAAGGAGAATGACTCGTACGCGAGAGGTATCGCCGCTTCTGGTGACAAAGTTGCTTGGTAATTCAGGTTTTGTTTACGGGTACGATATGATCGTGGAATTGGCGGACTTACCCGAAATGAAGGATGAATATTTGATGGATCCAACGCTACATGGAGCCGCGCGTACGTTGAGAGAGTTCTATAGATATGGTAGAGTCGATATGAAAAGCACTTCGAAGCGAAACAGACTAAATATGATAGTAGCTAGAGATGGTTGGATGCGAAACTACTACACAGGGTCAAGTATAATTGCAATGTTCCAGGACTACTGTATTGACATTAGTGACTTGGATACAAGTATATTTTTTCTAGTTGGATTGGGATTTTCGGAGCAAACAGCAATGGACGTCGCTAACGCATTAGACGGTTTACTGGATCGGGACGGTGTTCTGGATATAAGAGACAATGGAGTGCTTGCGGATGATTTCAATATTAGCCTCGGATCAAGGTCAAGAGTTAGAAGTAAAAAGATTAAGTTTCACTGTAGACTCGCGCCTGAGGAGAAAAATGCTTTGCGAGGAGCTGTGTATGTGCGTGAACAGCTAATGGTTGAAAAAGCGGGAAAATATTTCCAGAGTGTTACTATTGTTAAGAAGCGGTATGATGCGAATGAAGGTAGAATCTTTGCTCCACTCTTTATCTCTCGGAAAACTAACTCCACCAAAGCACCCGTTATGAGAAGCCTGATTGGTTTGACTAGATCAATACTGCCCTAAACTGGGTAGCTCGTTTAAAAGGGAATATTTGGGGCCAAGCAGTCGGCTTCTAGCTACCGACTCAGGGGATTAGCAGAGAAGGACTAGCAAACCTTCGAGGATGCATATCCCAAGACCGTCTGTGTACCTTCACGTGGTGGCCCTGTTTATACAGAACACAGCGGATCGAACCAACCTAAATCCAAGGTGTGAGATACCGTGCCGAGGGATGAATGGCACTAGGGTCAAATAGTGTCACGAACGGTTCCTCTAGGGCAACGGGCGAAACCCTAGTAGTAACTTAGCCTTAACCCTGTGCAGGGGGCACCGCAGGGTTGGACACACCCCTTCCCTCTTACTCGTGGGACTTAAATGGAACCAGAAGAAAGAAAAAAACCAGACGACGGCGGGAAGTCTGAATCAGAGAGCATGCTCTCAGACGAAGACAGGACCATCGTCGGAAGCGAGAGTGACGCATCAGTGGGAACAGCCGGAACCACCGATACGATCACAAAACAGATCGCTGGGCTTGGAAAAGTCCAGCAAGAAAGGAAAACCTCGGGAGCCTTCAAAAGAAAGCAGACCAAGGCGAGGAAAATGGCGGAGGGAACATGGACGCAGGAGAAGCCCAAAAAGCAGGCTACTAAAGAACATGAGCCCAAAACCAAAAAGGGGAAGAGAAACCGGTCGGAATCTCAGACCCCTCCGAAACCGCGACCGAGCAAAAAACCGAGGAGTGGACCCCCACAGACCGGTTCATACAGCGAGGTCGCCAAAGGAACACGGATGGCAATTATTGACAAACGCCATCCGGAAATAACATTGAGTCAAGAGCAAGCGGACTTGGTTCAAGACAGACTGGTGGACGCGATTGATGCCGCCCCCTCGGGCAGTGGCACGAACTTGCAGTTCACCAGGACCACGTTCAGCGGAGGCGTCTTGTGGCTGACGTGCGCAAACCAGGAGACAGCTGACTGGCTCAGGGGTAGTGCAGGGGGCCTGGAGGGTCTATGGGAGGGGGCGGATTTGACAGCAGTCGAAGCCAAGGACCTCCCTAGACGACCCAGGGTCATAGTATTTATCCCTGGACCAGCGGATCAGGAGGAAAAAGTGCGAGGACGCTTGGGGAAGCAAAATGCCAACCTGAGGGTGAACGGCTGGCTCCTCCTGAGTCGAAAGGTTCAAGAAAAAGGCCAAATCCTGGCCTACTCCATCGACGAGGTCTCCCATGGGGCCTTGGTGGCTAACCAGTTAAAAGCTTATTACAAGCTAAACATGGTTACTTTCAGGGTCCTGGGGGGGGGGGACTCGCCGAGTGGTGAAATTCAGGGTACTTCAGGGGAACCTCCATCACAGTAAAGGGGCTTCGGCGGAACTTACTGTGATAAGAGGGGAGTATGAAGTGGCCCTTCTTCAAGAACCCTGGATTAACAGAGGTAAGATTATGGGACTGAATGGCATTGGTGAGTTGATTTATGACAGAACCTCTGACCATCCAAGTACATGCATTATTATTAAGAAAGGTATAAAAGCCCTTTCACTAACAAATTTTTGTTGTAGGGATCTAGCGGCGGTCCTCATCACACTGGGGCAAGGAAGTGGGACTAGTGAAGCAATTCTCGCATCGGCCTATCTTCCTTACGATGACCCCAGACAACCACCAACCAGGGAAGTCGAAGAACTGGTCAAGTACTCCAGAAAGAAGGGTGTGCAGCTGATCATTGCATGCGATGCCAACTCACACAATCTTAACTGGGGAAGCACCAACACCAACGAAAGAGGTGAGTCATTACTAGAATTTATTACGGCTAACAATTTGAACGTATTAAATGAAGGAAATAAACCAACTTTCGTTAACTCAAACAGAAAGGAGGTTATCGATATCACGATTGGCACTCATTACATAAGTAACTTCGTGAGTAATTGGCATGTGTCCGAGGAAGAAAGCTTTTCTGACCACAGATACATATACTTTCAAATTTCGGGAACCGAACCGAAAATAGAATACTATCGTAACCCGCGAAAAACGAACTGGGAAGCATATAATGCAGAACTAGTTAACAGTTTAGACCGAACGATGGTAAAAATCAAGAACACAACAGACCTAGAGATAGCAGCAGACCTAACACAGGAAGCAATTATCTCAGCGTTTGAAAACAACTGCATAACGGTAAGGAAGAAATCCAACAGGAATGTGCCCTGGTGGACAAATGAACTTGCCGAAAAACGGAGACAGTTGAGGAAGAAGTTTAATAGAACTAAAGAAAATTCAGAAGAATGGACGGATTATAAGAGGGCCCTAACTGAATACAACAAACTGGTAAGGAAAGTCAAGAGAGACTCCTGGAGGAGGCACTGTGAGGAGATAGAAAAGACTCATGAGTATGCCAGACTGCAGAAGATTCTCTCCAAGGACCCTAATCAGACTATACACGCTATCAAAAAAGATAACGGACAGATAGCTCTTCAGGACACGGGAATTACGTTGAAATTGATGTTTCAGGTAAAACGGTATTGGTTGATTACTTCAAATATGTGTTGCCATGGCCAAAGGAATTAAATAATAGAGTACGACATCTAATTCCGTGGTTGCTAAAGTATTGGGCGTTCTTCTCCTTGGAGTATATAACGTTATGGTATGGAGAGGAGGTCAGTGAGAGGAAGGAGGATTTTGAAGTAATACATCCAAAAAGAGTTAACAGTACAAATCCGAATTTAGATTTTTGCAATTCGGAAGATTTCTTGCGAGAGTGGAACGAAATGTTTTTAGTAGCGAAAGGCGTAGGTGTTTTAGAGTTGTTGGTGGCAGTTGCACCTATTTGTGAGTTCGAAGTTAGAGACGACCTTACGGTTAAATTTCTGAACATGTTATTGAAGTTGCCAGTGATAGGGGGCTTTGGACGAGCGAACAAATTTGTTACCGCTCCAAGATCCGCGCCAGAAGATCTGATTGATTCTGATGAACGTACTGACATTGCAGAGAGAATGTATCTTAACGTAAGAAAATTCATCAATGAAGCTGAAGCGGAGAAGTTTCGACCACTGACAGAAAAAGATTGGATAAAAACTTCATTTGGATACTTTAAGTCAACAGGCGCATCTGAGAATGTGAAACTGGACATTGGAACGATAGAGAATTCCGATAATAAAAAAGAGAAGATTACTTTACGTACTAAAGCTGGAGTTGCGTTAGCTAAAGGTTACGACATTTTCAAAAAAGATATCAAACGAAAGTATCAGAGTCCTCTGTCGCACATGAGTACAGGAAACCGTAATGTACCCGTTAAACCAACTCGCACCATTTACCCTATTGTGTTAGACGTTTTAGTGTGTCAAATTTTCGCGACGCATCACTTAATACAGTATTCTACTTCAAATTTAGGCACTTACTCGATTGAAAGTGACAGGTTAGCTGCACAGATTTCGTCAGGAGTTGATGAATCGGTTGGTTCTAGGATTTTAGACGATGAGGATTTGATTAGATTATCAGGCAGTGCAACGAATTTGATAGTTACGCTTGATTTTGGAGAGTACGATTCCCATTGTGTTAGCTGGAACTTTAGAGAACCAATTGCTGAGGCATTTCGAGACCATTATGTTAACGAAGGGGAGGTAGCTTATGGTATGACGAGAGCTGAAATCTTCGACTTAGGTTACGGTGACGGTAGGATGTATAATACACTTTGGGATGTTGGTAGAGCGATCTTCAGAAGTACTAAGGAGCTGATCGCTGCTGCGAAAGAAACCAAAGAGTGGAAGGATAATTTCTTAAAATTTAAGCAGATGATCTTTCCCCCTAAGGGGGTTGTTGTGGTTTACTGTCGACGTGATAAGGTTGAAAAAGAAGATGGAGAAATACTCGTATGTAGCGGAATTGGTGAGGATTTTCAGATATTAACTTCGCACGGTTCAGGTGAAGCTACGACTTTATTGTTTAACTCGTTGGAGAATCTGAGCATATGTGACTTACTGATAAAGGACCAGTTGGTATCGTCTTTAGTTAGATTTCGAATTCGTAGAGTAGTTGGAGATGATTTAATTCTAGTTGGCAAAATGAAAGCACACGAAAACGATAACGCGTTAGATGTACTTCGGCAAAGACTGGTGGACGTAGTTCGAAGAAGTGGTCACGTCGGTAATCCTTCAAAAACATTTATCGGGTATGGTTTCGCGGAGTATCGCCAGACACATGCGTATCGGGGTCTGATTTTACAGAAGGATCAAGTTATGATTATTTCAAGCGAGAAAATGAAATTTGTAGATGACGTGTCGGCGTATATGGCCAGTATTCATTCAATGTTTCTTCTTAAGATTTCTAGAGGTATGAACGTCGATTTAGCTTCAATACTTTGCGCCTATATTTGTGTTACTATCTCATCTTTTTCTTTCCGTAGATATGTTTTCGAGAAGGAAGGTGTATTAAATTTATTCAGTTGTGAAATGATGAGATGTGAGTATAAGGCAGAGTCAAAAGGTCTTCAAAGATGCAAGTGCGTAATTGTGGAGAGAGATGGCAATGCTGTGGGTTCAAGACTTAATACATTCGAAAAACGCCAAGCCAAATACGCACATTTTAGAGATGTAGTGTTTCCGAATAGCGACTGGTTTTTCATGCCTCAAAGTATGGGTGGAGGAGGTTTCCATATTCTCAGCTTTTTATTAAGAGCGACCGAAGGAGAGATAGGCACGTTATTTAGAGAGAGGGGAGCAGACGTGACATTCGCCGCAGAAATGGAAAGTTTGGATGACTTTAAATGGTACCGTGTTGAAAGCGTGGAAGAGCATGTTGAAGAGATCTTCAAAGCTGCGGACAAAGGATTCATCGCGGATTTATTACCTAACGTGACTAAGGAGCTTAGGAATGCTTCGACGCAGGTGGGTATCAAGCCTTGGTGGCGTAACGAAGTGCAAGAAGCAGTACGTAGAACGGTGAAAATGGTAAAAACATTGATGGGACGAGATTTTAGAGGAGCGGAGGCAGAAGCGTTGAACAGCGTGTTAAGGGTGAATCAAAATATGACAAGGAGAATGACTCGTACGCGAGAGGTATCGCCGCTTCTGGTGACAAAGTTGCTTGGTAATTCAGGTTTTGTTTACGGGTACGATATGATCGTGGAATTGGCGGACTTACCCGAAATGAAGGATGAATATTTGATGGATCCAACGCTACATGGAGCCGCGCGTACGTTGAGAGAGTTCTATAGATATGGTAGAGTCGATATGAAAAGCACTTCGAAGCGAAACAGACTAAATATGATAGTAGCTAGAGATGGTTGGATGCGAAACTACTACACAGGGTCAAGTATAATTGCAATGTTCCAGGACTACTGTATTGACATTAGTGACTTGGATACAAGTATATTTTTTCTAGTTGGATTGGGATTTTCGGAGCAAACGGCAATGGACGTCGCTAACGCATTAGACGGTTTACTGGATCGGGACGGTGTTCTGGATATAAGAGACAATGGAGTGCTTGCGGATGATTTCAATATTAGCCTCGGATCAAGGTCAAGAGTTAGAAGTAAAAAGATTAAGTTTCACTGTAGACTCGCGCCTGAGGAGAAAAATGCTTTGCGAGGAGCTGTGTATGTGCGTGAACAGCTAATGGTTGAAAAAGCGGGAAAATATTTCCAGAGTGTTACTATTGTTAAGAAGCGGTATGATGCGAATGAAGGTAGAATCTTTGCTCCACTCTTTATCTCTCGGAAAACTAACTCCACCAAAGCACCCGTTATGAGAATCCTGATTGGTTTGACTAGATCAATACTGCCCTAAACTGGGTAGCTCGTTTAAAAGGGAATATTTGGGGCCAAGCAGTCGGCTTCTAGCTACCGACTCAGGGGATTAGCAGAGAAGGACTAGCAAACCTTCGAGGATGCATATCCCAAGACCGTCTGTGTACCTTCACGTGGTGGCCCTGTTTATACAGAACACAGCGGATCGAACCAACCTAAATCCAAGGTGTGAGATACCGTGCCGGGGGATGAATGGCACTAGGGTCAAATAGTGTCACGAACGGTTCCTCTAGGGCAACGGGCGAAACCCTAGTAGTAACTTAGCCTTAACCCTGTGCAGGGGGCACCGCAGGGTTGGACACACCCCTTCCCCCTTACTCGTGGGACTTAAATGGAACCAGAAGAAAGAAAAAAACCAGACGACGGCGGGAAGTCTGAATCAGAGAGCATGCTCTCAGACGAAGACAGGACCATCGTCGGAAGCGAGAGTGACGCATCAGTGGGAACAGCCGGAACCACCGATACGATCACAAAACAGATCGCTGGGCTTGGAAAAGTCCAGCAAGAAAGGAAAACCTCGGGAGCCTTCAAAAGAAAGCAGACCAAGGCGAGGAAAATGGCGGAGGGAACATGGACGCAGGAGAAGCCCAAAAAGCAGGCTACTAAAGAACATGAGCCCAAAACCAAAAAGGGGAAGAGAAACCGGTCGGAATCTCAGACCCCTCCGGAACCGCGACCGAGCAAAAAACCGAGGAGTGGACCCCCACAGACCGGTTCATACAGCGAGGTCGCCAAAGGAACACGGATGGCAATTATTGACAAACGCCATCCGGAAATAACATTGAGTCAAGAGCAAGCGGACTTGGTTCAAGACAGACTGGTGGACGCGATTGATGCCGCCCCCTCGGGCAGTGGCACGAACTTGCAGTTCACCAGGACCACGTTCAGCGGAGGCGTCTTGTGGCTGACGTGCGCAAACCAGGAGACAGCTGACTGGCTCAGGGGTAGTGCAGGGGGCCTGGAGGGTCTATGGGAGGGGGCGGATTTGACAGCAGTCGAAGCCAAGGACCTCCCTAGACGACCCAGGGTCATAGTATTTATCCCTGGACCATCGGATCAGGAGGAAAAAGTGCGAGGACGCTTGGGGAAGCAAAATGCCAACCTGAGGGTGAACGGCTGGCTCCTCCTGAGTCGAAAGGTTCAAGAAAAAGGCCAAATCCTGGCCTACTCCATCGACGAGGTCTCCCATAGGGCCTTGGTGGCTAACCAGTTAAAAGCTTATTACAAGCTAAACATGTTTACTTTCAGGGTCCTGGGGGGGGGGGGACTCGCCGAGTGGTGAAATTCAGGGTACTTCAGGGGAACCTCCATCACAGTAAAGGGGCTTCGGCGGAACTTACTGTGATAAGAGGGGAGTATGAAGTGGCCCTTCTTCAAGAACCCTGGATTAACAGAGGTAAGATTATGGGACTGAATGGCATTGGTGAGTTGATTTATGACAGAACCTCTGACCATCCAAGAACATGCATTATTGTTAAGAAAGGTATAAAAGCCCTTTCACTAACAAATTTTTGTTGTAGGGATCTAGCGGCGGTCCTCATCACACTGGGGCAAGGAAGTGGGACTAGTGAAGCAATTCTCGCATCGGCCTATCTTCCTTACGATGACCCCAGACAACCACCAACCAGGGAAGTCGAAGAACTGGTCAAGTACTCCAGAAAGAAGGGTGTGCAGCTGATCATTGCATGCGATGCCAACTCACACAATCTTAACTGGGGAAGCACCAACACCAACGAAAGAGGTGAGTCATTACTAGAATTTATTACGGCTAACAATTTGAACGTATTAAATGAAGGAAATAAACCAACTTTCGTTAACTCAAACAGAAAGGAGGTTATCGATATCACGATTGGCACTCATTACATAAGTAACTTCGTGAGTAATTGGCATGTGTCCGAGGAAGAAAGCTTTTCTGACCACAGACACATATACTTTCAAATTTCGGGAACCGAACCGAAAATAGAATACTATCGTAACCCGCGAAAAACGAACTGGGAAGCATATAATGCAGAACTAGTTAACAGTTTAGACCGAACGATGGTAAAAATCAAGAACACAACAGACCTAGAGATAGCAGCAGACCTAACACAGGAAGCAATTATCTCAGCGTTTGAAAACAACTGCATAACGGTAAGGAAGAAATCCAACAGGAATGTGCCCTGGTGGACAAATGAACTTGCCGAAAAACGGAGACAGTTGAGGAAGAAGTTTAATAGAACTAAAGAAAATTCAGAAGAATGGACGGATTATAAGAGGGCCATAACTGAATACAACAAACTGGTAAGGAAAGTCAAGAGAGACTTCTGGAGGAGGCACTGTGAGGAGATAGAACAGACTCATGAGTATGCCAGACTGCAGAAGATTCTCTCCAAGGACCCTAATCAGACTATACACGCTATCAAAAAAGATAACGGACAGATAGCTCTTCAGGACACGGGAATTACGTTGAAATTGATGTTTCAGGTAAAACGGTATTGGTTGATTACTTCAAATATGTGTTGCCATGGCCAAAGGAATTAAATAATAGAGTACGACATCTAATTCCGTGGTTGCTAAAGTATTGGGCGTTCTTCTCCTTGGAGTATATAACGTTATGGTATGGAGAGGAGGTCAGTGAGAGGAAGGAGGATTTTGAAGTAATACATCCAAAAAGTGTTAACAGTACAAATCCGAATTTAGATTTTTGCAATTCGGAAGATTTCTTGCGAGAGTGGAACGAAATGTTTTTAGTAGCGAAAGGCGTAGGTGTTTTAGAGTTGTTGGTGGCAGTTGCACCTATTTGTGAGTTCGAAGTTAGAGACGACCTTACGGTTAAATTTCTGAACATGTTATTGAAGTTGCCAGTGATAGGGGGCTTTGGACGAGCGAACAAATTTGTTACCGCTCCAAGATCCGCGCCAGAAGATCTGATTGATTCTGATGAACGTACTGACATTGCAGAGAGAATGTATCTTAACGTAAGAAAATTCATCAATGAAGCTGAAGCGGAGAAGTTTCGACCACTGACAGAAAAAGATTGGATAAAAACTTCATTTGGATACTTTAAGTCAACAGGCGCATCTGAGAATGTGAAACTGGACATTGGAACGATAGAGAATTCCGATAATAAAAAAGAGAAGATTACTTTACGTACTAAAGCTGGAGTTGCGTTAGCTAAAGGTTACGACATTTTCAAAAAAGATATCAAACGAATGTATCAGAGTCCTCTGTCGCACATGAGTACAGGAAACCGTAATGTACCCGTTAAACCAACTCGCACCATTTACCCTATTGTGTTAGACGTTTTAGTGTGTCAAATTTTCGCGACGCATCACTTAATACAGTATTCTACTTCAAATTTAGGCACTTACTCGATTGAAAGTGACAGGTTAGCTGCACAGATTTCGTCAGGAGTTGATGAATCGGTTGTTTCTAGGATTTTAGACGATGAGGATTTGATTAGATTATCAGGCAGTGCAACGAATTTGATAGTTACGCTTGATTTTGGAGAGTACGATTCCCATTGTGTTAGCTGGAACTTTAGAGAACCAATTGCTGAGGCATTTCGAGACCATTATGTTAACGAAGGGGAGGTAGCTTATGGTATGACGAGAGCTGAAATCTTCGACTTAGGTTACGGTGACGGTAGGATGTATAATACACTTTGGGATGTTGGTAGAGCGATCTTCAGAAGTACTAAGGAGCTGATCGCTGCTGCGAAAGAAACCAAAGAGTGGAAGGATAATTTCTTAAAATTTAAGCAGATGATCTTTCCCCCTAAGGGGGTTGTTGTGGTTTACTGTCGACGTGATAAGGTTGAAAAAGAAGATGGAGAAATACTCGTATGTAGCGGAATTGGTGAGGATTTTCAGATATTAACTTCGCACGGTTCAGGTGAAGCTACGACTTTATTGTTTAACTCGTTGGAGAATCTGAGCATATGTGACTTACTGATAAAGGACCAGTTGGTATCGTCTTTAGTTAGATTTCGAATTCGTAGAGTAGTTGGAGATGATTTAATTCTAGTTGGCAAAATGAAAGCACACGAAAACGATAACGCGTTAGATGTACTTCGGCAAAGACTGGTGGACGTAGTTCGAAGAAGTGGTCACGTCGGTAATCCTTCAAAAACATTTATCGGGTATGGTTTCGCGGAGTATCGCCAGACACATGCGTATCGGGGTCTGATTTTACAGAAGGATCAAGTTATGATTATTTCAAGCGAGAAAATGAAATTTGTAGATGACGTGTCGGCGTATATGGCCAGTATTCATTCAATGTTTCTTCTTAAGATTTCTAGAGGTATGAACGTCGATTTAGCTTCAATACTTTGCGCCTATATTTGTGTTACTATCTCATCTTTTTCTTTCCGTAGATATGTTTTCGAGAAGGAAGGTGTATTAAATTTATTCAGTTGTGAAATGATGAGATGTGAGTACAAGGCAGAGTCAAAAGGTCTTCAAAGATGCAAGTGCGTAATTGTGGAGAGAGATGGCAATGCTGTGGGTTCAAGACTTAATACATTCGAAAAACGCCAAGCCAAATACGCACATTTTAGAGATGTAGTGTTTCCGAATAGCGACTGGTTTTTCATGCCTCAAAGTATGGGTGGAGGAGGTTTCCATATTCTCAGCTTTTTATTAAGAGCGACCGAAGGAGAGATAGGCACGTTATTTAGAGAGAGGGGAGCAGACGTGACATTCGCCGCAGAAATGGAAAGTTTGGATGACTTTAAATGGTACCGTGTTGAAAGCGTGGAAGAGCATGTTGAAGAGATCTTCAAAGCTGCGGACAAAGGATTCATCGCGGATTTATTACCTAACGTGACTAAGGAGCTTAGGAATGCTTCGACGCAGGTGGGTATCAAGCCTTGGTGGCGTAACGAAGTGCAAGAAGCAGTACGTAGAACGGTGAAAATGGTAAAAACATTGATGGGACGAGATTTTAGAGGAGCGGAGGCAGAAGCGTTGAACAGCGTGTTAAGGGTGAATCAAAATATGACAAGGAGAATGACTCGTACGCGAGAGGTATCGCCGCTTCTGGTGACAAAGTTGCTTGGTAATTCAGGTTTTGTTTACGGGTACGATATGATCGTGGAATTGGCGGACTTATCCGAAATGAAGGATGAATATTTGATGGATCCAACGCTACATGGAGCCGCGCGTACGTTGAGAGAGTTCTATAGATATGGTAGAGTCGATATGAAAAGCACTTCGAAGCGAAACAGACTAAATATGATAGTAGCTAGAGATGGTTGGATGCGAAACTACTACACAGGGTCAAGTATAATTGCAATGTTCCAGGACTACTGTATTGACATTAGTGACTTGGATACAAGTATATTTTTTCTAGTTGGATTGGGATTTTCGGAGCAAACAGCAATGGACGTCGCTAACGCATTAGACGGTTTACTGGATCGGGACGGTGTTCTGGATATAAGAGACAATGGAGTGCTTGCGGATGATTTCAATATTAGCCTCGGATCAAGGTCAAGAGTTAGAAGTAAAAAGATTAAGTTTCACTGTAGACTCGCGCCTGAGGAGAAAAATGCTTTGCGAGGAGCTGTGTATGTGCGTGAACAGCTAATGGTTGAAAAAGCGGGAAAATATTTCCAGTGTTACTATTGTTAAGAAGCGGTATGATGCGAATGAAGGTAGAATCTTTGCTCCACTCTTTATCTCTCGGAAAACTAACTCCACCAAAGCACCCGTAATGAGAAGCCTGATTGGTTTGACTAGATCAATACTGCCCTAAACTGGGTAGCTCGTTTAAAAGGGAATATTTGGGGCCAAGCAGTCGGCTTCTAGCTACCGACTCAGGGGATTAGCAGAGAAGGACTAGCAAACCTTCGAGGATGCATATCCCAAGACCGTCTGTGTACCTTCACGTGGTGGCCCTGTTTATACAGAACACAGCGGATCGAACCAACCTAAATCCAAGGTGTGAGATACCGTGCCGAGGGATGAATGGCACTAGGGTCAAATAGTGTCACGAACGGTTCCTCTAGGGCAACGGGCGAAACCCTAGTAGTAACTTAGCCTTAACCCTGTGCAGGGGGCACCGCAGGGTTGGACACACCCCTTCCCCCTTACTCGTGGGACTTAAATGGAACCAGAAGAAAGAAAAAAACCAGACGACGGCGGGAAGTCTGAATCAGAGAGCATGCTCTCAGACGAAGACAGGACCATCGTCGGAAGCGAGAGTGACGCATCAGTGGGAACAGCCGGAACCACCGATACGATCACAAAACAGATCGCTGGGCTTGGAAAAGTCCAGCAAGAAAGGAAAACCTCGGGAGCCTTCAAAAGAAAGCAGACCAAGGCGAGGAAAATGGCGGAGGGAACATGGACGCAGGAGAAGCCCAAAAAGCAGGCTACTAAAGAACATGAGCCCAAAACCAAAAAGGGGAAGAGAAACCGGTCGGAATCTCAGACCCCTCCGAAACCGCGACCGAGCAAAAAACCGAGGAGTGGACCCCCACAGACCGGTTCATACAGCGAGGTCGCCAAAGGAACACGGATGGCAATTATTGACAAACGCCATCCGGAAATAACATTGAGTCAAGAGCAAGCGGACTTGGTTCAAGACAGACTGGTGGACGCGATTGATGCCGCCCCCTCGGGCAGTGGCACGAACTTGCAGTTCACCAGGACCACGTTCAGCGGAGGCGTCTTGTGGCTGACGTGCGCAAACCAGGAGACAGCTGACTGGCTCAGGGGTAGTGCAGTGGGCCTGGAGGGTCTATGGGAGGGGGCGGATTTGACAGCAGTCGAAGCCAAGGACCTCCCTAGACGACCCAGGGTCATAGTATTTATCCCTGGACCAGCGGATCAGGAGGAAAAAGTGCGAGGACGCTTGGGGAAGCAAAATGCCAACCTGAGGGTGAACGGCTGGCTCCTCCTGAGTCGAAAGGTTCAAGAAAAAGGCCAAATCCTGGCCTACTCCATCGACGAGGTCTCCCATGGGGCCTTGGTGGCTAACCAGTTAAAAGCTTATTACAAGCTAAACATGGTTACTTTCAGGGTCCTGGGGGGGGGGGACTCGCCGAGTGGTGAAATTCAGGGTACTTCAGGGGAACCTCCATCACAGTAAAGGGGCTTCGGCGGAACTTACTGTGATAAGAGGGGAGTATGAAGTGGCCCTTCTTCAAGAACCCTGGATTAACAGAGGTAAGATTATGGGACTGAATGGCATTGGTGAGTTGATTTATGACAGAACCTCTGACCATCCAAGAACATGCATTATTGTTAAGAAAGGTATAAAAGCCCTTTCACTAACAAATTTTTGTTGTAGGGATCTAGCGGCGGTCCTCATCACACTGGGGCAAGGAAGTGGGACTAGTGAAGCAATTCTCGCATCGGCCTATCTTCCTTACGATGACCCCAGACAACCACCAACCAGGGAAGTCGAAGAACTGGTCAAGTACTCCAGAAAGAAGGGTGTGCAGCTGATCATTGCATGCGATGCCAACTCACACAATCTTAACTGGGGAAGCACCAACACCAACGAAAGAGGTGAGTCATTACTAGAATTTATTACGGCTAACAATTTGAACGTATTAAATGAAGGAAATAAACCAACTTTCGTTAACTCAAACAGAAAGGAGGTTATCGATATCACGATTGGCACTCATTACATAAGTAACTTCGTGAGTAATTGGCATGTGTCCGAGGAAGAAAGCTTTTCTGACCACAGACACATATACTTTCAAATTTCGGGAACCGAACCGAAAATAGAATACTATCGTAACCCGCGAAAAACGAACTGGGAAGCATATAATGCAGAACTAGTTAACAGTTTAGACCGAACGATGGTAAAAATCAAGAACACAACAGACCTAGAGATAGCAGCAGACCTAACACAGGAAGCAATTATCTCAGCGTTTGAAAACAACTGCATAACGGTAAGGAAGAAATCCAACAGGAATGTGCCCTGGTGGACAAATGAACTTGCCGAAAAACGGAGACAGTTGAGGAAGAAGTTTAATAGAACTAAAGAAAATTCAGAAGAATGGACGGATTATAAGAGGGCCGTAACTGAATACAACAAACTGGTAAGGAAAGTCAAGAGAGACTTCTGGAGGAGGCACTGTGAGGAGATAGAACAGACTCATGAGTATGCCAGACTGCAGAAGATTCTCTCCAAGGACCCTAATCAGACTATACACGCTATCAAAAAAGATAACGGACAGATAGCTCTTCAGGACACGGGAATTACGTTGAAATTGATGTTTCAGGTAAAACGGTATTGGTTGATTACTTCAAATATGTGTTGCCATGGCCAAAGGAATTAAATAATAGAGTACGACATCTAATTCCGTGGTTGCTAAAGTATTGGGCGTTCTTCTCCTTGGAGTATATAACGTTATGGTATGGAGAGGAGGTCAGTGAGAGGAAGGAGGATTTTGAAGTAATACATCCAAAAAGAGTTAACAGTACAAATCCGAATTTAGATTTTTGCAATTCGGAAGATTTCTTGCGAGAGTGGAACGAAATGTTTTTAGTAGCGAAAGGCGTAGGTGTTTTAGAGTTGTTGGTGGCAGTTGCACCTATTTGTGAGTTCGAAGTTAGAGACGACCTTACGGTTAAATTTCTGAACATGTTATTGAAGTTGCCAGTGATAGGGGGCTTTGGACGAGCGAACAAATTTGTTACCGCTCCAAGATCCGCGCCAGAAGATCTGATTGATTCTGATGAACGTACTGACATTGCAGAGAGAATGTATCTTAACGTAAGAAAATTCATCAATGAAGCTGAAGCGGAGAAGTTTCGACCACTGACAGAAAAAGATTGGATAAAAACTTCATTTGGATACTTTAAGTCAACAGGCGCATCTGAGAATGTGAAACTGGACATTGGAACGATAGAGAATTCCGATAATAAAAAAGAGAAGATTACTTTACGTACTAAAGCTGGAGTTGCGTTAGCTGAAGGTTACGACATTTTCAAAAAAGATATCAAACGAAAGTATCAGAGTCCTCTGTCGCACATGAGTACAGGAAACCGTAATGTACCCGTTAAACCAACTCGCACCATTTACCCTATTGTGTTAGACGTTTTAGTGTGTCAAATTTTCGCGACGCATCACTTAATACAGTATTCTACTTCAAATTTAGGCACTTACTCGATTGAAAGTGACAGGTTAGCTGCACAGATTTCGTCAGGAGTTGATGAATCGGTTGTTTCTAGGATTTTAGACGATGAGGATTTGATTAGATTATCAGGCAGTGCAACGAATTTGATAGTTACGCTTGATTTTGGAGAGTACGATTCCCATTGTGTTAGCTGGAACTTTAGAGAACCAATTGCTGAGGCATTTCGAGACCATTATGTTAACGAAGGGGAGGTAGCTTATGGTATGACGAGAGCTGAAATCTTCGACTTAGGTTACGGTGACGGTAGGATGTATAATACACTTTGGGATGTTGGTAGAGCGATCTTCAGAAGTACTAAGGAGCTGATCGCTGCTGCGAAAGAAACCAAAGAGTGGAAGGATAATTTCTTAAAATTTAAGCAGATGATCTTTCCCCCTAAGGGGGTTGTTGTGGTTTACTGTCGACGTGATAAGGTTGAAAAAGAAGATGGAGAAATACTCGTATGTAGCGGAATTGGTGAGGATTTTCAGATATTAACTTCGCACGGTTCAGGTGAAGCTACGACTTTATTGTTTAACTCGTTGGAGAATCTGAGCATATGTGACTTACTGATAAAGGACCAGTTGGTATCGTCTTTAGTTAGATTTCGAATTCGTAGAGTAGTTGGAGATGATTTAATTCTAGTTGGCAAAATGAAAGCACACGAAAACGATAACGCGTTAGATGTACTTCGGCAAAGACTGGTGGACGTAGTTCGAAGAAGTGGTCACGTCGGTAATCCTTCAAAAACATTTATCGGGTATGGTTTCGCGGAGTATCGCCAGACACATGCGTATCGGGGTCTGATTTTACAGAAGGATCAAGTTATGATTATTTCAAGCGAGAAAATGAAATTTGTAGATGACGTGTCGGCGTATATGGCCAGTATTCATTCAATGTTTCTTCTTAAGATTTCTAGAGGTATGAACGTCGATTTAGCTTCAATACTTTGCGCCTATATTTGTGTTACTATCTCATCTTTTTCTTTCCGTAGATATGTTTTCGAGAAGGAAGGTGTATTAAATTTATTCAGTTGTGAAATGATGAGATGTGAGTACAAGGCAGAGTCAAAAGGTCTTCAAAGATGCAAGTGCGTAATTGTGGAGAGAGATGGCAATGCTGTGGGTTCAAGACTTAATACATTCGAAAAACGCCAAGCCAAATACGCACATTTTAGAGATGTAGTGTTTCCGAATAGCGACTGGTTTTTCATGCCTCAAAGTATGGGTGGAGGAGGTTTCCATATTCTCAGCTTTTTATTAAGAGCGACCGAAGGAGAGATAGGCACGTTATTTAGAGAGAGGGGAGCAGACGTGACATTCGCCGCAGAAATGGAAAGTTTGGATGACTTTAAATGGTACCGTGTTGAAAGCGTGGAAGAGCATGTTGAAGAGATCTTCAAAGCTGCGGACAAAGGATTCATCGCGGATTTATTACCTAACGTGACTAAGGAGCTTAGGAATGCTTCGACGCAGGTGGGTATCAAGCCTTGGTGGCGTAACGAAGTGCAAGAAGCAGTACGTAGAACGGTGAAAATGGTAAAAACATTGATGGGACGAGATTTTAGAGGAGCGGAGGCAGAAGCGTTGAACAGCGTGTTAAGGGTGAATCAAAATATGACAAGGAGAATGACTCGTACGCGAGAGGTATCGCCGCTTCTGGTGACAAAGTTGCTTGGTAATTCAGGTTTTGTTTACGGGTACGATATGATCGTGGAATTGGCGGACTTACCCGAAATGAAGGATGAATATTTGATGGATCCAACGCTACATGGAGCCGCGCGTACGTTGAGAGAGTTCTATAGATATGGTAGAGTCGATATGAAAAGCACTTCGAAGCGAAACAGACTAAATATGATAGTAGCTAGAGATGGTTGGATGCGAAACTACTACACAGGGTCAAGTATAATTGCAATGTTCCAGGACTACTGTATTGACATTAGTGACTTGGATACAAGTATATTTTTTCTAGTTGGATTGGGATTTTCGGAGCAAACAGCAATGGACGTCGCTAACGCATTAGACGGTTTACTGGATCGGGACGGTGTTCTGGATATAAGAGACAATGGAGTGCTTGCGGATGATTTCAATATTAGCCTCGGATCAAGGTCAAGAGTTAGAAGTAAAAAGATTAAGTTTCACTGTAGACTCGCGCCTGAGGAGAAAAATGCTTTGCGAGGAGCTGTGTATGTGCGTGAACAGCTAATGGTTGAAAAAGCGGGAAAATATTTCCAGTGTTACTATTGTTAAGAAGCGGTATGATGCGAATGAAGGTAGAATCTTTGCTCCACTCTTTATCTCTCGGAAAACTAACTCCACCAAAGCACCCGTTATGAGAAGCCTGATTGGTTTGACTAGATCAATACTGCCCTAAACTGGGTAGCTCGTTTAAAAGGGAATATTTGGGGCCAAGCAGTCGGCTTCTAGCTACCGACTCAGGGGATTAGCAGAGAAGGACTAGCAAACCTTCGAGGATGCATATCCCAAGACCGTCTGTGTACCTTCACGTGGTGGCCCTGTTTATACAGAACACAGCGGATCGAACCAACCTAAATCCAAGGTGTGAGATACCGTGCCGAGGGATGAATGGCACTAGGGTCAAATAGTGTCACGAACGGTTCCTCTAGGGCAACGGGCGAAACCCTAGTAGTAACTTAGCCTTAACCCTGTGCAGGGGGCACCGCAGGGTTGGACACACCCCTTCCCCCTTACTCGTGGGACTTAAATGGAACCAGAAGAAAGAAAAAAACCAGACGACGGCGGGAAGTCTGAATCAGAGAGCATGCTCTCAGACGAAGACAGGACCATCGTCGGAAGCGAGAGTGACGCATCAGTGGGAACAGCCGGAACCACCGATACGATCACAAAACAGATCGCTGGGCTTGGAAAAGTCCAGCAAGAAAGGAAAACCTCGGGAGCCTTCAAAAGAAAGCAGACCAAGGCGAGGAAAATGGCGGAGGGAACATGGACGCAGGAGAAGCCCAAAAAGCAGGCTACTAAAGAACATGAGCCCAAAACCAAAAAGGGGAAGAGAAACCGGTCGGAATCTCAGACCCCTCCGAAACCGCGACCGAGCAAAAAACCGAGGAGTGGACCCCCACAGACCGGTTCATACAGCGAGGTCGCCAAAGGAACACGGATGGCAATTATTGACAAACGCCATCCGGAAATAACATTGAGTCAAGAGCAAGCGGACTTGGTTCAAGACAGACTGGTGGACGCGATTGATGCCGCCCCCTCGGGCAGTGGCACGAACTTGCAGTTCACCAGGACCACGTTCAGCGGAGGCGTCTTGTGGCTGACGTGCGCAAACCAGGAGACAGCTGACTGGCTCAGGGGTAGTGCAGGGGGCCTGGAGGGTCTATGGGAGGGGGCGGATTTGACAGCAGTCGAAGCCAAGGACCTCCCTAGACGACCCAGGGTCATAGTATTTATCCCTGGACCAGCGGATCAGGAGGAAAAAGTGCGAGGACGCTTGGGGAAGCAAAATGCCAACCTGAGGGTGAACGGCTGGCTCCTCCTGAGTCGAAAGGTTCAAGAAAAAGGCCAAATCCTGGCCTACTCCATCGACGAGGTCTCCCATGGGGCCTTGGTGGCTAACCAGTTAAAAGCTTATTACAAGCTAAACATGGTTACTTTCAGGGTCCTGGGGGGGGGGGACTCGCCGAGTGGTGAAATTCAGGGTACTTCAGGGGAACCTCCATCACAGTAAAGGGGCTTCGGCGGAACTTACTGTGATAAGAGGGGAGTATGAAGTGGCCCTTCTTCAAGAACCCTGGATTAACAGAGGTAAGATTATGGGACTGAATGGCATTGGTGAGTTGATTTATGACAGAACCTCTGACCATCCAAGAACATGCATTATTGTTAAGAAAGGTATAAAAGCCCTTTCACTAACAAATTTTTGTTGTAGGGATCTAGCGGCGGTCCTCATCACACTGGGGCAAGGAAGTGGGACTAGTGAAGCAATTCTCGCATCGGCCTATCTTCCTTACGATGACCCCAGACAACCACCAACCAGGGAAGTCGAAGAACTGGTCAAGTACTCCAGAAAGAAGGGTGTGCAGCTGATCATTGCATGCGATGCCAACTCACACAATCTTAACTGGGGAAGCACCAACACCAACGAAAGAGGTGAGTCATTACTAGAATTTATTACGGCTAACAATTTGAACGTATTAAATGAAGGAAATAAACCAACTTTCGTTAACTCAAACAGAAAGGAGGTTATCGATATCACGATTGGCACTCATTACATAAGTAACTTCGTGAGTAATTGGCATGTGTCCGAGGAAGAAAGCTTTTCTGACCACAGACACATATACTTTCAAATTTCGGGAACCGAACCGAAAATAGAATACTATCGTAACCCGCGAAAAACGAACTGGGAAGCATATAATGCAGAACTAGTTAACAGTTTAGACCGAACGATGGTAAAAATCAAGAACACAACAGACCTAGAGATAGCAGCAGACCTAACACAGGAAGCAATTATCTCAGCGTTTGAAAACAACTGCATAACGGTAAGGAAGAAATCCAACAGGAATGTGCCCTGGTGGACAAATGAACTTGCCGAAAAACGGAGACAGTTGAGGAAGAAGTTTAATAGAACTAAAGAAAATTCAGAAGAATGGACGGATTATAAGAGGGCCGTAACTGAATACAACAAACTGGTAAGGAAAGTCAAGAGAGACTTCTGGAGGAGGCACTGTGAGGAGATAGAACAGACTCATGAGTATGCCAGACTGCAGAAGATTCTCTCCAAGGACCCTAATCAGACTATACACGCTATCAAAAAAGATAACGGACAGATAGCTCTTCAGGACACGGGAATTACGTTGAAATTGATGTTTCAGGTAAAACGGTATTGGTTGATTACTTCAAATATGTGTTGCCATGGCCAAAGGAATTAAATAATAGAGTACGACATCTAATTCCGTGGTTGCTAAAGTATTGGGCGTTCTTCTCCTTGGAGTATATAACGTTATGGTATGGAGAGGAGGTCAGTGAGAGGAAGGAGGATTTTGAAGTAATACATCCAAAAAGAGTTAACAGTACAAATCCGAATTTAGATTTTTGCAATTCGGAAGATTTCTTGCGAGAGTGGAACGAAATGTTTTTAGTAGCGAAAGGCGTAGGTGTTTTAGAGTTGTTGGTGGCAGTTGCACCTATTTGTGAGTTCGAAGTTAGAGACGACCTTACGGTTAAATTTCTGAACATGTTATTGAAGTTGCCAGTGATAGGGGGCTTTGGACGAGCGAACAAATTTGTTACCGCTCCAAGATCCGCGCCAGAAGATCTGATTGATTCTGATGAACGTACTGACATTGCAGAGAGAATGTATCTTAACGTAAGAAAATTCATCAATGAAGCTGAAGCGGAGAAGTTTCGACCACTGACAGAAAAAGATTGGATAAAAACTTCATTTGGATACTTTAAGTCAACAGGCGCATCTGAGAATGTGAAACTGGACATTGGAACGATAGAGAATTCCGATAATAAAAAAGAGAAGATTACTTTACGTACTAAAGCTGGAGTTGCGTTAGCTAAAGGTTACGACATTTTCAAAAAAGATATCAAACGAAAGTATCAGAGTCCTCTGTCGCACATGAGTACAGGAAACCGTAATGTACCCGATAAACCAACTCGCACCATTTACCCTATTGTGTTAGACGTTTTAGTGTGTCAAATTTTCGCGACGCATCACTTAATACAGTATTCTACTTCAAATTTAGGCACTTACTCGATTGAAAGTGACAGGTTAGCTGCACAGATTTCGTCAGGAGTTGATGAATCGGTTGGTTCTAGGATTTTAGACGATGAGGATTTGATTAGATTATCAGGCAGTGCAACGAATTTGATAGTTACGCTTGATTTTGGAGAGTACGATTCCCATTGTGTTAGCTGGAACTTTAGAGAACCAATTGCTGAGGCATTTCGAGACCATTATGTTAACGAAGGGGAGGTAGCTTATGGTATGACGAGAGCTGAAATCTTCGACTTAGGTTACGGTGACGGTAGGATGTATAATACACTTTGGGATGTTGGTAGAGCGATCTTCAGAAGTACTAAGGAGCTGATCGCTGCTGCGAAAGAAACCAAAGAGTGGAAGGATAATTTCTTAAAATTTAAGCAGATGATCTTTCCCCCTAAGGGGGTTGTTGTGGTTTACTGTCGACGTGATAAGGTTGAAAAAGAAGATGGAGAAATACTCGTATGTAGCGGAATTGGTGAGGATTTTCAGATATTAACTTCGCACGGTTCAGATGAAGCTACGACTTTATTGTTTAACTCGTTGGAGAATCTGAGCATATGTGACTTACTGATAAAGGACCAGTTGGTATCGTCTTTAGTTAGATTTCGAATTCGTAGAGTAGTTGGAGATGATTTAATTCTAGTTGGCAAAATGAAAGCACACGAAAACGATAACGCGTTAGATGTACTTCGGCAAAGACTGGTGGACGTAGTTCGAAGAAGTGGTCACGTCGGTAATCCTTCAAAAACATTTATCGGGTATGGTTTCGCGGAGTATCGCCAGACACATGCGTATCGGGGTCTGATTTTACAGAAGGATCAAGTTATGATTATTTCAAGCGAGAAAATGAAATTTGTAGATGACGTGTCGGCGTATATGGCCAGTATTCATTCAATGTTTCTTCTTAAGATTTCTAGAGGTATGAACGTCGATTTAGCTTCAATACTTTGCGCCTATATTTGTGTTACTATCTCATCTTTTTCTTTCCGTAGATATGTTTTCGAGAAGGAAGGTGTATTAAATTTATTCAGTTGTGAAATGATGAGATGTGAGTACAAGGCAGAGTCAAAAGGTCTTCAAAGATGCAAGTGCGTAATTGTGGAGAGAGATGGCAATGCTGTGGGTTCAAGACTTAATACATTCGAAAAACGCCAAGCCAAATACGCACATTTTAGAGATGTAGTGTTTCCGAATAGCGACTGGTTTTTCATGCCTCAAAGTATGGGTGGAGGAGGTTTCCATATTCTCAGCTTTTTATTAAGAGCGACCGAAGGAGAGATAGGCACGTTATTTAGAGAGAGGGGAGCAGACGTGACATTCGCCGCAGAAATGGAAAGTTTGGATGACTTTAAATGGTACCGTGTTGAAAGCGTGGAAGAGCATGTTGAAGAGATCTTCAAAGCTGCGGACAAAGGATTCATCGCGGATTTATTACCTAACGTGACTAAGGAGCTTAGGAATGCTTCGACGCAGGTGGGTATCAAGCCTTGGTGGCGTAACGAAGTGCAAGAAGCAGTACGTAGAACGGTGAAAATGGTAAAAACATTGATGGGACGAGATTTTAGAGGAGCGGAGGCAGAAGCGTTGAACAGCGTGTTAAGGGTGAATCAAAATATGACAAGGAGAATGACTCGTACGCGAGAGGTATCGCCGCTTCTGGTGACAAAGTTGCTTGGTAATTCAGGTTTTGTTTACGGGTACGATATGATCGTGGAATTGGCGGACTTACCCGAAATGAAGGATGAATATTTGATGGATCCAACGCTACATGGAGCCGCGCGTACGTTGAGAGAGTTCTATAGATATGGTAGAGTCGATATGAAAAGCACTTCGAAGCGAAACAGACTAAATATGATAGTAGCTAGAGATGGTTGGATGCGAAACTACTACACAGGGTCAAGTATAATTGCAATGTTCCAGGACTACTGTATTGACATTAGTGACTTGGATACAAGTATATTTTTTCTAGTTGGATTGGGATTTTCGGAGCAAACAGCAATGGACGTCGCTAACGCATTAGACGGTTTACTGGATCGGGACGGTGTTCTGGATATAAGAGACAATGGAGTGCTTGCGGATGATTTCAATATTAGCCTCGGATCAAGGTCAAGAGTTAGAAGTAAAAAGATTAAGTTTCACTGTAGACTCGCGCCTGAGGAGAAAAATGCTTTGCGAGGAGCTGTGTATGTGCGTGAACAGCTAATGGTTGAAAAAGCGGGAAAATATTTCCAGAGTGTTACTATTGTTAAGAAGCGGTATGATGCGAATGAAGTTAGAATCTTTGCTCCACTCTTTATCTCTCGGAAAACTAACTCCACCAAAGCACCCGTTATGAGAAGCCTGATTGGTTTGACTAGATCAATACTGCCCTAAACTGGGTAGCTCGTTTAAAAGGGAATATTTGGGGCCAAGCAGTCGGCTTCTAGCTACCGACTCAGGGGATTAGCAGAGAAGGACTAGCAAACCTTCGAGGATGCATATCCCAAGACCGTCTGTGTACCTTCACGTGGTGGCCCTGTTTATACAGAACACAGCGGATCGAACCAACCTAAATCCAAGGTGTGAGATACCGTGCCGAGGGATGAATGGCACTAGGGTCAAATAGTGTCACGAACGGTTCCTCTAGGGCAACGGGCGAAACCCTAGTAGTAACTTAGCCTTAACCCTGTGCAGGGGGCACCGCAGGGTTGGACACACCCCTTCCCCCTTACTCGTGGGACTTAAATGGAACCAGAAGAAAGAAAAAAACCAGACGACGGCGGGAAGTCTGAATCAGAGAGCATGCTCTCAGACGAAGACAGGACCATCGTCGGAAGCGAGAGTGACGCATCAGTGGGAACCACCGATACGATCACAAAACAGATCGCTGGGCTTGGAAAAGTCCAGCAAGAAAGGAAAACCTCGGGAGCCTTCAAAAGAAAGCAGACCAAGGCGAGGAAAATGGCGGAGGGAACATGGACGCAGGAGAAGCCCAAAAAGCAGGCTACTAAAGAACATGAGCCCAAAACCAAAAAGGGGAAGAGAAACCGGTCGGAATCTCAGACCCCTCCGAAACCGCGACCGAGCAAAAAACCGAGGAGTGGACCCCCACAGACCGGTTCATACAGCGAGGTCGCCAAAGGAACACGGATGGCAATTATTGACAAACGCCATCCGGAAATAACATTGAGTCAAGAGCAAGCGGACTTGGTTCAAGACAGACTGGTGGACGCGATTGATGCCGCCCCCTCGGGCAGTGGCACGAACTTGCAGTTCACCAGGACCACGTTCAGCGGAGGCGTCTTGTGGCTGACGTGCGCAAACCAGGAGACAGCTGACTGGCTCAGGGGTAGTGCAGGGGGCCTGGAGGGTCTATGGGAGGGGGCGGATTTGACAGCAGTCGAAGCCAAGGACCTCCCTAGACGACCCAGGTTCATAGTATTTATCCCTGGACCAGCGGATCAGGAGGAAAAAGTGCGAGGACGCTTGGGGAAGCAAAATGCCAACCTGAGGGTGAACGGCTGGCTCCTCCTGAGTCGAAAGGTTCAAGAAAAAGGCCAAATCCTGGCCTACTCCATCGACGAGGTCTCCCATAGGGCCTTGGTGGCTAACCAGTTAAAAGCTTATTACAAGCTAAACATGTTTACTTTCAGGGTCCTGGGGGGGGGACTCGCCGAGTGGTGAAATTCAGGGTACTTCAGGGGAACCTCCATCACAGTAAAGGGGCTTCGGCGGAACTTACTGTGATAAGAGGGGAGTATGAAGTGGCCCTTCTTCAAGAACCCTGGATTAACAGAGGTAAGATTATGGGACTGAATGGCATTGGTGAGTTGATTTATGACAGAACCTCTGACCATCCAAGAACATGCATTATTGTTAAGAAAGGTATAAAAGCCCTTTCACTAACAAATTTTTGTTGTAGGGATCTAGCGGCGGTCCTCATCACACTGGGGCAAGGAAGTGGGACTAGTGAAGCAATTCTCGCATCGGCCTATCTTCCTTACGATGACCCCAGACAACCACCAACCAGGGAAGTCGAAGAACTGGTCAAGTACTCCAGAAAGAAGGGTGTGCAGCTGATCATTGCATGCGATGCCAACTCACACAATCTTAACTGGGGAAGCACCAACACCAACGAAAGAGGTGAGTCATTACTAGAATTTATTACGGCTAACAATTTGAACGTATTAAATGAAGGAAATAAACCAACTTTCGTTAACTCAAACAGAAAGGAGGTTATCGATATCACGATTGGCACTCATTACATAAGTAACTTCGTGAGTAATTGGCATGTGTCCGAGGAAGAAAGCTTTTCTGACCACAGACACATATACTTTCAAATTTCGGGAACCGAATCGAAAATAGAATACTATCGTAACCCGCGAAAAACGAACTGGGAAGCATATAATGCAGAACTAGTTAACAGTTTAGACCGAACGATGGTAAAAATCAAGAACACAACAGACCTAGAGATAGCAGCAGACCTAACACAGGAAGCAATTATCTCAGCGTTTGAAAACAACTGCATAACGGTAAGGAAGAAATCCAACAGGAATGTGCCCTGGTGGACAAATGAACTTGCCGAAAAACGGAGACAGTTGAGGAAGAAGTTTAATAGAACTAAAGAAAATTCAGAAGAATGGACGGATTATAAGAGGGCCGTAACTGAATACAACAAACTGGTAAGGAAAGTCAAGAGAGACTTCTGGAGGAGGCACTGTGAGGAGATAGAACAGACTCATGAGTATGCCAGACTGCAGAAGATTCTCTCCAAGGACCCTAATCAGACTATACACGCTATCAAAAAAGATAACGGACAGATAGCTCTTCAGGACACGGGAATTACGTTGAAATTGATGTTTCAGGTAAAACGGTATTGGTTGATTACTTCAAATATGTGTTGCCATGGCCAAAGGAATTAAATAATAGAGTACGACATCTAATTCCGTGGTTGCTAAAGTATTGGGCGTTCTTCTCCTTGGAGTATATAACGTTATGGTATGGAGAGGAGGTCAGTGAGAGGAAGGAGGATTTTGAAGTAATACATCCAAAAAGAGTTAACAGTACAAATCCGAATTTAGATTTTTGCAATTCGGAAGATTTCTTGCGAGAGTGGAACGAAATGTTTTTAGTAGCGAAAGGCGTAGGTGTTTTAGAGTTGTTGGTGGCAGTTGCACCTATTTGTGAGTTCGAAGTTAGAGACGACCTTACGGTTAAATTTCTGAACATGTTATTGAAGTTGCCAGTGATAGGGGGCTTTGGACGAGCGAACAAATTTGTTACCGCTCCAAGATCCGCGCCAGAAGATCTGATTGATTCTGATGAACGTACTGACATTGCAGAGAGAATGTATCTTAACGTAAGAAAATTCATCAATGAAGCTGAAGCGGAGAAGTTTCGACCACTGACAGAAAAAGATTGGATAAAAACTTCATTTGGATACTTTAAGTCAACAGGCGCATCTGAGAATGTGAAACTGGACATTGGAACGATAGAGAATTCCGATAATAAAAAAGAGAAGATTACTTTACGTACTAAAGCTGGAGTTGCGTTAGCTAAAGGTTACGACATTTTCAAAAAAGATATCAAACGAAAGTATCAGAGTCCTCTGTCGCACATGAGTACAGGAAACCGTAATGTACCCGTTAAACCAACTCGCACCATTTACCCTATTGTGTTAGACGTTTTAGTGTGTCAAATTTTCGCGACGCATCACTTAATACAGTATTCTACTTCAAATTTAGGCACTTACTCGATTGAAAGTGACAGGTTAGCTGCACAGATTTCGTCAGGAGTTGATGAATCGGTTGGTTCTAGGATTTTAGACGATGAGGATTTGATTAGATTATCAGGCAGTGCAACGAATTTGATAGTTACGCTTGATTTTGGAGAGTACGATTCCCATTGTGTTAGCTGGAACTTTAGAGAACCAATTGCTGAGGCATTTCGAGACCATTATGTTAACGAAGGGGAGGTAGCTTATGGTATGACGAGAGCTGAAATCTTCGACTTAGGTTACGGTGACGGTAGGATGTATAATACACTTTGGGATGTTGGTAGAGCGATCTTCAGAAGTACTAAGGAGCTGATCGCTGCTGCGAAAGAAACCAAAGAGTGGAAGGATAATTTCTTAAAATTTAAGCAGATGATCTTTCCCCCTAAGGGGGTTGTTGTGGTTTACTGTCGACGTGATAAGGTTGAGAAAGAAGATGGAGAAATACTCGTATGTAGCGGAATTGGTGAGGATTTTCAGATATTAACTTCGCACGGTTCAGGTGAAGCTACGACTTTATTGTTTAACTCGTTGGAGAATCTGAGCATATGTGACTTACTGATAAAGGACCAGTTGGTATCGTCTTTAGTTAGATTTCGAATTCGTAGAGTAGTTGGAGATGATTTAATTCTAGTTGGCAAAATGAAAGCACACGAAAACGATAACGCGTTAGATGTACTTCGGCAAAGACTGGTGGACGTAGTTCGAAGAAGTGGTCACGTCGGTAATCCTTCAAAAACATTTATCGGGTATGGTTTCGCGGAGTATCGCCAGACACATGCGTATCGGGGTCTGATTTTACAGAAGGATCAAGTTATGATTATTTCAAGCGAGAAAATGAAATTTGTAGATGACGTGTCGGCGTATATGGCCAGTATTCATTCAATGTTTCTTCTCAAGATTTCTAGAGGTATGAACGTCGATTTAGCTTCAATACTTTGCGCCTATATTTGTGTTACTATCTCATCTTTTTCTTTCCGTAGATATGTTTTCGAGAAGGAAGGTGTATTAAATTTATTCAGTGGTGAAATGATGAGATGTGAGTACAAGGCAGAGTCAAAAGGTCTTCAAAGATGCAAGTGCGTAATTGTGGAGAGAGATGGCAATGCTGTGGGTTCAAGACTTAATACATTCGAAAAACGCCAAGCCAAATACGCACATTTTAGAGATGTAGTGTTTCCGAATAGCGACTGGTTTTTCATGCCTCAAAGTATGGGTGGAGGAGGTTTCCATATTCTCAGCTTTTTATTAAGAGCGACCGAAGGAGAGATAGGCACGTTATTTAGAGAGAGGGGAGCAGACGTGACATTCGCCGCAGAAATGGAAAGTTTGGATGACTTTAAATGGTACCGTGTTGAAAGCGTGGAAGAGCATGTTGAAGAGATCTTCAAAGCTGCGGACAAAGGATTCATCGCGGATTTATTACCTAACGTGACTAAGGAGCTTAGGAATGCTTCGACGCAGGTGGGTATCAAGCCTTGGTGGCGTAACGAAGTGCAAGAAGCAGTACGTAGAACGGTGAAAATGGTAAAAACATTGATGGGACGAGATTTTAGAGGAGCGGAGGCAGAAGCGTTGAACAGCGTGTTAAGGGTGAATCAAAATATGACAAGGAGAATGACTCGTACGCGAGAGGTATCGCCGCTTCTGGTGACAAAGTTGCTTGGTAATTCAGGTTTTGTTTACGGGTACGATATGATCGTGGAATTGGCGGACTTACCCGAAATGAAGGATGAATATTTGATGGATCCAACGCTACATGGAGCCGCGCGTACGTTGAGAGAGTTCTATAGATATGGTAGAGTCGATATGAAAAGCACTTCGAAGCGAAACAGACTAAATATGATAGTAGCTAGAGATGGTTGGATGCGAAACTACTACACAGGGTCAAGTATAATTGCAATGTTCCAGGACTACTGTATTGACATTAGTGACTTGGATACAAGTATATTTTTTCTAGTTGGATTGGGATTTTCGGAGCAAACAGCAATGGACGTCGCTAACGCATTAGACGGTTTACTGGATCGGGACGGTGTTCTGGATATAAGAGACAATGGAGTGCTTGCGGATGATTTCAATATTAGCCTCGGATCAAGGTCAAGAGTTAGAAGTAAAAAGATTAAGTTTCACTGTAGACTCGCGCCTGAGGAGAAAAATGCTTTGCGAGGAGCTGTGTATGTGCGTGAACAGCTAATGGTTGAAAAAGCGGGAAAATATTTCCAGAGTGTTACTATTGTTAAGAAGCGGTATGATGCGAATGAAGTTAGAATCTTTGCTCCACTCTTTATCTCTCGGAAAACTAACTCCACCAAAGCACCCGTTATGAGAAGCCTGATTGGTTTGACTAGATCAATACTGCCCTAAACTGGGTAGCTCGTTTAAAAGGGAATATTTGGGGCCAAGCAGTCGGCTTCTAGCTACCGACTCAGGGGATTAGCAGAGAAGGACTAGCAAACCTTCGAGGATGCATATCCCAAGACCGTCTGTGTACCTTCACGTGGTGGCCCTGTTTATACAGAACACAGCGGATCGAACCAACCTAAATCCAAGGTGTGAGATACCGTGCCGAGGGATGAATGGCACTAGGGTCAAATAGTGTCACGAACGGTTCCTCTAGGGCAACGGGCGAAACCCTAGTAGTAACTTAGCCTTAACCCTGTGCAGGGGGCACCGCAGGGTTGGACACACCCCTTCCCCCTTACTCGTGGGACTTAAATGGAACCAGAAGAAAGAAAAAAACCAGACGACGGCGGGAAGTCTGAATCAGAGAGCATGCTCTCAGACGAAGACAGGACCATCGTCGGAAGCGAGAGTGACGCATCAGTGGGAACAGCCGGAACCACCGATACGATCACAAAACAGATCGCTGGGCTTGGAAAAGTCCAGCAAGAAAGGAAAACCTCGGGAGCCTTCAAAAGAAAGCAGACCAAGGCGAGGAAAATGGCGGAGGGAACATGGACGCAGGAGAAGCCCAAAAATCAGGCTACTAAAGAACATGAGCCCAAAACCAAAAAGGGGAAGAGAAACCGGTCGGAATCTCAGACCCCTCCGAAACCGCGACCGAGCAAAAAACCGAGGAGTGGACCCCCACAGACCGGTTCATACAGCGAGGTCGCCAAAGGAACACGGATGGCAATTATTGACAAACGCCATCCGGAAATAACATTGAGTCAAGAGCAAGCGGACTTGGTTCAAGACAGACTGGTGGACGCGATTGATGCCGCCCCCTCGGGCAGTGGCACGAACTTGCAGTTCACCAGGACCACGTTCAGCGGAGGCGTCTTGTGGCTGACGTGCGCAAACCAGGAGACAGCTGACTGGCTCAGGGGTAGTGCAGGGGGCCTGGAGGGTCTATGGGAGGGGGCGGATTTGACAGCAGTCGAAGCCAAGGACCTCCCTAGACGACCCAGGGTCATAGTATTTATCCCTGGACCAGCGGATCAGGAGGAAAAGTGCGAGGACGCTTGGGGAAGCAAAATGCCAACCTGAGGGTGAACGGCTGGCTCCTCCTGAGTCGAAAGGTTCAAGAAAAAGGCCAAATCCTGGCCTACTCCATCGACGAGGTCTCCCATGGGGCCTTGGTGGCTAACCAGTTAAAAGCTTATTACAAGCTAAACATGGTTACTTTCAGGGTCCTGGGGGGGGGGACTCGCCGAGTGGTGAAATTCAGGGTACTTCAGGGGAACCTCCATCACAGTAAAGGGGCTTCGGCGGAACTTACTGTGATAAGAGGGGAGTATGAAGTGGCCCTTCTTCAAGAACCCTGGATTAACAGAGGTAAGATTATGGGACTGAATGGCATTGGTGAGTTGATTTATGACAGAACCTCTGACCATCCAAGTACATGCATTATTATTAAGAAAGGTATAGAAGCCCTTTCACTAACAAATTTTTGTTGTAGGGATCTAGCGGCGGTCCTCATCACACTGGGGCAAGGAAGTGGGACTAGTGAAGCAATTCTCGCATCGGCCTATCTTCCTTACGATGACCCCAGACAACCACCAACCAGGGAAGTCGAAGAACTGGTCAAGTACTCCAGAAAGAAGGGTGTGCAGCTGATCATTGCATGCGATGCCAACTCACACAATCTTAACTGGGGAAGCACCAACACCAACGAAAGAGGTGAGTCATTACTAGAATTTATTACGGCTAACAATTTGAACGTATTAAATGAAGGAAATAAACCAACTTTCGTTAACTCAAACAGAAAGGAGGTTATCGATATCACGATTGGCACTCATTACATAAGTAACTTCGTGAGTAATTGGCATGTGTCCGAGGAAGAAAGCTTTTCTGACCACAGACACATATACTTTCAAATTTCGGGAACCGAACCGAAAATAGAATACTATCGTAACCCGCGAAAAACGAACTGGGAAGCATATAATGCAGAACTAGTTAACAGTTTAGACCGAACGATGGTAAAAATCAAGAACACAACAGACCTAGAGATAGCAGCAGACCCAACACAGGAAGCAATTATCTCAGCGTTTGAAAACAACTGCATAACGGTAAGGAAGAAATCCAACAGGAATGTGCCCTGGTGGACAAATGAACTTGCCGAAAAACGGAGACAGTTGAGGAAGAAGTTTAATAGAACTAAAGAAAATTCAGAAGAATGGACGGATTATAAGAGGGCCCTAACTGAATACAACAAACTGGTAAGGAAAGTCAAGAGAGACTCCTGGAGGAGGCACTGTGAGGAGATAGAAAAGACTCATGAGTATGCCAGACTGCAGAAGATTCTCTCCAAGGACCCTAATCAGACTATACACGCTATCAAAAAAGATAACGGACAGATAGCTCTTCAGGACACGGGAATTACGTTGAAATTGATGTTTCAGGTAAAACGGTATTGGTTGATTACTTCAAATATGTGTTGCCATGGCCAAAGGAATTAAATAATAGAGTACGACATCTAATTCCGTGGTTGCTAAAGTATTGGGCGTTCTTCTCCTTGGAGTATATAACGTTATGGTATGGAGAGGAGGTCAGTGAGAGGAAGGAGGATTTTGAAGTAATACATCCAAAAAGAGTTAACAGTACAAATCCGAATTTAGATTTTTGCAATTCGGAAGATTTCTTGCGAGAGTGGAACGAAATGTTTTTAGTAGCGAAAGGCGTAGGTGTTTTAGAGTTGTTGGTGGCAGTTGCACCTATTTGTGAGTTCGAAGTTAGAGACGACCTTACGGTTAAATTTCTGAACATGTTATTGAAGTTGCCAGTGATAGGGGGCTTTGGACGAGCGAACAAATTTGTTACCGCTCCAAGATCCGCGCCAGAAGATCTGATTGATTCTGATGAACGTACTGACATTGCAGAGAGAATGTATCTTAACGTAAGAAAATTCATCAATGAAGCTGAAGCGGAGAAGTTTCGACCACTGACAGAAAAAGATTGGATAAAAACTTCATTTGGATACTTTAAGTCAACAGGCACATCTGAGAATATGAAACTGGACATTGGAACGATAGAGAATTCCGATAATAAAAAAGAGAAAATTACTTTACGTACTAAAGCTGGAGTTGCGTTAGCTAAAGGTTACGACATTTTCAAAAAAGATATCAAACGAAAGTATCAGAGTCCTCTGTCGCACATGAGTACAGGAAACCGTAATGTACCCGTTAAACCAACTCGCACCATTTACCCTATTGTGTTAGACGTTTTAGTGTGTCAAATTTTCGCGACGCATCACTTAATACAGTATTCTACTTCAAATTTAGGCACTTACTCGATTGAAAGTGACAGGTTAGCTGCACAGATTTCGTCAGGAGTTGATGAATCGGTTGGTTCTAGGATTTTAGACGATGAGGATTTGATTAGATTATCAGGCAGTGCAACGAATTTGATAGTTACGCTTGATTTTGGAGAGTACGATTCCCATTGTGTTAGCTGGAACTTTAGAGAACCAATTGCTGAGGCATTTCGAGACCATTATGTTAACGAAGGGGAGGTAGCTTATGGTATGACGAGAGCTGAAATCTTCGACTTAGGTTACGGTGACGGTAGGATGTATAATACACTTTGGGATGTTGGTAGAGCGATCTTCAGAAGTACTAAGGAGCTGATCGCTGCTGCGAAAGAAACCAAAGAGTGGAAGGATAATTTCTTAAAATTTAAGCAGATGATCTTTCCCCCTAAGGGGGTTGTTGTGGTTTACTGTCGACGTGATAAGGTTGAAAAAGAAGATGGAGAAATACTCGTATGTAGCGGAATTGGTGAGGATTTTCAGATATTAACTTCGCACGGTTCAGGTGAAGCTACGACTTTATTGTTTAACTCGTTGGAGAATCTGAGCATATGTGACTTACTGATAAAGGACCAGTTGGTATCGTCTTTAGTTAGATTTCGAATTCGTAGAGTAGTTGGAGATGATTTAATTCTAGTTGGCAAAATGAAAGCACACGAAAACGATAACGCGTTAGATGTACTTCGGCAAAGACTGGTGGACGTAGTTCGAAGAAGTGGTCACGTCGGTAATCCTTCAAAAACATTTATCGGGTATGGTTTCGCGGAGTATCGCCAGACACATGCGTATCGGGGTCTGATTTTACAGAAGGATCAAGTTATGATTATTTCAAGCGAGAAAATGAAATTTGTAGATGACGTGTCGGCGTATATGGCCAGTATTCATTCAATGTTTCTTCTTAAGATTTCTAGAGGTATGACGTCGATTTAGCTTCAATACTTTGCGCCTATATTTGTGTTACTATCTCATCTTTTTCTTTCCGTAGATATGTTTTCGAGAAGGAAGGTGTATTAAATTTATTCAGTTGTGAAATGATGAGATGTGAGTACAAGGCAGAGTCAAAAGGTCTTCAAAGATGCAAGTGCGTAATTGTGGAGAGAGATGGCAATGCTGTGGGTTCAAGACTTAATACATTCGAAAAACGCCAAGCCAAATACGCACATTTTAGAGATGTAGTGTTTCCGAATAGCGACTGGTTTTTCATGCCTCAAAGTATGGGTGGAGGAGGTTTCCATATTCTCAGCTTTTTATTAAGAGCGCCCGAAGGAGAGATAGGCACGTTATTTAGAGAGAGGGGAGCAGACGTGACATTCGCCGCAGAAATGGAAAGTTTGGATGACTTTAAATGGTACCGTGTTGAAAGCGTGGAAGAGCATGTTGAAGAGATCTTCAAAGCTGCGGACAAAGGATTCATCGCGGATTTATTACCTAACGTGACTAAGGAGCTTAGGAATGCTTCGACGCAGGTGGGTATCAAGCCTTGGTGGCGTAACGAAGTGCAAGAAGCAGTACGTAGAACGGTGAAAATGGTAAAAACATTGATGGGACGAGATTTTAGAGGAGCGGAGGCAGAAGCGTTGAACAGCGTGTTAAGGGTGAATCAAAATATGACAAGGAGAATGACTCGTACGCGAGAGGTATCGCCGCTTCTGGTGACAAAGTTGCTTGGTAATTCAGGTTTTGTTTACGGGTACGATATGATCGTGGAATTGGCGGACTTACCCGAAATGAAGGATGAATATTTGATGGATCCAACGCTACATGGAGCCGCGCGTACGTTGAGAGAGTTCTATAGATATGGTAGAGTCGATATGAAAAGCACTTCGAAGCGAAACAGACTAAATATGATAGTAGCTAGAGATGGTTGGATGCGAAACTACTACACAGGGTCAAGTATAATTGCAATGTTCCAGGACTACTGTATAGACATTAGTGACTTGGATACAAGTATATTTTTTCTAGTTGGATTGGGATTTTCGGAGCAAACAGCAATGGACGTCGCTAACGCATTAGACGGTTTACTGGATCGGGACGGTGTTCTGGATATAAGAGACAATGGAGTGCTTGCGGATGATTTCAATATTAGCCTCGGATCAAGGTCAAGAGTTAGAAGTAAAAAGATTAAGTTTCACTGTAGACTCGCGCCTGAGGAGAAAAATGCTTTGCGAGGAGCTGTGTATGTGCGTGAACAGCTAATGGTTGTAAAAGCGGGAAAATATTTCCAGAGTGTTACTATTGTTAAGAAGCGGTATGATGCGAATGAAGGTAGAATCTTTGCTCCACTCTTTATCTCTCGGAAAACTAACTCCACCAAAGCACCCGTTATGAGAAGCCTGATTGGTTTGACTAGATCAATACTGCCCTAAACTGGGTAGCTCGTTTAAAAGGGAATATTTGGGGCCAAGCAGTCGGCTTCTAGCTACCGACTCAGGGGATTAGCAGAGAAGGACTAGCAAACCTTCGAGGATGCATATCCCAAGACCGTCTGTGTACCTTCACGTGGTGGCCCTGTTTATACAGAACACAGCGGATCGAACCAACCTAAATCCAAGGTGTGAGATACCGTGCCGAGGGATGAATGGCACTAGGGTCAAATAGTGTCACGAACGGTTCCTCTAGGGCAACGGGCGAAACCCTAGTAGTAACTTAGCCTTAACCCTGTGCAGGGGGCACCGCAGGGTTGGACACACCCCTTCCCCCTTACTCGTGGGACTTAAATGGAACCAGAAGAAAGAAAAAAACCAGACGACGGCGGGAAGTCTGAATCAGAGAGCATGCTCTCAGACGAAGACAGGACCATCGTCGGAAGCGAGAGTGACGCATCAGTGGGAACAGCCGGAACCACCGATACGATCACAAAACAGATCGCTGGGCTTGGAAAAGTCCAGCAAGAAAGGAAAACCTCGGGAGCCTTCAAAAGAAAGCAGACCAAGGCGAGGAAAATGGCGGAGGGAACATGGACGCAGGAGAAGCCCAAAAATCAGGCTACTAAAGAACATGAGCCCAAAACCAAAAAGGGGAAGAGAAACCGGTCGGAATCTCAGACCCCTCCGAAACCGCGACCGAGCAAAAAACCGAGGAGTGGACCCCCACAGACCGGTTCATACAGCGAGGTCGCCAAAGGAACACGGATGGCAATTATTGACAAACGCCATCCGGAAATAACATTGAGTCAAGAGCAAGCGGACTTGGTTCAAGACAGACTGGTGGACGCGATTGATGCCGCCCCCTCGGGCAGTGGCACGAACTTGCAGTTCACCAGGACCACGTTCAGCGGAGGCGTCTTGTGGCTGACGTGCGCAAACCAGGAGACAGCTGACTGGCTCAGGGGTAGTGCAGGGGGCCTGGAGGGTCTATGGGAGGGGGCGGATTTGACAGCAGTCGAAGCCAAGGACCTCCCTAGACGACCCAGGGTCATAGTATTTATCCCTGGACCAGCGGATCAGGAGGAAAAGTGCGAGAATATGGAATAGATCTGATTGATTCTGATGAACGTACTGACATTGCAGAGAGAATGTATCTTAACGTAAGAAAATTCATCAATGAAGCTGAAGCGGAGAAGTTTCGACCACTGACAGAAAAAGATTGGATAAAAACTTCATTTGGATACTTTAAGTCAACAGGCGCATCTGAGAATGTGAAACTGGACATTGGAACGATAGAGAATTCCGATAATAAAAAAGAGAAGATTACTTTACGTACTAAAGCTGGAGTTGCGTTAGCTAAAGGTTACGACATTTTCAAAAAAGATATCAAACGAAAGTATCAGAGTCCTCTGTCGCACATGAGTACAGGAAACCGTAATGTACCCGTTAAACCAACTCGCACCATTTACCCTATTGTGTTAGACGTTTTAGTGTGTCAAATTTTCGCGACGCATCACTTAATACAGTATTCTACTTCAAATTTAGGCACTTACTCGATTGAAAGTGACAGGTTAGCTGCACAGATTTCGTCAGGAGTTGATGAATCGGTTGTTTCTAGGATTTTAGACGATGAGGATTTGATTAGATTATCAGGCAGTGCAACGAATTTGATAGTTACGCTTGATTTTGGAGAGTACGATTCCCATTGTGTTAGCTGGAACTTTAGAGAACCAATTGCTGAGGCATTTCGAGACCATTATGTTAACGAAGGGGAGGTAGCTTATGGTATGACGAGAGCTGAAATCTTCGACTTAGGTTACGGTGACGGTAGGATGTATAATACACTTTGGGATGTTGGTAGAGCGATCTTCAGAAGTACTAAGGAGCTGATCGCTGCTGCGAAAGAAACCAAAGAGTGGAAGGATAATTTCTTAAAATTTAAGCAGATGATCTTTCCCCCTAAGGGGGTTGTTGTGGTTTACTGTCGACGTGATAAGGTTGAAAAAGAAGATGGAGAAATACTCGTATGTAGCGGAATTGGTGAGGATTTTCAGATATTAACTTCGCACGGTTCAGGTGAAGCTACGACTTTATTGTTTAACTCGTTGGAGAATCTGAGCATATGTGACTTACTGATAAAGGACCAGTTGGTATCGTCTTTAGTTAGATTTCGAATTCGTAGAGTAGTTGGAGATGATTTAATTCTAGTTGGCAAAATGAAAGCACACGAAAACGATAACGCGTTAGATGTACTTCGGCAAAGACTGGTGGACGTAGTTCGAAGAAGTGGTCACGTCGGTAATCCTTCAAAAACATTTATCGGGTATGGTTTCGCGGAGTATCGCCAGACACATGCGTATCGGGGTCTGATTTTACAGAAGGATCAAGTTATGATTATTTCAAGCGAGAAAATGAAATTTGTAGATGACGTGTCGGCGTATATGGCCAGTATTCATTCAATGTTTCTTCTTAAGATTTCTAGAGGTATGAACGTCGATTTAGCTTCAATACTTTGCGCCTATATTTGTGTTACTATCTCATCTTTTTCTTTCCGTAGATATGTTTTCGAGAAGGAAGGTGTATTAAATTTATTCAGTGGTGAAATGATGAGATGTGAGTACAAGGCAGAGTCAAAAGGTCTTCAAAGATGCAAGTGCGTAATTGTGGAGAGAGATGGCAATGCTGTGGGTTCAAGACTTAATACATTCGAAAAACGCCAAGCCAAATACGCACATTTTAGAGATGTAGTGTTTCCGAATAGCGACTGGTTTTTCATGCCTCAAAGTATGGGTGGAGGAGGTTTCCATATTCTCAGCTTTTTATTAAGAGCGACCGAAGGAGAGATAGGCACGTTATTTAGAGAGAGGGGAGCAGACGTGACATTCGCCGCAGAAATGGAAAGTTTGGATGACTTTAAATGGTACCGTGTTGAAAGCGTGGAAGAGCATGTTGAAGAGATCTTCAAAGCTGCGGACAAAGGATTCATCGCGGATTTATTACCTAACGTGACTAAGGAGCTTAGGAATGCTTCGACGCAGGTGGGTATCAAGCCTTGGTGGCGTAACGAAGTGCAAGAAGCAGTACGTAGAACGGTGAAAATGGTAAAAACATTGATGGGACGAGATTTTAGAGGAGCGGAGGCAGAAGCGTTGAACAGCGTGTTAAGGGTGAATCAAAATATGACAAGGAGAATGACTCGTACGCGAGAGGTATCGCCGCTTCTGGTGACAAAGTTGCTTGGTAATTCAGGTTTTGTTTACGGGTACGATATGATCGTGGAATTGGCGGACTTACCCGAAATGAAGGATGAATATTTGATGGATCCAACGCTACATGGAGCCGCGCGTACGTTGAGAGAGTTCTATAGATATGGTAGAGTCGATATGAAAAGCACTTCGAAGCGAAACAGACTAAATATGATAGTAGCTAGAGATGGTTGGATGCGAAACTACTACACAGGGTCAAGTATAATTGCAATGTTCCAGGACTACTGTATTGACATTAGTGACTTGGATACAAGTATATTTTTTCTAGTTGGATTGGGATTTTCGGAGCAAACAGCAATGGACGTCGCTAACGCATTAGACGGTTTACTGGATCGGGACGGTGTTCTGGATATAAGAGACAATGGAGTGCTTGCGGATGATTTCAATATTAGCCTCGGATCAAGGTCAAGAGTTAGAAGTAAAAAGATTAAGTTTCACTGTAGACTCGCGCCTGAGGAGAAAAATGCTTTGCGAGGAGCTGTGTATGTGCGTGAACAGCTAATGGTTGAAAAAGCGGGAAAATATTTCCAGTGTTACTATTGTTAAGAAGCGGTATGATGCGAATGAAGGTAGAATCTTTGCTCCACTCTTTATCTCTCGGAAAACTAACTCCACCAAAGCACCCGTTATGAGAAGCCTGATTGGTTTGACTAGATCAATACTGCCCTAAACTGGGTAGCTCGTTTAAAAGGGAATATTTGGGGCCAAGCAGTCGGCTTCTAGCTACCGACTCAGGGGATTAGCAGAGAAGGACTAGCAAACCTTCGAGGATGCATATCCCAAGACCGTCTGTGTACCTTCACGTGGTGGCCCTGTTTATACAGAACACAGCGGATCGAACCAACCTAAATCCAAGGTGTGAGATACCGTGCCGAGGGATGAATGGCACTAGGGTCAAATAGTGTCACGAACGGTTCCTCTAGGGCAACGGGCGAAACCCTAGTAGTAACTTAGCCTTAACCCTGTGCAGGGGGCACCGCAGGGTTGGACACACCCCTTCCCCCTTACTCGTGGGACTTAAATGGAACCAGAAGAAAGAAAAAAACCAGACGACGGCGGGAAGTCTGAATCAGAGAGCATGCTCTCAGACGAAGACAGGACCATCGTCGGAAGCGAGAGTGACGCATCAGTGGGAACAGCCGGAACCACCGATACGATCACAAAACAGATCGCTGGGCTTGGAAAAGTCCAGCAAGAAAGGAAAACCTCGGGAGCCTTCAAAAGAAAGCAGACCAAGGCGAGGAAAATGGCGGAGGGAACATGGACGCAGGAGAAGCCCAAAAAGCAGGCTACTAAAGAACATGAGCCCAAAACCAAAAAGGGGAAGAGAAACCGGTCGGAATCTCAGACCCCTCCGAAACCGCGACCGAGCAAAAAACCGAGGAGTGGACCCCCACAGACCGGTTCATACAGCGAGGTCGCCAAAGGAACACGGATGGCAATTATTGACAAACGCCATCCGGAAATAACATTGAGTCAAGAGCAAGCGGACTTGGTTCAAGACAGACTGGTGGACGCGATTGATGCCGCCCCCTCGGGCAGTGGCACGAACTTGCAGTTCACCAGGACCACGTTCAGCGGAGGCGTCTTGTGGCTGACGTGCGCAAACCAGGAGACAGCTGACTGGCTCAGGGGTAGTGCAGGGGGCCTGGAGGGTCTATGGGAGGGGGCGGATTTGACAGCAGTCGAAGCCAAGGACCTCCCTAGACGACCCAGGGTCATAGTATTTATCCCTGGACCAGCGGATCAGGAGGAAAAAGTGCGAGGACGCTTGGGGAAGCAAAATGCCAACCTGAGGGTGAACGGCTGGCTCCTCCTGAGTCGAAAGGTTCAAGAAAAAGGCCAAAGCCTGGCCTACTCCATCGACGAGGTCTCCCATGGGGCCTTGGTGGCTAACCAGTTAAAAGCTTATTACAAGCTAAACATGGTTACTTTCAGGGTACTGGGGGGGGGGACTCGCCGAGTGGTGAAATTCAGGGTACTTCAGGGGAACCTCCATCACAGTAAAGGGGCTTCGGCGGAACTTACTGTGATAAGAGGGGAGTATGAAGTGGCCCTTCTTCAAGAACCCTGGATTAACAGAGGTAAGATTATGGGACTGAATGGCATTGGTGAGTTGATTTATGACAGAACCTCTGACCATCCAAGAACATGCATTATTGTTAAGAAAGGTATAAAAGCCCTTTCACTAACAAATTTTTGTTGTAGGGATCTAGCGGCGGTCCTCATCACACTGGGGCAAGGAAGTGGGACTAGTGAAGCAATTCTCGCATCGGCCTATCTTCCTTACGATGACCCCAGACAACCACCAACCAGGGAAGTCGAAGAACTGGTCAAGTACTCCAGAAAGAAGGGTGTGCAGCTGATCATTGCATGCGATGCCAACTCACACAATCTTAACTGGGGAAGCACCAACACCAACGAAAGAGGTGAGTCATTACTAGAATTTATTACGGCTAACAATTTGAACGTATTAAATGAAGGAAATAAACCAACTTTCGTTAACTCAAACAGAAAGGAGGTTATCGATATCACGATTGGCACTCATTACATAAGTAACTTCGTGAGTAATTGGCATGTGTCCGAGGAAGAAAGCTTTTCTGACCACAGACACATATACTTTCAAATTTCGGGAACCGAACCGAAAATAGAATACTATCGTAACCCGCGAAAAACGAACTGGGAAGCATATAATGCAGAACTAGTTAACAGTTTAGACCGAACGATGGTAAAAATCAAGAACACAACAGACCTAGAGATAGCAGCAGACCTAACACAGGAAGCAATTATCTCAGCGTTTGAAAACAACTGCATAACGGTAAGGAAGAAATCCAACAGGAATGTGCCCTGGTGGACAAATGAACTTGCCGAAAAACGGAGACAGTTGAGGAAGAAGTTTAATAGAACTAAAGAAAATTCAGAAGAATGGACGGATTATAAGAGGGCCGTAACTGAATACAACAAACTGGTAAGGAAAGTCAAGAGAGACTCCTGGAGGAGGCACTGTGAGGAGATAGAACAGACTCATAAGTATGCCAGACTGCAGAAGATTCTCTCCAAGGACCCTAATCAGACTATACACGCTATCAAAAAAGATAACGGACAGATAGCTCTTCAGGACACGGGAATTACGTTGAAATTGATGTTTCAGGTAAAACGGTATTGGTTGATTACTTCAAATATGTGTTGCCATGGCCAAAGGAATTAAATAATAGAGTACGACATCTAATTCCGTGGTTGCTAAAGTATTGGGCGTTCTTCTCCTTGGAGTATATAACGTTATGGTATGGAGAGGAGGTCAGTGAGAGGAAGGAGGATTTTGAAGTAATACATCCAAAAAGAGTTAACAGTACAAATCCGAATTTAGATTTTTGCAATTCGGAAGATTTCTTGCGAGAGTGGAACGAAATGTTTTTAGTAGCGAAAGGCGTAGGTGTTTTAGAGTTGTTGGTGGCAGTTGCACCTATTTGTGAGTTCGAAGTTAGAGACGACCTTACGGTTAAATTTCTGAACATGTTATTGAAGTTGCCAGTGATAGGGGGCTTTGGACGAGCGAACAAATTTGTTACCGCTCCAAGATCCGCGCCAGAAGATCTGATTGATTCTGATGAACGTACTGACATTGCAGAGAGAATGTATCTTAACGTAAGAAAATTCATCAATGAAGCTGAAGCGGAGAAGTTTCGACCACTGACAGAAAAAGATTGGATAAAAACTTCATTTGGATACTTTAAGTCAACAGGCGCATCTGAGAATGTGAAACTGGACATTGGAACGATAGAGAATTCCGATAATAAAAAAGAGAAGATTACTTTACGTACTAAAGCTGGAGTTGCGTTAGCTAAAGGTTACGACATTTTCAAAAAAGATATCAAACGAAAGTATCAGAGTCCTCTGTCGCACATGAGTACAGGAAACCGTAATGTACCCGTTAAACCAACTCGCACCATTTACCCTATTGTGTTAGACGTTTTAGTGTGTCAAATTTTCGCGACGCATCACTTAATACAGTATTCTACTTCAAATTTAGGCACTTACTCGATTGAAAGTGACAGGTTAGCTGCACAGATTTCGTCAGGAGTTGATGAATCGGTTGTTTCTAGGATTTTAGACGATGAGGATTTGATTAGATTATCAGGCAGTGCAACGAATTTGATAGTTACGCTTGATTTTGGAGAGTACGATTCCCATTGTGTTAGCTGGAACTTTAGAGAACCAATTGCTGAGGCATTTCGAGACCATTATGTTAACGAAGGGGAGGTAGCTTATGGTATGACGAGAGCTGAAATCTTCGACTTAGGTTACGGTGACGGTAGGATGTATAATACACTTTGGGATGTTGGTAGAGCGATCTTCAGAAGTACTAAGGAGCTGATCGCTGCTGCGAAAGAAACCAAAGAGTGGAAGGATAATTTCTTAAAATTTAAGCAGATGATCTTTCCCCCTAAGGGGGTTGTTGTGGTTTACTGTCGACGTGATAAGGTTGAAAAAGAAGATGGAGAAATACTCGTATGTAGCGGAATTGGTGAGGATTTTCAGATATTAACTTCGCACGGTTCAGGTGAAGCTACGACTTTATTGTTTAACTCGTTGGAGAATCTGAGCATATGTGACTTACTGATAAAGGACCAGTTGGTATCGTCTTTAGTTAGATTTCGAATTCGTAGAGTAGTTGGAGATGATTTAATTCTAGTTGGCAAAATGAAAGCACACGAAAACGATGGTGGACGCGATTGATGCCGCCCCCTCGGGCAGTGGCACGAACTTGCAGTTCACCAGGACCACGTTCAGCGGAGGCGTCTTGTGGCTGACGTGCGCAAACCAGGAGACAGCTGACTGGCTCAGGGGTAGTGCAGGGGGCCTGGAGGGTCTATGGGAGGGGGCGGATTTGACAGCAGTCGAAGCCAAGGACCTCCCTAGACGACCCAGGGTCATAGTATTTATCCCTGGACCAGCGGATCAGGAGGAAAAAGTGCGAGGACGCTTGGGGAAGCAAAATGCCAACCTGAGGGTGAACGGCTGGCTCCTCCTGAGTCGAAAGGTTCAAGAAAAAGGCCAAATCCTGGCCTACTCCATCGACGAGGTCTCCCATGGGGCCTTGGTGGCTAACCAGTTAAAAGCTTATTACAAGCTAAACATGGTTACTTTCAGGGTCCTGGGGGGGGGGACACGCCGAGTGGTGAAATTCAGGGTACTTCAGGGGAACCTCCATCACAGTAAAGGGGCTTCGGCGGAACTTACTGTGATAAGAGGGGAGTATGAAGTGGCCCTTCTTCAAGAACCCTGGATTAACAGAGGTAAGATTATGGGACTGAATGGCATTGGTGAGTTGATTTATGACAGAACCTCTGACCATCCAAGTACATGCATTATTATTAAGAAAGGTATAAAAGCCCTTTCACTAACAAATTTTTGTTGTAGGGATCTAGCGGCGGTCCTCATCACACTGGGGCAAGGAAGTGGGAAGTGGGCAATTCTCGCATCGGCCTATCTTCCTTACGATGACCCCAGACAACCACCAACCAGGGAAGTCGAAGAACTGGTCAAGTACTCCAGAAAGAAGGGTGTGCAGCTGATCATTGCATGCGATGCCAACTCACACAATCTTAACTGGGGAAGCACCAACACCAACGAAAGAGGTGAGTCATTACTAGAATTTATTACGGCTAACAATTTGAACGTATTAAATGAAGGAAATAAACCAACTTTCGTTAACTCAAACAGAAAGGAGGTTATCGATATCACGATTGGCACTCATTACATAAGTAACTTCGTGAGTAATTGGCATGTGTCCGAGGAAGAAAGCTTTTCTGACCACAGACACATATACTTTCAAATTTCGGGAACCGAACCGAAAATAGAATACTATCGTAACCCGCGAAAAACGAACTGGGAAGCATATAATGCAGAACTAGTTAACAGTTTAGACCGAACGATGGTAAAAATCAAGAACACAACAGACCTAGAGATAGCAGCAGACCTAACACAGGAAGCAATTATCTCAGCGTTTGAAAACAACTGCATAACGGTAAGGAAGAAATCCAACAGGAATGTGCCCTGGTGGACAAATGAACTTGCCGAAAAACGGAGACAGTTGAGGAAGAAGTTTAATAGAACTAAAGAAAATTCAGAAGAATGGACGGATTATAAGAGGGCCCTAACTGAATACAACAAACTGGTAAGGAAAGTCAAGAGAGACTCCTGGAGGAGGCACTGTGAGGAGATAGAAAAGACTCATGAGTATGCCAGACTGCAGAAGATTCTCTCCAAGGACCCTAATCAGACTATACACGCTATCAAAAAAGATAACGGACAGATAGCTCTTCAGGACACGGGAATTACGTTGAAATTGATGTTTCAGGTAAAACGGTATTGGTTGATTACTTCAAATATGTGTTGCCATGGCCAAAGGAATTAAATAATAGAGTACGACATCTAATTCCGTGGTTGCTAAAGTATTGGGCGTTCTTCTCCTTGGAGTATATAACGTTATGGTATGGAGAGGAGGTCAGTGAGAGGAAGGAGGATTTTGAAGTAATACATACAAAAAGAGTTAACAGTACAAATCCGAATTTAGATTTTTGCAATTCGGAAGATTTCTTGCGAGAGTGGAACGAAATGTTTTTAGTAGCGAAAGGCGTAGGTGTTTTAGAGTTGTTGGTGGCAGTTGCACCTATTTGTGAGTTCGAAGTTAGAGACGACCTTACGGTTAAATTTCTGAACATGTTATTGAAGTTGCCAGTGATAGGGGGCTTTGGACGAGCGAACAAATTTGTTACCGCTCCAAGATCCGCGCCAGAAGATCTGATTGATTCTGATGAACGTACTGACATTGCAGAGAGAATGTATCTTAACGTAAGAAAATTCATCAATGAAGCTGAAGCGGAGAAGTTTCGACCACTGACAGAAAAAGATTGGATAAAAACTTCATTTGGATACTTTAAGTCAACAGGCGCATCTGAGAATGTGAAACTGGACATTGGAACGATAGAGAATTCCGATAATAAAAAAGAGAAGATTACTTTACGTACTAAAGCTGGAGTTGCGTTAGCTAAAGGTTACGACATTTTCAAAAAAGATATCAAACGAAAGTATCAGAGTCCTCTGTCGCACATGAGTACAGGAAACCGTAATGTACCCGTTAAACCAACTCGCACCATTTACCCTATTGTGTTAGACGTTTTAGTGTGTCAAATTTTCGCGACGCATCACTTAATACAGTATTCTACTTCAAATTTAGGCACTTACTCGATTGAAAGTGACAGGTTAGCTGCACAGATTTCGTCAGGAGTTGATGAATCGGTTGGTTCTAGGATTTTAGACGATGAGGATTTGATTAGATTATCAGGCAGTGCAACGAATTTGATAGTTACGCTTGATTTTGGAGAGTACGATTCCCATTGTGTTAGCTGGAACTTTAGAGAACCAATTGCTGAGGCATTTCGAGACCATTATGTTAACGAAGGGGAGGTAGCTTATGGTATGACGAGAGCTGAAATCTTCGACTTAGGTTACGGTGACGGTAGGATGTATAATACACTTTGGGATGTTGGTAGAGCGATCTTCAGAAGTACTAAGGAGCTGATCGCTGCTGCGAAAGAAACCAAAGAGTGGAAGGATAATTTCTTAAAATTTAAGCAGATGATCTTTCCCCCTAAGGGGGTTGTTGTGGTTTACTGTCGACGTGATAAGGTTGAAAAAGAAGATGGAGAAATACTCGTATGTAGCGGAATTGGTGAGGATTTTCAGATATTAACTTCGCACGGTTCAGGTGAAGCTACGACTTTATTGTTTAACTCGTTGGAGAATCTGAGCATATGTGACTTACTGATAAAGGACCAGTTGGTATCGTCTTTAGTTAGATTTCGAATTCGTAGAGTAGTTGGAGATGATTTAATTCTAGTTGGCAAAATGAAAGCACACGAAAACGATAACGCGTTAGATGTACTTCGGCAAAGACTGGTGGACGTAGTTCGAAGAAGTGGTCACGTCGGTAATCCTTCAAAAACATTTATCGGGTATGGTTTCGCGGAGTATCGCCAGACACATGCGTATCGGGGTCTGATTTTACAGAAGGATCAAGTTATGATTATTTCAAGCGAGAAAATGAAATTTGTAGATGACGTGTCGGCGTATATGGCCAGTATTCATTCAATGTTTCTTCTTAAGATTTCTAGAGGTATGAACGTCGATTTAGCTTCAATACTTTGCGCCTATATTTGTGTTACTATCTCATCTTTTTCTTTCCGTAGATATGTTTTCGAGAAGGAAGGTGTATTAAATTTATTCAGTTGTGAAATGATGAGATGTGAGTACAAGGCAGAGTCAAAAGGTCTTCAAAGATGCAAGTGCGTAATTGTGGAGAGAGATGGCAATGCTGTGGGTTCAAGACTTAATACATTCGAAAAACGCCAAGCCAAATACGCACATTTTAGAGATGTAGTGTTTCCGAATAGCGACTGGTTTTTCATGCCTCAAAGTATGGGTGGAGGAGGTTTCCATATTCTCAGCTTTTTAAAAAGAGCGACCGAAGGAGAGATAGGCACGTTATTTAGAGAGAGGGGAGCAGACGTGACATTCGCCGCAGAAATGGAAAGTTTGGATGACTTTAAATGGTACCGTGTTGAAAGCGTGGAAGAGCATGTTGAAGAGATCTTCAAAGCTGCGGACAAAGGATTCATCGCGGATTTATTACCTAACGTGACTAAGGAGCTTAGGAATGCTTCGACGCAGGTGGGTATCAAGCCTTGGTGGCGTAACGAAGTGCAAGAAGCAGTACGTAGAACGGTGAAAATGGTAAAAACATTGATGGGACGAGATTTTAGAGGAGCGGAGGCAGAAGCGTTGAACAGCGTGTTAAGGGTGAATCAAAATATGACAAGGAGAATGACTCGTACGCGAGAGGTATCGCCGCTTCTGGTGACAAAGTTGCTTGGTAATTCAGGTTTTGTTTACGGGTACGATATGATCGTGGAATTGGCGGACTTACCCGAAATGAAGGATGAATATTTGATGGATCCAACGCTACATGGAGCCGCGCGTACGTTGAGAGAGTTCTATAGATATGGTAGAGTCGATATGAAAAGCACTTCGAAGCGAAACAGACTAAATATGATAGTAGCTAGAGATGGTTGGATGCGAAACTACTACACAGGGTCAAGTATAATTGCAATGTTCCAGGACTACTGTATTGACATTAGTGACTTGGATACAAGTATATTTTTTCTAGTTGGATTGGGATTTTCGGAGCAAACAGCAATGGACGTCGCTAACGCATTAGACGGTTTACTGGATCGGGACGGTGTTCTGGATATAAGAGACAATGGAGTGCTTGCGGATGATTTCAATATTAGCCTCGGATCAAGGTCAAGAGTTAGAAGTAAAAAGATTAAGTTTCACTGTAGACTCGCGCCTGAGGAGAAAAATGCTTTGCGAGGAGCTGTGTATGTGCGTGAACAGCTAATGGTTGAAAAAGCGGGAAAATATTTCCAGAGTGTTACTATTGTTAAGAAGCGGTATGATGCGAATGAAGGTAGAATCTTTGCTCCACTCTTTATCTCTCGGAAAACTAACTCCACCAAAGCACCCGTTATGAGAAGCCTGATTGGTTTGACTAGATCAATACTGCCCTAAACTGGGTAGCTCGTTTAAAAGGGAATATTTGGGGCCAAGCAGTCGGCTTCTAGCTACCGACTCAGGGGATTAGCAGAGAAGGACTAGCAAACCTTCGAGGATGCATATCCCAAGACCGTCTGTGTACCTTCACGTGGTGGCCCTGTTTATACAGAACACAGCGGATCGAACCAACCTAAATCCAAGGTGTGAGATACCGTGCCGAGGGATGAATGGCACTAGGGTCAAATAGTGTCACGAACGGTTCCTCTAGGGCAACGGGCGAAACCCTAGTAGTAACTTAGCCTTAACCCTGTGCAGGGGGCACCGCAGGGTTGGACACACCCCTTCCCCCTTACTCGTGGGACTTAAATGGAACCAGAAGAAAGAAAAAAACCAGACGACGGCGGGAAGTCTGAATCAGAGAGCATGCTCTCAGACGAAGACAGGACCATCGTCGGAAGCGAGAGTGACGCATCAGTGGGAACAGCCGGAACCACCGATACGATCACAAAACAGATCGCTGGGCTTGGAAAAGTCCAGCAAGAAAGGAAAACCTCGGGAGCCTTCAAAAGAAAGCAGACCAAGGCGAGGAAAATGGCGGAGGGAACATGGACGCAGGAGAAGCCCAAAAAGCAGGCTACTAAAGAACATGAGCCCAAAACCAAAAAGGGGAAGAGAAACCGGTCGGAATCTCAGACCCCTCCGAAACCGCGACCGAGCAAAAAACCGAGGAGTGGACCCCCACAGACCGGTTCATACAGCGAGGTCGCCAAAGGAACACGGATGGCAATTATTGACAAACGCCATCCGGAAATAACATTGAGTCAAGAGCAAGCGGACTTGGTTCAAGACAGACTGGTGGACGCGATTGATGCCGCCCCCTCGGGCAGTGGCACGAACTTGCAGTTCACCAGGACCACGTTCAGCGGAGGCGTCTTGTGGCTGACGTGCGCAAACCAGGAGACAGCTGACTGGCTCAGGGGTAGTGCAGGGGGCCTGGAGGGTCTATGGGAGGGGGCGGATTTGACAGCAGTCGAAGCCAAGGACCTCCCTAGACGACCCAGGGTCATAGTATTTATCCCTGGACCAGCGGATCAGGAGGAAAAAGTGCGAGGACGCTTGGGGGAGCAAAATGCCAACCTGAGGGTGAACGGCTGGCTCCTCCTGAGTCGAAAGGTTCAAGAAAAAGGCCAAATCCTGGCCTACTCCATCGACGAGGTCTCCCATGGGGCCTTGGTGGCTAACCAGTTAAAAGCTTATTACAAGCTAAACATGGTTACTTTCAGGGTCCTGGGGGGGGGGACTCGCCGAGTGGTGAAATTCAGGGTACTTCAGGGGAACCTCCATCACAGTAAAGGGGCTTCGGCGGAACTTACTGTGATAAGAGGGGAGTATGAAGTGGCCCTTCTTCAAGAACCCTGGATTAACAGAGGTAAGATTATGGGACTGAATGGCATTGGTGAGTTGATTTATGACAGAACCTCTGACCATCCAAGAACATGCATTATTGTTAAGAAAGGTATAAAAGCCCTTTCACTAACAAATTTTTGTTGTAGGGATCTAGCGGCGGTCCTCATCACACTGGGGCAAGGAAGTGGGACTAGAGAAGCAATTCTCGCATCGGCCTATCTTCCTTACGATGACCCCAGACAACCACCAACCAGGGAAGTCGAAGAACTGGTCAAGTACTCCAGAAAGAAGGGTGTGCAGCTGATCATTGCATGCGATGCCAACTCACACAATCTTAACTGGGGAAGCACCAACACCAACGAAAGAGGTGAGTCATTACTAGAATTTATTACGGCTAACAATTTGAACGTATTAAATGAAGGAAATAAACCAACTTTCGTTAACTCAAACAGAAAGGAGGTTATCGATATCACGATTGGCACTCATTACATAAGTAACTTCGTGAGTAATTGGCATGTGTCCGAGGAAGAAAGCTTTTCTGACCACAGACACATATACTTTCAAATTTCGGGAACCGAACCGAAAATAGAATACTATCGTAACCCGCGAAAAGCGAACTGGGAAGCATATAATGCAGAACTAGTTATCAGTTTAGACCGAACGATGATAAAAATCAAGAACACAACAGACCTAGAGATAGCAGCAGACCTAACACAGGAAGCAATTATCTCAGCGTTTGAAAACAACTGCATAACGGTAAGGAAGAAATCCAACAGGAATGTGCCCTGGTGGACAAATGAACTTGCCGAAAAACGGAGACAGTTGAGGAAGAAGTTTAATAGAACTAAAGAAAATTCAGAAGAATGGACGGATTATAAGAGGGCCCTAACTGAATACAACAAACTGGTAAGGAAAGTCAAGAGAGACTCCTGGAGGAGGCACTGTGAGGAGATAGAACAGACTCATGAGTATGCCAGACTGCAGAAGATTCTCTCCAAGGACCCTAATCAGACTATACACGCTATCAAAAAAGATAACGGACAGTATACAGAAAATGGAAAAGAAACCTTGGAAGAGCTACTCAAGGTACACTTCCCTGGATCAATACCCACCATTCCGCCGCAGAACTCTCCAGCGACAGAACTGGATAGACCACGATGGGCATCCAGGATAGACTGGCAAACAGCGAAGGCTGTGGTAGATGCGGAAAAGACAGAATGGGCTATTAACAGCTTCAAACCATATAAATCACCGGGACCAGACGGGATTTATCCTATCCTACTCCAAAAAGGAGGAAGCACACTGCACAACAGGGTAAGTGAACTGCTCAGAGCCAGCTTAGCTCTGGGGCATATTCCAAGAACCTGGCAACGCATCAGAGCAACATTTATACCAAAACCTGGAAAATCTGGACGTGACACGGCTAAAGCTCTGAGACCAATCAGTCTAATGTCATTTTTGCTGAAGACTCTTGAGAAACTTCTCGACAGACATATTAGAGACGGTATATTGGCTACAAGACCAATACACCGAGATCAATATGCATACAGAGAGGGAAAATCAACCGAAACAGCATTACATCAACTCATAAAAAGAGCTGAATACGTGCTGGAAAACAAAGAGGTGCTGCTGGCAGCCTTTCTTGATATAGAAGGAGCTTTTGACAACACCTCCTATGAATCTATAGCCAAGGCGACGAGGAATTTAGGGATCGATGCCACGAGCTGCAGGTGGATAGAAGAAGCAGGCTCATAGAATCAACTCTGATGGGGGAAACAATGGCCGTATGTGCAACCAGGGGCTGTCCGCAGGGGGGAGTACTATCCCCGCTGCTGTGGAACCTGGTCATGGACGGGCTCATTAGAACCCTACACAGAGGAGGATTCGACACCATGGGATATGCAGACGACCTGGTAATTCTATCCCAAGGTAAATACAACAGTACAACCAGAGACAGACTCCAGATGGCTTCAAATGTAGTAACAGGCTGGACTGTAAAAGAAGGGCTACGTATTAGCCTTTCGAAAACACAGATAATTGCGTTCACCAGAAGAAAGAAAAGGGAAGGACTTGGCCCTTTGACGCTTCAAGGTGAACCAATACGACTGTCGGATGAAGTAAAATATCTTGGGGTTATTCTAGACCCAGGCTTAACTTGGAACCGACATCTCCAGCACGTGATCAAGAAAGCGGAGGTGACCTTCATGGTTGCCAGACGTACTTACGGCATTAAATGGGGACTAAGACCCAGCATGGTACACTGGCTATACAAAATGGTTGTCATTCCCAGGATCACATATGCATCTTTGCGTTACTTTTACGTTACAAGACCGGTTGAGGAACAGGTTAAGACAAGCTTGAAGAATAATTTTAATAACACTCACGGATCAAAAATGGTTACCATCCCATTTTCATTTGAAATACTAGGAAAAGAATTTTTTTCAATTTTTTATTTTCAATCTCACCAGATACTTACAATTCAGTCGGTTCACTGAAAATTCAATGATTAGTAACCCAGTTTTTTTTCTCTTACCTACTTACGCATTTGGATGTACAGGGCACCCTAAAAATATATTTTTAAAATTTTCAATTACCAACAATTAAACACTAACACTTACATTTATTTTTTATAATAATTTTTGGCCAAAACACCCATCGGGTACCAACAGAAGCTTGTTGGTATTCAGCGGAATTTTCGAACTTTTTAATAAATTCATCCCTAAAAATAAAATTTATTTGATTAATCTTTAAACATATTAATACTTACATTTCTCAAAATTACTAATGAGACTGAATTCTTCATTCACTGATTTATATTCATTTTCCTTTTACACCCCCCTTCACGTGAGATTGTTGTCATTGATCAGGAGGTGGAGTTCTAAGGTTTTAGGTTATTGATATAATATATGTATAAAGTAATTTTCAATTACTACTATTTTTCATCTGTCAGCATTTATTATTATCTTAAATTATGTTTTTTTAAAGCGCACATTATGGAAAACATTATTTTTTTTAATAATAAAATGAAATATTAATATTCTTCTTAAAACTCTTCAATTTCATTGCTACAGTTACCAAGCATCTGTCAGCATTTTTTCTTATCTATAAAAATGTTAGTAATATTTTAAAATACAGTGTAAACTCTTTATAACGTTATCCTTTATAACTCCCTATAATGTTGGAGTGAGCCCAAGTTGGTTGGTTTACGTTAAAACTCGCATATTGAGACACTCTTTATAACAATACGCCACCCTTTATTACGAAGAAATGTGTTCATATTTTAGACAGTAAATATTTATATCGGTATTATTGTTTATGTTATGTTATCAGGTAACAAAAGACTTTGAAGCTCTGAAACATCCGGGGTCGGTATGACCGATGTTTTCTCGGAAGTGATGGTCTTCGACCAAGTATACTGTGTACCTATCGTATTGTATTAAAAATTCTTGTTAATTTGACTTTTTTTTGTTCACTCCATATAACGATAACTCTCTATAACGACAAAAATGCTCAGTCCCTTGAGTTTCGTTATAAAGAGTTTACACTGTATTATCTTTTGCTTCAATTTAAACTGTAACTAGAATTTTAATATTTCAAATAATATTTTTTTGTTTTAATTTGATGTGTAACTAAACTTTTTATAGTTTCAAAACAGTAAAAAAATAATTTTATAGAAAAAGATGGAGAAAATATTAATATTCATCCATATACCTATATAAAAATTAATTAAACATCAATAATTTATTTAAATATTTGAGATCTATTTGCTCTCTGCTACTAGTTTAACTTCAATTGTAATAAGAATTATTTAAAATGTCTAGTATCATTATTTTTACATTTTTCATTTTATTTTTATTCCATATGTATTTTATTTTATAATTTTAATTTTTCAACGGTTGATGCTAAGTTTAATTTATTGTGCGAAGATAATCTTCAAATGTGTCATCGTGAATTAGCTTTCCAATTTAAATTAAATAAAAATTTAACTGAGCAGATTGAATTAACAAACGATCTGCTCCAAAAAAAAAATGATACCAACAAGGATATTACCAGGTACGTTTTTTTTTTATTCTTCAACGTTATGAATTTAATTTTATTGAATATTATTGCTAATGAAGGTTTTATTTCTTCATAGGCTGTCCATCTTGAATGAAAACTGCGTTTCGGAAAAATTAAAGGACCGTGAAATGTATAAAGAAATTATTTCAGATCAGGGAAAAAATATTTCTCTACTCGAAGATAATAATAAACTGATCTGGATAAATTTCTCTAATTGCTTGGGGAACATATCCTTTCTAGAAAAAAAGGTTAAATCGAAAGATTCTGATCTTAATATTCTAGAAGCGGATAATGCTGATGAAATTGAAGAAAAAGAAAAATTAAAAATCACAAAGAGAAGATTGAGAAAAAAGATAAAAAAATTAGGGAGAAAACTAGAGTTTTTTAATGATTATGTATATAATTGATAAAATTTAAGTTGTTTGAGGACATTTTTTTTCTTAATCTGCTTTTTATAATTTTTAATTATTTATAGCCTGGTGTTAGTCTAATAATTCAAATTTTTTTAAAATAGTTTTCAATTTGTTTTCGTTTATTAATTAGTTTTAAGTTCTTATAAATAGTTTTAAGTTTCCTTTGAAATTCTAAATAGTTTAAATTTTATTTAACTATAATTAATCATATCACTTACATTGATTATTATTTTTTTCAATTTAAATTTTCTTCTACTATAATTAATCATTTCACTTCCATTAATTTTCATTTTTTATTTTTAATACAACTGAAATTTTTTGTTTTATTATCTATTTTTATAAAAACAAAAAGTAACTTATCCACTAGTGCCAATTTTAACTATTTTTGAAAAATAGGTACCTTCACAGTTTTAAGTTTTTATAGATAGTTTTAAGTTTCCCTTTTTCATTGTTTAATTTATGAATTTATAGTCCTGAACAGAATAAATTCTCTTCAACTATAATCATATCACTTTTTCAATTATTATTTTTTTATTAAGAAAACTGAAATTTGATGTTTTTTTTTCATTTATTTTTATAAAAACAATAAGTCACATATCCTTTGGTGTTTATGTTAACTACACTTTGGGTTTATTAAATAATTTTTAAAATCTTTTATTTTCACTCCTTTATTACCTAAGTCTGTTTAACTATATATATGTATATAACTGTTCTTCAATGACCTTGAAACGAAAAAAAAACTCGTTTCATGCTTCTTTTATTTGTTTTTCAAACAGTTACTAATCGTGTTTTTTTCTTACCTTCACTGTATAGAGAAAAATAAGCCATAATTAGTTGAAATAGCTCATTTTAGATTATTTAAAAAAAGATAAATCAAAAATTTTTTAATTAATTGATTTATCAAAGTGAAATTAATGACTGATGACCTCGAGACATTTATTAGCGATACAACTTTCTCACATAAGTGCAGTTACGATGTAAAATATAAATTTTACTTTATTATAAGAATTATTAATTACAACTGTTTATAACTTTTCAACATCAAGTTTCTCTTTAAAAGAGGTTCACCTACATGAACAAGTTTATTCAACAGTTCATCCTGGAATTTCTCGTCTGACCTTATTGAAAGTTGTTTTGTACTGATTTAGGTGTATATATAAACTGAAAGTATTTTTCATTCTTCAGTTTATTCATAAATTCACGCTATTAATGTTTATGATTTTAAGTGTTAAAGAAGAATTTCATGTTAAGAGATTCTATAGTGGGTAAGTATTTTTTTGAATAAAAAAATACAGATATTTTTTTTTTCAATTTAGATTTTTATAAAGTGAAAAAAATAATTAATGAAAAACATCGCTTAGTGTTGATATTAAAATGAAAATGTTTTCATAAAAACGTTTCAATTAATTTAATAACTTCTTTAAATAAAGCAGGTCACGTTTTCCAAAATATTTTCTTTGTTCATGTTAGTTCCTCATATATTTTAATTTTTAACTTAATTGGATTCTGATTAAGGAATATTTCAGATATTAATAGTATTTAAAAAATTCATTTTGTATGATAATTTAGGATAGATAGATACTTCATTTAAAAGATCGTTTTAAAACCTCTTCAATATGAATTAAACTGTTACTATACATGAAATTATAGGTATAATTCTTTAAACTTTGAAATATTATTCATTATCTAGTTATCAATTTTTATAGTGTTAGGTTGGGATCATAATTTTAAAAGCCAATTATTTATAATAACGGTAGCTGGAACGTTAAAATAAAAATATTATGATTTAATTGAAAAATTATGAAAAACTTTTAATTTCCGCTTCAATAGAAAAGCTGTTCAATTGAATTGTTGAGAGTGGTGTGATTTTCATTATTCTTAAGTTTAAAAGTGAAAAAAAAAGGTATTCCTATAACTATGGTTGTTGGAAACAACTTCCAACACTTAATTATTTTTATAATTTAGGTTGACGATTCGTCGCTCAAATGTATGTTGATTTATATGATTTGACAGCTAACAACCACGCGGTGTGTGTGTGTCAGTTCTGTTCCCTTCATCAACAAATGTCATTTTCTTATGGGTTCATCCCTATTTAATATAAAATATTAAAGCTCTGTCTTTGTGGCATCTTCAAGGCTCTGGGTTAATCCCATCTTTGCATTGTAAATAGTTAGTGTTAAAGTTTGTGTAATATATGTCTACATAGCAAATTGGTGAGTTTATATACCAGCAATCCACAAAACATACAGTCCACTCTATATTGCTCACTCCGCAGATAATGTAATCAACAATGGTAACTGAAAAAATGTTACTATCATTATGGTGTATAGGTATCTTCAAATTATTAAAAAATACAATTGTTAATAGCTTCATTTTAATGAATATTTTAACACATTTCATTTCCTGAATTTTCAGAGAAGTGTTCAACCGTAGACTCATTCTTCATAAATTTCTGAAAAACTCCATTCATTTTCTTATCTTCAATGGGTTTTTCATTTAAATTCACCTTTTCTATGTGAAATATTTAAAATCATGTGGTATCAGAAAATGAAGTGTAATTTTCATTTGAGCAAACCCAAATAGATCGTATTAGCTACTTCATAAACTTCCTGTAAAATAAATTTTATAATAGTTCTCCTGAATAAATTCTAATGCTTCATAAGGTTGAATGCTATATAGCTACAACCACGACTACACACAGAGTTATTTCAATAATAAAGATATTTTAAACAATTTTTTAGTGGAAAGTTCTACGTAAACTTAACTGAAAAGTTTTCAACATCATGTCTGTTTTTTATATGGTGATATATATCAGTTCTATTCATAAACTTTCCGCATTTCCCACAAAGTAGCTGTTTCCGATCATAATAAAATTGTCATTTTTTGAAATCTTCATAACTCAACCATGAATATATATTAAATGGAATCCATTCTCCACTATTTTCTCCACCTATAATATAACATTTTTCGCAGAGTTCATGAGTAGTAAAAGGGTGTTCTTTAGAACAGCGCTTACAATTTTTTATCATGACTGTGTAATGGTTAGATGTAGAATGATTTATATAAGTCTTAACAATAAGTTTTAAATATTTTAACTAATTTTGAAATGAATTATCAATTATACAACCACTCTTGTTTTTATTGACTGTTTGACTTATGTTCAATTTAAAAAACAGCCTTTTTATAGTTTAAATGGTTTTCACTTTCATTATATGGAAAAAACCGTTTTTTCTTTTTTAACTACAATAACAATGCAAATGCAAGTGTAATTATTTGAAATGTAGAATGCACTGATAAACAAATGATTTATTGATAGTAATGATTGTTTGACAGTGAACGTCAAATAAAATTTGTTAATATGCCGGTAGTATTTAGTGTGGAAGAAAAAATAGAAATTGTGTTAATCGTTGGTGATAATTATAAAACTTATCGTGAAGCAGCTGAAATATTTAACAACAGATATCCCGGGAAAAATATACACCATACATCAGTAATGAGAATTATGGAAATGGAGATGTTAAAAATAAATTCACAAACAAGCGTCAAAAAATCGTTACAAGTGAAGAGATGAAGTTGAATGTAATGTTATCTGCATTGGAAAACCCTAAATTGTCTCTGCAAAACAGGGCATCTTCGCTTCCAGATAATATTGGTAAAACCACAATATCAATAATTTTGAAAGAGAACAAGTTTCATCCATATAAACCACAATATATCCATACATTAAAACCTGGAGACTACGACAGACGACTAGAATTTTGTTTTCTTATCCAAGGATGATCCTTTTATGGCTACTAAAATTTTTTTTCTGATGAAGCTACATTTACGTCTAATGAAACAGTGTCTTCGCAAAATTGTCGATGGTGGACTGACTCTAATCCTCACTTTACGATTAAAACTCGCGATCAATATTATTTTGAAACTAACGTTTGGTGCGGCATTTACAAGGATAAAATAATTGGCCCCTTTTTTTTTCGACAATCTATGACTTCTCAACGATATTTGAATTTTTTACAAAATCAGTTGCATGATTTTCTTCGTAACCTTCCAAGACATGAACGACAACAAGTATGGTACCAGCAGGACGGCGCAACATGTCATAGTACGATGGAAGTAAGGCAATACCTTGAAAATATCTTTAATGGAAGGTTAATTCACAGATATTCCGATATTTTTTGGCCAGCTAGGTCGCCAGATTTAACCCTACTAGATTTTTTCTTATTAAAGTTTTCGATATTATCAAAAATAAAGGTACTTTATTCTTGAGCAAAATTCATATTTTCTGATATACCTCGTATACGACTGGAAAAATTGAATACCTGAAGGTTGCATTTTAGGTTTTAGATCATGCAGAACTTTTTATAATGAATAACTTTTTTTCGTAAACTTAATAATAAAAAAGTTTTCCATATGGTGCGAACTTAAGTGGACACACTGTATATTTAGAAAAAATAATTAGCCGTTAAGTTTTTCATCTATCTAAAAGAGTACTTCTTACTTATTAATAATTATTTTTTCATTCCGTTTCAGAACTTTGAAGCGTTCAGAATTATCCTCAGCTCCTATTAATTTGGATTTCTATTAATTTTAAAGTGAGTTATTAATTATAACCATTTTTCTCTAACATAATATTTTAGGTTATTTTTTATGTTTATTATACCTTTTATTAATTATTTTTTTTTCATTCTTTTTAGAATCATCCGCTCTTCCTATTTGTTTGGAAAAATTAATTTAAAAGTAAGTTATCAATTATTTTCATTTTTCTCAAACATAATATTTAAGGTTATTTATTCAAAAATATTAAAACGTTTAGTTTTCCATCCGTCTAAAAGTATTCTTTATAACAATAATTTTTTATATTATTTCAGAATGGCTCGGTTTACTGATTTAGTTAAATACATTGCTGCGTTGTTGGGATTGGTGACCCCAAATAATGATGAAAAGATATGTAAAGGACTCGTTGAATGTCAAAAGGGGATTACAAGAGTTCGGAATGCAATGAGGACTGCGAAGACGATAGGAGGGAAACAGCATTTGGAGGCCTGCTTGAGAAATATAAAATCAATGAGACATCAGTTTAAAGCGGCTCAGAAGAAGGGGGCAGGTCTTTCCCCGAGAAAAGCGTCTCCTTCAGATAGAGTAAGATGGGAAGATAGCGAGTCTACGTTCAACTCGCGAATCAAAACGGGGGTAATTTCAAACTTGAAACATAAGGATCCGAAATCATTTAAAAATAAGATTCGGGAAGCTCTCAGGCAGGATGCTGCAGTTAAGGTTAATGCCATATTTTGCGGAGAGTTCACAGTAGTGAAGGGAGATAGTGTACAGACTGAGTACAAGTACTTTACTACATCGAACTCACCAATTCATAGAGACACCAACTTAGACGAGTGGTTTGACATAAAGGTAATAGATCCTATTATGAATGAATTAGAAGAGTTCCAGGAACGTGACTCAGGCTGGGCTCTCTAGAAAGTTATCAATTTAGGGCTTAACATTAACAAGTACACCCCTCAGCTTAGTTCCTCATACATTGAACTACCTCCACAAATTGCAAAGAAACATGCTTGTATCAACGTCAAAAATAATGATGACGCATGCTTTGCATGGGCTGTTGTGAGTGCCCTATACCCTTCTGGTAAAAAAAATTCTGATAGAATATCATCATACCCCCACTACCCAACTGTGTTGAAGTTGAAGGGAATTCAGTTTCCGATGACGGCTCGCCAAATTCCTAACTTTGAGCGACATAATGAAGTGTCAGTTAATGTTTATATCCCTCAAAAAAATTAAGGGTCGTTCGAGACCCTTCCTACATACCTGACAAAGAATAAGAAAGAACGCCATGTTAACCTCCTTCTAATTCAAGATTATGATACAGAAGCCGCTGTTAGATACCATTATGTTTGGATAAAAAATCTTTCCCGTCTACTCTCCAGTCAGCTGAGTAGGGAAGGTGATAAAAAGTACTTCTGCGACCGCTGCCTTCACTACTTCAGATCAAAGGATAAGATGGAAAAGCATATCGAGGACTGTATCAAAATGAATGAGACTGCTATTAAGATGCCTGAGCACCTTCGCGTCTGTCCACCCAAATATTGACCCTCAAATTACTGTTTGGGACCCTCAAATTTCAATACCTCCTATCATCAACCGGGCGCGAACCATCAACCTTCGCGTCTGTCCACCCAAATATTGACCCCAAATATAACTGTTTAGGACCCTCAAATTTCAATACCTCCTATCATCAGCCGGGCGCGAACCATCAACCTTCGCGTCTGTAACAATTCGTCTAACGCATATAGCTATTCATACTCATAAGTGTTAGATGCGAGGTTTTTCCGAAACGCAGTTTTCATTCAAGATGGACAGCCTATGAAGAAATAAAACCTTCATTAGCAATAATATTCAATAAAAGTAAATTCATAACGTTAAAGAATGAAAAAAAACGTACCTGGTAATATCCTTGTTGGTCTCATTTTTTCTTAATTGGAGCAGATCGTTTGTTAATTCAATCTGCTCAGTTAAATTTTTATTTAATTTAAATTGGAAAGCTAATTCACGATGACACATTTGAAGATTATCTTCGCACAATAAATTAAACTTAGCATCAATCGTTGAAAAATTAAAATTATAAAATAAAATACATATGGAATAAAAATAAAATGAAAAATGTACAAATAATGATACTAGAGACATTTTAAATAATTCTTATTACAATTGAAGTTAAACTAGTAGCAGAGAGCAAATAGATCTCTTTTTATACCATTGCATAATTTAAAACTAGATTTGCATTTCAAATATTTAAATAAATTATTGATGATTAATTAATTTTTATACAGGTATATGGATGAATATTAATATTTTCTCCATCTTTTTCTATAAAATTATTTTTTACTGTTTTGAAATTATAAAAAGTTTAGTTACACATCAAATTAAAAAAATATATATTATTTAAAATATATTAATATTTTCTTTATCTTTTTGAAAATGAAGTTCATCATATTTTTATTAAAATTATTTAAAATTCTAGTTACAGTTTAAATTAAAGCAAAAGTTGATATTTTAAAATATTACTAACATTTTTATAGATAAGAAAAAATGCTGACAGATGCTTGGTAACAGTAGCAATGAAATTGAAGAGTTTTAAGAAGAATATTAATATTTCATTATATTATTGAAAAAAATAATGTTTTCCATAATGTGCGCTTTAAAAAAACATTATTTAAGATAATAATAAATGCTGACAGATGAAAAATAGTAGTAATTGAGAATTACTTTATACATATATTATATCAATAACCTAAACCTTAGAACTCCACCTCCTGATCAATGACAACAATCTCACGTGAAGGGGGGGGGGGTGTAAAAGGAAAATGAATATAAATCAGTGAATGAAGAATTCAGTCTCATTAGTAATTTTGAGAAATGTAAGTATTAATATGTTTAAAGATTAATCAAATAAATTTTATTTTTAGGGATGAATTTATTAAAAAGTTCGAAAATTCCGCTGAATACCAACAAGCTTCTGTTGGTACCCGATGGGTGTTTTGGCCAAAAATTATTATAAAAAATAAATGTAAGTGTTAGTGTTTAATTGTTGGTAATTGAAAATTTTAAAAATATATTTTTAGGGTGCCCTGTACATCCAAATGCGTAAGTAGGTAAGAGAAAAAAAACTGGGTTACTAATCATTGAATTTTCAGTGAACCGACTGAATTGTAAGTATCTGGTGAGATTGAAAATAAAAAATTGAAAAAAATTCTTTTCCTAGTATTTCAAATGAAAATGGGATGGTAACCATTTTTGATCCGTGAGTGTTATTAAAATTATTCTTCAAGCTTGTCTTAACCTGTTCCTCAACCGGTCTTGTAACGTAAAAGTATCTAGGAAGGATAAAGAATATAAAATGATAGAAAACTTTTTCTAGTATATCATCATATGCGGGGGTAATGATTATCAATGATCCGTAAGTATTAATGAATGTTTAAAAATTTTTTAATTAATACATTATATATACATATACACTCAGTTTTTTATGAAAATTTTTCACTTTGAACAATTGATATATTTCATCTTTATGTTTCAGCCCGAGTGAAAATTGAGGATAAATATGTATCTTTATAAAGTGGTTTAGTAGGCCTATAGGGGATGTATTTGCCACTTTAAATATTAAATACAACGCGCCATGGTTCTATCTCCTTATATCAATTATCTAAGATTATGTGGAAATGAACTGAATTATTTCAACTATTTGTTCTTTCAACTAATATATGAAAAATGTTTTTTTTAGATTGCGGATTACCATGAAAAGATAACGCGCTGCCATCCTACCCTCCAAGCGGTGTTCATAATCAAGGAAATTCACATGAAGATTGAAATTTTTGAAAAATCCCATTGAAAATATAGTCATTTGGTATCAATGTATTATATTCCTATAAGGTGGTTATAGAAGAAGACATTATTCATTATTATATTAACATATTTAAAAAATATAAAACAAAGAGAGATACTAATATTATGCATGTATTAATAAACTATCTAATGACCTCGATAATAATTGCATACATAATACGTGAGACTTTCAATTGCATCAATTAACTCTGATTGATTAACAGGATGGTTATAGTAAAATATCATACACTTTTGAAAATATATTAAAAAATAATACATTTGTTTATAAAAAAAAAATGGTGATTCACCACTGAGTGTTGAAGAAGGGTACTAAACATTATTATATTTTTTATTCAACATATCAAGATTTATTAAAAAAAATATATTATGAAATTGGTTTTTATTAAAACACCTTGTTTACAACAATAACACGTGTTTTCATGCACTATTGCGTAAGACTCTCGACTGCATTAGTATAAACTATCTAATGACCTCAATAATAATTGTATGCATAATACGAATGACTTTCAACTGCATCGATTAACTCTGATAGATTTAACAGGATGGTTATAGCAAAATATCATACACTTTTGAAAATATAATACATTTGGTTATACCAAAATATAATGATTTACCACTGAGTGTTGAAGAAGGGCACTAACCATTATTATATTTTTTATTTAACATAACAAGATTTATTAAAAAAATATTATGAAATTGGTTTTTATTTAAACACCTTGTTTACAACAATTACACGTTTTTTGCGCTCTGATAAAAGAATGTTTTACTGAACGGTTTTTCAAACGATACGTCGTTTTGAACATTCTGAATATTCATCAACTTTTTCAGGAAGTGATATACTAATAACATATAAAGATTGAAATTTTTGAAAAATCCTTTTTCAACTATGTCACTTGTCTTTATACACCATGTTGAAAGAATGTTTTTCAACGATATGTCACTTGGTCACCGATACATTCTACAACACTCTTTTTATAATGAAAAAAAAATAAGTTTAACAACGCGATATTCGTTTATACTTTGTTTTAAGCTCTTTTTTTCAAACCCCTCCTCGCATCTAACACTTATGAGTATGAATAGCTATATGCGTTAGACGAATTGTTACAGACGCGAAGGTTGATGGTTCGCGCCCGGCTGATGATAGGAGGTATTGAAATTTGAGGGTCCTAAACAGTAATTTTGGGGTCAATATTTGGGTGGACAGACGCGAAGGTTGATGGTTCGCGCCCGGCTGATGATAGGAGGTATTGAAATTTGAGGGTCCTGAACAGTAATTTTGGGGGCAATATTTGGGTGGACAGACGCGAAGGTTGATGGTTCGCGCCCGGCTGATGATAGGAGGTATTGAAATTTGAGGGTCCTAAACAGTAATTTTGGGGTCAATATTTGGGTGGACAGACGCGAAGGTTGATGGTTCGCGCCCGGCTGATGATAGGAGGTATTGAAATTTGAGGGTCCTAAACAGTAATTTTGGGGTCAATATGTGGGTGGACAGACGCGAAGGTTGATGGTTCGCGCCCGGCTGATGATAGGAGGTATTGAAATTTGAGGGTCCCAAACAGTAGAGGGTCAATATTTGGGTGGTCCTATGGGGTCACAAGATATGGTCCAATGGGGTCACGAGGGGTGGTCCAATGGGGTCACGAGGGAATTTGGGGAGTCGTCCGTTGAGGCCTTTTGAGACGTAAGGGATGTAGTTAGAATTTTCTATTATTTTCCAAATACAATAGATGTTAAGGCCTTTCTAACGAGATGTCGTTTGCTATGAACCAATTTCGGAGATTTCGAACCTTAGATTTTCTTATGGAGATTACCATGTTAAAATCGCTAAAATGAGGCAGAATCAGTGCTGCACAATTACTAACCCAAACTTCAAAAAATTATTTGTTGTTCCTGTTGTATTCCATAACTTAAGTGGATACGACAGTAATTTCATGATTGTTGCCTCTGTAAACGAGGCCGTTCGAGCGTTCTTCCCATTAATAAAGAATATCTTTCTTTTACCCTGTATTCCGATGAAAATGATATAAAATTACGATTTATTGATTCATTCAGATTCATGGGAGCTTCACTCGATGAATTAGCATCAATTTTGGATATTAAAGAGAAAAAAATTTGAAAGAAGGGTTTCAGGGTATAGATGATGAAGCTTTTAAATTACTATCTTGCAAAGGTGTTTTTTGCTATGATTATATTGATAGTTTGGCTAAATTAGAAGAAACTTGTTTACCGCCAATTGATAAGTTTTACAATGAATTATGCGATGACGATATTGGTGAGGCAAAGTACAGTCATGCGCAAAAAGTTTGGAATACTTTTAATTGTAAAAATTTGGGCGAATATTCAGACATTCATTTAAAGACAGATATTTTGCTCCTAGCTGATGTTTTTGAACAATTCAGACAAAAGTGTCGAGATACATACTACTTAGATCCTGCATGGTACTATACCATGCCAGGGTATACATGGGATTGTATGCTTAAATTCACTAAATGCAAATTGGAATTACTCAAGGATATAGATACGGTCATGTTTATCGAAAAAGGTATCAGAGGCGGGATATCTGTATGTAGCAACCGATTTTCGGAAGCTAACAATAAATATATGCATGACTATGACCCAACAAAGCCCTCGAAATATCTTATGTACTTGGATGTTAATAACCTGTATGGTTTGGCTATGAGTGAGCCCTTGCCCTACGAAGGCTTCAAATGGGTGAATACCAAGTTCAGCGTTGAACCATGTTCGGTATACATAGATATTTTGTCAATTCCAGACGATTCGCCAAAAGGTTATATCTTCCAAGTTGACCTCGAATACCCACTCGAATTACATGATACTCACAAAGATTTACCATTTGCTGCTGAACACCGCATTCCGTCAGGATCAAAATTACCAAAATTACTTACAACGCTTTATAACAAGAAAAATATATTATGCATTATGGAAATTTGAAGCAGGCTCTAAATAATGGATTAAAATTAATCAAAATACATAAAGTGTTACAATTCAAACATGGCTGAAGTCTTAGATTGAGTTAAATACTCGTTTGAGGACTGCAGCTACGAACGACTTTGAAAAGAATCTTTTTAAATTGATGAATAATGCGGTGTTTGGTAAGACCATGGAGAACATCAGACGCCACAGATCTGTGAAATTGGTGAGACAATGGGAGGGACGTTATTAGTGCTATACTGTGTTTTCCCCATTCTAGTGCTACTGTGGAGAGAATATTTTCGCAGTTAAATTTAATCAAAACGAAAACAAGAAATTCTTTATCAGTGGAAAATTGCAGCTCTTTACTACACTGCAAGGCACTATTGAAAAACGATAATTGTATAACATGGACTACTACATTATTAAAAACTAAAGTCAGTTATTAAGTTTTTTTTGTTACATTTTTATCTATTTACGATTTTTTTTTAGTTGCTGTACAAGTGATATAGGCAATATGTTCAAATAAGTTTTTTTGTTATCATTGTTATTTCAGAAGATATTTCTATTTTAAAAAATGTATAAGTATTATTTTTTTATTTATATAGGTCTACACTGTATACAGTAACAATATGAAGCTTTGTTCCTTTGTTATTATAAATAAATCATTAATTTAAAATTCCTGCCATTTATTTAAAGTTCCCGCAATTTATTTAGTACTTTTTGTGTTCGGCGTCGGTGCTTTTTGGTACATTTTGATATTTCCTATTTTTAGTACATTTTCTCCGGATTTAGTAATTTTTGTTTCATGATTTAGTACATCATTGCATTTTCATTCTGGCAGCCCTGCTTCCATGTAAGTGTCAGTTTAAGTTTGTATCTTCGTTAGTGAGTATCAAGATGTTTCGTTTATTACCAGTGATTGTAGGCTTCCTGCTTCGATTTAACTAGACTACCCATTGAAATGTGGTCAACTATCCTGAAGTAAGTGTTTTTGATTTAATTTTTTGATATTTTATTTGTTTTAATTTAATATTTCATTGTCTAATGTATTTTTATTTTATTTCAGGCTATTAGATCCATTATCTCTATTAGCCACTGCAAGAGCCGACAAATAAAATATTTCCTTAGTTATTTTAATTTTTGTAAATAAATGTTGGACAAAATATTTAAATATTTCTTTAAAAATCAACTATGTAAATAATGTTGTGTTCACAAAATTTAAAATTTTTATGAGAAGACTTTGAGGAATTTTTAGAATTGTAATATTAGTTGATTTTGTTTATAAGTAACTATAAGGTAAGTTTATTTAACTAAAAATATATATAGAAAAAAGGTAACGATCAAATCAGGGTTTCATTTGACAACGAATGAACAAATGATTTTGAATAAACTATTATTACAATTATTGTATGAAATTCCTCAGTCTCCTTATGAAAATTTTAAATTTTGCGAATGCAACAATTCTTACATAGTTGATTTTTGAAGAAATATTAAAATATTTTGTCCAATATTTATTTACAGAAATTAAAATAACTGAGGAAATATTTTATTTACAAATTTCATATACAATTAAATTCTACACTTCAACAATTTCTTTTCAATATCAATACTTTTCTCTTTCTTATTTTTTATTTTCAAAGGCTTCTTTTTAAGTACATCAAGACAATCCAATTCTTTATAAAATTTCTGAGCATTGCTCCATACCATTATCTAACACAAAATATGTGTAAATAGTTTTGTTATGAATTACACGGCTTGGGGGTATTTTGTCTATAAGTAACTATCAGGTAAGTTTATTTAATTAAAAATCCGGTTGTTTCATTTAATAACGCAAAGAAAATTGATTTTTAATCAACTTATATTACAATTATTCTAAAAATTCCTCAAAGTCTTCTCATAAAAATTTTAAATTTTGCGAACACAACATTATTTACCGTTATTTACATAGTTGATTTTTAAAGAAATATTTAAATATTTTGTCCAACCTTCATTTACAAAAATTAGAATAACTAAGTAAATATTTTATTTACAAATTTCATATACAATTAAATTCTACACTTCAACAATTTCTTCTTCATATCAATATTTTTCTCTTTTTCATTTTTTATTTTCAGAGGCCTCTTTTTGAGTACATCAAGACAGTTAAAAATAACAAGATTTTTTACTTGTCTTTTTCACAATATCAGTTGCAAACATTTTCTCAAAACCATCTCTTGTAACCGAAATTGATTTTCTAGGATCCATAATAGCTTCCATGGCTTGACGTCTCTCGAGTTCCATAGCATCTTGTAATTTTTTCTTCAAAATACCATCACCAACGCAGATACTTTTCCATCTTGTATCGGCTCTTGCAGTGGCTAGTAGATATAATGGATCTAATATTTTAGCACTAGAGGTCAGTGGATTTTCAGGCGTACTGTTACTGTCTTTAGTTACAAATTGACACTCACAATATGAATATCAAACAATTGATGCTTATGAAAATAATACAAGGAAAAGGCTATAAATGAATCCAATAATTGAAATAATTGTAGAAGAGCTGAAACTGCAATATTTTACCTTCATGTACTGTTCTAGTTATGCCTAGTAGTATTAACCATAAGACTTTTTTTAATATTATTATCTGGAATAATCCAATTCTTTATATAACAAAATATTTCTTGTTTGTAGAGTTTGAAAGTATTAACCAAAACTCTACAAAATATCACACTTGTTGAAGCCAGGCAAATTTGTGAATATGTGTGGAATATTATAAGATTAAGGTCATTTATTATCAATGAGTAATTATCTGTTAAGATGTCTTGTTATGTTATATATTACTCTTTTTAAATTGTTTGTTAGTGTAGGTATAACGTCTTATTCAATTTGTACTCATACACCCTTGCTGTGAACTTATGTTTTTGAAGCAATAAATTATTATTATTATTATTATATTATCCAATTCTTTATAAAATTTCTAAGCATTGCTTCATACCATTATCTAATAAAAAATATGTGTAAATAGTTTTGTTATGGGGGTATTATAAGTAACTTTAAGTTGAGTTTATTTAACTAAAAATCTATATAGAAAAAAAGTTTACGACCAAATCGGTTATTCCATTTAATAACGTATGGAAAATTGGAATTGCTGGAAATATGGCATAAACTTCCCAATGAATATCGAGCAAATTTTGAACTACAAATACGACTGCCTTGTTTCATCCATTACAACCGACCTGATTGGACGACGCATTGTGACGGTCCTCCGAGTTCGCAAGCTACTTGTTTCTTTTGTAAACAAACATTAACAAAAATAAAAAATGATATTTAAATTCAAACATTATTCGTATTTCATTAGTCATCATGTCGCAGTTGCTGAGAGTTAACAGCACCAATCACGTGTTCACCTTTCAACCTCCTACGCCTATTGTGCTCGATCCAAAGAATGAATACGAAATAGCTCTACGATCTTTTCATTCTTATCACAGTATACCAAACATTGAAAATTGTAAGTTTTACTACTACGATACCAAGGGCAAGCTTCAAAGCTTTGATTTTCCCACAGGATGTTACGAAATTGCCGATCTTGAAGCGTTTATCTGAGATAAATTGGGTGCGGGCAATTCAACTAGACCAGAGGATATATTTTCACTAAAATCCAATTACAATACGTTGAAATGTGAAATTTCCTTCGAGGAGACCAAGGGTCTTGGAAGAATCCTGGGATTTTCACCGAAAATACTCGACGCTAACAAATTGCACTCTTCAGATCTCCCCGTCAAAATTATTAAAGTATCTAGCATACGCTTCGATTGTAACATTACCACTGGAGCCTTCGATGCAAACAGACCCGCTCATACTATTTACGAATTCGTCGTACAAGTAGATCCAGGATATTCCATCGACGAAATTCCTCATAATTTGCTCTACTTACCCCTTATACCACAACGTGAAATAACCAACATCACTGTCATAGCCTTAGACCAGGACGGTCAGCCTGTGAACTTTCGTGGAGAACTAAGTACGTTGGTGTTGGAGCTTAGAGCGCGATGGGGCTAATAATCAATCATAAAAGACAATCTGCAGCACTTCCAACTTCATTAGCTGAGCAGTCACCAAAGCTGAAACAGCTCACGTTAGCAAACAAATTGGTCTTGCAATCGCTGGGTTTTAAATTGAAAAATGACAACCATGTATGGAAAACGTTTACGCCAAAACGACATGCCTCCAATGTTTGATATCTATCGTAAGCCGATGTTTGATAAGTCAATTCGAAAGGCCGAATATAGAACCTATGCTCCATTCAAAAAATAATTCAATTGCAGTGACATTGTGGAGTCATTAATCAGGTTGATTCGTTCTTTGCGATGAGCAAAACATTAAAGGTTCGCTCGAAACACACGGAGCTAGTGACGTAAAATTAGCAAATAATGTTGGAGCCTTTCTATTCGATTCATGTACGTACAGTGAAAGTGCCAGGGAAATGGAAACAGTTCGAGATCCTGGTTTAGTAAGCACCGTCGTGCCATGACCTGTTATAACCAAGAAGATTCCAATCATATGGCTATAGCCGGCTGGAATTACCCGAAAGATCCTATTCTGAATGTTAGCGACAAGTCCTTCAACCTTCAAATACCTCTCAAACATATTTTCAGCATTTTCAACGATTATTCCATGATAACATGTGGGCGTCAAACAATACGACTAGTTCGGGAACGAAATGTCAATGATTGCTTAGATATTACTGGGAAGAATGTCTCTGGAACGCTCTCCACTACAACAGCTAAAATTAACATTACAAGCGTTGAGCTGAAAGTTAAACATATCTTTCCTAATGACGACATAAAATTAAATCTCACGAAATCCATTCAAAAAGATCAACCTATAGTTATTCCATTCAGGAAGTGAGAGTTACACGAATTACCTTCAATTACTAAAGGAGCAAGACGTGAAGTTTGGGCCGTAAAGACATCCACTTCAGTTGAAAGACCTCGTTTTGTTATTGTTTTCTTTCAAACCGTCAAACGTAACGTGGCTACAGCTGACCCGACTTTATTTGACAATGCCGTTGTTCGAGTTTGTGTTTTTTCCTAGATCTAAGAATTATTTATCACAGAGGCAACATTGTAAGTTTTTCAACTGTGCTCTCTGACCTCGGGCGCCCGTTACGTCGGGGTTTTCTTCCTTAGTTGGTTGAAATAACACCACTCGTTTTTATTATTTATTTACGTTCAACAGTAAAACCATTATAATACAAAATACATATTTTTTATACATTTATAACTCTACCGGCGTTACTCGTGGTCGCCAATCGTCTCTCGCTTTTTTGTGGTGCCCGAGGTCAGAGAGCACAGTTGAAAAACTTACAATGTTGCCTCTGTGATAAATAATTCTTAAATCTAGAAAAAAACACAAACTCGAACATATTCCCCCCCTTGAAAGGCTAGGGTTTTCAACAAAATTGATAATATGTCATACCATCAATAAAATAATAATTCTAATCATAAAATAATAATTCTAATCATAAAACAATGTCAATAAGCCAAATTGTTTATTCATTTGGGAACAAGGAAATTTTCGTAACCGATCGTTTAACGACACCGTGTTTTGTCTTACCGGACACTACTCGCACTACATTGTCTTTCCCTGGATGAACTTCGACTATTCTTCCTAGAGGCCAAAGCATGGAAGGAACGTTGTCTTCCTTTAATAGGACAAGGGAACCGATGCGATAGTTCTGATTGGTGTTGAGCTGCCATTTGCTTCTCTGTTGCAAATGATGCAGGTATTCCTTTCTCCATCGAGTCCAAAAGTGCTGACCCATGAGTTGGAGATGCTGGTATCTTCGAGTGTAATTAACTTTATCTTGGGATAGATCTCGTTCTGGAAGAGCTGTGAGCTCTTGTCCGATTAGGAAGTGAGCTGGTGTAATTGCACAAAGGTCATTGGGATCGGAAGACATGGGAAACAATGGCCTTGAGTTCAATATTGCCTCAATTTGGGTGATTAAGGTACAAAACTCTTCATAACATAAACGCGTACCGTTCAAAACGCGCTTTAAATGATGTTTGCATGACTTCACGGCTGCTTCATGCAGACCGCCAAAGTGAGGTGATCGGGATGGCATGAAATGCCATTTAATATTAGAATGTACCACGTAATTTTGAACACCAGAGGATTCGATCAATTTTTTGACTGAAATTAAATTATTATTACATCCCACGAAATTAGTACCGTTATCACTGTAAACATACGAGCAAAAACCTCTACGCGATACAAAACGCTTCAAAAGACTAAGAAATCCGTCACTAGTTAGGTCGGTAATGACCTCAATGTGTACGGCCTTAGTCACCAGGCAAACGAAAATACAGACGTATCCTTTGATGAATTTATTAGAGCGAGTTTTACCATCTTTGAGATCGAAAGGTCCAGCATAGTCTACCGCGACAGATGCGAATAGGCGAGAAGGGTTCAATCGTGCCGTCGGCAAATCACCCATTTTTGGAAAATCGATATTTGGACTTGTCTTAAAACAGGGTATACATCGCCTTATATATGATTTAACCGCGTTCTTGCCATTAAGTGGCCAGTATTTTTGCCTTATATGAGATAAAGTACCCTGAACTCCAGAGTGCAATGTGCGCTTATGTTCATGGTCAATTACGAGTTTAGTGAAGCTATGATCCGAGGGCAAAACTATCGGATGTTTTATGTCATATGCATAATTTGAGTTATTCAACCTACCACCAACTCTAATAATGCCGTCCTGATCCATGAATGGACTTAGAGACTTCAGCTTACTTTTGGACGATACTTCTTTTTTATCTTTCAAATCGTGAATATCTATCGAGAAACTCTGAGACTGAACTAATTTAACTAATACTAATTCGCATTTGTGAATTTCTGGAAAAGTCAAGCTCCCTGAACTTCTTTTTTCACCTGGTAGTTTTAAATTATTAACAAACCTTAAACAATATGCTGTAACCCGAACCATCTTATTAAAACTTGAAAATACTTTAAATATTTTGAAACTAGAAACTTGAGTAGACAAAGTTATTTTTGGCACTGTTTTGGCTTCTGGAATATTTTGAGTGGATCGCTTAACATTAACAATATTAGTATTTTCTGGCGATTTTTTGAATTTAATAAAAAAATTCGGACCATGTAACCATAACGAGGAGTTGGTTAAATGTTTTATGCTGGAACCACGCGATATTATATCTGCTGGATTTTTATCAGAAGAAATATAATTCCAGTCTTCGATGTTTGTCAATTGTTGAATTTCCGCGACACGATTAGCAACAAACGTTTTCCATCGTTTTGGTTCGGCAGATATCCATGATAGAACAATCGTTGAATCTGTCCAAAGAAAAGTTTGTTGTATGTTTAATTTTAAAGCATCTTTACATTTAGTCATTAATTTAGCTAATAAAAGAGCTCCGGAAAGCTCCAATCGCGGCAATGAGATTGATTTTAAAGGGCTAACTCGTGATTTGGCACACAGCAAATGACTCTCGATTTTATTGTCTACGCTGATAGAACGAAGGTAAATACAACAGGCATATGCCTTTTCACTCGAGTCTGAAAAACCATGAATTTCGATGACCTTTGGCTCCTTTACGAGGACGTGACGTGGAATATGCAAAGAGTCAACCTGAGATGATTCGTTTCTTACATCCAACCATTCTGTGTATAATTCATTGGGAACGCTTTCATCACAGTCGAGTCGCAGTTGCCAGAGTTTTTGGATGATCAGTTTAGCACGTATTGTCAACGGACCTAGTATACCGAGTGGATCAAAAGTCCTTGCTATAAATGAGAGTATATTTCTTTTGGTGGCTCTATCATTTTCGATTGAGAGATTTTGAGAGTTATATTCGAATTTGTCGAGAGTCGGTATCCAAGAAACACCCAAAGTTTTGATGCTTGAATCATCCGTGATTGAATATTTATTGTTAACATTACCGTGTCTATTTATATCATGAACTATCTCGCGATTATTTTATTGAAATTTTCTTAATTCGAACCCATATTCGGATAAAATTACGGAAATATTTTGTCTCAGTTTTATTAGTTTATCGAGGTCTGATGCTCATGTGAGGAGATCGTCAAAATAAAAATCAGATGCAATTACGTCGCTTTCTACGGAGTAATTATCGGCTATATTTTGAGATATTTGCAGCAAACAACGCGTAGAAAGGAACGAGGCTGACGCTGTGCCATAGGTGACCGTGTTGAGTTGGAAATGTTTAACTTCTTCCTGGGGCGAGTTTCGCCAGACTATTCGCTGCAAATTTCTTTCGCTTTCATCAATTAATATTTGTCTGTACATTTTAGTCAAATCTCCGATAAGAACGAAGTTATGTTTTCTGAATCGTAATAAAATTGAAAACAAATCATTTTGGATTGTAGGACCGACCTTTAAAACATTATTTAATGAAAGATTCGTGGATGACTTACAAGCAGCATCGAAAACAACTCTTAGTTTAGTCGTTGAGCTATCGGGTTTTTTTAACATAGTGGTGCGGAATATAATAGATAGGGGTTTTCGAAGAAGTGTCGCGAGGTATTTCCGTCATGTGACCTAATGTTTGGTATTCTTGCATAAAAGAAAAGTAAGATCTTCCAATTTCGGGATTTTTTGCCAATCTTTTTTCCATAGAATATAGCCTATTTAGCGCGGATTGTTCGGAATCACCTAAATTTGAAAAATTATTCTTTAAAGGTAATTTAACAATAAACCTACCGGTTTCATCTCGACGTGTATTCTCTTGAAAATGCATCTCACAATCGATTTCTTCTTTGGTCATTGACGAGCGTGGATTAGGATTGATCTCTTCGATATGCCAGAATTTTTCTAAGCAATCGTTCAAAGAATCCTCAACAAAAAAACAATTTGATAACATGACCTCAGATTTTCCAATTTTACCTTGACCGCATGGCACCTGACCCGATACTATCCACCCGAGTAAAGTTTTTTGTAAGATTGGCAAGTTTTTTCCCAATTTAATTTGTCCGATGCAAAGTAATTCAAAGAAGACTTCTCCGCCCAATAACATGTCAATTTCCGCGGGAGTATTGAAATCTGGGTCTGCCAGTGGCAGATCGTCAGGAATATTTAAGTTTGATGTATCAAAAGATCGTTGCGGTGATACTTCTGTAATTTTAGGTATGACAAGGAAATTTAATTTTGTTTTGTAACCGGAATGTTGTGAGGACAATGATATTTCAGCACGCTGAGATATATTTGTTTTTATTTGATTTATTCCTACCACTGGAAGATTAATTTTCGTGCTTGGTACATGTAATTTTTCGAACAAAGAGGAGCTTATAAAATTTGATTGGGATGCGGAATCAAGAAGCACTCTACAGGGTAATATATTTTTATGCGTATCGTATACATTGACAACAGCTGTGGATAATAAAATGAATGAACTTATTGTATTTGTACAAGTATTTGACATTACTGAACTATCATGAAGTAATATATCACATTCATCGTTTTATTGATTATTTTAAATTTTGGTAACATAATATGTTTGACTCGACGATTGAGGTTCGGTAACTTTGTTTACGGTATTTGTGTTTTGATTATTGGCGCCCGAAATTGCCTGAGATTTATGTAACAAAGCCGCGTGTCTGTCGGCATATTTTGCATCCCGATGATCTACATTCTGAAGATCTGTGTCCATATCGTAAACAATTTATACATAGATTTAGTTTTTTAACCTTTACAAAACGCCCTGATATGGATAAATCTTTAAATTTGTCACAAAAGTATATGAAGTGCTGTTCCTTGCAATTTGGACATTTTGGACGGTATGTGTTTGATGTTACAAACGATTTTGATTCAAACGGTTTTTTAGAGTTGGTACTTGCCTTTGTATCTAAAGATTCCAACAATTGACATCTTTGAGTTATGAATTCATTGAAATCATCGATTTTTGGACTAGACATGCTTTTGCAACTTATTTCCCATTCACGTTTTGTATTTGTATCTAACTTTGACACGAGAATATAGATTAAGATTGTATTCCATTCAGATACATTTTCTCCTAATGATTCTAGTGAACGATAATTTTTTAGGAATGTGTTTGAGAAACTTCTAAGTGATGAATGAGATTCTTCAACTAATACTGGTAAATCCATTATTTCTTTTAAATGAGAATTTATCATTACTTTTTTTTTATTTTCGTATCTTTTTTTCAACAATTCCCAAGCTGTACTATAATTCGCGTCAGTGGGTGTTAATGAGGCAATTAAATTCTTTGGTTCACCTTTCAGAGAGGCTTCCAAATAATAAAACCGTTGTACATCTGATAAAGTACCATTATTGTGTACTAATGCGCAAAACATATCACGAAATCTTTGCCATTCACTGTAAGAACCGCTGAATTCAGGCAATGTTAATAATGGTAGTTTTGCAGCTACATTTGGCAACACCGCACTTTGGGTTGTTTGATTTGCGCTTGAAAATACGTTTGGCATGGCGCCATCTAGCCGTGAAATTTGTTGAGACAGAGATGAAAAATGCTGATCTAAAATTTTATGACCTTCAGCTAAAGCCTTAAAATAACGTGTTTCAAATTCATCCCTTTCGTTTAAATAGTCATCCTCGTTATAATTATCAGGAAAATCACCTAAAATTAATTCTTCGAAATGCGTTTGAACCCATCTGAACTTATCAAGAAGAGGTTTTATAGTTTCTACCCTAATTTGCAATAATTCTATTGATTTAGAGAGATCAGTTTGATCCAAAAAGTTTTGAAAACGAGTTAGTTCTCCTTTAATTTGAGCTTTATTATGCTTCAATCGTGATAAATCGAGTTAAGGATTTGTATCATCTACGTCTGACATCGTGATTTTTATCAATTATTCATTACTTACCGGTTATACTTTCTAGGTTTTTTGCGAGAATATGTTTACCGTGATTTATCGATACTTTTAATTTGTTACGAGACGAGAATCAATATTATTAATGCACCAAGTACCTAAAATGCTTACAAAACCACGTGTTACATTGAGTATTTCATGCAAATGAATATATTTACGATATTTTTTATACGAGACCTTCAACTATTTGCCTAACTACCAACGTGAAACGGTGCAAACTACAATTAAAACGAGACTTTTGTTCAATCTTTTCTATATATTTTACGAGGTTTCGTGACAATATTGAACTCAGTGCGGGAAAACAGGCGAATAATTTTAGATTAAACTTAGTAATGGAAAGGACTGACCTTTTATATTGCTGTATTCGGCTGAAGGACCATATGTTACGTCGGGGTTTTCTTCCTTAGTTGGTTGAAATAACACCACTCGTTTTTATTATTTATTTACGTTCAACAGTAAAACCATTATAATACAAAATACATATTTTTTATACATTTATAACTCTACCGGCGTTACTCGTGGTCGCCAATCGTCTCTCGCTTTTTTGTGGCGCCAGGAAAAACTGCGACCATCTTGGTGCTATATATGATATCAACGCTTGGATCGCATCTGCTTTGCTTTTTGCTCGAACTGCATCCGTTAAGCATCTCATTATTACCTGCAAAATTGGAGGCCGTGGCACATCGTTAAAATCAACGATGTCTTGAATGTCTACGAACTGATCTAACCCTGCGTAAATTGGTAGTTCGGCTATACCATCGTATAAGGGGTCATTAATAAACTTTGATGATCCGTTTGTTTGGCCATCACACCAACCTAGGCCGTCCACAGCATGTGTTTCTAACTCGAGCCATACCTGCCCGCCGCCCCGAGGAGATGACACATTTAGTGGATGAACCTGATCCTCATTAACATAACCAAGCCTCGCAAGCATCCTTCCTATCACAATGTCAGTCTCAAAAGCACTTCTTAAAGTTATGGTTCTCATCCCTGGAGTCGTGGAAAAGAGCATTTTAGCCATCAATCCTACTGTACCGCTAAGGATAGCGTTTTCATTCCCGTCATATTCGATATCAATAATCACCTGCTGAGGTAGGACTAACGCCATTATAATTTTTCGGAAATCATAAAAATTTTGTGATGTAACTGGACTATTTACTATCTTTGCTAGCGGTTCCGACTTGTTCGAATTAATCTCCATTGTATGGCTAACTTGTGCAATATCAACTGACGATAACGAAAAAGTCGGGAACACAAACTGTGATGCGTATGCTACGGATAGAAGGTTAACTTTGGGAAGAATGGATATAAATCTACTTAACATACGTGGGTTACTGTGGTTAAGCCACCGGACATTGTTCTTGCCATAAATCGACCCAGCGCCGAAGTTTAGGACTAAATGCTTCCTTCGGGAATACATTTCCATCCATTCCCTCAGCGCCAGGTTATCGATAATGATGTATTCTTGCGTGCTTTTCTGGAATGCTTGAAGTTGCGGATTTAATACAACCGGAATAATATCAAACTCTGCTCTCCTTCTTGGCACAAAACGGTCTAAATTAGAAATAATCATATTTGCCATGTCCTCTTGAACAATTTTATCTAAATTAGCTGAAAAACCAATGTGTAGTGGATCAATAATATTACGCGTGCCCCTAATTATTTTTTCTTTCATAGTATTATACTGTAAAATTCTTTTGTCACACCTTCAATAAGGTGATGCAAACCTTTAATGAATCCAGGGTAAGTATTTGTCTTCACAGAAGACATCTTGAGACTTCTTTGCTTTCCAATTGCTAGACACCATTCTCCGTGCGAGTCGAACAAAAAATCCAATTTATCAGGATATTTTTCCGTTTCCTGTGGGGTTTCGATTTGCATATTTGCGACTTCCATTAAATCTAATGTAGACGATGATTGTACTACCTGTCCTGTTGTTATAATAATAGAAAGCGCGTCAACTAAATCTTTGATTGAAAACAATTGATTTCCCTGTTTTACTTCCTCTTTTACTACCGCGTCATCTTGATTTAAGTCGGATGCCCTTGTTTCCTTGCTCGGCTTCGAAACATCTTCAACATTAAGCTTCGTAATATCAACATACTCATCTCCCTTTTTATCGGCCACTTTAGAAACAGTTGGTTCATCTTTTTTATTCTCTATAATACTTGTTTGAACAGCGTCAGTCTGTACCTTCTCTGTTGGCTTATCGGCTATTTCATTTATATTATTAACTTTTCCTTTCTTGGTTTTTGTCATTCTCACGAATCGATTAATCCCTTCGGTAACCAAATACTCACGTGTAGTCGACACTGCTAGTCTTTCAAACAGGTAACACGTACTCTCGAGCTACTCATGAAATAAATAGACAAGGTAATGTTAACAATAAATATTCAATCACGGATGATTCAAGCATCAAAACTTTGGGTGTTTCTTGGATACCGACTCTCGACAAATTCGAATATAACTCTCAAAATCTCTCAATCGAAAATGATAGAGCCACCAAAAGAAATATACTCTCATTTATAGCCAGGACTTTTGATCCACTCGGTATACTAGGTTCGTTGACAATACTAAACTGATCATCCAAAAACTCTGGCAACTGCGACTCGACTGTGATGAAAGCGTTCCCAATGAATTATACACAGAATGGTTGGATGTAAGAAACGAATCATCTCAGGTTGGCTCTTTGCATATTCCACGTCACGTACTCGTAAAGGAGCCAAAGGTCATCGAAATTCATGGTTTTTCAGACTCGAGCGAAAAGGCATATGCCTGTTGTATTTACCTTCGTTCTATCAGCGTAGACAATAAAATCGAGAGTCATTTGCTGTGTGCCAAATCACGAGTTAGCCCTTTAAAATCAATCCCATTGCCGCGATTGGAGCTTTCCGGAGCTCTTTTATTAGCTAAATTAATGACTAAATGTAAAGATGCTTTAAAATTAAACATACAACAAACTTTTCTTTGGACAGATTCAACGATTGTTCTATCATGGATATCTGCCGAACCAAAACGATGGAAAACGTTTGTTGCTAATCGTGTCGCGGAAATTCAACAATTGACAAACATCGAAGACTGGAATTATATTTCTTCTGATAAAAATCCAGCAGATATAATATTGCGTGGTTCCAGCATAAAACATTTAACCAACTCCTCGTTATGGTTACATGGTCCGAATTTTTTTATTGAATTCAAAAAATCGCCAGAAAATACTAATATTGTTAATTTTAAGCGATCCACTCAAAATATTCCAGAAGCCAAAACAGTGCCAAAAATAACTTTGTCTACTCAAGTTTCTAGTTTCAAAATATTTAAAGTATTTTCAAGTTTTAATAAGATGGTTCGGGTTACAGCATATTGTTTAAGGTTTGCTAATAATTTAAAACTACCAGGTGAAAAAAGAAGTTCAGGGAGCTTGACTTTTCCAGAAATTCACAAATGCGAATTAGTATTAGTTAAATTAGTTCAGTCTCAGAGTTTCTCGATAGATATTCACGATTTGAAAGATAAAAAAGAAGTATCGTCCAAAAGTAAGCTGAAGTCTCTAAGTCCATTCATGGATCAGGAAGGCATTATTAGAGTTGGTGGTAGGTTGAATAACTCAAATTATGCATATGACATAAAACATCCGATAGTTTTGCCCTCGGATCATAGCTTCACTAAACTCGTAATTGACCATGAACATAAGCGCACATTGCACTCTGGAGTTCAGGGTACTTTATCTCATATAAGGCAAAAATACTGGCCACTTAATGGCAAGAACGCGGTTAAATCATATACAGTGTGTCCACTTAAGTTCGCACCATATGGCAAACTTTTTTATTATTAAGTTTACGAAAAAAAGTTATTTTTTATAAAAAGTTCTGCATGATCCAAAGCCTAAAATGCAACCATCAGGTATTCAATTTTTCCAGTCGTATACGAGGTATATCAGAAAATATGAATTTTGCTCAAGAATAAAGTACCGTTTTGAACGGTACGCGTTTATGTTATGAAGAGTTTTATACCTTAATCACCCAAATTGAGGCAATATTGAACTCAAGGCCATTGTTTCCCATGTCTTCCGATCCCAATGACCTTTGTGCAATTACACCAGCTCACTTCCTAATCGGACAAGAGCTCACAGCTCTTCCAGAACGAGATCTATCCCAAGAAAAAGTTAATTACACTCGAAGATACCAGCATCTCCAACTCATGGGTCAGCACTTTTGGACTCGGTGGAGAAAGGAATACCTGCATCATTTGCAACAGAGAAGCAAATGGCAGCTCAACACCAATCAGAACTATCGCATCGGTTCCCTTGTCCTATTAAAGGAAGACAACGTTCCTTCCATGCTTTGGCCTCTAGGAAGAATAGTCGAAGTTCATCCAGGGAAAGACAATGTAGTGCGAGTAGTGTCCGTTAAGACAAAAAACGGTGTCGTTAAACGATCGGTTACGAAAATTTCCTTGTTCCCAAATGAATAAACAATTTGGCTTATTGACATTGTTTTATGATTAGAATTATTATTTTATGATTATAATTATTATTTTATTGATGGTATGACATATTATTAATTTTGTTGAAAACCCTAGCCTTTCAAGGGGGGGAAAATGTTCGAGTTTGTGTTTTTTCCTAGATTTAAGAATTATTTATCACAGAGGCAACATTGTAAGTTTTTCAACTGTGCTCTCTGACCTCGGGCGCCACAAAAAAGAGAGAGACGATTGGCGACCACGAGTAACGCCGGTAGAGCTTTAAATGTGTTGAAAAATATTTTTTTGTATTATAATGGTTTTACTGTTGAACGTATAAATAAATAATAAAAACGAGTGGTGTTATTTCAACCAACTAAGGAAGAAAACCCCGACGTAACAGCCGTTGTACAAAGTATAAGACTGTCACTTAATGGTGACTATTGGCCCAATGAAAGAATGCAATTGGATTTCGCTAAAACTGACTACAATGAGGCATATTTCAACTTCACCGAATTCTATCCCAACTATGCAAACTACACACAGAAGCGTCCCCTGCTGGATTATTCTTCTTTCAAGAAACGAGCATTGTTTGTTATCGATTGTTCGAAACAGGAAGAAAGCAAGAAGGCGTCCACAGTCGATGTGAAACTTGACATTGAAACAAACATAGGCTTTCCCGAAAATACCAAAGTCTATTGCATCATAATTCACGATTGCGTAATGGAATACTTCCCCCTCTCCGAAATTGTTAAAAGCTTGAACTAGATGTTGTGAGTTAGTGTTCGAACAGACGTCAACATGAGAGTAGCATTCGTAGACATTCAAGGTTTTGTCGTAGACGGCCTTTTCGTTGCCAAAGAACTCAGCATAGAAATTGGCTTCAAAGGTTCGCATTACATATTTTTACCACCGCAACCGTTTTCTACATTGAGCAACGCGGACAAAAAGACTATATCCTACTTGGAAAGGAATGTGCATGGCATTCGATATTCTTCAGGAGATGTAGAATATTCTAAAGTGAATGAAATATTGGAAAGCAAGTTATTGTATGCCGCAGACTACATTTACGTTCGAGGACAACAAAAAGCCGAGTTTCTGCAAAAGAAATGTCACATTTTCGGTATTTCTCCACACATTATTGACGTTTGCAAATTCGATGGCACACCCTGTGAAATTACAAAAGAACACTCCGGTGGCACGATGTTATTAAATCTGGCCGCGCCGCCTTATCATGCTAACGGATCTTTCTCGACTACGTCACATTTCACAGCAAGAAGCGTACGTGGCGCGCCGCCTCATCATCCTAAAGGTCGGTCCAGACATGCAACAGAACATAGTAGCGTAACTCCGCCGCGTATCAAGTGTGGACGGTACCGCGTAACAACGTAACAGCGTAACGTCGTAACAACACAGCGTCCCATTAGTTGTCGGTTATTCTCCGTCGCATCAAAGAAATGCTACGCGTGCAAGTTACACCCCAAATCATCAAGTTTGGACGTGTATACAAAACATCGTAGCGTAACGTTTGGTTTTGGTTTCGCATTAACAGTTTTAGTATTGAATTCAATAGTAAAGAAATTTTATGGCGACATTCTTGTAAAATTTTTGTATAAACCACTAATCGCTTGAAATTTTAAATCCAAGAGTAAGTGTTGGCCACCATACGTAGTTCTACTTGGGTATAATTGCGTCTGCCACCAATGCCTTAATGGCTTACGTTTTTTCTTTTGTTGCGCTAAATAATGCATCACGATATAACTTGCAGCCGCAATGTCCATTTTGTCTTAACACGCTGAAAAACATATATGAACTGATGGGACGGTGTAATGATACGCGTAGATGATACTTCACGAAATTTTTGCATCCCGAATTTTGAATCGCAACGAAACCTCGTCGCGTAACGATACTATGTTACAAAGCGGAGTTACGTTACTCTGTTTTGTTGCATGTCTGGACCGACCTTAACGGTATGCATGAGAGATCATGGCAGACTATGATAGATGTATTGCTATGAACGCGTAGGTTCGGGGTTCGATCCACACTTAATTCAAAGTTTTTTAAAATTTAATTCGCCTCATGGTAAACGATGTCTCTCTCACACTCGATGTCTCTCTCACACTCATTGTCTCTCTCTCTAGCTGAACTTGCACATGCGCTGCCCACTTCCTGGTCCAGAAATGGTGTTGTATATCTACTAACACATGTCGGAAATTCAACCTTAAATCAAATCCACAAAAACGTCAATTCTTCAGGCGAGAAGTAACGTATTTAGGACACAATTTGTCTAGTGAAGGGGTTCTATCCGACAAGGCAAAATATTCAGTCATTGAGCAGTATCCAGTGCCCAAAAATTCAGAAGAATCTAAAAGATTCGTAGCATTCTGTAACTATTACAGAAGTTTCATTCCAAATTTCGCTGAAATATGGATACCTCTCAATAAATTATCTAGGAAAAATGTTAAATTCGAGTGGTCAGAAGACTGCGAAAAATCATTCCAAATATTAAAATCGGCATTAATTCAGCCGCCTATTCAGAAATATCCAGATTTCAATAAAAAATTTATATTGACAACAGATGCTTCAAATATTGCGTGTTCTGCAATTCTTAGTCAGGAAAACGAAGGTATAGAATCTACCTATATATCATTTTAAGTGTTATTTATATGGTTTTCGATGACAGAACCAACTTCGAAACTTACTAGAATTAGATTAGATTTAGAAGAATACAACTTCGAGATACAATATTTGAAAGGAAATTCAAATTATGCGGACAGCATTTCAAGGATATCAATAAAGGAATTGAAAGATTTGTACATTGACAATGCTCACGTTTTAGCAATAACGAGGTCAAAAACTCGTCAGAATAAAGCTCAGCTCACAGGAGAAAATAAAGTAGTACCGAGTATACGACAGTACCGTCGATTTTTCCATCGAGCCTCCCTTTGTTTCCTTGCTTTTCTCCGTTTGAGAAGTAGCTCTAGCAACACACATCTTCTATCCATAACACTTTCTAACTTACTAATCTTGGCTACTGTGTAATACTATTTTAGGGTACAAAATTCGATGGGATCAAATTATGATTATGTGTGAAAATGATATACCATTTTGCGATCATTTATCGCCCGCTGAAAATGTTATGATAAAGGTATCGTCTGAAAACGGCTGTCGGCGGTCACGACGGGAAAAATACACGACTACTCTGCTAAAAATGAAGTTATTTTGGATTATGTGTTAAGCCATGCTCAGGGTGATAAAAGGCCGTATTTGTCTGTGAATATTTTAGGTATAGAGTTTTTAGGTTTATTAGATAGTGGGGCATCTAGCACTATTATCGGTAGTTTAGGTTGGGATAAATTAAAAGGTTCATGTTTTCTTGATGCCACAAAGAAAGTGACTTGTGTGGTAGCTAATGGACAAACATGTAATAGAATAGGAGAAGTATTATTACCCATTTACCTCCGAGAACGAGTGCAAATAGTGAATGTTTTAGTTATGCCTTTTGTACAGCATAGGCTGATACTTGGAGTTGATTTCTGGTCCCAGATGGAAATTATTCCCGACTTGCATGCTGGTGAATGAAGGTTTCGTGAAAATGATTATATAAATACTGTTGACACTGCAGGAATACGCGATATCGAGTCTTTAACTGAAGACCAAGGCTTAGCTTTAAACAAAATGGTGGACGACGCTTTTGTAACCATGGGTAATAGCCTAGGATGTACTCACTTGGTTGAGCAAATTATTACTACCACTTCACCACCCATAAAACAAAGGTATTATCCCATTTCTCCTGCTTTACAGAAAGCCGTGAATGCTGAACTTGACGATATGTTGAGGAAGGATATTGTTGAGCCATCGAAGTCGCCATCGAAATATGAAGGAGGATGGCGATTTTGTGTTAACTACAAACGGTTAAATGCTGTTAGCACTCCTGATGCGTACCCGATTCCGTATGTCAGCTCTATACTGGATAAACTTAGGGATGCTCGATACTTAAGTACACTGAATATAAAATCTGCATACTGGCAGATTCCTGTATCAGTTGAGTCACGTCCTCTTATAGCTTTCACTGTTCCAAATCGTGGTCTTTTCCAATTCAAACGTATGCCATTCGGACTTCATTCAGCACCTGCAACTTGGCAGCGACTTATAGACCAGGTTCTTGAAGGTGATTTAGAAAGTTTCACATTCGTCTATTATAGATGGATAAGCCTTATATCAACTCCAGTCATACACCCGAGCGCTAAAAGCTGTTTGCGTATGATAAAACCAACAAGTTAAGGAGAACCTCGTCTGATAATTGTTAATGCTGGTAGCGAAAAAGGGTTCATTCCAAATTTAATGAGGTTATCCAATACCGCGACGATTTTTTCAATAACCTTTCAGTCGATGACTGGAAATCACCTTATGATTATGCTAAGAAGTTTGGAAAATAACCATTATTGATCAGGTTATCAACAACGTAATTATACAATTGCATGAAGATGATTTAAGTGGAGAAAGTTATACTGACTGATTCCAAAAGGCATTTTGCGGGGAGTGAGGACAATTTTAGTTGTAAAGCTTTTCAAGCTCTTCAAAAAATTGTAAGTTTGAAAAGGTAGAAAGTTGTAGCACTATAAGTGTGAATGATTTTGTCCAAAACGAACTGGATAGTGATTCTTCGTCAAAATTATTCAGAAGGAAACTTGAATAACTCCTTGCGACAACCAAAGAAGCAGTTCTAAACTTACTATCGAACAGTCCTTCTACCACCAGTAATGATACCTATGCCCAAGCACAAAGTCTCCTTCACCTTCCAACCATTCTCGATTCTCTTAGGCCTCCTCCTTAGCCAAATAGAAAAAGTCTGTTCAAAAATATTGTAGTAAAACTAACGAAGTCCATTGAGACGCATGAAAAGTTTTTTTTGACAATTGGTTCACCATCATCCCATTACTCGTTGTTTATTCGCACAAAAAAGGTATCACACTACTAAAGAATTCGATTTTGAGAGAAAAGACAGGGGAACCTTCAGTGAACAAGCAGCACATGTTGATGTATCCGTAGTATGTTGGTTTGATAATAAGATGGTTACTACTGTCAGACTCTTTCAGATGTGCAAAAACAAAACACATAGCAATACCTCTTCCTCAATGTATCAGAGTGTACAACAATTATATGAGAGGAATTGATCTATTGGACTCCATATTAGCGTACCACAGAATAGAGATAAGATGAAAAAAGTTTTAAATGAGAATATTTTTTCATTTTCTTGATATGTTAGCTGTCAATAGCTGGTTATTTTGGAAAAAAATCATAAATGACAATAACCTGTATTTACCCCTTTCAGAGTTCAAGCTTGGGCTTGCAGAAGTACTAACGAGGGTAAATACGGTAAAAAAACTTGGTAGGCCTTCCAATATATTGCAGTCAAAATTTGATTTGAAAAAGAGAAAATATCCTTTTTCTCAAATTCCTGCCCAAGAAATACGTATAGACACAATTAATCAGAAGATCATGATAATCGTCAACATTGCAAATACCCAGAAAGTAAAAGGAAATCACAAATATCTTGCGAAAAATGTAATATTCGACTTTGTTTGAATGAAGAAACGGTTTTTGAAATTTCCATAAAGAATAAAAAGCTTGATCCTATGCAATTTCCACGGAATAAATAAGTGAAGTTTGGTGGTTAACTGTCAATGTATTACCAGAGATCATGAAAAATAAATTATATGTTGACTCACAGTTATATTCCTCAATGCAAAATTTTCATTATGATTGAAATATATTTTTTTGAGTATTTTTCCCGGAGTGAGTAAGGGATTAGGAAAAAACGTAAGAGGCAAGTAGAAATATACGACCCAAGAGAAAGCTCAGACGCCGGCTACAATATTACACCACATGTTGTAAAAGTAATATGTATGACGCAATTGACGAAATGATTTCTTAATTCACATGGCGATTTGAGAAACTTCACAACATTAACCACCTTTGCAGGACGCTCCGGTCATTTATTTTAAAAAGTTCAATGGAATGGAGAGACAACCATCAATCAACTTTTAAATTTCAAGTTAATGCCTTAAGCAATGATGATTGTTCCGTAACTAATAATTATCGATCAAAACACTTTCTTTGAATATAATTACCACCATTCTTATATTGCCACACTTTCAATCATTTTTGAAATATACCTTAATCTTCCGAAAAACAACAAAAATGTGAACCGATTTTACCTTTTTTATATCTGCTCACAGCACTAGTTCCCCTGCTTGATTTCTAAAATAAAGCAAAATTTCAATTCAGCTAAGTTGAGTAATCTTTTTATTTTGATAATCCAGATCTAGCGGAGCTTTCTCCATAATTTTTAGCATTTTTTTTTGAATTTTTGGAATTTTTTGGAATTTTTCTTCAAATGAACAAAAGTTTTTCCATAAATAATTTGGATATTATTCAGATTCAAATTTATCATTTCTCAGGTGTCTATAGAAATACTGAAAAAAATGTTCTTCAAATAATGAATACACAACTTATTAGCAGATTATCTTCCATAAATCCACACTGTGTTATCATTGTGACATTTATATCTCCAGGTTATCTTGAGTTGTTGATGATATCAAAATAAAGATGGGCGTCTTACCATTGACCGGCCTACAAAATTTAATGATTTAAATTAATACAAATAACCATGTTAGTATCAGTACATTAACATTCTAAACGCAATAAAAAATAACAAATCTACGGACCTTGCCAGATTTGTGTTAGGAGTTGCAATTATTTTAAAATTTGGGAGGAACATTTTCTACACATTGTTATTCAAAACATTTAATAATAGCGCGTTCTTTATATCTTCCGGTATATCTAGAGCTCACAACTTTTAAACGAATAGAGACAGATACTTCACAACCATGCAATTTCGGTTTGGACTAATCAGTTTTTTTCTCAATATATTGTTTTTTCACTTTTATGCGCCAATCTGTCGGTATGAGATTTTTAAAAATGAATGTAGAATCAACAATTATATGCGGTTATCTGAAAAATGTTGTACTATTTTTTATTTAACAATTTTCAATGAGTTTATTGTCATACACATGAGATGTCCCTTCTAAGACCGATTCTGGAACGTAAGCAAGAATCTACAAAAAAAATTATATTATGTTGTATCTTGAAATATTTCACACGCTTTTCATTAAATTCAAATGTATGTTGTGATCGAGACTCGATTTTGACCCACTTCAAGCAAATTGAATCAATTCAAACTTATTTAGGTGTATGCTATTTCAATATTTGGATGGAACACATGAATTAATCATAGAACATAAATTTGATTATACATAGTTAAATGAAGAAATAATTCTGAATAAAGAAGAGCACGAAAAATGGAGTATATAACCTATTCCACAGATGCTCTCTTCTCAGTTACCTATTTGATTTTTCAGTTTATATATTATTACTATTTTTTGTTGAAAAGCATCGACTTTCTATATTGATATTTAATGTTCCTGAGTGTTAATATATTGAATTTTGTTAAAAATATCAATTGTTTTCAAATATGTGATAACTTTTTTAATATTACTTTCATTTGTTAGGCAAAGTCTAATATCATTTGGAAGTATTTTTTTTTATTTATTTACCGCATCAACCGTTAGGGTAATTAGCGGGAGGGTAATATGAATTATACAAATATTAAATACTAACATAGATTTTAAATTTTGTTAAATGAGGCAGTGTTCTTTAGGAAGTTTAACACATTGTCCATTTTTAAAACTAGGGAATCTTCAACTTTTTCTGGTAATTGTGCTATCGTTCTGTCTTGATGGTACTGTGGACAGCTTGTTAAGATATGGTTGAAGGAAAGTTGTATGTTACAATTACATCTTGGTGGTTCTTCTTTTGTGATGAGGTGAAGATGCGTCAATGCTGTATGACTAATACGTAGGCGGTTGATAATGATTTGGTTTTTTCTTCCTCGTGGAAGAGGTAGTTTTTTTATGCGCCAATCTGTCGGTATAAGATTTTTAAAAATGAATGTAGAATCAACAATTATATGAGGTTATCTGAAAAATGTTCAAAAGCTTCTTTGAATCTGGTAAATAAAAGTAACCTATATAATTTCCAAGTGAAAAATTGTGTACTATTTTTTATTTAACAATTTTCAATGAGTTTATTGTCATACACATGAGATGTCCCTTCTAAGACCGATTCTGGAACGTAAGCAAGAATCTACAAAAAAAATTATATTTTGTTGTATCTTGAAATATTTCACACGCTTTTCATCAAATTCAAATGTATGTTGTTGATTTTGACCCACTCCAAACAAATTGAATCAATTCAAACTTATTTAGGTGGATGCTATTTCAATATTTGGATGGAACACATGAATTAATAATAGAACATAAATTTGATTATGCATAGTTAAATGAAGAAATAATTCTGAATAAAGAAGAGCACGAAAAATGGAGTATATAACCTATTCCACAGATGCTCTCTTCTTAGTAACCTATTTGATTTTTCAGTTTATATATTATTACTATTTTTTGTTGAAAAGCATCGACTTTCTATATTGATATTTCTGAGTGTTAATATATTGAATTTTGTTAAAAATATCAATTGTTTTTAAATACGTGATAACTTTTTTAATATTACTTTCATTTGTTAGGCAAAGTCTAATATCATTTGGAAGTATTTTTTTTTATTTATTTACCGCATCAACCGTTAGGGTTATTAGCGGGAGTGTAATATGAATTATACAAAAAAATACAAACATAGATTTTAAATTTTGTTAAATGAGGCAGTGTTCTTTAGGAAGTTTAACACATTGTCCATTTTTAAAACTAGGGAATCTTCAATTTTTTCTGGTAATTGTGCTATCGTTCTGTCTTGATGGTACTGTGGACAGCTTGTTAAGATATGGTTGAAGGAAAGTTGTATGTTACAATTACATATTGGTGGTTCTTCTTTTGTGATGAGGTGAAAATGCGTCAATGCTGTATGACTAATACGTAGGCGGTTGATAATGATTTGGTTTTTTCTTCCTCGTGGAAGAGGTAGCTTTGATCTCACTCGAGACTTGATTTCTTTAAGCTTTGCGTCGTTCACGTTCCACAATTGCTGCCAGGTGTTATAAATATGGTCCTTGATGGTGATTTTAATGTCTGTTAGAGGAATGAAAGAAGTGATATTAATTGTGGGATTTGTTATTGAATTTTTAGCTATTTGGTCCACTTTCTCATTGCCTTCGATTCCTGCATGCGATGGAACCCAGAGAAATTTTATTTCCTTGTTTCTCAGTACCAAATTCTGTAAATCTTCTTAATTTCTGATAAGAGGTTATGATTGGGATATATTTGTTTCAATCCCTGTAGGGCGCTTAATGAGTACATTCGAATCAATACATCTGCAAAGTTTTAGTGCTTCCTTAATAGCGTACAGCTCGGCGGTGAATAAGCTACATTCTTTTTTAAGTTTTGAAGCTACGGAATGATTGTCATGGTAGACAGCTGCAACTACTCCATCCTTATTTTTGGAACCATCGCTAAAAATAAGTTTATAGCCTTGATATCGCGCTATCGTTTCCAGATATTTAGCTTTAATAATTGATTGGGAGTAAGAATGTTTTGGATATCTTTGTAGGGAAAAATCCATTTTAGGGATGGATAGTTTCCATGGTGGGGTAATGAGTATATTCTGCTTATTAGGATTGAGATCTAGTCTGTAGTTTTGGCGTTTAATTTTTTCATGAAATGGAAGATTTCTTAGGTAGATATTTTGGTAGTGATAATATTGATTATTGACTTTCAAGAGAGAAGACAAAGGGTTATTCTCAGTAGTCCGTAGCCTTACAAAGTAGTTCAATGAGAGCATTTCTCTACGAAAGTTTAAGGGAGGTTCCGCTGCTAGGGTTTGAAGGCTGCTAACTGGACTGGTGCGGAATGCTCCGAACACAATACGGAGTGCAGTACTTTGAATTGTATCTAATTTGTGTAGTAGTGAGTTGCTGGCAGAATAATAGCATATTGCTCCGTAGTCCAGTTTGCTTCTGATCAGTGTTTTATAAAGATTTAAAAGTATTGTAGTATTAGCTCCCCAAGAGTTGTGTGCAATTACTTTTAATAAATTTAATCGAGAATGACATTGTTGGATCAATTTGTTTATGTGTATATTCCATATAAGTTTTGTGTCGAATGTTACTCCTAAAAAGGTAATTTCATTTTCTATTTTCAGAATGTACTCATTTAACTGCAGTTTAATATTTGATGTTTTATTGTGTTTGTTAAAAACCACCACTTTGGTTTTATCATTTGAAAATGTAAGTCCTGTTCTGTTGATCCATCCTTGCAACTTAAATAAAAATTGTTGTAAAATTTCGTAAGCTAATGTAAAATTTTTACTTCTTGTGTATACCGCGAAGTCATCTGCGTAGAGGTTTGCTTTTAATGGAAGATGAAGTTCTTGTGCTATACTATTTATTGCTACTAGATAAACTGTAGGACTTAAAACCGATCCTTGTGGAATTCCGTTTTGTATATATTTTGGGGTTGATAAGTGTTGGTTAATTCTTACATCAATATACCTGTTGCCTAGAAAGCTTTTTGTAAATGCTAAGAAGTTTCCGTCTATGCCCCAATCTTGTAAAGTTTTTATAATAAGGTATTTCCAAGTGGTATCAAAAGCCTTCTCAATGTCGAAGAAAATGGCAATTACTGTTTGATTTTGTATAAATGCCTCCTGAATTTCAGTTTCCAGTGCAACTATGTTATCATTGGTGGATCTATTGCATCGAAATCCGCTTTGTATTGGTGCTAAGAGATGTTCTTTTCCCAAGTACCATATGCAGCGATTTTTTAAAATTCTTTCCATTACCTTACAGGCATTTGATGTTAAGGATATTGGACGGTATGACGACATAGCAGTTTTTGGTTTATTTGGCTTTAATAATGGTAAAACAACTGCTTCAGAACATAAAGAAAGAAATTGGTGTGTGGTAAAAATACGATTGTAGATATCAATAAGAATTAGCTTGGCTGAAAAAGGAAGTTTCTTAAGAAAAATGGATGGGATTTTGTCAGGGCCGGAAGAGGTGATTTTTATTGTTAATAGACTTTCGTTGAGTTCGTCCAAAGTAATTGGCTCATCAAGTGGATGAACGTTATTTGTGATAGTTATATCCATCTCTCGTTTGTATTCTAGGAAGAGGTGTGTATAGTTATGGTCGCTAGAATTTTCTTGATAGTAGTTAGACATAGCCTCCGCTATTTTTTGTTTGTCTGATATGTATTCACTAGCATGAACTATTGTATCAATGGTGTTATACGATTTGGTGCCTTTGATTTTATTAATTTTCTGCCATATACTTTTCACAGGAGTATCTGCTGTGATTGTTGACACATAGTTGGCCCAAGATGGTTTTTGTGATTGTTTCATTAGATATCTTGTTTTTGCACGTAGTAATTTAAATGTATTCAAATTTTCCTGGCTTTTGTGTCTATAGCTAATATTGAAAGCATTCTTAGTGGCTTATAGGGAATTTTCAATCTCTTTGTTCCACCACCTACTGTTTTTCTGTTAATTAATTTAGTCTTTTCTATCGTAGCTTCAGCTGCCTTCAGTATTATGCTGTTAAAGGAAGTTACAGTATCATCAATATTACCCATTGTACAGAAGTGTGTCATGTTTATATCTGCCAAATTCCATGCATGTCATATGAACAGTTTTCGAGAAATTGGACTGTCAAAAGTTTCTTCACTGTTTGATTTCAATCTCTTTATCCTCACATTAATGAAGCTTTTTTGCCCAACAGATCAAAAAGTAAATAAGAAAATTGAGGTAAATTATAAACGCAAGGCAAATTAGCTGTCCAAATTATATTAAAAAATTCAATATTATATTATCTGAATTGACGATGAAAAACTCACCAAAACGAAGAAAAACACTACCTTTTCAAATGAAAGAGTTACACAAAGATATTTTATAAATTCATATAAAAAAACAGTATTCGTCTAACATTCATAGAGGAAGGACGTAAATCGGCCTGCTCTTTGTAAATAAGTTAACGAAAGTAGTTAAAATCAAATTAAGTTGAAAAAGTTAAAATCAAATTAAAGTTATTAGTGAATAAAAGAAAAAAGATAAAAGCACGAGAAAAACGCTGAAATGCCTTCAGAAAGCAGCGGATCCTCGTTTTCGGAAGAAGAAATGGAAGTAGATGACAATGGAGAGTGGCAATAAGTGAGGAGGAAGAAAAAACACCGACGCGGAGCATCAAATTCAGCAAACTCATCAAAAAGAAGCACACACCTATCACAACAAGAAATACAAAACATAATCGTAGGACCGCATTATTCCGGAAATCCAACAGAACAATCTCAAACAACCATTCTACAACGAAACGACCACATTAAAAACCATAAAAAAATGCAAATAATAACACATATTATTATTCATTACAAATGAGAAACATCATAAATCAAAACTATAAATATATCTTTTTTAAAACAACAAATCAAGAATTATCAAGAATACAATTTGCTAATTTTTGGAATGCAAGAAATCCAAACTCCTCTGATGTGATTATAAAAACTAAAAATGGATTCATTTTAAAAAGCAATCAAGATAAGAATCACATTAAGACACAGCTGAAATCATTAGTCCAGTCAAAAGTAGTCAAAGAATTTAAAGAAACGAATTCCAACCAAAACCAATCAACACCAAACACACTAAAAAACACAACTTTTGCCTGTGTTATATCATCAGTAGAACTGGATATTGAAGACACACATATAAAAGAACACCTTTCAAATAAAGGAATATATCACAGATATTGAAAAAGAATAACTTCAAGAGAAACCGGGAAACTTACACCACTGATCAGAATAATTACTGGAGATTACTGATCATTCCAAAAACTATCAAGTGAAGGAGTATTCTTTAAAAATTACCACTATCCTGTATACCCTAGCCAAAATCACCTCTTCACTTCTTAGAAATCGGACAACCTGGGACATGCCACAAGACGGTATGATGAGAAAGTACAACTTTTCGAAGAAATTCGTTACAGAATTGAGCAACAAGAAGGAATGGGATCCGAATACCATTACCAGAATTGGAAAGAATGCCATTCAATGGTACACAGATGGCTCAAAAGCAATAGGAGGAACTGGGATCAGGCCAGGAACCAAACACTCCGAAAGCTTGGGAAAAACCCCAAGTATCTTTCAAGCGGAAATCCACGCCATAAGAAAGTGCGCACAGTTCAAGCCTGATAAAGGATACAGACGACAAAGGATTATCATAATGACAGATAGTCAAGCAGCCATCAAAGCACTGAGCCCTTGCGTAATCAGTTCTAAAATGGTTTGGGAATGCCTAGACAAACTAAATGAATTAGGCGAGAACAATATAGTTACCCTACTATGGATTCCAGGACACACTGGAATAGGAGGAAATGAAATAGCAGATGAACTAGCAAAGAGGGGGTCGGAAATACCCTTCTGGGGGCCTGAACCTTTTTGCGGAATCAGCCCCAATGTAATATTGGAAGAAATAGGCGAAGCCGAAAGAAAGAGATCTGACCATTGGAAAGATCTAGTAGGGCTTAGACAATCAAAGATTCTCCTGGGTGACTACAACCTAAGGAGATCAAATGAATGCATAAGTCAAAGCAAGACTGCACTAAGAGTTTCAACAGGGATCCTAACGGAACATTGTCGCCTGAATGGGCACCTGAAAAAGCTCAAATTAGTGGAGGAAGAAGAATGCAGATACTGTGGCATGGAAGAAGAAACCTCCATCCACCTACTTTCCAACTGCACAGCACTCCAGAATCCTAGAGCACAGTACCTGGGAGATTACTGGATAGAAGAGGAACATTTACCTAAGCTGAAGCCTGCAGATATCCTGAAATTCCTCTGGGAAATAGGACTAAAGGAGCTACTAGTTTCAGAGACTCTCCTCAGAAACTAAGTAGAAGTAAGGGGGCACAATAGATCTTTTAGGTCTCAGTGAATGTTACCCCAAACACACACACATACATACATACATACCCTAGCCAACCACCAGAACCCTCTCATATTCCATGTTCCAAATGTTTCTTATTTACCCATACTACAGAGATTTGCACCACATCAACATGTTGTAGGAAATGTCAAGGAAAACATTTAACACAAAACTGCACCTCTCCTCTTCCAGAAAAATGTTCGTCATGTGAAGCCGATGATCACCAAGCATGGTCACTTAAATGTCCTAATAGACCGACTAAACCTATTGACGGAATTCCGAACGCACGCATTAAATCAATGAACAAAAAATCTTCTGAAATGCCATCAGAAATTACTAGCACAAGTAGAGTGCACTCATCAATGACATATCATGATCATATTATAGAAACGTACACCAATAAATTAAATAATCCTAAAAATAGTGATCGACAAGAACTCATAATTAAACTTAAAAAGAGATTTGTACATCTTTATAATATTGATACTAAATCAGTATTTAGTGGAAATCGACTTTTTATTCTCATGTTCGATCTAGAAAAATCAACCAATGATTCACCAACGATGCCACAAGAAGGACTTACAATATTTCAGGATAATGGCTCCTAGGGTAAGGTTACTCTACTCAAATATCAACAGCTTTAAACCAAAGAAATATTTAATATATAATTATATACAAAACCTAAATATTGACAGCATTTTGTGTGTGGTAACCAAAAATGAAAATTTCATTAACCCTCACAATAACTGGTCTATAATTCAACAAAAAGGAAATATCTTGAACCAAAATTTCAGAGGAGGCAGCCTTATACAGTTCAGAAGAACATTAAAAATGGGTAAAGAAAATTCTCCAAAAATAAATAACCCCCTCAACAACTGCATACATGTTTCATTTCCATACGATATTCACTAAAGCATCTCTTTATAATTACTCAATAATCATTGGTGATTTTAACCCCAATTCAAGCAACCCTCGTAAGAAGCAAATCAAATGCTTCCTTCAAAACTCCAATTTCTGCCAAATACCCACACCCCCTACATTTATCATGACAGGAAACCCAAGCACAACTCCAGATATATTATTATGTTCTAAGAATATTATAGACAATATCACAAATGTACTTGTAACCCCCAGCGATCATCTAGCTATACAATTCGATTTTAATCTACAGCTTGACCCTTATAGCATTAATGATGTTAAAATGCTTAACATAGCAAAATGTAATGTACAAAATGTAAATAGTAAAATGAAGTAATTTATAAATGCACAACATAATATTTGTCCAAATTATTTAAAAAATGTCAACACTACATTATCCAAACTAATAATAGACAACTCTCCAAAACAAAACAAAAATCCACCTTCAATTACAAACTTCCACCTTTCATTTTATCACTGATCAAGCTAAAGAAACAATTACAAAGGCAGATTCAAAACAAGGATGCGGATGAACTGAAGACACAATTTAAAAAACTTAACACGGATATTCAAATACTCATATCCCAATTTAAACAACACAAATGGATCCAAGCATGCAATAATATTAACTCTATGAAAGGGAAAACCTACTGGAATGAAATAAAAAAGCTGTCAAAATATAAATCATTCACACAACAAATTTCAGAATTAGAATTTGATGGCCACTCAAACAACACTGATGAAGAAAAATGTAATGCTTTTGCACAGTACTTTGAAGAAACCTATGAATTTAGTGAAAACAATGATTATGATAGAGAAAATCTGGAAGAGGTGAATAATTGGTTTACAAATGGTTTTGAGAACAATCCTAACCCAAATACCCTCCGAATCATCACAGAAGATAAATATGATGAAGTTTTAAATAAAGGAAAAAACACAGCACCAGGCAACGATCTGATTAGTCGTAAAATTCTTGGACAACTGGATCCGGATATTCATAAAGAAATAAGAAAAATATATAACTATTGTATGAAAACTCATCTTTTTCCAGATGAATGGAAAAGGGGCATTGTAATAATTATTCCTAAACCTAATGCTAACCACAAATTACCCCAAAATTACAGACCTATCACTATTCTCCCTGTAATTGGTAAAAACTTTGAAAAAATTATTCATGGAAGATTATATGAAGAACTAAACCAACATATTCCATCACACCAGTTTTGATTTAAAGAAAAATCCTCAACAATCCACCCACTTACTATATTAACGTCCAATGTTCAGGCTGCTAAATTGCAAGGGCTGAAGACTACCAGAATTTTCTTAGATTTCAAAAAGGCCTTTGATTATGTATGGCATATAGGATTATTATACAAACTACACTGGATGAACTGTTCCCCTTCGCTGCTAAAAATTATACACAGTTTTCTCACAGAGCGTAAGTGCACAGTAAAAATTAATGGTGTATGTTCTCAAGTATTCTCAATGAAATAAGGAGTTCCACAGGGTTCGCCGCTGTCTCCTATACTACAATCTTTACTGCAGTGACATATGTGAAAACAAACTGAATAATACTAATGTGCTACAATATTCGGATGATACGGCAGGGATAACCTGAGATAAAAGCTTATCAACAACAATAAACCAATTACAAATACATGTAAATAATATAGTAACATGGACAAATAAATGGAGACTAACAATAAATCCTTCTAAAACAAAATTAATAATATTCAACCACAAAATACATGTAACTCTCCGACAATAAAGATAAGCAATAGGGTGTGTCATTTTGAGGCGATAATTTTTTTTTACTGCTATACCAGAAAATCTTGTAGTTTATAAAAAATAAAAAATTATGCCGCTGGGCTAAAGGTTTCAAGTCCAATAGCGGCTTAGCTCATCAAAAAATTCGATTTCCCATTTAAATAACACAGGGAAAAAAAATTTTTTTTTCAAGTGGACTTTTCGTTATTAAAAAATTCTATTTTCGAAAAACCTTCTTATGGCTTTTGTAGGTAATTAAATTCTCTACAAAAATGTCTCCGTGGTCGAAGACTGTAGAACCACTAGTTTCGAAGTTATAGCCCGTTAAACGGTAACAAAATACACATTAAATTCCATTTAATTTTCAATTTATCTACTCTTACATTTTTTGTAATTATAACGATTAATTAATAATAATTTGACTTCTTGTTTAAAGAAAGGGGTCAATACTTAAATTAAAAATTTTAATGCTCAAAAATGTACAATAAAATTAAATTATTCATGTAAGAGTAGATAAATTGAAAATTAATAGTTATTTATGCAACAAGTGCAAAAAGTCAGTGTTTTTTGCACGCGACGTGCAATTGTCCAACGAGGTCTTTAGGCCGAGTTGGACAACACGTCGAGTGCAAAAAACACGTTTTGCAAGAGTTGCATACAATATTTTTTCTAAATTCATGCAAAAACTGGAAAATTAGAATATAAATATGTCAAAAACCTAATCTAACCTAATAAACTAAATCCGTTCTTCTTTTTTCTATCTCTATGGCCTCCACCTTGTCAGTACTCAATCATAGCTGGTCTTCGTCTTGACCATTTAAATTTTAAATAATTAAAGATTTTTGAAATAATTGTAACTTGTTAAGACTAAGTAGTAAGATATACATATATTATTGTTGTATTAAAGCAGCATCAGATACTAGCTATGGATTTTTATTTAATTTGAATGTTTATGTTTGTCATTAATCATCACAAAACTGACACAAGAATGACAGATGAGTGCAATAAAATATTTTATTGCACTAGTGCAATAAAGTACCACTTTTTCCATTAAATGTGGTTCACTAAAGTGTTGTTTTTTGCATGAATGTAGAAAAATGTAATTTAATGTGTATTTTTTTAAATGTTACCGTTTAACGGGCTATAACTTCGAAACTAGTGGTTCTACAGTCTTCGACCACAGAGACATTTGTAGAGAATTTAATTACCTACAAAAGCCATAAGAAGGTTTTTCGAGAAAAAAATTTTTGAATAACGAAAAGTCCACTTGAAAAAAAAAAAATTTTTCCTGTGTTATTTAAATGGGAAATCGTATTTTTTGATGAGCAAAGCTGCTATTGGACTTAAAACCTTTAGCCCTGCGGCATAATTTTTTATTTTCTATAAACTACAAGATTTTCTGGTATAGCAGTAAAAAAAAATTATCGCCTCAAAATGACACACCCTAATAAGCAACCATTTAATTCAACCCTCCCAATATGTGAAATATCTGGGAATTGAAATAGACAACAAATTAAACTACAATCACCACACGTCAGGTATGAAAAAGAAAATGATAACAAGAGCAAAACACTTCAGAAGTTTAACATATAATAATGAAGGAATTACTATTGAAACAGTTGCCAATATATATGAAACAATTTGTAGACCCATGATAGAATATAGTTCTACAATACTATATAATTGTAAAAATCCGCCTAGAAATCACATGAAAGTAGGGGAAACAACCAGTCTTCGAAAAATCTTTAAAATGAGACATCCTGATAATCCACTACATAATCCATCAAACATACTCCTTTATAGCAAGAGGGGAATAGAACCAATAAATGAAAGATTCAAAAAATTGTTCAGATCTTTCTCTCTTGAGGAAAAAAACATTGAATTAATTCAACCTCACATTCTAGAGATGCCTGAAAATGGTCTTCATAGAAGGCATACACAGAAAACTCTGTTTGAAGAAATCATCTATATATCACAGCAATATTGCCACTTAATATCTTGTTCTCTTTTTTATTAGATGTATAATAGATCTTGTTTGTTATTATTGTATGATTTTAGTTTTTCTCTGAATATAATATATTATGTAAGCATGTATATATTTTGTAAATTGGCTGAAAGACCTCGGTCGATGGACTGTTGATGCTTTGGTATCAATAAAGTATACTATACTTCATATAAAAATAAAAAACAACAAAAATAGATCCAGACATGTGAAAATATCAACTTCTTGAAAGATAAAACATACTGAAGTTATATTAAAAACTCCTTAACACAACAAATTACAGAACTGGAATATTAAGATAACACAAATCAACAATATAATTTATTACCAGAAAAAGTTGAAGATTCGAAAGTGATTTAAAATTGGAAAAATATAAAAATGCTGAATTAGAAAATGAGTACAAATGTAGATATCAAGAAAATTAACACTAGAGAAAACTAATCAGCATAAACCTGATAAATTATAATAATGTTAACATAATGGGAAATGTGTAATGGCAGTGGCATACATCTACCATAAAAAGGAAAGGAAATGATGCTGTCAACAAGTTTTGCAGCTGATATTCAATAGAATGAAAATAAAATAGATAATGAAAACTGAGATGAAAACTGACCAATTATATCACCCAAGCAAGTCAGTGAAGCTGTACTGGACACCAAGTCTAAAGCTGTCCTTGATACATTATATACAGGGTGGGGCAATCTTCTGACATTGGAGGATTACATCGTTGTGGTACGAGATAAAACTTTGAGGTTTTGTGTGAGCTGATACAGTTACTGAGGGCACATTTTGAAAATACTCTCGTTTATACAGGGTGTTCCAAAACCAAGTAGCAGCACAAACTTACATTTTTCTGAATGAAAAGTACTATATTTTCTTCAAGAATCGAAAAGATCTCACCGAGAGCGTTACAAAAGTATAGCATTCTAATATATTATTAGGGTGTTTTAAAAAGATATGGCCAACTATTGGTAAAAAAAGACCTCCTCTTCAACACTTTGTTAAACAGTAAATCAAAAGGTCTTTGTATTCAATTGTCATTCACATATCATTGGCTGTGCTTAGTATTAATTACTTTGTTATCTGTGGCTTCTTTAATACAGAGTGAAACAAAACGCAAATCAAGCAATATCTCAAAAATTTTAAATGAATCACCCTATAAGTCTTTTCATAATTTGTTAGTGCAATTAATAATCTTTCAAACGATATAGCACATTTAGGGTATAAGTTGATGAAAAACCTTAATATTTTATGATAATGATCAAAAACAAGTATTTTACGTACACAAATTAAATGGTATTAAATTTTTACATGCAACGTCTAAGGCATAAATTTTAATCGTAATTTTGGATGCATATACAATATTTAATCATGGGACACTGTCAAGATTTACATGTTAGGAAAGTGTTCAAAAATGTGTCATTACTAAAAAGATGTTGTCTCTATTGAAAACACGTTTTGGAAGAGCATGAGTTTGATAGGAAACATTACCTGATGTGTCGATTCTTTCCTTAAGCCTTAAGAAAGCTCTTTCATTTGGATGTATTCGATTGGGATATCTTTCATGATATACTCTTGGAGCAAGTAAACAATTTTTTGAACATTCTCCTAACACATAAATCATATTAATCATGTCTTCCTGTGAAAAATTCATTATAGTTATGTATTATTTAAACCTAAGAACACAAACGTAGAATACAGCAATATTTCTTTGACATTTATTAGTAGATACTATTTTGACAGTAGCCCAGTGATTAAATATTGTAGATGCATCCAAAATTACGATTAAAATTTATGCCTTAGACGTTGCATGTAAAAATTTAATACCATTTAATTTGTGTACGTAAAATACTTGTTTTTGATCATTATCATAAAATATTAAGGTTTTTCATCAACTTATACCCTAAATGTGCTATATCGTTTGAAAGATTATTAATTGCACTAACAAATTATGAAAAGACTTATAGGGTGATTCATTTAAAATTTTTGAGATATTGCTTGATTTGCGTTTTGTTTCACTCTGTATTAAAGAAGCCACAGATAACAAAGTAATTAATACTAAGCCCAACCAATGATATGTGAATGACAATTGAATACAAAGACCTGTTGATTTATTTTGATTTACTGTTTAACAGAGTGTAGAAGAGAAGGTCTTTTTTACCAATAATTGGCCATATCTTTTTAAAACACCCTTATAATAGTTTTTAATTTATATCAATGACATTGCTAGTGTAATCAAAAGATGCTCAATACACTAATTTGCAGATGATACTCTGGTCTATTTTACCCATGAAAACATTGAGACTTGTTTTGAAGAAATAAATAGCTCTATAAGTAAAATAAATGATTATTGTAACGGAAATTCGTTGAAAATAAATTATGAAAAGACAAAATGGATGTTAATTGGGGGTAGTGGAAATTTAAGAAAATTAAATATAGCTGCACAGAGTGTTTCTGTTGACGGAATAAAGCTTCAGAGAGTCGAAAAAATTAAATATCTAGGAGTGATAGTTGATACAAATTTACAATTTAAGGAACATGCTAATAACGTCATCAAAAATATTTCATACAAAATTAATTATTTGAGACGCTGTTCTCCATATCTCACCAAATGGACTAAAATAGTTATTTATAATACTCTAGTATTGCATCATTTTAATTATTGTGCGACTATTTTGTATTTGCTCAACCAAAATGAGTTGCAGCGATTGCAAAGGTTGCAGAATCGGGGTATGAGGATAATACTGAACCGTTCGCGATTGGAACCAATCAACTCCATGTTAAATGTGCTTCAGTGGTTGCCTGTTGGAAAGTATTTACTCTTTTTTTCCAGGATATTTATATTTAAGATTAAATTGGGAATCTCGCCAGTATATTTGCAAAATATTTTAAGTTATAACCAGGATGTTCATGAACACAATACTAGAAATAAGCAAAATTTTAGAGTTTATAAGGCCAAAAAAAAAGTACGCAAAATTCAGTTTTTTATAAAGGTGTACAGGCTTTTAATAATTTGCCGGAAGAAGTTAAAGGCTCTACAAGTATAATAACATTTAAGAAAAAATTGAGTGATTTCTTGCTGACTAGTTAATGTTTTTATTTTTTGTGTTATGTTTTAACTTAGTTTTATAATTTTAAAGGTATTTTAAATATATACTAACGTATTTTTTTCATGTGCATGTATTGTGTAAATTTCTATCTAAAATTAGTTATTTTTTGACTAAATAAACGATTTATATATAATATATTAGAATGCTATATTTTTGTAACGCTCTCGGTGAGATCTTTTCGATTCTTGAAGAAAATATAGTACGTTTCATTTAAAAAAATTGTAGGTTTGTGCTGCTACGTGGTTTTGGAACACCCTGTAGAAACGAAAGTATTTTCAAAATGTGCCCTCAGTAACTGTATCAGCTTACACAAAACCTCAATGTTTTATCTCGTACCACAACGATGTAATCCACCGATGTCAGAAGATTGCCCCACCGTGTATATTGAGGATAATTGATAATTCTGAAATAGATTCTACACATTTGTGACTTGTACATTTTTCATAGGGTTGCCTACTTCAAATTTTTATTTGTAAAAATTGATAAATAATACTTACTTTCTGAATTTAAAGTGAGCCAATCAATTTCCTTCTTAGTATTGTTCTATCATATTATCATGATTTTTTATAATTCATTCAAATATTTTTTTTCAAGCAAACATTTTCCATCTTCAAGAAAGTTAAACAAAATACCACCTCTCAGATACTTTATACATGTTGTAAAATGGCTACCGCTACCCAATTTATAGGAATATGTATTAATGCATCTGTGCAGCTACCAACACTTTCATTCTCCTTGTTTAATTTTGTTCCAGCTTCACTGTCAATTTCATATGTAGCTGCAACATCTTCCCAATCACAAACATTTTATTATACTGCTCATTGAAATTTCTGAAACAATCAATTAAGTGATTAGGAATTTTTAATAAAGGACCAGAAAATAATCAGAAAATAATTAGCTAATCAAATGTAATCAAAATTTGTGTTATTTGTGAATATAAGAATGCAACTATATAAATAATTCATTGTATTTCATATTAGATAAGCTATATACAGGGTGTTTCAAGTAATATGAAATATTGTTGAGGTTTATATCGTCGCTTTGAAACTAAACCGTGGTAACTAAAAAATGTGAGTTTTTCAGGAGAGTGATTTATAAGTTTTCACGAGCTTCTAGTCCAGCTTGACTTGAGGCAATGGCGACTATTGGAACATAGCTCACATGAAAAAAACCGTATTTTTTTCAAGTTTTCAACTGATCAGGTTTCATTCTGGAAGCATTTTTTATTTTGTGGTATTTTCGAAATAAGAATTGTTTTTTGCTCGGTTTTTTGAGTTGCAGCGCTTTTCTCTTAAACCCTTAAACCCAGTAAGATACAAAATCTATATAGGTAATTTTAAAGTATACTGTTGCATTTCAAGATACAACGATGTTTTACACAAAATGACATGAATATCTCATTTTTCGATTTTTTTGAGTTACCACGGTGTAGTTTCAAAGCGACGATATGTGTTTATTATTTCAACAGAAGCAGTAAGTTTTAACCCAAAAAATATTTCAGATAACTTTGGAAACACCCTGTTTAATAACAAGGAACAAACCTCTAATCATACATTTTTTGTATATACTTCAACATATATTCTGTAAATTCAGCATTTTGCACTCTGGGGTCCGGGGAACTATAGGGAAACACGAATTTTTTACTGATTTTGCGAAAAATCGATAGTACTCACCTATTTAGATTGAGAAAAATCCAAAAAAAGATTTTTTTTCGCCACTTAAGACATCACTTTTGGACTAGTTATTTTATACAGACCACAGTTTAAATGTATTGCACTGTACAGAAAACTGATCAACAACATGTATTCTCGAGAATTATAACAACATTTCAGTTAGTTTCCTCATAATATTGTTTAAATTACCACTTTTATAAATATATATTTGACAGGCTACAAATTTGTATAAAGACAATTGACAAATGACATAGAAGCTCAAGGAGGCCTTGGTGTAACAACTGAAAAATTAGTGATAACCACAAGCCTACACCAAATTTGTTAGTAAGTATATTTCTATCCCTTAAGTTCGATTTCAAACAGAAAATGTTAGTCGCATTGCTTGAGTGCAAAGCCAACTAATTTTAAATTATTTTGTGAGTGACAAACGCATAGAGAAATATAATATATTGAGAGTTGTCAACCCTGCAGTAACAGTTGGCATCACGTTGATCGAGGCGCACCCCGAAGAGGTGGTGGAACTAATTTTTGAAGGCGGGATATTTAAATTGGTTAGTTTGGTAAATTTTACAATATGTCTAGAAATTGTTTATTATTATAATTATTTCATTATAAAAAATTGAATTATATTTAATATAATTTAATTTTTTATAATGAAATGATTATAATTAATAAACAATTTCAGGACACATCATTTAGATAGGTAAAGGAAAAATCAACACAAATTAAAAATTTTTATTATTACTGCACATATAACATGACAAATAATCTACATTTATGTTATCAATTTATGAAACATTTATATATTATTAATCTCAAAAGAACATACTTTTACTACCTACTTACATTATATTTAGGAAATTCAATTCAATATCACATCAAATTGCACATTATTTCAAAACTATTCACAAAAACTGCAAAACTTTCAATAAAAAGGAGTTGGAAAGTTGATTCTCCAGACAGGAACAGGTCTGAAACAAAATAAATAAAATGCAGTACCATAAATTACAAATAAAAAAGAATTATTTTTGTTTACTAGTTCTCTTGCAAAGGTAAAACAAATCTAATAAGTATTTTGCATAATAAAACTGTGAATGCATTATTATCAAAATGATCTTTACGCAACCTTTGATCCTTGGATTTAGAAGAAAATCCTAAAATTATTAACCACTGTTTACTTTGATTAATATCAGATGGAAGTTTGAAAAATGTTTTTTTACTACCAAAAATATTTACTATTACAATTTTTTGCAATACATTTATGACGAGTAATATCCTGGTGGTGATATTATGAAAGTTCACTTACTTTTATTTCCTTTATTAGAACTAAAATCCTAAAAAAATATATATTAAGTAAAATAATCCCAATCACCATTTTGTTGACACTTCCACTTTGGACACTTTGACTTTGACAAGCAGAAGCTAGACTCACACCAGCCAATGTATGATTGATTTTGTATATTTTCATTTTTAATCCCTCAAAAGTTGATATACTAGGATATTTTATAATATTTATCGACATCGAAGGATAAATATTGCAGTGTAATGTAATGTATAATAATTTAATGTATTTTATTCCATTTCCCTTATGTAAAAAGTCTTGTAGTTCTCGCGACCGCAGCGACTCGATGCGCGGGTGGTGGCGCAGAAACGTTATGCCGTATACCACCTATGCTTCAATCCGTCTCTTTTTTATTTTGTCTATGGACAAACGTTCATAATTCATAAAAAATATAATAATTGGATTCACCCTTCCCCTTCTAGAATAATTAATGTGGATTATAAAGAATTCGATATCTTTTGATATTCAGGAAGGGGAAGGGAATATAATAATTGGATTCACCCTTCCCCTTCTTGAATACCTTTTGAGGGGAAGGCATTCGTCTCCCTCTCAAAAGATATCTAATACTTTCTAGTCCGCGAGTTATTCAAGAAGTATTGTATTTTGCTCTATGTTTTGTACGTTGCATATCTGTGTATGCGATACTCATATAAATTTTTTTGTTTTGGTTTCATGGTAAGAGTATAAAATAATGAGACCCAAACGTGATATTTATTTAAAAATAAAGTAGTAGGAAGAATTCTATTTTTTATTATGTCCTAAAAATTTTGAATGTTCTCATTACATTGTACATAAAATTTTAGAGAATGTTTACTTAGATTTACGATTTTGGTTACGCGTTACGCATTACGTTTCACGAAAGAATATCTGTCAGTTATGTCATTAAAAAAAATATTTATATCCAAACTGGTTGCCTGTCAAATATATATTTGTAAAAGTGGTCATTTAAACAATATTATGAGGAATCTAACGGTGAATTTATAGATTCCGTAACGTACCATAACGCAAGGATTTCTGTGCATTTTCTGTGAGTCATCCTATGACGGTAAAAGATAAATCATAGGATGACTCACAGAAAATGCATAGGAATCCTTGCGTTATGCTACGTTACGGAATCTATAAATTCACCGTAACTGGTTTTTTTTTTCATAGATAGCGAGAACACATGTTGATCACATTCATGTACGAGCAATACATTTAAACTGTTTTTTGTATGAAATATCGTGCCAAAAAGTGATGGCTCAAGTGCCAAAAAAATATCTTTTTTTGGATTTTTGTCTGTAAATTGTGTTTAACCCGCAAATTTTTTGACGGAGTATTTTCAAAATAGGTGAGTACTATCGATTTTTCACAAAACTAGTCAAAAATTCGTGTTTCCCTATAGTTCACCGGACCCGCGCACTCTGTCCTGTCAGTCATTCTCTTTTAAGGTTTATCCAAAATTTCCAAAATAGTGCCTCATTCATTCTCCAACATCCATAGAAATCGTGTTCAACAAACCAAGTTTTTTATTGGGCATTGCAAAAAATCTGGAAAATGGTTTTTAGTTCAATCCATCCCGTTTTTGAAAACTAAGCCCAAGACTTTTTGTTCCAGACTATAATAATGACCTGCCATACAATTGATATGAGGCTCCCTTACTATTTAAATTCTCGTAGTGTGTATAATATTCGCCATTATCACAGATTATAGAAGAGAACAGATACGAATGCCGGCAAAACATCAAAGGATTTTCAAATCCGATTTCAATGACCTTGGACCTTTAACTCGGTATGGCCACGATGTTGCCAGTTTAAAATATTTTCAGAATTTCTTACCGAATTGCAATGTTGACTTGGAGACAATAACAATTTCCAGTGCCGGTTCTCTATTTTTCTTTCCGAATCAAATTTATTTGGACAGTCTATGTATGAACAATACACTCCCCCGTGATGTTTATTCATTTTATAAAAATAATATACTAATATACACTATTTCCAGTTAATATCACCACAACCTACAATGGATTAGTCAAATAACACAACTTCAAACTGAAGTGTCAAAACTGACGTTTTGTATTTTAATTTTTGAGCCAAATGGTATGATTTTTATACATTATAATCTTTTAAATTGTAGAATTATTTTAATGTTAATGAAATTGATTTAAAACAAGTAGTTGTCGAGTATTTGTATCTGTATAACTATCACACTAAAAATAATGCTTATAAAATATTCGACGCATAATCGCGAATTCAGGTAAATATGAAATTGATAACCCTATTAAAAAGTTTCGTGAAGAGGCCCGAACGGAGTCAACAAACGACGATGGACCTTTAAATGGGTATGTCCACCCATCTCTCTCTTTTTTAATGCTCTCTGTCAAGCTTTCGTATCTGTTCTCTTTATAATCTGTGCCATTACTATTGTTTTTTGGATTGTTACATTGTCACATTCATACATACTGTCAAGTTCATACTTATGTGTATGTTTTTTGTGGATTAAAGCCTAAAAGTCGAAGGTTTTTGAAGTGAAAACTTCTTTAGCGGCGCTGAGCACTTTTTTTTCTATGGGTAAAAACTTTCAAACTCGCGTCAGGGTCACGTGATGCTGATCGAAAAAGCGTAAGATCGAGGAGAAGGGAGAGGAGCTAGTATCTCCCACTCTTTCTACCGTGCCTGAGTGTGCTGCGCGAATGACCGTGTGTGCTTATGTACAGCGTCCCACGCGTATTCAACATAAACTTTGCAGACGATAAAAATCAATCATTAATTGAATTTTTAAATAATGAATTTGGTTCAACTATGTCGAATGATCGCAATTTTAGCACAACGAAATACAAAACTACTATTGATGCGGTCTTTATTAGACACTTAAATAGGTTCGAATCAAAACTGTTTGTTTCTTACTTCAGTTATCATAAACCAATTGTATCAGTTGTAAAAATTTGCGATGATGATTCTGATAATAACGATGGTGTAAAAGTCGTCGAAATTATGGATGGAAGTTGATTTTTCTGAGAGATAAAATTTAATGTAATATATAAATAACGATATAATATTATAAATAACAACATATAATGGTATTTTATCTACAACTGTCATGTAACGAGTACGATTTGACACTATTTTTAGTGTCATAATGACGTATATTACCGCACTAGTGCGTTTTTGATTACATTACCGCACTAGTGCGGTAATGAGAATCTAGAAACATATTAATACCAGAATTAAATATTTAAAATAACACTGGAAGCTGCATTTTCAATTTCCGAAAGGAGATTGTCTTCGCTTGAACTCATCTTTATAGATTTTTGTTCATTCAAATTTGAAAATTTGATGACATACTTAACTAATTTATTTTATTTCCACATCCTTGTTTGTTTTTGATGATATGGTCACAAAATATGATACACAGTACCTCATGTTTGCAGTCAATATTATTAAAAAAACGTTGGATTGGAATTTTTTTTAATTTCATAATATAGGTACTGTTGATAATACTAATAAACAGTTGTAGATAAAATTTTGTACGTAACACGTGTGATAAGAATTATTAACGCACTTATGTGATTACACGACTCGGCCTACGGCCTCGTCTTGCAAACTTCACATGCGTGCGTTAATAATGTCCATATCCCACTAATTACGTAAATAACTATTATGCAACGAACATGTAATGATAGCCATTAAGACACGAGCATATTGTAGGATACGAAACGCCGCAGGCGAGTTTCGTATATAATATGCGAGTGTATTAATGGCCATTACATGAAAGTGGTATACAATATTTTTTCTACTCCGATTAATAAAAATTATTCAATCAATAATTATTAGATAAATCAATTTTAAATATAGTTACTTTTGAAAATAAAAATTATTTGACAGCTATCAAATTAAGTGTCACTTAATAGGTCTGTTCGCCTGCAATAAAAGTGTAGCACTGAGCTATAATTTTGAAGAATTCAGATCTATCTGTGAAAAAATACGTGTAAAATTACTAAATTTGGAAACATCTATGTATATTGCATTTGTAAACTATACAAGAAGCATTAAAACATAATTAAAATAAATAAATTCCTATAGCTCAGAGCTACACTTTTATTGCAGGAAACAGACCTAATATGATTAATTTTAGAAATGTCAACCAGGTGCGAATGTCGCATTCCTATTGGCTTAAAAAGCTGTATCATAATGAAAATCTCTATCATAATGGATCTCATTATGAAAAATTGTCATTAGAAAAATTGTCATATTTGTGTACGATAGCGCAATAAATAAACATTGTATTCTACCTCATAAATGATAGTACTTTTATACTTATAATTAAACACAACGTTAATATTGAAGTTTTCACTTCTGCCGGCACTCCCGGAGTGCTACCTTTTTATATTACATGACCTTTAGCAGATTTGATTTACTAAAGCAACAACATGTTTTTCTAAACCTTCATCTGATAGGTGTTTAGTAAATAATTTTGTGATCTACATTTATTTGATTATCATCTTTTCAATTTGTACAAAATTTTTTCCTGGAATATGAATCATCCATTCTTCAAACACTTTTATTCTCCAAAATATTGAATGAATCTGAAATTTAAAAATTACAATTGTTAAATTGGATCTATTGAATCTAATTGCAATTCTGTAAGAAGTGTTTAAAAATTAATGGGCATATTGTTATATTTGACAAAGTTTCTACCATATTACAAAATGTTTTAATATAATCATAGTCAAGATTAGGATATAAATTATAATAATTATAACTGGTATAATGTTCATTTAAGCATTTTCCACTAATATTTTAAAACTTTTTTATGCATTCCCTCGTGCATTCCAAATAGTCAAATGAAATTAGCAGATTGTGTAATTTTTAACCATAGGTATTTTAAAATTTCATATTTGCTAACAGAATTGCTGATATAATCATATCAGTTCAATTTAAATAAATACACTTTACATGCCCTAACTCTACCTGCAAATTGTAATCTATTTTGAAGTTTAACTCTTTAAATTTTTTTAAATGAATATAATACCTACCTACAATTATATATCTTCTTACATTTTTTCTTTCTTACAACTACATCACAAATTTTATGTGACCAGTAAATCAATTCACAATATTCAAATAGCAATGTTATTTTGTTGGAATCGATGACGAAGTGAAAATCTAAACGAACACATCATTGAACTGAGTGAGAACTTAGTGAGAAGCTATGGTTCATACAACAGCCTTTTTGGTGTGCGTCATCGTTTGTTAATGTCTTTCTAACACATTACGTGGAAAGAAATGCAAAAAAAGTCAGGTCTTTGATTAATCCTAATCAAAATATCGCAATAATGAACCGTTCAAATTTATTACAAACGTCAATCCTAATCATGGACTTAACAAAATTTGATTGGTTGATGTTCAGATTAAGCGCAAGTGCGACCTATCAATCGGGAGAAATTTCTTTGTTTAAAAGTATTTTCAGTTAGAAAAAGAAGCTGGTTATTATTAATTTCATAGCCTTGTCGAATTTAGCTGAATGCGATCCTGATGATTTTATTTATCAAATTCAGGGTTAGATATGTGTCAAAATAGCAAATGAAATAAACGACATACCCAAAACCCGAATATACGTCACAAACGATGACGCACACCAAAAAGGCTGTTGTATGAACCATAGCACCAAACGGGTGAAATTGATCTGGCAACACCGCTCGACCGTTCACGCGCTGAGAGCCGACCGTATTTACGAGGGGCATTTGTTATCAAGCGCATATCAAGCGTATGGGTTTAATCTTTTACATATTATGAAATACCTACTTTTCTCTGCTTTATTTTGATCAAAATAATCGTATGAATTATTACATTTTATATCGATGTTTACTTTATTTTCTCTCCTGTATCTACAAATAATGATGTCCATGGAAAAATAAATCAGAAATAGATTGTTAAAAATGTAGTCTTTAGCTTGTTATATTCAAAAATTATTGACAAACGTTCCAAAGGTGGGAAAAAAATAAAAATCAGATTTTTGAAAAAAGTACTTTACTTTATTTTCTCTCCTGTATCTACAAATAATGATGTCCATGGAAAAAAAACAGAAATAGATTGTTATATTCAAAAATTATTGACAAACGTTCCAAAGGTGGGAATCCTGTATCTACATACACGAGCTTATCAATGTCCAATACAATTGGTCCTTAGCAGGACAGATCAAAGTATCCTCGTTTCCACATCACCCAGGAGGTAGAGGATTCAATGCGTTTTTTTTTAAGTGGTTTCCCCTTTAAGGCCTAATCCACGATTATTAAAAACATGCATTCGTTCGTTATTGAAAAAATAAATTACTTTAAAACTGGAATAATAGATTTATAGTGCAATAAGTATAGAATTAATTAGAAAGAGCAATTTGAAGAATCTTATTGAATAGTCATGCATGACGAGTACTAAAATTATACACGACACTGGCGCATTTATCTTGAACATTAGTTGGTCAAGATTTCTGGAGTTTTTTCTCCAAGTGTCTGACGATTACGCGATAACGAGTACAAAAACAGATCTAAATGTTATGCATATTCCTAAAATGAAATCCCGCCAACTATAAAAATGGTAAACGATTGTTATAATTTTCGCAAACCGCGCAAATCAAATCATCCGGAAGTTGCACGTCTAATCGTCGCGTTTCATCAACATTTACATTTTTTATACATAAATAATAAACCAATAAATTGCAAAACGAACACTGCTGTACCCAATCATCAAACGAATTTCCTCTTCCTACATACTAGCCCGAGGTAGATTTCCGCACAAACAATTAATATTCTTATAAATTATCCGAACTTTCTAATATATAAGATTCAAGGTATTGCCGGAACTGTTTTGGAGGCTGTAAATTTTCTAAATTGAAATTATGACTATCAATTATTTTTTGAGAAAACATTAAAATGAAAACTCCGCAATTAAAATCGTCCATTTGAATTGGATGGCTGATCTTGAACGTATTCCACGATGGCTTATCGAAATTAATTAGCTTCTCACTCGTACATGTTTGGGACCATTTATTCACCTTACCCATTTTATTCTGCAAAAAACATGTTTTTTAGTGCATTCCTGTTCAGCAGTTGAATAAAAAATCATACCTTGTAATGTGCAGGGAATATATAAAATTCCTTTCTTTGTTTAAAACATACCAAGTCTCGATAACGTTTTTCACAACAACGATAATACGAGCGATAATATGAAATAAAATCAAAACAACTGCAGACTGCAGAGGAACTAGGAACTAGGGTCTGGGAAAGCGACGTCGTCAAGGTCAAGTCAACAAACCGTAGCCACCTCAACAAACAGCACTCCTCCCCTCCCCTAATCTATGCAGCACTCACATTTGGTCTGTGGCGATCATAGAAAAATAATATATAATTATTTTGTGTATGGTAGCGATATGCTTACCATAGACAAATAAAAATATTATATTTCTCTATGGTGCTTATTAAACATTGATAGTATCGATAAAGTTGAGTATCCAATACCAAGAAGGCGCAAACTTATTTCTCTGTAGTTCTTTGGGAAGTAGATAGATAGCACCATAGAGAAATATAATATTTTATTTTGTCTATGGATATCACTAGTGCCGACCATTTTATTTTGTCCATGGTGCCGACTTAAAATTATCACAGAATGCTTTGTTTGGATACAAGACCATAGAGGAATATAATAGTATATTAGAACCATTTTACACGTACGAGAATTATTGCGAAATTTACTCTGAAAATTTTCATAAGAATAATTTTTGCTGTTTTACACATCAAAGAATTATTGCCAAAATTTTCGGAGTAAAAATATTGACATGTTCTATATTTTTAGAAAGTGCGTGAGAATCGACGCAGAAGCCAAAAATAGAATAAAAACAATAATGGCGTCCATGTGTCATTATTTATTGTCGTTTTCTTCATTTAGGAAAGCCAAAACCTTGGCATAAAGCAAATCTCAATTACTAAAATAAATAATCAATCAAATAAATGGTTCCAATACAGCTGATTATTCAGAAATTTCAATATGTAAATCGTAACCATGACAACTTATCCCAAAAACAATCTCACTGCGCAGTCGTATGGCATGAATTCTTATGAAATTTATAGTGGTAAAAATATTATGTGTAAAACAGTCAAGTAGTGAAATGTTTCCAAAATTCTTATGAAAATTACCAGAGTAATTTTCAGAGTAAATTTCGTACGTGTAAAGCGGTTCTTATGCAATTGGCACAAAATGATGCACACAAGTATGAAATTTCATACGAGTGCAAAATGGGCATTTTGTTGCGAGTTGCTTACTATAATTTTTCTGTGACAACATATCATTCACGTTCAATACACGATTTTGTCCTTTGATCTGCCTTCCATTCCAAAAAAGGTTATGAACGCCATAGAGAAATATTCCTCCTATATTATTATGAACAATCTTAGAAAAAATGGTATGTTCAGCTCGGCAGCAAAGTAGATTAACTGCCTTAGCTGAATTCCTAGCCTCGTTACGCTCTGCTATGAATTCAGCCTCTGCAGTCAATCTACTACTTTGCTGCATAGTTAAACAAATAACTATTTTCTACTACAACCTCGATAAATATTCATTTTCTACATTCATGCAAAAAACATCACTTTTGTGAATCACATTTAATGGAAAAAGTGGTTCTTTTTTGCACTAGTGCAATAAAATTTTCATTGCACTCATCTGTCATTCTTGTGTCAGTTTTGTGATGATTTATGACAAACGAACATTTAAATAAAATAAAAATCCAGAGCAAGTATCTGATTCTGCTTTAATACAAAAATTGTCTCAAAATTAGTCTCAACGAATTACAATTATTGCAAAAATCTTTAATTATTTAAAATTTAAATGGTCAAGGCGAAAACCAGCTATGATTGAGTACTGACAAGGTGGGGGCCATAAAGATACAAAAAAGAAGAATAGTTTGAGTTTGATTAGGTTACATTAGATTCCCAACATATTATATTTCAATTTTCCAGTTTTTGCATGAATTTAAAAAAAAATATTGTATGCAACTCTTGCAAAACGTGTTGTCCAACTCGGCCTAAAGACCTCGTTGGACAATTTCACGTCGCGTGCAAAAAACACTCACTTTTGGCACTTTTTGCATGAAAAACTATTTTATAACCGTAACCTCAATCATAAACCAGCACATTTTGTACAGAATTTCATTTTTGCATCGGTTGCTAGGCAAACATTTTGAAGTTTTTGATTATCTAGTTGTCAAATTTTTTTCGTTGTGTCAGAATGGATGAAAAATTTATTTGTACTAAGTTTATCTTGACAACGGTAGCTGGAACGCTACCGAAACGTTGAAATAAATAATTTAAACAAATTGTGGTTTAATCTCCCAAAAAATTGGAAAGAAAAGTATGAATAATATACCACGAGGAACATAAAGAAAATGTTTTATTCCATTTAGCTCATATAAAAAGTCTTGTAGTTCTCGCGACCGAAGCGACTCGATGCGCGGGTGGTTGCGCTGAAACGTTTTGCCGTATACCACCTATGCTTCAATCCGTCCCTTTTTATTTTGTCTATGGTGAAACCATGGTGAAACGTTAGACAATGTGTGTTTATACGGAGAACCGATTTTCGACTGCTTTTCACAGCACACCCCCCTCTAGCAGGCTAACTCCTTTACTAATTCTAAGATCCAATATATTAGTATTAATCCCGTCCGCCACGCAGCGATAATATACATGGAGCACAGAACTAGAAAGGGGTAAATTATCCCTCATAATATAGTCCGAAAAAGGAGCAAGAAGAAGAATAACTGAAGGAGCGGGAAATATGAAATAGCTAATGCTCGGTTTCACCAACCGTCTGGTAAAGTTAGGTAATAGGGACTTTTAGCTTGTCGTATATTCCTCACGTATCCGTATACGTAACGAACTGCGCATGTGTAGACCGGCTACGTCTCAGCCGATACGATGCGTTAAACGTATTGTTACGTTCCCTACTCAGTATACTTGAACGTATCCGTATCCCGACCAAAGTCAGTATTCCGTGCTATTAGTGCCATTTTACAGAACTTATTCATTTTTCTTTGAAATTGGTTTTGTTTAATATGCATCAAAAATGGGTCGTTAAAATTATCATTGTTCTCGGCGTCTAGCAGCAATGGATTGTTCAATATCGCCCCCATTTTACGCTTCACAAGGATATAAAAAGGTGAAACAAAAAAGCTTTGAGGTTATACAATTAAAAACAGAACGAAACCACGAAACGATACGTTTTATCATAAAAAGGTTTTCTTGACATTTGGTTTACATCAACGTAATTCCAATACGGATATGGATACGTGTAGAAACTTTTTACAAGCTAAAAGTACCTATAGTCAAAGGCACTCTTAACGTGCGGGTTCAAAGGTCACTAACCATATGTATCAAATCAGAAAACACAGAGGTTACCAAAATGTGAGATTACACTGCAGAAATAATCCATCGAACTAAGTACAAAAAAACTGAAAACTGCTACTTATTATTCATATTGTCACTTTGAATTGTCAAAGTGACAAAACTGACATATTTAAATGAAAACTCTGCTGGTGAAAGACTTTTTAGAATCGCTGAAAACTAAATACATATCCTTCTTTTTCTCGTCAAAATTGCATAAGTCTGTCTTATTTATCTAACGGATTTCATTTGGAAGTTATAATTTAACGTAATAAAAGAAAACAAAAACTGTGAGCATGTCTTTGTTGAATCGTATGACCCGCACGTTAAGAGTGCCTTTGACTATAATATCCAAGTCGAATTTGTTGTACTATTTCCACATACCACAAATAACCCAATTATTTCTCTATGATCGCAACAGATGAAATACGTGGGAAGAATCACGGAGTGGGCGACATCTACAATTAATCGATCGAAATACTCGGAGGGTGAACAACAAACTAACCCAAATGTGTTTATGGGTGAAGTGTGAGATTTTTATACAATTTTAAGTGATTTAGGTCGAAAGTGATATATTTTTACGTTATTTTATAAACAATAATTGTTTTAAATGAACATCAAATCTTAAAATGCAGCGGTTTGGAAAAGATAATGAGGTAATATCACGCAAAATGTGCTCAGTTCCTCAATGTGCATCATACAGGGGTCCGGTGAACTATAGGGAAACACGATTTTTCCACTGATTTTGCGAAAAATCGATAGTACTCACCTATTTTGATAATAATCCGTCAAAAAATTTGCGGGTTATACATATTTTGCTGAGAAAAATCCAAAAAAAGATTTTTTTTCGCCACTTGAGACATCACTTTTGGACTAGTTATTTTATACAAACCACAGTTTAAATGTATTGCACTGTACAGAAAAGTGATCAACAACATGTATTCTCGCTAATTATAACAACATTTCAGTTAGTTTTCTCATAATATTGTTTAAATTACCACTTTTATAAATATATATTTGACAGGCTACAAATTTGTATAAAGACAATTAAATCAATTGACAAATGACATAGAAGCTCTAGCGTAAACAGTAGTGTGTAACAACTGTTAAAAATTAGTGATATCCACAAACCTACACCAAATTTGTTACTAAGTATATTTCTATCCCTTAGGTTCGATTTCAAACAGAAAATGTTAGTCGCATTGCAAAGCCAACTATTTTTTAATTATTTTGTAAATGACAAACGTTCATAATTCATGAAAAAATATAATAATTGGATTCACCCTTCCCCTTCTAGAATAATTAATGTGGATTATAAAGATATTCTAGAAGGGAAAGGGAATATAATAATTGGATTCTCCCTTCCCCTTGTATATCTTTTGAGGGGAAGGCATTCGCCTTCCCCTCAAAAGATATACAATACTTTGTAATCCACAAGTTATTCAAGAAGGGGAAGGGAATATATTAATTGGATTCACCCTTCCCTTCTTGAATATCTCTCGAGGGCAAGGCTTTGCCCAATACTCGCTACAAAGTATTGTATTTTGTTCTATGTTTTGTAGGTTGCATATCTGTGTATGCGATACTCATATAAATTTTTATGTTTTGGTTTCATGAGTATAAAATAATGAGACCCAAACGTGATATTTATTTAAAAATGAAGTAGTATAGAGAATTCTATTTTTTATTATATCCTAAAAATTTTGAATGTTCTCATTACATTGTATAATACATAAAATTTCAGAGAATGCTTATTTAGATTCATGGTTTTGGTTACGCATTACGTTTCACGAAATGATATCTGTCAGTTATGTCATTAAAATTATTTATATCCAAACTGGTATCCTGTCAAATTTTGTATTTATAAAAGTGGTAATTTAAAAAATATTATGAGGAATCTAATCTAACTGGTTTTTTTGTCATGGATAGCGAGAAGACATGTTGTTGATCACTTTCATGTACAGAGCAATACATTTAAACTGTTTTTTGTACGAAATATCGTGCCAAAAAGTGATGTCTCAAGTGGCAAAAAAAATCTTTTTTTGGATTTTTCTCAGCAAAATATGTATAACCCGCAAATTTTTTGACGGATTATTCTCAAAATAGGTGAGTACTATCGATTTTTCTCAAAATTAGTAAAAAATTCGTGTTTCCCTTAAGTTCACCGGACCCGTACTTCGGATATTTCTCTACATAAATTCCCTTTGAATCCCAAGGCAGTAAAGAAATGGCAAAAAATCTTGAAGATAGGGAAGCCTATCTCAAAATACATGCTTGTTTGCAGCAAGCACTTTCTGAAAGAGGATTTTTTTTGTGGTAAGTTCAATCATTTTTACTATCAGATTCTCTTCCCTTCAATTTATATTTTTTATGGGTCCGGTGAACTTAAGGGAAACACGAAGACTAAGCAATAATAAAAACAAATATTGCTTTTCATATCATTTAATCTATCTTATGCAGAATACAAATAAAGAAACATTTATAATACTAATTAACTAAATGAAAAAATATAGAATAAAATATGTTATAGCAATAATAATAAACCAGAAGTTTCTCACTTACTGTCGGTTACTTCCATATATATATTTTTTTGTATGTTGATAATTAGTCACTGGAAAGTTCTGGCTAGGGAAAGATCCATTTTTCAAATGCTTCTGTGTTGTGGACGTAACTATATATTGAATAATAAAAAAGGGTCCGGTGAACTATAGGGAAACACGATTTTTCCACTGATTTTGCGAAAAATCGATAGTACTCACCTATTTTGATAATAATCCGTCAAAAAATTTGCGGGTTATACATATTTTGCTGAGAAAAATCCAAAAAAAGATTTTTTTTCGCCACTTGAGACATCACTTTTGGACTAGTTATTTTATACAAACCACAGTTTAAATGTATTGCACTGTACAGAAAAGTGATCAACAACATGTATTCTCGCTAATTATAACAACATTTCAGTTAGTTTTCTCATAATATTGTTTAAATTACCACTTTTATAAATATATATTTGACAGGCTATAAATTTGTATAAAGACAATTAAATCAATTGACAAATGACATAAAAGCTCTAGCGTAAACAGTAGAGTGTAACAACTGTTAAAAATTAGTGATAACCACAAACCTACACCAAATTTGTTACTAAAAAAGAGCCGCTTTACACGTACGAGAATTATTGCGAAATTTACTCTGAAAATTACTCTGGTAATTTTCATAAGAATTTTGGAAACATTTCACTACTTGACTGTTTTACACATAATATTTTTACCACTATAAATTTCATAAGAATTCATGCCATACGACTGCGCAGTGAGATTGTTTTTGGGATAAGTTGTCATGGTTACGATTTACATATTGAAATTTCTGAATAATCAGCTGTATTGGAACCGTTTATTTGATTGGTTATTTTTTTTTATTAATTGAGATTTGCATTTATGCCAAGGTTTTGGCTTTCCCAAATGAAGAAAAGGACAATAAATAATGACACATGGACGCCATTATTGTTTTTATTCTATTTTTGGCTTCTGCGTCGATTCTCACGCACTTTCTAAAAATATAGAACATGTCAATATTTTTACTCCGAAAATTTTGGCAATAATTCTTTGATGTGTAAAACAGCAAAAATTATTCTTATGAAAATTTTCAGAGTAAATTTCGCAATTATTCTCGTACGTGTAAAATAGTTCGTATATTTCTAAAATAGAAAATGTTAGTCGCATTGCAAAGCCAACTATTTTTTAATTATTTTGTTAATGACAAACGTTCATAATTCATGAAAAATATAATAATTGGATTCACCCTTCCCCTTCTAGAATAATTAATGTGGATTATAAAGATATTCTAGAAGCGAAAGGGAATATGATAATTGGGTTCTCCCTTCCCCTTCTTGAATATCTTTTGAGGGGAAGGCATTCGCCTTCCCCTCAAAAGATATACAATACTTTGTAATCCACAATAAGATATTCAAGAAGGGGAAGGGAATATATTAATTGGATTCACCCTTTCCCTTCTTGAATATCTTCTGAGGGGAAGGCATTCGCCTTCCCCTCAGAAGATATCTAATACTTTGTAATCCACAAGTTATTCAAAAAGGGGAAGGGAATATATTAATTGGATTCACCCTTCCCCTTCTTGAATATCTTCTGAGGGGAAGGCATTCGCATTCGATATCTAATACTTTGTAATCCACAAGTTATTCAAGAAGGGGAAGGGAATATATTAATTGGATTCACCCTTCCCCTTCTTGAATATCTTCTGAGGGGAAGGCATTCGCATTCGATATCTAATACTTTGTAATCCACAAGTTATTTAAGAAGGGGAAGGGAATGTTATACTTGGATTCACCCTTCCCTTCTTGAATATCTTTTGAGGGCAAGGCTTTGCCCAATACTCGCTACAAAGTATTGTATTTTATTCTATGTTTTGTAGGTTGCATATGTGTGTATGCGATACTCATATAAATTTGTCATGTTTTGGTTTCATGAGTATAAAATAATGAGACCCAAACGTGATATTTATTTAAAAATGGAGTAGTATAAAGAATTCTATTTTTTATTATATCCTAAAAATTTTGAATGTTCTCATTACATTGTGTGATATATAAAATTTCAGAGAATGCTTATTTAGATTTATGGTTTTGGTTACACATTACGTTTCACGAAAGGATATCTGTCAGTTATGTCATTAAAATTATTTATATCCAAACTGGTATCCTGTCAAATATAAATTTATAAAAGTGGTAATTTAAACAATATTATGAGGAATCTAACTGGTTTTTTTGTCATGGATAGCGAGAAGACATGTTGTTGATCACTTTCATGTACAGAGCAATACATTTAAACTGTTTTTTTTGTACGAAATATCGTGCCAAAAAGTGATGTCTTAAGTGACAAAAAAACATCTTTTTTTGGATTTTTCTCAGCAAAATATGTATAACCCGCAAAATTTTTTGACGGATTATTCTCAAAATAGGTGAGTACCATCGATTTTTCTCAAAATTAGTAAAAAATTCGTGTTTCCCTTAAGTTCACCGGACCCGAATATGGTTTTTTAAATAAAGAATTTAACCATTTTATAAATTCTCATGAAAAAATACTGGAATACTAAAATTGTCCAAGATTTACCATCAAACCACAACAGTACTACTTTTCAAATGACACATGATTTGTATAATTTTCATTTAGTAGGTAATCAACATGATTACCATCTTGTGTGCACATAACTTTTTTGGGCAATCAATTTAACAAAATATGTCTGTATAAGTGTATGGTCATATCATTGTATGAAGTTACAATGGTTATATTAACAATTTATGTTGTGTGTGGCTGAAGGATTTATTCTCCAGCCAGCTTCCCTCAGTTCCCTCCATGGATTGTTGATATGTCAGAAGAAATTAATTTTAAAATCTTTGTTTCAGATGTATGTGGCCATGATTATTTATAACATGGAGACAATGAGCCTGAAATGTGGAAATCCACTGATTCATATTTATAATTTTCAACATAAATTGGAGAGTCATCTGCAGAAGCAAATACACTTTTCATTAAAAGAAATGCATCCCATTTTAAGGCTACTATAAGAATAGTTGTAAGAAAGAGAAAATGTGAGTATACAATATACAAGACTGTTTAGTTTGAAAATTGAAGAAGTTCAACTTCAAAATAGATTACTTGTAGGTATCTTCTGTATGTTCCAATTGGTATGTTCCTTGTGGCATTTTACTTATTCTTTTTTCTCTTATGGTTTTAGAAATAAAACTAAAATAATGTTTTCATACTTTTTATCTCAATGTTTCAGTAGCGTTTCAGCCACCATTGTCAAGATGAATTAGTTATTAAATAATTTTTGGTCCCTATCTGATCAAACAAAAAAAGTTGTCAACTGGAGTGCGTTCATAAACGTTACAGAGTACACATTTCTCACACTTTTTTGACAACCATCGTTCATAAATGAAATTTTTGTTACTCTGCAACTACTTTCCTAGCGTTCATAAATATACTTTGACATTTCCAATGTACACATTTCTAGACCGCGGTATGGAGCGTGGTAAGTTTGCACTCTCCAAAAATGTCAAATAAGTCGTAGTTTTTGTAACCGGTTAGAAAAACAAAGTTTTTAAAATAAAAGAGCTCAAGAATAATCAATATGGATCAGTACATTTTTTTACTATATTCTCGGGATAATTCTTCATTGATATATCTTGAAGAAGAAGCAACAAAAAGAGAAGAGGCAATAAAGAAGAGACACGAAGAATTATAGATGTAAGGAACAGATCCATTGAGGTATATTCTGAAAAAATGGATAAATCAATAGAAAAATTTCAACATTTATTAGCTTAAAGTAATATAGAAATTATAACAATAAATAATATAAAAATTTTGTTTTGTACATTTAAGATACTTTAACTGTTTCTGATCTTACTTGGTTGAAATATAATATAATTTCAAGAGAATTTAACAAATTTATATAAAATTACCCAAGTTCTCACAATTTATTTTAAATAGTACTATTTATTTTCTCAAGAGAAACTATTAACATTTCTTCTTCGTCGTCACTATCGCTCTCATTGTCAATATCATCAAATAAAAGATATTTTGCACCGAATGCAGCTGCCAATTTTACTTTGGTTTTGGTTCATCATGGGTTTATCCATGGTTCATCATCAAATTTTAAAACTCGATGACAGTTAAAATTTGACAGTAAATATGTTACCATAATGCGTTCATAAATCACAGGTTACAATGTGCTCCATTTCAAATGTCAACCAATTCCATTACAGAGTAAAGTGTTACTTTGTACATTCGTTCATGAACGCACCCCTGGACAATCAGTAATATTTTGAAGTTTGAGACTGCAAAACTTTGTTGTGAAATCTACATCTCTGGTGAAATATAAAATAAAATATTTTATTTTATGACATTCCTATGGAAGAGTTAGGACAATAAAAAGTATTGTTTTTACAGCATGTCATGTATTTTAATAAAACTAATGTGATTATAGGAGCAATTCTGCAAGCAAATATGAAACTTTTAACATATGGTTAAAAATTACACAATCTGCTAATTTCATTTGACTATTCAGAATGAAATATTAATGGAAAGCTCTTAATTCAACATCATACCTGTTGAAATTTAAATCCTAATCTTGATTATGTATAGATTAAAACTGCTCCTTATAGAATTAACCCTTTTGACTGCCACAAAATAACTGATCTTAACAGCAACTTCTTGACTTGGAACTGAAGATCTAATTAACAATTTCAGATTCATCAATTTCAATATCAATATTTTGGAAAACACAATATTAAAATTCCAGAAAAAAAATTGTATCAAAGGCAGTACAACTGAATAAATGATTATAAAATAAAAGTAGATCACGATCACAACAATGATCTACTAAGCACCTATTGAAAGAAGGTTTAGTAAAGCATGTTGCCACAAAAATCCCGAGTGAAGTCATATAAAATCAAATCTGCTAAAGATCATCGTTACATTCTGGACTTTGTTTTACAAAAACAGAATCGAAAGAACTATAAACTCATTTCCAGGCTTTTTGCAATGCCCAATAAAAAAACTCAGCATGTTGAATAGGATTCCCATAGATGCTGGAGAATTTAGGAAATGTAAAATAAATGTGGCTACCTTAAAAGAGGAGGACAGAGTATGTGCCTTGCTATTAGATGAAGTAGTATTATAGGCACATATTGATGTTAATAAGAAAATTTATAAGTTGATGGCTCCCTAGATTATGTTGAGGTGCAAAATGCTGTTTTTGCAGATTATGTTCATGTTTATATGATTGAAGGTTTGTTCCTTTTTTTGAACAGGGTGTTTCCAAAGTAATCTGAAATATTGTTTGAGATGAAAACCTACTGCTTCTGTTGAAATAATAAACACATTTAAGGACAAATTGTCCTCAACAATATCTCATATTACTTCACCCTGTATATAGCTTATATAATATAAAATGGAATGAATTATATTATGTAGATGCACTCTTGTATTCACAAATTTTGATTACATTTCATGAGTCAAAACCTAATCCCTTAATTGTATTTGTTTTAGAAATTCCATCAAGCAGGTTAAGAAAAATAGGATTTTTGGTAATTGACAAAATGTAGCTACATATGAAATTGACAATGAAGCTGGTTAAGGTGGAACCAAATTATACAAGGGCGTGTTCATGAAAAAATCACAAATTTGCATCAGTAATGCATATATCTATGACTCGGGTAGCTGCCACCATTTTAAACACATTGATGAAGTATCAGTGATCATAGGAGTTTCTTGAGGATGGGAAATGTTTGCTTGGAAAATGTTCATGAATTATTGAGAAATTATGATGGATTGATAGAACAAGACCAGGAAGGAAGACATTAATTGGCTCATTATAAATCCATGAAGTAAGTATTATTTATCAATTATTACAAATAAAAATCGATAGTAGGCAACCCTGGTTTCATGTATATTTGTTATGGGTAGATTCATTGGTCTAAGACTAGTCACAAACATAGTATAAAACATGAGGTGCATTTAGTTAATAAATAGTAATACTAAGCTGAAAATTATCTTAACCAAAAATGGAATTCTAACTTGGTATTGACAGAATAAAATTACAAGACTTATAAAATATTCTAGAAAATGCAAAAATCAGGTGTTATTGCTCCATACAATAAATTCGTCTAGAGTCTAAAGTCTGTTAGTGCAGTTAGGCTTGCGCTCGTGAGACAATATTTCCCACTCGTGTGAAAAATGTCACTTTCCGCACTCGTTACGTAATATACTATTTGAAGGCAGTATACGAGGTTTGTCAAAAAATTTAAATGTTGTGCATCATTTTTTTTCAATTGGGTGTTCATTTTAACACTCTTTTTTAGCTACGTAATTATCTAGTTGCCTTGAATTTAATCGTTGGTTGTATAAACTTTCTGTCCATTAATTTGACAGAAGTGTCAGACATAGAGAACTACTTTGTTCAATTATAGACCAGTCATCAATACTTTGATTTTGTATGTATTTGTATTATTAACTACTTTTTTGGTTGTTTTGCTGTTGGTGCTGGAGCAGAGAAATCTTTAACACTTTATGAGCCATTATTCCAGAACATTGTTGCCTTGTCGATTATTATTTTTAGGTTGTTTAATTTAGTAGTATATGTTTCTATAATATGATCATTATGTGTCATTGATGATTATATTCTACTTGTGCAAGTAATTTATGATAACATTTCAGATTTAGGTTTAATTGGTATATCAGAGATCATGATCATTTTGAAAAATTTGTTCAAAGTATCAAATTCCCTTCCTAATTGCCCATACCTACTTGGTAACATTAACTTTATGGTTCCTGCAAAAGGCTCCAGAGCTATCAATCTCTCACATAAATATAGGCCATAATTCATACATTTCCAGAACAACGAGTTTGACAATTAATTAGCTAACCAGATAAACTTCCTCAATAGCTAAGAGCGTATTATCAGGTCCCTTTTTGGTGTGAAATGAGAGGAGAGAAACGTTTGTGTCTTTTAGATTGGGTAAAATAGATATTTATGTAATGTACTTATGTCACTTTGTGTGAATAATAATGGTCAGATTATATACTTATACTTATTTGTAAAAAGGGAGTAATATAACCCTTTCCACAGATGCTACCGTCATAGTAACCTATTTGATTTATCAGTGTGTATATTGTTATCAGTAGTTGTATAATTTATCAGTTGGTTTAAATGTTTGGAAGGCTGTACTGATGACACGACGACGACAAGATGACACATGATATCTCTTGTATTTTTGAAATTAATTTTTTTAATATTTCTCAGGCTATTTTGAATAAAAAAAGTCTTCACACTGTAAAAAATTGAGATTAATGGGAAATAATCACTGTGGCTTTTATTTGCCTAGCAGGTGTCAGATAGTTGTCAAAAGAATTACCTAATTGTGTCAAAGCGATATATAAAATAGGTGAAAATTATCGGTTTAGGACCTTTTCTGGTGCATAAATAACAAAAAACAACCTGCCTAATGCCGAATCAATTTATCCATCCATTTTAAAGTTATCAAATGAAAATATTTAATTTTTCGTAACTTCAACACCCCGTATCTCGAAAAGTAAATGAGCTGGACCCCTCATTCCCTATATCATTTTGTCCAATTTCATGAGAGGTATCTCAATGCAAGCGTTGTAAGTGTCATTTGGAAACACCCTGTATATTATCGTGCCAGGGTACAGCTCCAAGGCCTTTTACATATTCGAGAAAGTCCTCCCTTATCAAGAGTGCTCCATTTTTGCTTCTATTCCCCCTTTGCTCACTAAGCCCAAATAAGAATCTATATCTTCTATCAAGTTCTTCCTCTGGATTTACTCCATTATATTTAATTTCCAATTCTTTTCTTAAATAATTATGCAGGGCAACACATGCTTGAACAACTGTTTGTGCTTTTTCAGGCTTCAGAGCAATCGTGGTTAACAGGATTCGAAACCTATTTGCCAATATTTCAAAGGCGTTTTCAACCACTCGCCTTGCTCGACTCAACCTATAATTAAAGATTTGTTGCTCTTTTGTCATATTTCGATACGGATACGGTTTCATTATGTGAGTAGATAGTGGAAAGGCAGCATCATCAAGTATTACATGAGGAACCGGCATCTTCCTAAGAGGAAGCGGTTTATCTCCAGGAATATTTAATTTATTTTGTTCCACCGCTGCAAACAAATCACTCTCTCATTAAACTCCACCATCTGACAGTCTCCCATTCATTCCAATATTCACATATGTAACATTATAATTGGCATCTACCAGTCCAAGCAAAACAATGCTGTGTTTCCCTTTGTAATTAAAATAGGCGGAGCCTTGGTCACCAGGAGCCTTTTTTTTTTCTTAGGAGCCGTCCCTTCGCCGGTACCACCTCAGCCTCCTGGGCTTATAGTGGATACTCCTAGTGTTCTGACTACAACCTATTCAGCCAATCCGTTCCCTGTATTAGCTCATACAGGTTCTTTGCTGGTTGGTTGTAGAAGTCTTCTGGAGTCATTTGGGTTCTGCCATACAGTTTCTGCCTTCTGTGGTCCAGCGACTCACAGTTGCATAGTATATGCAGAGCTGTTTAGGTACCTATCCTTTTTGCATCTTCTGCATGTAAGGTCTCCGTTGTACAGCCCTATTTTGTTTAGGTGCTCCTTTGTGGGAAAGTGTCCCGTAAGTAGCCCCGTAGTGGAGCATAGTTTGTTCCTGCTCATTGAGAGCAGTTCTTTCGCTACTTTTTCTGATGGTTCTTTTATGAATTTCTTCCCATGTATTTGCCCAGTCGTATTCTTCCAGTGTTTCTTGTGTTCTTTCAACCACCCTTTTAACCATGACCTTTTAACCAGGAGCCTTAATAACTATGTGGTTTCCATCAAATGCTCCAATTGTATTAGGCATATCCCATAATTCTTCAAACTCTCGTGATATTTCTAGCCATTCAGCAGCTGTCTGTGGAACCTTGAAGATGTATATCCATCAATTATTAAAGGTATGTTTTGAGAAGAACTTTTTAAAATGATGATAGGTAAGTATAATTTAAATCAATTTTTACTTACATGGGGATATTCGTTTTTCAACGTTGCATTTATTACTTTGCATACAACTGGTATAAACAATGAAATTGTAATTTCCGAGGTCCTGTAATTGTACATTAGGCTTCTATAACTTTCTCCAGTTATGAGAAAACGAAATGTTACAATAAGTTTGTTTTTCGCTTGTATGCAGTCTCGAAGTTTCGTATCAACTTTCTCAATTTTATGTTCGATTTTTTCTAATAGTTTATTGAAAGTGGCTTCGTCCATCCTTGAAAAGTTTCTCTACACCCCGTCATCGCCGCTATTTAGTACTTCTCTTGGCAAATCAATATACTCCGGTCATTTTAGACAATTGAAATAAAGAAAATTCCGACAGAGCCAAATCTTCGTAGAGACCTTAGGTTTACCACAAGGAATAAAGTGTCAAAAGTCCCCATCAGTCCCATGTGAGCTTATTACTTATTCGGGGCCCAAGGTCAAAATTTTAGGATTTTTGGATTTTTCTCGAAAACGGTAAGTTTTATCGAAAAAGTACCTCAGAGCAAAGTTGTAGATCTTAAAATTCTCTATAAAAATGGTACCCATAATTTTTTCAAGACCCACTATTTTCCAGATATTGCGCTTGTAAGAATCATGTTCTACATAGTATGTACACATATGCCACGTATATACATATTTAGGTACTCAAGCAAGCAAAAATGCCTACTCGTGTCTCTTTCATGTATACATTATACTATTTGATTGACTGCGCAAAAGTATTTACAGAAATTACTTCTTCACCTCAAATACTAATTACTAAAGGAATTCGGTTCTTCTTGCAGTTTATGAAGCTCAAAAAAAATTGATTGCCTAGATACGTACAGATATTTAACATTTGTAAAAAATACACGAAACAAAAAGCAAGTACAGCTATCTTGTCTTCCTCCAACAGCGGCATCTGCTACTCAACATGTTTCGAGTATACTATCAAGTTCAGACATGGCAAGGCAATGAACTGAACCCTGAAGACTGGGGTTGGAAATTGATAAATAATAGGTACTTTGGAACCGATTCGAAATTTACTGCTTACTCACTGACTTAAAATCTTTTCTATAAATATTAACTGTAATCTTGAACAGGTGTCTCTTGCTCAAATGTTCAATTAAATACAAGAGAGGAAGATTCATGTGATTTTGATGAAGAGACAACTGTTTCATCTTCATTTGAACAATTTCTAAGCGTTCATCAACAGGAAGGAGAAGAAGAACAAGAAGAAATTGAAGAAACGAAATCCATGGCATTGCATAAATGTAAAGCTGTCTTGAATACAACTAATTTTTTATTGCGTTTGCAATGTGAATGTACTGATATGGCCGTACATGAGCCACATTTTGCGGTCGACCCGACCACATAATTGCTATCGCGTTTCGGTGAACTCAAGCTACCAATAAGAAATACTGTACCATATGTAGTCATGTACGCCCGTGTACGTATGGTATAGTATTTCTTATGGGTAGATTGAGTTCACCGAAACGCGACGGCAATAGAGTACACGCATATTGCATATTTTCCTCATTTGTAATAGTAAAGTTGATATCAAAAATAACTGATAATAGGAAATAAACCAGTTTCCATTGGAAATTGATTCCACATTTTAAAATAAAATTCAAATTTCAATGCACTTTCCGACCATTTCCGAACGCTACCGATGATACGTGTGATGTCATAGCTTTTGATTACTTTTGTCAATATGACCGGTATTGCACTAGGTTATGTGTAGTTTTGTGTTTATACTGTATTTTAATTAACTATTAATTGCTTAATCGATGTAAAAATATCATTTATATGTTTTTCTACATTCATGCAAAAAACAACACTTTTGTGAAACACATTTAATGGAAAAAGTGGTTCTTTTTTGCACTAGTGAAATAATAGTATTGGAATTATAGTATAGTATAGAAAGTGACATTTTTCACACGAGTGGGAAGTAGGCGAGTGAGACAATTCCACGAGTGTGAAAATCACTTTCGCACAAGTTATGTACACTATTTTTCCTACGACCACGCGATATACCGAATCAGGCATGTACAATCTTGCGTTTTAATGTAGATGCGAGAGGTTTTACGTATGTATATTTGTAATCACTTTATATAGTTTTGATTACTTACATTTGAAAGTGGCCCAAAAAATTTTGATTTTTATGCGATGAAAAAGAGTGCCTTTATAAAAGAGTTAGAATAAATATTGGCACACAAAATATTACGAACATTTATTTTTCGTGCAACCGGCCGCAAAATGATATTTTGCGTGTGAGTGAGTGTAATTTTCTCTATTCGCGTTGAAACGCTGTCTTTTCTAAAGAGACATAATGTTCATTAAAATTATGTAATTTTCACGGTTGCACGAAAAATATTGTGTATACTGTGGACGCGAAATGTTTTCGCGACCTCGAGATTATCTTGCCTCGGCCGGACCGGCCTCGGCGATAATCTCTCTCTCGGAACACGAAAAAGCATTTTGCGGCCTTAGTATACAAATAACTATTAACAACTAACAACAATTGGAAACAGAAATAAAACTGTTTTTGTTACAAAAATATTGCGATTCAGAATTAATTATTCATTTGAATCACTGTAAAAATTAAAAGTGATAAATTATATTATATGGACAAATCAACTTAGAAAATACGCATTTGACATATTATACATAAATTTTCGGGGTAAATAGACTAGCATTCAATTTGACAGCTTTTTTATCCGAACACGTACGGATAAGTTTTTTTCCCGTACGCGTATGAATAAAGGCCACTTTCCATAGAACTAGACAGTGTGATATATGTCACTTTCCTATGTGATGGTAGGAAAAATTTTTATTGCACTCATCTGTCATTCTTGTGTCAGTTTTGTGATGATTTATGACAAACATGAACATTTAAATAAAATAAAAATCCAGAGCAAGTGTCTGATCCTGCTTTAATACAACAATTATAATAATATATGTATATCTTACTACTTAGTCTCAAAGAATTACAATTATTGCAAAAATCTTTAATTATTTAAAATTTAAATGGTCAAGGCGAAAACCAGCTATGATTGAGTACTGACAAGGTGGAGGCCATAAAGATACAAAAAAGAAGAACGGAACGGAAAAGTTTGATTAGGTTAGGTTAGGTTACCAACATATATATTCTAATTTTCCAGTTTTTGCATGAATTTAGAAAAAATATTGTATGCAACTCTTGTTAAACGTGTTTTTTGCACTCGTCGTGTTGTCCAACTCTGCCTAAAGACCTCGTTGGACAATTTCACGTCGCGTGCAAAAAACACTCACTTTTTGCACTTGTTGCATAAATAACTATTGAGACCACTACGTGTTTGTGTGTGCTCTTTTGTATTTCTTAAAGTCAACGTAAAGTGGAAAGTGGACATGAATATATATTCGATATTTCCGATGATATTTTAAAAAATTTTGGAAGAAAATATTTTATTTACTAGTTCAGTTACGATTCTTTCATATTTTGTGAGTAAAGACATGGCTAGCGAAGGTTTTGTGAAAGCACAAACTGATAACTTGCCCAAAGTATACTCATTTATGCTGCTTTAATGCAGAGGAAATGAGAGGAGTTGAAGCATTTTCGTAAGGACGATTTAAACTATGTATTGTATATAATATATACCAACCATATTTCAATGCCGTGTTAGATAGTCACTGTCTCACGAGCCGTTTCCACTATTTTTCTTACGAATATACTCAAAAATGACTTGATCGTGCTCTTTGGTTACCCACTGGGAAACCACTGAATTTCACTCCTGTTGAATAATATTCTGGACATTTTCAGCGGAAACTTGATGTGGTCATAAGAAAATAATGTTTTTATGGTTGATTCCTAAACATATAGGTACATAACCTCCAACTATTGAAGAAGCAAAATTACCAACACAGAATTACGCACCTACATTAAAATGGTCTTCACAAACAAAAGCAGTAGTATTTGTCGAAATATCGCCTTTATTCCGACGCATAGCTTGAACCACAATGCCATTCTCTTGAGTGCATTTTTGCTTGCGCCACCAGGTAAAGTAACACATATTTTGTCTGGAGTTTTAATAGACGTTGATTCACATTCTGGAACAATGCAAAACTTGGAATACAAAGTTTTCTTTTGGCTTTATCCATTTTTAAAGCTTCCAGAAACAAATTTGGTTACAAAAACTGTGTGATACACGAATAAGAATGTGGACAAAGAGAGTGACGTCAATGGATGGGGCAGCCATATTTATGACGTAAAACGCGTTTTGGCGGACTTTCAAATTTTATGATTTTTAGAGTTGTTTTAAAAGTAAAGTTGATATTTTTTTGAAAAAATAGGCAGGCAAGGTGCTAGGAGACCTGATAAAGCGTCAATTCTCACCAATAGCAAAATTTATGCCTGTACCCTATTATGTGGTCGGGCCGCCCTAAAATGGTTATCTATTTTAGTTTAAATCATTGAATGTTGTAGGCTAGTCAACGGTAGGTAAGACGCCCATTTGGATATCATCAACAACTCAAGATAACCTAGCGATCTGAATGTCCGAATGGTCACACACTGTGGATTTGTCGAAGATAATTTTTGCTAATAAGTTGTGTATTAATTATTGAATGAAAAAAAATAGTTTTTCTCCGATTGGCAGCAAATATTAATTTTGCTGACACATATCAATCAGCAAAGTATTACTTTTCCTGCCTAGGCAGCAAAGTGATTATACCCAATTGGGATAAAACATTTGACGTAAACATTTATTAGCAATTATTACATAACAATTTTAACCAGAATTTAAAAACATATATTCAGTTGTTATTAACATTGATGGTGAAATTCCTACACTGTCCATTATATAATAATTCAAATATACTGATATTTTTTCGCACAACTGTCAGAAATTTTATGAATTGTCAAACTATAATTATCATGGACATTTCCATACCAACCAACCATTCCAACAACTGCGATTTCTATCAAATTTTATTTTAATTGAACACTACCGGAAAAATAAAGAGATTGTGGGAATTGTAATAATTTGTAAATACAATATCCTCCTATATCATTATGAACAATCGGAGAAAAAATTATATGTTCAACTCGGAAGCAAAGTAGATTGACTGCCTAGTTAAACAAATTACTATTTTCGATAGATACTTCAGAAATAATAACTTTGAATATTAATAATATACGAATTATTTATGGAAAAACTTTTGCAATCTGTTTATTCGAAGAAAAATTCAAAAAAATGCTGCTGGAAATTATTGGGACAGGAAGACTAAGAAAATGCGGTGGATATAAATGATCAAAATAAACAGATCACTCAACTTGATTGGAATTTTTTCTCAATTTTAAAATTCAAGCAGTTGAACAAGTGCTGTGAGAAGATATAAAAAGGGTAAAATCGGTTTGAAATGAAGATAGTTGGACTTCTGTAAAATTTTTCCAGTTACATTTATTGTTTTTCGAAAGATTGATGTATATTTCAAGAATGTCGAAAGTATGGCAATACAGGGTGTCCCACGACGAGTGGAAACTATCTGTATATGGCAAAATACTTATAGTAAAATCATGAAAATTTCTACGTTTGGGTTTTCAGACAAATATTTTTATTTCTCAGTGCTTGTATCAAAATTTAGACCACACCTGCATCTCTAAAAATTTACAGAAATCATTTAATATCTGGATAACGGTAAGGTTTAGGTATAGGAAAGTATACATGAACTTGCCTTATTTTTTTCCCCTGAATGCATTGAAATAGAAAAAACAGGGTGGTTCTATTTAAAAAAATGAAGAAATTTGATATTTATGAAGTTAAACTTTGAACACTTTCTATACACTCCCTGTATAAAATGAAAAATTTTTCAACATAGATTCGAATACGTTAAACCTTGCTCAAGGCAACCGAAGAGAAACCATTTTCATATCTTCAAGGGTCCCCTCGTATAAAAATAATTTATAAGGGTCTTCAACGGTCAAATTTTCTACAAAAAAATCAATAACTCAAAAAGTGTGCATTTTTCGAAAAAAGTTTTCAGACAAAAGTATACTAAAATATTACGTAGATTTCAAAAATGTATTAATATGCAGGGTGTTCCATTTAAAATAACAAAGTTAGAGTCGACTTCCGGTAGAACCGGAAGTCGGCCATCTTTGAAAATATTTTAGTTGAAAAGATCGTATCCGAAAACCCAAACGTAGAAATTTTCATGATTTGACTATAAGTATTTTGCCATATACAGATAGTTTTCACTCGTCGTGGGACACCCTGTATAAGAAAAGTGGTAATTATATTCAAAGGAAGTGTTTTGATCAATAATTAATCATAACGGTACAATCATCATTGCTTAAGGCATTAACTTAAAATTTAAAAGTTGATTGATGGTTGTTTCTATTTCATTGAACTTTTTAAAACAATATTCCGGAGCGCCCTGCAAAGGTGGTAAAGGTTATGTTAATGTTGCATAGGTTCAAGCTTTTTATTCTATATAAAAATTTCGAAAACAGTTTCTTTATTCAAATAAAAAGGAATATCATATTTTTCTCGAGATATTTGTGATTTTCTTTTATATCCTGGAAACTTGAAACGTTGGCTATCATAATATTCTGGCAAGTGAGTGTCAATATGTATTTCTTGGATAGGAATTTGAGAAAAAAAGATATTTTTTTTAAATCAAATTTTGGCTGTAATATATCGGAAGACTTATCACGTGTTTTTCTGACCGTATTTACCCTCCTTAGTACTTCTGCAAGCCCAAGCTTGAACTTGGAAAAGGGTAACCCTCAATCCTAAACATGGTCTTTTTAGCGGTTATTCGAAACATATGGACCAGGACAAATAAAAACTAAAATGAGAGAAACATACACAAAAAATATTTAAAAGAAGACAAAGCATCATATTGGTTTCAAACAAATTTATTATGCATAAACAAGCAAAAATATTAATACTAGGAACAAAAATTATGGTGATATACTAATTTTGAAGACAGGTAACGCAAACCTTCCTACTCCACTCCAGACAAATAGCCGCCTTTGAACAACAGACACATATTATATAATTGAAGGGCTTAATGTGAAACAATGACAAGCCTCAAAAAGGTGAAAGTCAGATATTCGCTTTTAAATGTTAAAAATAATGAAGTCCAGTAACAACTTTTATTGTTTAAGTTCAGATATGTCGATACATCATGCCCAAAGGGACTATAGTTGACAACAATTTTGGAAAAATTACTTGAAACTGCCTTTATTTAAAATGTGGCTTGTTATACTATTCCATTTATAATGAATACCCAAACTCTTATTTAATCAACCAGCCCAGTGATCTCATCAGCAACTTCAGGGCTGACATCCCCATCTTTTGTAGAAGGGATGATACACTGAAGGTATGTAAGGTAATAATGATCTAACATTTTCGAGTTTATCTAAAAAAAATGTGGCTTGTTATGTATGTATTATGTATGTAAGTTAATAATGATTTTCGAGTTTCTTTTTTGCAATCCGAATGGGCTCGATATAATTCTGTTTTATGGGATTTTTACGATAAAAAGACGATGACGTTGCAAAACAAAATATTGTGATGTTGCCAAACTGTAGTTTTTTTCTTTACTTTACGAAAACTAGAAAAGTCAATTTAATGTTAGATTGACAATTCTTCTTTTTTGTTGGTCCGTGCCTCGTGTAGAGGTTAAGTCAAAAATATTTATTTAAAAAAACTAAAGGCTTGTATTTAATATAAATATTTATTTATGAAAAACTATGGATAAGATACAAGAAGAAATAGTAACCAAGCATTCTGTATTCGAATTATCATTTGATTTTACGTAGAAGAGAGTTATATGAAAAGCATTCTATGCTCTGGAGCCTCTAGAACACTGCACGAGTTTATGGTAAAAAGAATCCATACAGCTTTAAATGCTGTAATCTGAATAATCTTGTGATGTAAAGAGTCTATTTCCTACACAATCATACATTGGGAAGTTGAATTAAGATGCTCCATGGTTTCATTCGTATCTCTGTTTCATATTATGCAGTTTTAATTTTGTGTGAGGTGTTATTCACAAAAATATATAGACTTGGGTAGCTGGATACATATAGGTGTGCTATTAGACCAATGCAAATTGAAATAATGAAATATCGAGTGAACATTTCTTTATCAACAACTGGAATACCTTGCCCAAATCTCTGCTCCTTCTGATAATAATTTGAAGACTGTATGACAATTATGTTAAGTCACTACCTTCCTGATATTATATTGTATTTCTAAGTTTTACTTATGTTAATAATGAAAACAATAACTTGTGAATATACATTTTATTTCAAATAATTAATTCAATAATAGTTATTAGTGATTTTAAAAAGGTGGAAATAAAGCAAATTGGAGAAAAATATAGAAAAATAGAACACAAGATTTCCACTAATCCATCTCAGAATCATCACTATCTTCATCATCACTGTCAAAATTAATAATAAGTGGAGGCACATCCTGTCTATCGAATACTACTTGTCTATCACACTAATCTTGTATAATTTTTTCGTTGACCAAATATCAGGGGTAACTTTTTCTAAAGCCTTTTTACATGCACCAATTGCTTGTTCTGTTGATGCATCATCAGATCCCACATGATCTCTATGAAAATTCCCCAAATATGTTCAATTGGGTTGAATATACAGTGGTAAGGGAGAAGTCGAAGCACTTTGTGACCATATTTTTCAGATATGGCAACTCCCTACAAAAATATTAAAGCATGCATATTTTCAAGCAAAATAAGTTAGCTCAGTATTACCATAATATATTGAGAAATGTTTTTTCAAACGGAATATCATTTTGTATCAACCAGTTCTGTATATAAGCCTTTTTGGTAGCTGTTATTGGTACTTTATTGATCACCATACTGTGATATTCCATTATGATTGTGGCAGGCTCTTCCAAGTTCACTAAAAGCTGGTATTCAAACCAATGCACTGTTTCCATACATTTCGGAAAGCATTTTGTTCAAAGTTATCAATTTCAACAGTAGGTTTTATGCCTTGACTCTTTTTAGGTGGGCTTTTAGGCTGTTCACCTCTATTATGCTTGACGGCAATACGGTTAACAGTAGTAAGGCTAAGTTGTAATGCTTCTGCAAATCTCTACAACATAATTATTTCAATTTATGAAAGAATAACATATCAAGTTTAATCAACTTTTACATTTAAATATGTAACAATAATGTTAATAATAATGAATACAAATACCTAACTAATACTATTACTTACGTCTCTTACAGCAGTTAGGGAGCAGCGGGCCTCCGTTTCGGCATTCTCGTTCAAAATAGCTTAACAAACATGTTACCATCTCTTGACATTTGTTGTTCAACTGCTTCGGCATTTTATTAACTACACACTGCAGATTAGCGTAAATAATTAGTTATGGAAATTGTTTTCTTAATCTAGTTAATCTCAAAGAAACAATGAATTCAAAAGCACCAAAAATACTTGTAAATATTAGACGATGATCGAATGTCAATAAACGTCAAAACCAACTGGGGAATTTTACCAGTTTATCTGACAACGTCGTGAAGTTTTGCCAACCCGTTAGCTGTAAATTGCACTGGCTGTTAAGGATAAATTGTATTTACGGTTGGTAAATTATTATTTATTCTGATGAGCAGGAAAGTAACTAAGTGTGACGTCATCGTCTTTTTATCGTAAAAATCCCATAAAACAGATATAGAAAGAACATTTGGACGTCCCCTCTTGACAACAGTAACGGAGTTATAGATAGAGCCTGTTGATTTTCTTAGAGGTTATTACCTTGAGCATATCTGCGCGTCGCTTCAGGCAACAACACAAAATGATTGGAGTGGAAACCGAAAACATTGACTAACTGGATAGAAGAGGAATATTTACCTAAGTTGAAGCCTGCAGGTGTCCTAAAATTCCTCCGGGAAATATGACTAAAGGAGCTACTGATTTCAGAGACTTTCCTCAGAAACTAAGTAGAAGTGAGGGGGCACAATAGATCTTTCAGGTCTCAGTGAATGTTACCCCAGAAATACATACTGTAACGTTTATTTTAATTTATATTTACAACTAACTAATTTATAGTTACAGATTTATATGAACGGTCCTTAATTTACTAATTTATAGTAAACACTAAACTAACTAACTACACTAATTTATATGAACGTCACTGAATAACACTTTATCGATCGCTTTCCTTCAGTATAAGCACTAGATGTCCATCTATGTGATTATGTCTCAACTATCTGATGACTGTTGACTGTTAACTGAGCCCTGTGCGGCGATACTTATATTTATATGGCAAAGGTAGATCTCTGGAATACTCTCGATGTTCTCTCGTCGCTCTAGTGACGAGTTTCTGGAATGTTCTGGCGGAGGCGCTACATAGACTAGATCTATCTGAAGGAGTGGGAGAGGCGAGAGGTAGGCAGTCTCGAAAATTCTCGATTTCGCTGAGCTCACACGGTCAATAGTCCATAGTCGTGTCATACGGGAATTTTGCTGGGGCACTCGCGTAACAATACATACAAACCGAAAACATTGACTCAACTACTTCACTATAATAGCCTAGACAAAGTTCACACTGGTCGGGATGAAGATTGGTTTACTGGAACTCATTATTCGATACATAGATTCATTTTCAGTAGGTGAATAAGGAAACTACAAGTAGGTACTTACACAAAAAGTTGAAATGACATAATTTTTTTAATACTGCATTCAAAATATTATTGTAATGGTAGGCAACCTAAATAATCGTTATCGGTTTCACTGTCGAGACAGTTCTGATTCAGTCCCACTAGTATCTTCTCCAAAATGTATCACTATTTCTTGCAGATCATCCATAATTTGCTCTCTTGCCATATATGCTCCTTCAATCTTCTCTACATAGACGCGAATGTTTTGCCAGTTTTGAATTGTCACTTGCTGAAATATATCTTCTGTGAGCTGTCGCACATAATCTAGTTTAAATGAGACATTACAGGCTGCTACTTCATTCTGTACCAGTGCCCAAATTTTTTCAATATTGATCCTAATTCAAGATAGGCGTTGGCCGTGTTGCTTGAAATTTCAAGTTTCTTCTCCTCCCCTCCAATGGTCGCTCCTTCAACCATCTTGGACAATTCTAATTGATCTATCCACAACATTTGCTTCTTACATAATACACAAGGAAAGGTGTGAGAAGGATAGAAGGGCCATTGCTTCTAGAAACATGATAATAAGGATGTTTCAATAAGGATCAATGGAGATATGTACCCGCTTCAATTGATCCAGTAGATTTATTATCTAGAGGATGTAATGCAAGAAAGTTATTATCCTCTAGATGGTGGGAGGGACCGGACTGGCTTAGGCTTACTATGAATTATTTGCCTGTCGAAAACAATGTTTTTGATGACTGAGAGAGAAAGAAAGAAAGTGGTTTCTTCCAGTATTGTTACACAATGTATAGGTTCGTTGGGAGATTTTTATAAATATTTCTCGAAAATTTCCGAAATTGCTAAGGATAATGGCCTGGCTTAATAAATTTGTAAGAAATTGTAAAAATCCTTATAATAAACTGAGTAATACTTTAAGCTCTGCAGAACTATATTTATTCAAGATAGCTCAACGGAGGCATTTTTCTTTTGAAAAACTTATATTTTCAATGAACTTGCACAATTAGTATAGTAGATTTACAAAAAAAATTGGCAAAAGGAACTAATTCCCACAAAGACTATACAGGGTAAATCACGGGACGGAGGTTTATGGAGAAACGGTAAGAAATTTGAAATGTTTGTCACCTTAGTAGTTTGTATATCCATATAGGCTACATTTTGAAATTATTTTGAAATATACAGGATGTCCCAATAAAGTGTGGCGTATTAAAGTTATATTTTTTCTTATGGAACACCCTATATTTGATTGCATTTTCTGATTGCACACAAAAAATAAAGTACTGTTTCATGATGATTCCCTATACCTAAATACAGAGAGCTCCGAGTTATGCTGACTTTTTCAAAAATGTGAACATTTCAAAAATATTAATAACTCATTGATATAATGAATTCTACCAAATTTCCTCTCAGCTCAATAGTCGGACGTTCGTTGAATGTATTCCACGATTGAGTACTAAACATCTCTTTACAGGGTGTTCGAAATTATCAGTTGAATTATTAGATCATTAAATGTGTTATAACGGACTTATTTCAAATAGAACACCCTGTATTTCAATAATTCATCATATTCAAAAAATGTCCTCTTTCGAATGATATGAGGGTGTCCTATACCTAGGTACTAGGTATTATATGGTAAATTGATTTTAAAACATCTGCAATTCTGTCTAAATTTTATACTAATTATCTTGACAAAGCTATTGTGAAGAAAAACAGTGAAGCTGCTAATAAATATGCACACTTGTAGTTCCTGATGCACACCAACTCTTTTTTTAGTTTTTTTATCGATAAGTATTTGAGTATATAATAATTACCTTGATAGAAAATTGAGACATAAATGAAGAGGTTGTAATTGGCCAGCTGGGTCATCAGAACTGACCAAGATGGATTTCTTCGAATGGTGTTATAATAAAAATATCCTACAACATGAAATTGATAATTTCGGACGCTTTCGCGTCTATAACACACGGTATGTAAGTAATGTAATGTAAGTACATAGTTTGAAGCAAGAATCACGTGTTGCATTGCATAAGATGACAAGCATTTCGAGCATCCATTATAGTTATTTCCCAATTATTGCTTCTAATAATTTGTTGTTCGTTTCGTAGTATTTATGTATTTGCTTTATTTATAATGTGTTTTTGTTTTATTATGTACTCAAATACTTATCGATAAAAAAAGAGTTAGTGTATCTCAGGAACAATAAGTAGTTTTTACCCATTACAACCCAACCCAACAGAGTTTCCATTGCTACCAATCCATATTGCAGAGAATATCGTTTTCCAGTAAAAAGTTTTCCTGCAATGTCAGCTCCGATTAAAATTTCTATTGGACCGTCGTTGGTATCTGAGATCGAAACACCTAATTTATGAAGTTCGTTCATCCATGGAGCTTGGGATATAGAAGCGACGTGACTACAAATTAATGTTTGATCGACAGCATCAAAGTTACAAATATACTTTTCGTTCAAATTTTTATGCGTAATGCTATATCGATTATGATGACTAGTTTCCGAATTTGTTCCTCCATGAGCATGAATTAATTGTTCTGAACCTAAAGATTCGTATCCCATTTCAATAGCAACATGTTTCACAATATATGATCGTTGTGATCCAGTATCAATTATTGCTCTAACCAATCGAGTTTTAAAATTACGGCTCAGTTGCACAACCAGTGTTTGAAGGATAATTTCATTGTGATACGTAGTGTTTGATAAATTATCAACAATCGCATATTTGATTCTAAAACAGGTTTTCTTTTAGAGCACATGAGAGTAGCATGTTTCTCATTACATTTAGAACACCTGATAGGATGGTGCTATATAGCGTTATTTTCCTTTCAACATGACACATTAGAAACCCCCACTTGAAAATTGAGATTTAAGAGCTTCGTTGGGTATTTATTATCATGATTTAAAAAAATTAACGAATCAATAAACTTTTGGCCAAACTCTTGACCTGTTGACTGCAAGGTAGAATTTAGAAGAGAAATAAAACATTTTTGGGAAAAAGTCTAGTTTAGTGGTACAACGCGGATTTTGATGAAATATTTTTTCTTAGATTAATTCGAGGTCGCTGAACACGAAAATGAAGAAAAAAACGTGCGCTCTCTTACCAAAAACGAGTTATGAATTTTTGAAAATTTGTTAAAATGAGTACTGCACTGGTTTTATTGACACATTATAACTTTTAAAATGATCTGTTATAACTTATAAACAATGTTGGTGATCCACTATATTTGCTTTTTACGATATTAATTTTACACGCACATCAAAAAATATTGTGATATTGATACTTATCTCTTGTAAATTCTTTTTTCAATTCCACAATAAACAATTATATATTTTGACGTTTCTGTCTAAAATCATGACTGACACACAAGCTTCGTCTGTTTCCTTATAGGCGTAAAACTTGTACCTACTAGCATATTCAGCCAGCTAGACATTTTAACATAGAATTGCGCGAATTGCGAAATGTCGACCCTGAGCTCATTCATGTGGAATACAAATTATTAGACACTTTTTCGAGAAGGGGAAGGGAATACATATGTATGTCCCTTCCCCGTTCTTCATCTCTCCACCTTAAATGACTAAGTGTTGACTGGCTGACGTAGTGTTTCTAACATCGCTCCCCGACCCCTGACACAGATCAATGAATAGTATCTGTTTCGATCAGCTATCACATGCGATTAAAGAAAACTTAGTGTTCTTTCAGTTAATTGAACACACTTTTATTAATCTCAATAAACCCAATCTAGCTAAACCATGCCAAAACAAACTCAACCTAACTTTAAGCATTGTCTGATATATTAGACTTATATATTAGACAATGCTTCTTACAAACATAACCTAAGTAACTAATGATGGCTGAATATGCTAGTAGGTACAAGTTCTACGACTAAAAGGGAACAGACGAAGCATGTGTCAGTCAGTGTCAGTCATATTAGACAAAAACGTCATAATATATAATTTTTGAATTAAAAAAAATTTACAAGGAATATAATACTTATATCAATATTATTGTGGTTTTTTAATGTGTGTAAGATTAATATCTTAAAAATCAAATATAGTGTATTACCAACATTATATCTGTACGTGGGAAGCACAGTATCCTAAGTCGCATTTACATAATTTTACAGGAGAGCTAATTAAAGAGGCGTTAACTGGTTATTACTCAAGTGGCAAGTTAATACGATAACGGGCCAAAAATATTAATAGATATTCAAAAGCAGGCTAGAATGTTGTTCATTACTGGAAACTAAAATTTTCAAAATGTTTTTAGAATAATATGAAAAGGGACTTGATATGCTGGCACTTAATTTTTAGTTAGTTACGTAATAACATAGAATATACTAAGTCCATATAATACACAAGAAATGACCAAATTTTTTGTATTGTATTTATATTAAATATTTCAAATAGATATCAAAAAATTAAACGTAATACATATTGACTATTCAATAAATGAAACAAATCTTCACTACAAATCTCCGGTAGTATCTTCGGGATAGTCAGTTACTGAAGTTGAATGGGGTAGATTTTTATAAAAATCATGACAGTATGAAGGTACGTATAACAATAAATCCATTATATCCTTGTATTTCTGCAGTGAAATGGGAACAAAATCTTGACGTGTTTGTTGCAAACTATCTGGCAAATGTACTTCGGTTCTTTTGTTTCTCCTCAAATCAACCATTTTAAAAGTATTTTCCTCAAACGAATTTTTGTAAAGAAGAAAACCAAATTTGTCGTTTGTAACTCTTAACTGCACTGACTTAGATATGTGGAACGGCTCTTTGTCAACATTGATTTTGCGTTGAACAAAAGGACCAGAGGAGGAATATAAATTTTGAAAATTTTTGAAGTCTTCTACCTCCATGTTCACGACATTGTACTTGTTGGAACATTGGCGTATAAACTGTTGCCAATCCCAAGGTGTTAAAATAGTCATTGTAGGTAATTTTTTACGCTTTCTTTCAATGGAAGCATGGACGGTGTCGGCTTCTTGATGCGTATGACCTGTTAGAAGAAATTTGAAATCTATTGTTTTCAACTGGGAATATTTCTTTAACAGAAACAACCCACACATAACAACTAACATATTTTTGTTCTGGCCACCACAGTTGTCTGACCATATGCTAATAGATTCAATACCTGAATCTGGTATAGTCATATCTGCCCATTTTAAAATTCCTGATGAAATTTCATTCCCACCCCTCCGTCCTTTCGTTTCATCCCACATACAACAATAAGCAGAACTGTCGTACCCATCGTACATGGTGTAATTTAATGTCCACAATTTCCTCTTGTAGAAATTAACTGAGTTAGTTAGAGACGGTGTTGGCAAACATTTTTGTAAATCGGCGGTTATTACTTTGTGTTTGAGATTTGTTTTAGCTTCTACCATATCCTGAGATTTTAGTTTATATCTATTTTCTGCCTCTTTGAGATGTTTATCTCTCTCATTCTGAAGAAGTTGTGTTTCAGAACCCTCTGATGCTGTCTTCAGCTTCGCTACAAATTTATCACAATCGTCGCAAGTGTCCACCTCGGGAGGTTTAAACGTTAAATTGAATTTTTTGTTGAATATATCACGATATAACCAAATTTTTGGTATTTCTGTCTCAGGAACATCATTTTCTCTCATATAAATTTTATAAAGTTTATACATTTGTTCAACATTAAGATCAGGGCCTAGGTAAAACTTTTTTGACTTCTCTCGATTGTAGTGACAATCGTAGCTTGGTGCATGAGCACCTCTTTTATCTTTTCCAACTATGCCTCCTTCCTGTCGCTTTGCTAAAGCCGTCTTCACTACTTGTTGCGAAATGCTCAAAGTATTTAGGAACATTGTTTTGCAAACTACAATGTCAACACCGTCTATCACGAAGGAATATCTCAACGTTTGTGATCTCAACTTGGAATCATCGCCTGATCGCAGTCTTTGTCTTGCTGTAGGCTTGGTTTCAATACAGGATGATATGAACTGTCTCTTCAGATTATGGTCCTTTTGATCATCCCAATAAAATTTGAATATCTCTTCCCTTTTAGATTGAGATATGTTGAATGTGCATTTTAAACGGCAAGATGTCTTACACGGCGGTTTTAAAATTTTGCCAGGCACTGATTTACCCCTTTTGCTGACATATGCTCTTCCACCTGCATAGTTACGTTTTCTTTGATTCATCTGCCACTGGGAAGTATTGCGTACCCGTTTTTTTCCCACCTGCTGTGTTACACTTTTATTAAAAACTTTTCTCTCCATAACTTGAGCAGCTGGGTTTGTTGAAACGCCTAATGCTAGTGCTGGTTCAGTTGTAGTTGAAACCAGTAGATTATCATCAAAATCGCTATCCGATTCTGAATTGGGTACATAATTTTTGTCGTTAATCGAATCATCACTTAAATTTAAGTCGTCATGTGACAGATTAGTTTTGTCCTATATTCTATAATAATATGACTATAATTTTGAAAATTATCAACCTTTTGATAATGTAACATGGGTTGTGATATATTTCCTATAAACCATATACAATACAGCCTTTGAATATTTTAATCGAGTTAAAAAACTTATATCAACATTACCTAACAAATAATAATGAAGCCAACTTACCTGTTTCTCGTAGATTCACTGTATTTACAACGTTAGACTCATCCCTGTGTACTAATTGTAAAAGTTTTGAAGTACGTTCCCGACACAACATTGCTAACAATTATTAGACACTGCACAATCCCGTAATAATTATGTTATTAAACGAAAAGCACGGGGAAGTTCTTAAAATTTACCGATAGACTCTATCGATAAAAAATGTCTGTAATATGTCAGATAAATGTCAGGTAGAATGAAGTTGATCTAGTGGTCCTAGCGGTAGACGATTATAAGAACGTATTGGTTAGATACTGTGGTAGATTGAAAAAAGAAAGATAATAAATTTGACAATTATTTCAGCCATCTTTAATAGTATTGACGCATAGACGCTAGTAAACTTTTTTTTCTATTACCACAGCATTTAATTCGATAAGTAATGTTTATTCCATTTCATAATCCATTTTTATTAACAAAAAAAAGGTATAAAATCTACAAAACAACTCAATAAACAAAGATTGTTAAAAATCATTGCATATGATTGTTGATTGTGCTCTCTGATTATTCTTGCCCCTTCCAGATTTATCGAGTCCAAAGCCCGGTAGAACTAATAGATGTTTGATAGAGCTATCGGTGAATTTAAGAACGCTGGGATGACTCTATCGACAATCTATCGGTAAATAAGAACGACTTTGATAGACACCGTATTCACCGATAGATATATCGGTAGATTTAAGAACTTGCCTCACGTGTGCACACAATTATTATTACTGTACTACCTATGTTTTGCTGCGAAGCATACTATCGTATGTGGACTTGGGCTGCGTTCGGAAGATTCCATAGCTTAGGGGAATACAATCTTAAGTCCAGGTGAGATAGTGTGCTTCTAAAAGAGTAGGGACTTAATATGAAATATTTTTTTGTTTCTTGGCCATTTATTATTTTAGGACTTGATATAGTCTACCTCCAAATACACCGTAAAGAACCAATATAAACCGTAAACAAAATGAAATTTATACAAATTGTGACTTAGGATACTGTGCTTCCCACGTACAGATATATCAATTATAACAGATCATTTTAAAAGTTGTAATGTGTCAATAAAACCAGTGCAGTACTCATATTAACAAATTTTCAAAAATTCATAACTCGTTTTTGGTAAGAGAGCGCACGTTTTTTTCTTCATTTTCGTGTTCAGCGACTTCGAATTAATCTAAGAAAAAATATTTCATCAAAATCCGCGTTGTACCACTAAACTAGACTTTTACCCATTTTTGTAATAAGTTTGTATGTATTTATTTCTTGAATATTACATACTTGATTACTTAATTTGAATTTATCATTGCGTTTTACGCTTTTGAGTGGATGTTTGACACTGCATATTCTCCACAAGTTTATCGTATTGGGGAGTGTACGAAGTAACTGCGATGCGCAAACAGTAAGTTGATTGAGCGTCTGTTAATCGGGAACAATTTATGGTTTTTATTACATTCGTAGTTGAAAACGTTGATTCGCAATGATAGGTAGAACCAAAAAATGTAGTCAAATACAGGGTGTCCAGGAACTTGATGCCAAAAATTCGGGAGCAAATAGAAGAGGTCAAAATAATGTTAGAAGTTCAAATAAATTTTTGTCATACGAGCCTTCGTTTCCGAGTTATAGACCTCTAAAGTTTCGAAATAAAAACCTTTGTTTTGTCATAATTTCTAAACTATACATTGGAATACTATAAAATTCCAGTGACGGATTGCATACATCCATGTCCTGTGTTTGACGGTATAAATGAATCTACATTACGTACAGATAAGCAGAGACGGCTTGTGCCCATTGGTTAATAATCCGTAATTTTAATAGGGACCATCTGAATAATATTTAAATTTCAAAAATAAATTTTCCAATCCATTTACTAATGAAAATGTACTCTTGTTTGAACTCGATAAAATTAAGGGTTTAGGAGAAATTTGAACTTTTAGATCTGATCGCCATATTTTGTAAAGACAGACATTCTGAAGAGAACTATCAATAATTGTCACAACTTATAATTAAAAATTCCTTAAGATTGTATTTAAACGCAGTAAAACAATTACGTACATGTTAGGCCATTGTAGTTGCCTATAAATTTTAATACTTCACAATGCAATGGTAAGAAAATAAGAACCAAAACCTAAAACTGCTACAATAAATGTTCGATTTGACCACCTTGCACTTCGACGCACTTTCTGAGTCTGCGAAGGATATTTCTTTGTACTTTGTAGAGCATTCCCTGGTTCTGTTTTATAACGTTACAATGAAACCTTATTCTATCCACCATTTCGTTCCTTGTTTGCACCGGAATTGAATAAACCAAGCTTTTAAGATATCCCCAAAAAAATGAATCCATGCTATTGAATTCTGGGGAACGAGCTGGCCATGGAACTGGACCTCCTCGTCCAATCCATTTATTGGAATAAATGTTATTAAGATTATTTCGTACATCAATGAGATAGTGGGGAGGGGCTCCATCGTGCATGAACCACATGTGTTTTCGAATTTGTAAAGGAACATCGTCTAAAAGCGGTGGAAAATCGTTTTGTAAAAATTCTAAGTATATCTGACCATTCAAAATATTATCGAAAAAATATGGACCCACTAAATTATTGCCCACTATTCCCGCCCACACATTTACACAAAATCGTCGTTGATTTTTGGTTTCAACAATACCGTGCGGATTTTCATCAGCCCATAAATGTAAATTATGTGAATTAATTACGCCGTCCCGTGTAAAACCGGCTTCATCCGTAAACAAAACTTTTCCAACAAATGCATTATCATTCCGTTGTGTATCTAAAAACCAGCGAGCGTAGGCAAGTCTTGCTGGATAATCTTCTACATCCATGGCATGTACTTTCTGGATATGAAAGGGGTGAAGAAGCTGCTCCTGGAGAATATTGTGAACATTTGTTTTTGACAAATTAAATTGTGCTGAGAGCTTACGTACACTGGTTGTGGGATCACCATCGACTGCATCCAATACATTTTGTTCTACAGCTGGTGTACGTGCAGTTCTTGGTTGACCTTCGCCACCTTTTCTTGGTATGATACTTCCTAAAATTATTATTTAATGCCAGTGGCGGATTTGCAGTCCTAGCCGCTCTAGGCCCCAGGCCATGTGCCGCCCTTTTCTCAGCACCGATCATTAGAGACTAGATACATAATTCATGAATTTACTTTATTGCCACTTTTATTTGATTCAGAAAATTGTTAACTAAAAGCTAGCTTATAAAGCTAGTTTATAATATTTTCCGAGGCCAGGGATGATTGGAAATTTGAATAAAACATTTAAAATGGTTTTAGGTTTCCTTTTTAATAAAATAAAGGTTTTACAATGTGTTACAAAACTCGTCGTCTGCACTTAAGCGCAGCAAAATTATTAATTAAATCTTCGCAATCCAATTTCCTTAAAAAATCAGCTTCTATGTTAAGCAAAGCAAGATCGTTTAGCCTCTGCTCCGTCATTGTAGTGCGTAAATAGTTTTTAACTCTGCGCAAACAAGAAAACGATCTTTCTCCTGTACAGTTACTGGCGGGTGTACACACACACATACGAAGACCAATATCCACGTTTGGATAAATGGTTTGAAGACCTTCGGTTCGTAACCATTTCAACAAACTGACTGCACTCTTTTGCTCCTTTTTATGCTGCAGTGGGAACGAAAATGAAGACATTCTTCTGTAAAATTGTCTTCTAAGTCAGTAGAATAAATCATTTGCAATGCTTTGGCCTTATCTTCGACTTCTGAGATGCTTAGATTCTTCAGGTTGGTAATAAAGTGGAATTTATTGTAGAGTAATTTATAAGCATCCCGGCGTCTTTTCAGTTCTTCTGACAATGTATCAATTACTACCAAAAAAGTATGTATTCTAAAATTTTCACGGCCACTTTGTTGCATCTCTTCACCTGTATTAGTCTCGCCAGGAAGCAGCTTACGCTTTCGATTGCGTCGAAAATCTTTTTCATATTCCTGTACGAAGGACAGTTTATTCGTTTTTTTTTCGAATTCATCGAAATTCTCTCTTGTTTCGCCAACAAAATGTATTAAAGCCTCGTACAGTTCTATAACAATAGTAATGTCAATTTCCACACTCTGAAGTTTTTTACTTGTGGCGTTAATGCGATCTAGTAAACATCCCCAAAAAACAGCCATGAGAGCCGTTTCAAAACGTTCCAGTTTCAAACGAATACCTCTTGCTTCGCATATAACGGTTCTCTTCTGTTGTGTGTCATTTTCGATGGTGACTAGCGCTTTATGGATTTCATTCCAGGATTCGCGTAAACTTTTGCATGCGTCTGCACGAGCTGACCAACGAGTCGTTGATAGACTTTTGACGGTGAAATGGGTTTGAAGGAGTTCCCAACGCTGAGTTGACGCTGCAAAGAAATTGTATAACTCTTGGAGTAGAAAAAAGAACGAACAAGCCTCTTGGCTGCTTTCAGCAGCACATTCACCTACTAAATTAAGCGAGTGTGCTGAACAGGGAACATAGTCGGCAAGGGGTGAAATTTCCTTTATTTTAGCTTGCAGGCCGTTGTATATGCCTGACATGTTAGCTGCATTGTCATATGATTGCCCGCGGCAGTTTGAAATGTCAATTCCCAATTCAGTTAAAGTTGAGGTAACAGCATCTGCCATTTGTTGTGATTTGTGGCCTGTGTTTGGAATAAACTTGAGGAACCGTTCTACAGGTGACCCATTAGGCAGGACATATCTGATAACATAAGTGAGCTGGTCTACGTGAGATATATCCGGTGTCGAGTCAATAATCAGAGAAAAATATTTTGCGGTTAATATTTCCATAACAATTGTTTCCAAAACTTTGTTCTCCATAAGTCGAATGAATTCTTCGCATGTTGTTGAAGAAAGATAACTCGTAAATCCTGAGCCTGGATTTCCATAACGTGTAATGTGTTTGGCTAAGAACGGATCGAACTCAGCGATAAGCTCTAAGGACATCAAATAATTTCCATTGTGGATTGATCCAAATTTTTCTTCGTGTCCTCTGAAAGGCAAACCACGTGACGCAAGCGCTTTTACGCATGCAACTACTCTTTTCAGAATGTTTCTCCAGTAATTTATTTCTTCATCTAATTGCATTGTTAATGCGCGGTCAATGCGACCTAGCACGTTGCTTCGTTCTTTCATATGCAGAACAGATAATTTGTGAGTAGGCGAATTCTCATGAGTTGACACTCGATGATATGAATTTTTCCAGTCATTGAAACCTTCTTTTTTGTCGAACTGACTCTCCCCGCTATTAAAAAGCAGACAAGGACCACAAAAAACACATCCAGTACTTTTGGAATAAATTAGCCACTTTCGCGGAACTTTTTCACCGTTCAGAAGCTGACGTTCGAATAAATGTCTCGACAACTGGTACTAGAGGGACATCTTCGGCTTGTTCTTTCGATATGCTTGCCACATCGATCAAAGTATTTTCACTTGAAGACACTGCAGAATCATCAGTTGACGGAGCGCCACTACTACTTGGAACATCAAGTTTTCCAAAGAAATCGTCTAATTTCCGTGTTTTTTTAATCGTATCTTTTTGTTTATCATCTTTTTCTTTAGCTCTCTTGCGATACTCTGCCCCACTTAACCTTACCCTTTTCTTTCCGTCCATATTCAACTTAAGCAGTATCGCACTCAATCGCTCACTAAACTGAACTGTCCCACCGTCCAAACCCGTAGCTTATATATACCGGTGCAACGTTATACTAGAATAGTCGGGCAGTTTCCAGAACGCGCGCGTGTATGCATGCCGCGCGCTGTCTTGCTCACTCTCACGTCGCGCTTGCACCGTTTCTAGATCCTTCCTGCGGGGCGGCGCGCGCACGCATTCGAGCGTCGTGTAGAGCTTTCTAGAATGTTCGCGCGACACCGCTGAGTTGTTTTTGTAATAACAATAGGATAGGTATTCTTCCACTAATATTAAACTAAACGTACGAACTATTTTTTAAGCACGATGTACGAAAGTATTTATACTTTAATACTCAAAAATAGTGATTTAGGAAGATTATAATCATACGTACGGTACGCGAGCCTCTAAAATATTTTGAGATACTTTGCATTTGAGTTATTTCTTGTTATCATCACTGAGTTTTTTTGGCACGATTGCCGCCCTTCGTATCTGGCCGCCCTAGGCCCGGGCCTACTGGGCCTTATGGCAAATCCGCCACTGTTTAATGCAAACTAGTAGAAAATAATTTATTTTGCTTATGTAAATACCTGTCTCTCGTAAGCTACGATCGGTTCGTTCAAAGGTTCTTCTATGGGGTATAATTCTCACAGGAAAGCGTAAAGTATACAATCTTCTTGCTTCTGACGAGTTACCAGAAGCCAAACCGTACATTAAATGCATATCTGCATATTCATTTAAGGTAAATTGTGCCATATCAACAATCAAACACAATAATAAAGATAATTTTTGATAAAGTCTCAAAAAATTTGACAACAAGCTGACATAAATGAAGCCGCCTACTAACTCGATGTAAATTAAGAATACAATACGTTTTGCCGGCTAGTCATTATTTGACAGCAGCCTTCTTGATGAAAACAGTTCAATTTTACTTTTTCTTAAGCCAGTCCCATGGTCAGACTTTAAACGCTTGAACTAAAACTAAAACTGCAAAGCAATTTTTTTATTGCGTTTAAATACAATCTTAAGGAATTTTTAATTATAAGTTGTGACAATTATTGATAGTTCTCTTCAGAATGTCTGTCTTTACAAAATATGGCGATCAGATCTAAAAGTTCTAATTTTTCCTGAACCCTTAATTTTATCGAGTTCAAACAAGAGTACATTTTCATTAGTAAATGGATTGGAAAATTTATTTTTGAAATTTAAATATTATTCAGATGGTCCCTATTAAAATTACGGATTATTAACCAATGGGCACAAGCCGTCTCTGCTTATCTGTACGTAATGTAGATTCATTTATACCGTCAAACACAGGATGTATGCAATCCGTCACTGGAATTTTATAGTATTCCAATGTATAGTTTAGAAATTATGACAAAACAAAGGTTTTTATTTCGAAACTTTAGAGGTCTATAACTCGGAAACGAATGCTCGTATGACAAAAATTTATTTGAACTTCTAACATTATTTTGACCTCTTCTATTTGCTCCCGAATTTTTGGCATTAAGTTCCTGGACACCCTGTATAAAGCCACCTTTCTTAAGCATGGAAACTTTTCTTTGCAAATCACTTTCCAAAATTCTGTACTTTGGGGGTTTCTCCTATAAATTTGCTCCATTATCTGACTTACATCAGACTGTCTCCAAATATGCATATCATGTGTACTTCCAGGAAAGGTGGCATTTACATTTGAAACTTTTAAATTTTCATCACATATCTGTAAAATTATTGAATTTGCATAAAAATAACCAAATCATTGTCAAGAGGTTAAATTATTACCATAATACGAATTAAGAAACTACTTGGAATTAATATTCACCAAATATCTATGTAATTTGGGCGACGACCCAGCCTGTAGTGGAACGCATCTCGATGCGATAATTACAGTCAAGCAGAGTCGGCTTTGGTTAGTACTTGGATGGGTGACCGCCAGGGAAAACCATAGTATAGGGCCCGCACAGCCGGCAGTAGCATATCACAGCTCGCAGGCATTATACCAATGAGCACGAGGTATAATGTAGATATGCCGTCTTTCGGAGGAGACGTAAAACCGAGGTCCCGAGTCCATGGATGTTGGGCTCGTTAAAGAACGCTACCACTGGTTGGAACACCAGTGGGTTCGCCAAAATTTCCGGTTGGGGGTAGAGTGCTCCCGGCGTCGGTGATTAGCCTCAGTCGCAGAAATAGGCCGACGTTAAAAAACCAAATAAAAAAAAATCTATGTAATTTATAACCACAAACTCTTTGAAGAAGTTAATTCATTTCTAATTTATTACTTTCAAAATTATGCTAAATATATCACTTCTCATTTTTATTATTTCTTCGATCACAAGAGATTCAGTATCGGTTAAGTTGCCGATTCCATGGCCTAACCTAACCTAACCTTGATCATTTCTCCATCTTCGAAAGGCTTCTTTCGTTTTATTAATATTTCTGTAACAGCAAATGACGCCAGTGTTGCAGCTTTTGATTTCGAATCTGGTTTTGTAAAAAAAGATTGTTGTGCGTTTAAACTGCTTTTTAATTCACGTACTTTTATCTGTCGGTTTTCACTGCCAAATGGAAAATCGGTTGGGTATTTGGAATGTGTAGTTTTAAAATTCCTTTCAACATTAGCTCTTTTCGGTAATTTGACATTTGAGTTACAGATTAGGCACACAAACATTTATCCTTGACCATAACAAAAAAAAATTCCTCTTCCCACTCACTGTGATAATGGTAAGTCTTACTTTTTTTAGCACTTGAACTAGATGGCCCACTCATTCTGATAAAATAGTTAAAAACCACTAAGTCTCAAGGCCCCTACGTTAACTTTTAATAATCGCGACGCAACAAATTAGTTGTGAATACCTACGTTCGCACTTAAGTCGAAACTATTACTGGCTCTTGTTATTATTTGGCCGATCCTTCGCCACGCAACAATATACCACGTTACGAGTTACGACAGACCGAAGTGTGTGAGTACCTACTTAGGTTGCGTTCCGTCTTGCTCTTATAGCACTGTCAGCCGAATAGTGCTTACAACGATCAGTTTCAGCACTGTGAGAAACAGTGACATCATAAATGACGGCATCAATCTCGCTTGCAGTACTCATGACTGATATGGGAGGCACTGTGAGCACTACTGCATAAGCGCGCCAATTTTTATAATTTGTTTATTTATTCTAACCTAACCCATCCACATCGAAAATTGTAACCTCCCAGAATGCAACTTATCAAAAAAGGTTATTAATTTTAGAGAGACGTCAGAATTGAAGTTAAAAGAAAATTACCCTCTTGGTTACACAAGTGTCAGTTGCCCCGGATGACAACCTTAGGCTTTCGACGTCGCTCAGATGGAGTTGGGAGTGGTTCCCTCTGCTTGATCTTCCGGATAAAAAAAAAATAATATGTAGACAATTTTTTTTGCAGATGGGCGCCAACTGTGTCTTCCACCTAGGCCAATCACGATGAGACCCAGTAGAATAAGGGGTAGTAATAGATAAAGCAAACATCCACTTATGTCGAGTTATAATAAAAGGAAAATATTCACAGTGACAATTTTGACCAAACTTGAAAAAGCAAGCCCTATAAGGTTCAAAACAAGCGGTGGTAAGAGATAAGTCAAGTCAAACAAAGTCCTCACTTACTTGATAAGCTGAAATAATATGAGCATAAATAATAAAAAAGGCTATAAAAAACTTGGTTATTAAGAAATTAATATGGTTTTCTTCATTCTAAGACTGTCAAAAAGAATACAAATCAAGTAAACGTGAGGTTGTGATATACACAAACATAAAGTAACATATATACTAACTATAGTAGCGATAATACAGGTCTGGGCGTTGGTACCAAGGCGCAGGGGAGTAATGCCAAATTATAAATTACTCATCATAAAAGTTTTTTTTATGAACAACAGAAAAAATATTAATTTCCACCATTACAATGTTCTCAAGAGGGAATAGAAAAACATGGCATATAAAAAAAGAACATATATAAATTTCGTCAAATCCCGACAAATAAAAAAAAAATAAACACCTTAGTCTTTCTTACATCACCCTACTAGTTATGATAATAAATTAAGCAACGTTAAATTCAAAATTGAATAAAATAGCTTCGGATTGCCGGATTACCAATGACCTCTGGTCCCTAACCTGGGATCCAGTCGGTGGAGATGTAGGAGATGATGGGCTCGCGGATTCAGGACCCTCCTCGTCTTGACAGCTGCACGAACCTGAAGTCAAGTCGCAGTTCAAAGAATTGAGTCTACGGAGGAAAGCTTCAACTTCAAAAGGTAACCCATCAGTAAAATTCGCACAAGGGTATGACCTCGAACTTGAGGTGATAATCAGAACCAGTATTATAAACAGAGCTAAAAACCCTAAAAAAATACAAATGTATCAACCAAAGATCAGCCTAAACCACTAGACTGAAATAGTTTCCCCAACATAAACCAATTTTACTTGGTACACAGTAACTAATTTTTAACAGAAATCCCACTCTAATTAACCCAAAATTGAATCAAATATTGGATTTGATTTAGCAACAACAAAGTACAACCCGATTTACAATGATTTTAGTCTAAACAACCTAAAATAGAGTAAAATATCCAATGTGTCTTACCAATATCCAGTGTAACCCTAATTTAAAATGATTAAATATCCATTAACAACAAAATAAATAAACTAAAAACTTGCTGAAGGAAAAAAACTACAACTAGGTACTACCAAATAAATAGACCTACCTGTGACAAGGGTTTTAATTTGCTTGGCTCCTCTCTCGGTTCGTCCAACGTACCATTGGGACCACAAGGACATAACCCCAAACAATCAAAATCTGTGCTTGGCGTGGGTGTAATAAATCTCTTTAAAAAGTGTGGAGTGGACCTCAAAACAAAAGTAGAATATTTTCCAAAAAATATTCCACCAAATCAATAACCACAGCCCACAACTCCACTGATGTTGAGAAACAAGAATCATGTAAATACACTGAGGATGGCTACAATGGCCATTAGAAAAATTAAGATTCTTGTCGATCACTCACAAACACTATTGCCTTTTTTCTGCGACCAAACCAAAAATGTCGAATCCACAAAACACTGGAATACCTCCCTGTCACGATACTCCTGAACCGAAAAGTCGCCACTAACATGGTGTATACTCTGAACTACACCAATGTCAACACAGAGCAAGTTCCGACGCTAACAGGTAGATCCTATGAAGAAACATATCAATAACCCTAACTTTTTTTTTGAAAATACTTCATTACATAAAACAAAATATATACAGCATTATCACCATTTTATCCCTCTAGTCAGTGTCTCAAAACACTGGTATTGAGGAGAGTTTCTTATGAATAACAGCATGCGTTTCTATACATTATATATACATTATTCAATCTATTCTAATTTAAATTTACATAACTTTTTAATTGCTTTACACACCCTGTATATTTTTTTATATTTTAAATATGTTCTGGTAACCTATCATACTCTCTTGATGCCTGATAAATAGGATTGCATAATCCCTTATTACTTCTTATGTTGCTGTGGAATATATTACCCTTTGTCCGGGTATTATGTGTATGAATATCACTTGCGTATGTAATCTTAATATTTGATTTTTGAGTTTTTTTATCCTATATATAAGTTTATATTGTTCAAATCTCATAATCTTATCCAATTGCCAGACTCCCAAATCGCTATACAAATCCGCAGTGTGTGTTAATCGGTCATAATTGAACAGAACTTTCAATATTTTGTTTTGCAATATCTGCATTGTATTGGAATTAGAAATTCCACATGTACCCCATACAGGAATTATATATCTAAAATGGGTTAAGAAGAATGCTTTATACACATTTAGTTTGCTCCGATATGACAAGTGATTCCTGTTTTTATATAAAGCGCCAATCATTGGAAATATTTTACTAGATATGTGGTTAATGTGTTCTGTCCAACTAAGTTTATTATCAATAATCAGCCCCAAGTACTTTATTTTTGTTACATGTTCTATTTGTTTTTCATTTATTCTCAATTTTGGAATTTCTACAATTTTATTGTTTTGTTTAAATAATATGTATTTGGTTTTTTCTGTGTTAATCTTTAGTTTATTTTTCAAAAGCCAGTCTGTGTACTTCCTAAGATCTGAATTTACAATATCCTCTATTCCATTCGCATTATCAAAGCTATACATCAACACCGTGTCATCCGCAAATGTATAATAGTTTGCAACCAATCCTGCATTTTTGAGACAAAGCACATAAAGAGAGTAAAACAGGGGGCCAAGAACAGAACCTTGTGGTACACCGCACTCAATGATTCTAATTTTACATATTGTTCCCTATTTAATAAATATGATCTAATAATTCTATACAGATTGCCCCTAAAACCCATTTTATATAACTTATCCAGTAATATATCTAAACTAACTACATCGAATGCTTTTTGGAGATTTATAAATACTGCAACAACGATTTTGCCACTATCTAGATTTGTTGTGATGTTATCTACGAGATCAACAACTGCACTAAGTGTATTACTCTGTTTAATGAAGCCATATTGAAACTCGTCCAGAGGTATATATTTACTTATAAAAAAATTCATCCTATTTTTTATTACAGTTCCCAAAATTTTTGTAAAAATACTTATAACGCTAATGGGACGATAATTACTCACAGAAGACTTACACCCAGACTTAAATATAGGAATCACTCTATAAATTTTCAACTCTTCCGGAAAAATAGAAATTTAGGAAACATTCATAATTATTGACTGAAACTAAAGTGATTTTCAAAACATTGAAACTCAACTAAACTAAAATTAATCTATTAGATGTTCAAACTGAGCACTGTTTACTTCTTGACAATAGGCAAGTCGGTTCGTAAATTCTCTAGTAACATTAGCTATTACTTCTGGTGGAATTCTCTAGATCTCTTGAGTTATTCTTGCAGCTAATTCTTCCAAATTATTTGGTCTATCAACATAAACCTTAGACTTTAAATAACCCCACAGAAAATAGTCCTGTGGATTGAGGTCGGGACTTCGTGCAGGCCATTCATAAGTACCCCTTCTTCCAATTCATCTGTGATGAAATCTCGAATAATGCGAGCGTAATGGGGTGGTGCTCCATCCTGCTGGAACCAGATATTATTTGGTAATTGTCCATTTAACTCCAATGCCGGAAATCACTTAGTTTCAGTTAATAATTATGAATGTTGAATGGAATGAATGATATTAGATTTTTCCTTTCCTTAGTTACTTTTCTGTTAATATCTCGGTAGGTATTGAAATAAAAAATATCAAACCTTATATTTTTGTATTCGTAATAAAATGTTTCATCAGAAACTGAAATAATATACAGGGTGTTCCATTGCAAATTTTAATATCGACATTACTTCCGGTAAAACCGGAAGTTCAAAATTGTTAAAAAATATGAAAACAAATAGGCAATCTACTGTAGTATCCACCTTCCAAATTTCATTTTGATATCTTTAATAATTTCAGAGATATTTACTTGGTTCCACACATTTGCCCATCACTGTATTAGTTGGTTTAGTTTTTTAGGATATTTTTTTTGTTTCAATAATTACATAATCAAACAAACTTTTGAGTTGTTTTTATTTTTTTATATATTTATATTTGAACAAAGCAAAATTATTAGCCATACAACCTACCTATAGGTATATTGTGATTTTTACATTTTTTTCTTTAATTCTATTTACATTAGCCCAAAAATCTAAAATTAATCTAAATTAATAATACCTACTTGATAACTATGAAAAAATATAAAATATTAAAATTAACATATTTTTTGCAGAATTTAATGACTGTGGAAATATATCGTGACACCAAAAACATTCTGCTGCATCCATCATCATTTCTACATATATTCCTCATCATATTCTATCCAAATTTGCCTAAATTTGCCATTTTCCTCAAAATTACGATCAGCAACACAAAATAAACACCTTTTTTTATAAAAAAACATCTGTAACTGTACTTGGGCTTTGTATTTTGCAGTTATTTGCTCGTTTTTTGTAAGGTAATTACTGATAGTTTTTTCAGATTGTGGATATCTAATTTCCACCACATAATCTTCTGTTATCCCATCTGAGAGGCTCCAAATATGGGATATATTGGCTTCAGCTGCAGTCCTACTTTGTTAAACTTAACATTTATTTTTTGTTCTACCATTTTCAAGACTTCTTCCAATTTTCTCCCTCGTAACATGGCTTCGGTTACTGGAACTTTTGTAACACCAAGTACCTGATTTACAAAAGAACCATCACTTTTTTTACAATGGGCTGCATCATATATTTTTGACGCAGTAATTCTCCCAAATCGTAAGTCAAACCAAAGACTAGATGCAGACTGTTCCGTGGTCTCGATTGCAGCTTCCGAGCAGAGATTGACGGTCATTTGCTGGGAACAGAAATTAAGATATTCTGTGCAATCACATGTCCCTCCTGACCTCCCAACAAATTTCAATATAAGTTGATATAGCCACACGTGTTCGCTGATGCCGTTAAGTTCAAAATACTTCAGAAGCTGACTTTTCGAAATAGTTTCTACACCTTTCTCGATAACCTTTTGGAGGAAAAGTAAGCCTTCCTTGTCAGAGCTCATTTCCTTTTCGGCTCCAAGGTCCTGAAGAGTTAAAAACTCAATTGAGCTCCCAACTTTTGATAACTTGCTCTTAGCCCAGTAGCAAGCCACTTCTGTCGTAGAAGGCTCCTCACTTCTATGAAGCCATATTAAGAAGGTAATGGCATGTTTACATCCACCTAAAATTAAATAGAAAACATGGTTTATTATTAAATAAAAAATGTAGAGGAGTTATCCTAATAAAAAGGCTAAAAGTAAAAAAAATTGCATGCATTAAGTAGAAATTGATCCCAACATAACATAGTAATCGGTACTTAATAAACACTCACCTAATGAAGCAGCACAATCATGACAATGAAGGTCCAAAACCTTTTCAGCACCCTCATCAATAACGCAGGTTACTGCATACTGCTTCTCCCTTACATTATGCTCCGGTGTTATTTTAGCCTTAACCGTGCAAATATTTTGGATTCTTTGGACTTGAACCCACCCTACCGCAGAATCGCCATAGGATTCCCTTACAGATCTAAAATTAAATTAATACATAATTAAGTAATAAAACAAATCATTATTTATCCAGTGAAGATTTTCTAATACACTTTCTTGCTTATTGATCTTTTCAAAAGAATACAAAAAAAGGAATTTGTGCCTATGATATGGGTATATATATATATGGCTTGACACCCCATGTGGGGTTATGCCGCGTTTGCTTTCTAGATCCGCTTAATTGGGGTGGATCAGTCCCCGTTATGCGTTTAAATTCTTTCACTTATGTTTCTCCATAATTTCCTATTTCTTGTTTTCTCTTTCCAGTTTGTTACTTCTGCTCTACTAAGGTCCACCTCTACCTCATTTTGCCATTTTGACCTGGGTCTACCGCGTCTCCTCCTTCCTCCTGGATTCCACTGCAAGATATTGTAGGTTACTGATTTAGTTCCTTCTCTCCATACATGCCCTAGCCATTTAACTCGTTGTACTTTTATTCTTTTTACAATGTCTTCGCCTCTCATTTCGTCCAAAATTTCACGATTTGTTCTACTTCTATATTCATTTTCATCCATTTTTACAGGTCCCAATATTGCTCTCAAGATCTTCCTCTCAGTTATTCTTAATTTTTCCTCTTCCTTCTTTGTTAACGTCATTGTCTCTGCTGAGTACATCATAATTGGCCTTATTATCGTTTTATATATATTTAATTTTGTTTGCTTCGTTAAAATTTCACTTTTAAGTAGCTTTTTATTTGCGTGGTAGGCTCTATTTGTAGCGTGTATCTTTTCTTCAATTTCAGTGGCTCTATCTCCAGTGTTGCTAATCATAACCCCCAAATATTTATATTTTTTAACTTCTTCAAATTCATAATCGTTGATTTTTATTTGTGATATGGGTATGTATATGATAATAAATGAGCTTATAGATATCATTATAAACAGTGTTCTAAATGCAAAAACACTATGACAAGCCAAGATGAAAGGTAGATTTATGGGTAAGATAATATATAGTAATATTTATAACAGACACAATGTGTCAAAAAATTCATACGAGGTGACAAAAAAATTAAATGTCAAATTTTTCAAATTCTTGCAAATACCTGTTCTTCTGTACATTTCTAAAAAATATGTTTTATACAAAAGTTGTTCGTCTTTATAAGGAGAACAAAAAACCTAAGTAATATTTTTCCCTCAGACGCGAAATAAACTTTTTTGAATTTTTTTTCTTAATAACTTGCCGCCATTTTGAAACCGCTCTACCGATTTGGCCCATTAACGAACTCGACCGAGATATTCACTCAAACTATTTTTGTTTAAATTTTCGTTTCGATTCGTCAAAAAATTCGACCTGTAGCCTGCGGACAAATTTCGTTATATCGGATATATACATTATATACATTTCTGGGAAATGATTAGATATGACCTCTAGGAAAACGAAAACCGCCTTTCAATTCCTTTTTTTTTCTACTTCGTTAACGAATGCAATATACTAGATATAAATCTACCAATATTCTTTTTTTTTAATGAAGCTTATTAGTGAGGTTATTCCAAGTTGTGAAATGTAGTAGGCTTTATAAATATAATAAACAATAGCGATACATTACCTTAGCTATTAATACTTACTTGCGAGCTTTTACACCACGAACCTCAGCTTGAGAAAAATTCTCCCGAGTTTTTAATGTATGATGCAGTCATAAACATTCTGGGTAAATTGTCTGACTGTCCTTTTATAAAACTCGCATCAACCATTTTCAGTCTTTAAACAAAATCACAAACACCAAATCAAGCAAAATTAAACAAAACTCCGAAAACAACCAAACACCACGTTCAACGCTCTTTACGTGTTGTTTGAATTGTCGATTCACGATCGCCTGACTCGAAAAGTGCGGTCTGACGTCACAACCAATGGCAGCGCGTTTTAAGAGCAGTTCAAATCATTCAAATTTTAACTCTTTATTTCTCAGGTAATTTAATCGTTATTGGATTTTTTCTTTTTCTACGAAGTTCCTCATGATAATATCTTACGATTTTAATTGTTTTTAAATGATTTTATTTTTTTGGCAAGTTCCCTGTTGTAACACCAACAGCAATTCATGGCGATGGTAGAATTGCCACTCCGTTAGTAGAATTTAATTTTAATAATATTGAGGTAAACTGTTTTCAATTATGTAGGTATCATATATTTTCATCGAAATGGTTATTTATATGTGAAAAGTATTTTTGTTTGAGTGGTGTAAATGTTGAATCGCAAGTCAAAAATAGGACTTTACACAAGAATTGTATGCAATACTTTTTCTTTATCATAAATATTGCAAGTAGAATAAACAAATTTTACTTCACTCACTAGTGACTAAAAACAAAACTTCATGTAGAGTGGTAGAAAATTGTTCTTCTGTTATTTTTAGTAACTATTATTAGTCTAGTCCACAGTTACAATTTTTTTCCCATTTACAGGTGAATTCACTCAAGTAGAGGCCACAAACGCAATAATTGAAAATGATGTAAGTGATGAAGACAACACTTTTAAATTCTATTTTATGAAATCTATATTTAGTATACTTTGTTCGGAGTCGAGTTAAGTGTAAGTTATATCTATGGTCTTGAACCAGAGGACATGTCAATTGTCACGTAACTTATAGAGGGAATAATACAAACACATGTAACAGATTCACACCTAATAAATATTCAGTGCAGAATAATTGTATTTCCTTTCCTGCCTATTAAATATTAACAAATTGTTATAAAACATGGCGCAGTTAAACTTTTACAGGCAGTGATAGGTTAAAAAGTATATAATATAATAAGATACTAGGGGAATAAGTTTGCATAACCCCTAACGAAACAGAAACATGGCTAATTTTGGAACCGGGTCAGTGAAATTGCCCCCTGATTTTGACCTGCAGAGTCAAAACGCTGCAGGAGAATGGAAATTCTGGCGAATTGCTTTCGAAGATTATTTGGTTGCTACAGGATCAAATGAATCTAATGATTCTGTCAAATTATCAATTTTGAGAAATATGATGAGCACCGAGTCTGCAAGAATTATGACCACATTTACTATCCCAGATGATGAGGCCAATAAATACCAATATACAATTGAACTGATTGAGAAGTATGTGAACCCAAGAATCAATGAGTGTTTCGAGAGATACAACTTTATAAAAAGAGTCCAGAAGGAGGGTGAGAGTTTTGAACATTTTTTGACAGAGTGCAGACATTTAATAAGAACATGCAATTACAATATTGTTGACGCAAATCAAACACCTGAGGACAAAGCCCTGAGAGACAAAATTGTTATGGGAATTCGAGATCCCATAACCCGTGAAGCCTTTCTAAGGATTGACCAGCTAACACTGGACAAAGCTGTTCAATTTTGTCGTACAAGTGAACAAAGTAAAAACCAAAGTATGAAGTTTCAAGAACAAGACAGAGAAGAGGTAAATTTTATAAAAAAAAGTAGACATAAACCAGAAGTGAGTAACCATAAGCAAAACCTTGAAAATAATGTTAACCAAGAGCATATTAGGCAAAGTGATAAATTTAAGTGCAAGAGGTGTCAATCAATGCATGGCCCACGTGAGTGCCCAGCATATGGAAAAAAATGTAGAAAATGTGGGCTGCTTAACCATTTTGCTGTGGCATGCAAAGTCAAAAACATTAGAAATATTGAACAAGACTCTATTGATGATGATAGCTATAGTGACGGTGAGTTATTTATAAACCAAGTTGAATCTAACAACAATGGAAAAATTGAATCTCGTGGTGCATGGGAGGAATTGATTATGCTGGAGGATAAAAAAGTCAAGGTAAGACTAGATACAGGTGCCGATGTTAATGTTATACCTTTAGATATGTTTAAAAAGATAGACAAGAATTTCAAAATAAGAAAATCTGCATTAATTTTAAGAGGGTTTGAGGGTAGTGAAGCTAAACCTGTAGGTATTGTAAATCTTTACTGCAAATTTAAAAATGTTGAGAGCTATGAAGACTTTGTAATTGTGAATGAGGCGAACCACACGCTTTTGTGTGGTCAAACATGTTTGAAATTGAATCTATTAAAAAGAATAAGTAATGTATGTGAGGTTAAATGTGATTATGAGAGAGAGTTGTGTATAAAAAATAACATTGATCTATTTAGTGGTCCTGGGATGTTTCCAGGTACATTTAACATAACCACTATTGAAAATTTTGAATCGGTATGCTATCCTCCCACCAAAGTACCAATTGCTATAAGGAACTCATTAAAATGTGAATTGGATAGGCTTGTTGGAAGAAATGCCATAGCAAGGGTTGGTGAAATAGACCCTAAGGCAAGTATAAACAGGATGGTAATAGTAGAAAAGCAAACGGCAAAATAAGACTATGTTTAGATCCCTCAGATCTCAATACACAGATTGTGCGAAAGCCATATTTAACAGCTAACATTGAGGAAATATGCTCAAACCTGATGGGTAAGAAATTCTTTTCAGTTTTTGATTTAGCTGAAGGATATCACCACCTAAAGCTAAACGAGGAATCATCGTGGAAGTGCTGCTTCGCCACACCCTTTGGTATATACAGATTCACTGTACTTCCATATGGCCTGTCAAATTCACAAGACCTGTTCCACGAAGAAGTTGGAAAGCATTTTGGGGATATAAAAAACGTTCAGATTTGTCATGATGACATGATCATAGCAGGTGCAACAAAAGAAGAACATGACGAAGCTATACTAGAAGTCATGGAAAGGGCCAGGAAAGTAGGAGCCAGGTTTAATAAAGACAAATTCCAGTACTGCCAAAGTGAGGTAAGGTTTATGGGTCAAATGGTCAAATTTTTTCAGAAAAGGGCATGCAGGTCGATCCAGCTAGGATTGAATCACTTTGTAAGCTTAAAAGCCCAACAGATAAAGTTGAGTTGCAACGGGTTATTGGGTCATTTAACTATGTTAGGCGGTATATTAAAAATATGGCTGAGTATATGCATCCGTTGTGTGATTTATTAAAGAAAGATGTAGAATGGCTGTGGTTACCCAAGCATGAGGAAACATTCAATAAATTAAAAAAAATGGTGAGTGAAGCACCTGGCTTAGCACCCTTCGACCCAAAGAGGAAAATAATATTACAATGCGACGCTTCCAAAAATGGGTTAGGGTGCAGTATGTTTCAACAGTATGAATGTAATATATTGAAGCTTATTGGGTGTGCGGCGAGGAGTATGAATGATCACGAGGTGAACTATAGCCAGACTGAAAAAGAACTGCTGGCAATTTTTTTTGGCACACAAAAATTTCATGATTTTATTTATCATGCAGAGACTGAGGTGCAATCAGATCACAAACCAATTGTAGCTATAATGAAAAAACCAATTCACAAAATAGGTTCAGTTAGGCTTCAAAGATTAAGACTAAAATTACTAAAATATTCCTTAAATGTGAAATATGTACCAGGTAAAAATGTGCAATTTGCAGATATGCTTTCTAGAGCTAAATTAAATATTATGGAAAAACAGGATACAGAAATGCTTGAAATGGTTCATAGTGTTTCCAAGCATCTCACCGCAAGTATGAGTAAAGAAAAAATAGATGAATTTAGGGTTGAAACTTCTAGAGATCATACTTTAACGAAACTTCAGGAGTATTATTATTCAGGGTGGCCCAAAATAAACAACGTTGACCCCAAATGTAAGCCCTTTTATGCACTTAGAGATTCAATTTATGTAGAAGCTGGTATTATTTTTGTAGATGATAAAATAATTGTTCCAAAAAATCTGCGATACACAATCATTAAAATATTACATAAAGGTCATGTTGGTATAAGTAAAACTATTCATAAGGCTCGTAAACTATTTTACTGGCCGGACCTACACAATGACATTACAACCTTTATAAAAGCATGCAGACCTTGTGAGAAATACATGCCAACAAATTTCAAAGAACCCCTGCTACCACATTCAGTTCCAAAGCTAAGATTTAATAAAATAGGAGCAGACATTTTGGAATTTGGTGGTAAACCATATTTAGTTGTTGTAGATCATTTTTCCCATTGGATTGAGTTGAATATTTTGAAAGATAAGACCTCTATGTCAGTTATAAGTTGTTTCCAAGACATTTTCATTCGTTTTGACTATCCTCAATTCATTGTAGCAGACAATTTACCTTTTATCTCAAGTATGTGTAAGAAATACTACAAAAGTAAAGACATTACAATCAACACTTGTTCTCCACATCATCACCAAAGTAACGGTCTTGCTGAAAAGGCAGTTGGCATTGGAAAACAGATATTAAGAAAAAGTTGTGAAGATAATTGTGATTTCAGAGAGCTCGTTATGGAGTATAATAACTCTCCTGTCATTAATTTAAATGCGTCACCATCAGAGATATTACATAGTAGACTTCTTAGATCACAATTACCTGTCAGTCATAAACTGCTGGAACCTAAGATTCAAACACATGTTTACTCTCGTTTATGTGAACATAAAGACAGAATTAAATTACAATTTGACAAGGTAGTTCGTAGAGAGCCTATAGTATACAAAAAAGGGGATAGGGTTGTAATAAAAACAAGTATTGATAAATACTGGGATAAAGCTGTTATATTAGAAAAGGCTAATGAGCCCAGATCGTATTGGGTGAGGAAGGAAAGCAACAACAAAATTGTAAGGAGAAATACACATCAAATTAAATATTCTTTTCCTACCATCACATAGGAAAGTGACATATATCGCACTGTCTAGTTCTATAGAAAGTGGCCTTTATTCATACGCGTACGGATAAAAAACTTATCCGTACGTGTGCGGAAAAAAAAGCTGTCAAATTGAATGCAAGTCTATTCACCCCGCAAATTCATGTATAATTATGTCAAATGCGTATTTCCTGAGTTGATTTGTCCATATAATATAATTTATTACTTATTATTTTTACAGTGATTCAAATGAATAATTAATTCCGTATCGCAATATTTTCGTAACAAAAACATTAATATTTCTGATGTTTTTTTCCCAATTGTTGTTAGTTGTTAAAATAAATGTTCGTAATATTTTGTGTACTTACCTAACGTTTTATAAAGGCACTCTTTTTCATCGCATAAAAATCACAATTTTTTGGGCCATTTTCAAATGTTAGTAATCAAAACTATATAAAGTAATTACAAATACACATACGTAAAACCTCTCACATCTACATTAAAACGCAATATTGTACATGTCTGATTTGGTAAAAGTATATCGCGTGGTAGTAGGAAAAATAGTGTACATAGCTTGTGCGAAAGTGATTTTTCACACTCGTGGGATTGTCTCACTCGACTTACGCTCGTGAGACAATACTTCCCACTCGTGTGAAAAATGTCACTTTCCGCACACGTTACGTAATATACTATTTAGTATAAATGATAATAAAACGCTTGCAGAACCTGAACTGCTTCCTGACAACTTTGTTGATAATTCCAGACCCAACAATCACCAGACAGCTACTGCTCCCGCTCACGCCATCAATGTTAATGTCCATTCACCCGCACCAACTAATGTTGAGGATAGACATGAGATATCGAAAGAGTATTCTCGTTACGGACGCTCTATAAGAGCTCCCCGAAGGCTTAACCTTTGAGGGGGAGGTGTTCGGAGTCGAGTTAAGTGTAAGTTATATCTATGGTCTTGAACCAGAATACATGTCAATTGTCACGTAACTTATAGAGACAATAAGACAAACACATGTAACAGATTTACACCTAATAAATATTCAGTGCAGAATAATTGTATTTCCTTTCCTGCCTATTAAATATTAACAAATTGTTATAAAACAGTGTGATGCATAATATTTGTTTGCATCATGAAGATCTTCTACAGCAAAATGAATATATTCAAGAGGGGTATGGTTTTCTTGAAGAGAATGACAACAATGAAAACTTTGCAGAAGAAGGTATACTGTTTCATGAAAATGTAGACGATGCAGTTGCTTTAAGAAATAATTTGGCACAAATTGTGTATGAAAATAGGGAGTAGATCAAATATGTTTTCTGTGTAGTTTTTTATTTTTTTGTACTTATATGTATATAAATTACTATTATTATATTAAATACAAAATTGATTAAAAATGTTTTATTGAAAATCAAACTTCAACATTAGAAAAAACTGAAAATAAGTAAACAATCTCCTAATAACTATAATAAACCAGCAATACCAAAAATTTAAATCACATTGAGTAGGTATTTGGTAAAAATGGATCAATTTAAACTAAATAGTAAATTCTCAATAAAAATAAACAAAATAATTAAATCTAGACAAACAATAATTAAAAGTTGAAAATATCAAGATAATCTAAATATCTAGTAATTAATGAAAATAAATCCAACAATAAAAAACAAAATATCTCTGGACAAACAATACTAATGCGCGGCAGCGGCTGTGACGTCACACCGCACCTCGCGCATCGGTAACCGCAAAAACGATTGAAACGATTTGATATTACTAACCTCAAAATGTTCTGACAGCTACATAAAAATATAATTTGACATATATAGAGATGGGTGATACTGTGTAAAGTATCAACACAACGTACCGTTATAAATATATTTGGGACGAAAAGTGCGGTCTTACGTCACAACCAATGGCAGCGCGTTTTAAGAGCAGTTCAAATTATTCAAACTTTAACCCTTTATTTCTCAGGTAATTTAATCGCTATTGGAATTTTTCTTTTTCTACGGAGTTCCTTATGATAATATCTTACGATTTTAATTGTTTTTAAATGATTTTATTTTTTTGGCAAGTTCCCTATTATTGTCATAACGATATAGACCCATACTTAGACAACTCGCAATAACATAATGAGCATGTTAGGTATATATTACAACTTATCAATTAACTTTTCCATAATCTGTTTATATACTTCGAGTGCTTGTTCACTTCTTTCCAGTCTTTCTTTATGCCTTTTATTTTGGGCCGCTTCTCTTCTTTCCTCGCTTTTTTGGAGCAGCTCTGAAAGTTGCGATACTTCTTTTTGAATCCTACTTTTCTTTTGAGGGGGTTCTTCTCCCTTTCCATCATTACTATCATCTTTCAAGCCCCTCAATGACGATGCAGATGAAATAGGTACAACATTCGGTTTTTTTCCAAAAATCTCGTCCATTTCATTGAAATAGTCAAGTATATTGGTGGCTCACCAGTACCTTTGCCACCCATATTATCAATTCTTTTAACATACCGGCTTTTAAGGTATTTGAATCGTGTTTCACACTGATGGGGTGTGAATGTAAATCCGTTTTTCACAAGCTCCTCGCTAATTAATTTCCATGCAGCATCATTCTTGGTTGATTTTGTGTCTATTTTATGTTTTTTAAAACAGTGCAGAAGAATAACTGTTTCTCTCCTTTCCCATTTTGCAGCTGAGGTGTTGCTGCTACAGGATGAAGTTCCGGGTCCTGGCAAATTAGTACTATACGAGGTTTCTGAATTCTGCTGTGTTGTAGCTTCAACTGATATTTCCTCGCATTTTCTGGAATACCAAACATGTCATTTAGTTCCATTAGATTCAAACAGTATTGAATTTCAAATGAAGAAACAGATGTTGTTACTTACCTGTTTCATTAAACATATAATACTTGTCTTCAATTTGAATAATATTTTCTGTGGACATCATTATTATTGTAAATACCTGCAAATAATCTAATGAGCAAGTCGGATACTTTTCATTCTACTCTTAAATAGATTGACAAAGGAGGACGTCGAATAATATTATTCGATGTTTTCGCTGGCCGATACAACGTTGCCAAACTTTGCCTACTAATGTTTTCGAACGACAGTTCGCGCAAGTCTTATGCTAGGATGATGTTATCGAACGTACCCCAGCGCCATCCATCAAGACAATAGAACAGCTGAACTAATGTGAAGAAGTGTTCGTTTGTAAGAATTTTCCGTGCAACAAATCTCAAAAAATATAATGATTTGAGATTTCATATTTTCAGAATCGAATTCTCTGGGCTTTCTTTTGGGCATCAGGTCGTGTTCAAATTGGAGACCACAAATTGTCAAAACTGTCAAAATCACACCTTCATGGCTTATATCTTTTTTTATAACATTATGAAACAACCAAAATACCTGATCCCCAAAACAAAGGTCCAAGTTATATCGTGTTAAAATTCCTTCTAGTTTTACTGCATTCTTAAGATTTTTTGCATACAAAATGACCTACATTTTCTTGCAAATCAGAGGTGCCAACTGTTTTAGCTGTCTAAATTATAATAACACCTTTAAAACAAAGTCGGTCTAATGTAAGCACTAATGTAACTAGTCGTACTAGGACTAGAGACCCATTAAAAACGAAACTGGGTCAGTGGGCCCATTCCAAAACAGAATTATTGGTTTTACAGTAAATGCAGCTACAGGAAGAGCATGAAAAAAAATGCAATATTTAGAAAATAAATGGGATCTAGACTTGCAACATATTAAAGAAGAGCATAAATTGAAAATTAAATTTTTGGTTATAAAAATAATTAATTGAGTTGAGCACTTTAGACCAAACTCGTCATCAGAGATATCAACTGATATTCCTGATCATTGACATAGTTCCCATTATATAAAGTAATTTAAAAAAAATGTGCCAACAGAAATGTAGCAGTTACTTTTTTTTCAATTTACATTTTGTATTTTTAATTCAATTACTTCAAATATATGAAGTCATCTAGCTATGCAAAAAGCCAAATTTGTGTGTGTTATTTAGTATGTGTTGTTAGCATTTCTCTTTGAGATATTTTATTTAGAATATGGAGCTGTTTAGTTTGAGGATATAGTTTCATTTTGTACTTGTTACATATTTTTTGTTTAGTATGACGTGTGTTGATATTCTATTTTGTTAGTAATTTGTTTTATATTTTATTTAGAAGTTGTTTAATGTTTTTACAGTGTGAAATAAATATATAACGAAAACCACTTATTTTAATTTCTTAAAATACTTTCTGATTGGGTATATAAGTCAGGTAATTAGATGACAGTGTGTAAGAAATAAAATACAGTAAACTACACAACAATAGTATATTACATACCGAGAAGGGAAGTGTTTCATTACTGTCGAGAGATTAACTAAAATCTCGAGACATTAATGAAAACTTTCCTTCTAGGTATGTATACTATTTTATTCACAACCACATCGTTTGTTGAAAATTCTATTTCACTTAAAAATTAAGTTGAAAATTATTTGACACCATTCAAAAATGTGACAGTGAGGGAAATCAGTGAGGGAAATGGAAGAGGGAAGTAGACGTAGGTAATGTGACACTTCAATGACATTAGTAATGTCAAAATTACAGGTATGGTTGTAAATAAAATAGATTTTTTATTTTAATATTGTTGAACAAAATAATTTTATAATTTAAAATAATGAAACAAGGTTTCCAAAATACTGAGTAATAAGAGCATATCGATCATTGGCCGCCACTACTGGTTCATTTGCATTATCCCCATTTTCTAAATTTATGTTGAGTGCTTCAATTGCTGCTTTTACTTCTTTATTTACTACAGGCAATTCATCTCCCATTGAGGTAGCAATTTTATGTAGAATAGCTGTTGCTACTACTATTTTCTCTACTTTGCTAACATGGACTTTTATGCCCAGTGACAATATTGGAAATCTTCTTTTTTAAAACTCCGAAACATCTCTCAATAGGATTTCTGGTTCGTATCTGTGCCTCATTATATAACTGTTGTGCATTTGTTTTTGGTTGGGGTACAGGTGTCAATAAATAGGGCCTAATAGGATAATCCAAATCACCAAGAATTACATTATCACTAAATCTTGCTTGGATATTCATAGAAAAGAAGCCTTTTCGATTTCTATAAATCTCAGCATCAGGACCACCTGGGCTTTAAAAATAAGTTCAATGACACACTTGTAAGGAGTTAAGCACCTGGTTTCATTTCTACAAGAAATAATGTGCATATAGCTCCCTTCATTATTTACTAAAAAAATTGTACTTAACTTGAATTTTTAAATGTGTGCAGTCTATGGCTCCAATACACCTAGGAAATGGCTTATACTATAAAGACCTTGACACTTGTAAATTTACAAGTCCATTAAAATCTTCGTCATCACTAAAAATCAGTATATCAAGATATTCCATTATATTTGGTAAAAATAAAAAAATTACAGAATCCACTGACTGTGAAACAAAGTTTTGAGGTTAGAAAACTAGGATTATTATTTTAACCACTCATTTTTTGGCAGTTAACAAACCCGTTGGCAAAACTCTGGTTACCCACTAATCCAGTCTGGTGCAACACCCACTTTGTTTAAACCATTAGTTATGTTTTAAACAATGCTGGTACAACTCGCCCAAAGAGAGAGAAATGATATCCTAAAGCAGATTGCCGTAAACAGCAAGAAATAGTTTTCTTTTGTATATAGTAGTAGTTTAGTTGACTATCCAAAGCTAGAAGCACAATAGCTACTATTAGTAAGAAGTATAGATATTAAACGTATTTCCGTTTTCTATAATCTAAATCCTACATTTCTTTCAAACTTCAAAGAAGGTTCTATTCCATTGTCTCAATGTAAATGGTTTCCTCCACCAGCAATTTTGGTATTTTGGTAAACAAATTCTGGAAATCCCTTGAGCTACCGCAAACAAAAGCAATAATTGATTTTATTACGGCAACCGGCTTATCTGTCATTAGGGTCTAGTGGCTTATTAATCTTATTGTGCTACTGAGAATATGGGTATTTCCTAGGAACAGGTACCTACTTCCCTTGTTTCTCTATCTAATTTCAAAGATGATTGTTCATATTGACAATTTTTATTTACAGAAATCCGAAAATAGCCGAAAATATGCATTTTGCATATTTCTTAAGCTCTAGCTAGTATTAATTATTGTAGAACAAGTTTATTTACAACTGAAAATGCTGCTATAGTGTATTTAATCTGCAGGTTTTTATAAAAAACTACATTCATATTTTTAAATTGAGTCAATTTATTCAACTGCAATAAATATACAATATAGAAATAGCAGTTATGGAGTAAATAATATGGTGAAGTGAAAACACAAAATATTTTTATTCACAATAATGCGGCAATATTGTTTCGTTTCACAACAGCTGCATTCTCTGCTTCACCATGTTGTCCATTGTCCACTTCTTCATTCTCTTTAAGAACATTTTCTTCATAATTAATTTCTTCTTTGTCTATAAGAAAATAATAGACCACACAATACATGATGCAGCTATTATATTAAGGACACATCAAATTGGATATCAAGGGATATGCGGAATCCCCAATTAAATGAAATTGGTCAATCAAAAGGGGATTTTGAGAATCTGTAAGCTTTTCATATAAGGGAATATTTTGAAAAACACGTGCATCATGCATTCGACCTGGTAGTCCAATGAAACAGTCTATAAGCTTCCCGTTATGATCACAAGTACCTGAAACATAAGTACAGTGAAATTAAGTGGAACTTATCTAAAAAATGACTTTAAAATGTATTGTGAAATAATTGTTAAATAATTGGTTTCAGAAACCTTGTAGAATAGTAGAATGGAAACCCTTTCGATTGTAATATTCATGGGCATTTTCAACAAGTTGTTTTATTGGGATATGGCATCTATCTATCGCACCAACTACTCCAGGAAAACCATGTGAACGTTGGCGGAAATTATAAAAAATATTTAAAAACAACTAAGTACTATAGTTTGTAATAAACACTTCTATGTATTGTTCAACATGATTTCCTAATATGATGCTAAGTTCCTAGAAATGTATAGCTTGAATTATTGTATTCTATTGTTATCATGGAGAGATATTGAGTTTGGGAATTGGGCTTTGAAACATTTAACAACTTTAACAATTTATAATTGCATTTAAGGAACTCAAACAAATACTTTTAAAATGGCTTACTTCAAATGTCTGTCTCGTCATTCTAAAATGTTCTTTGAACAAAACATCGTCAAACCTATGGACTGTCTCCTTCACAAAATTAGCATTTTTTGGTCGTCTCTCTCTTAATCTACCGTCTAGCATATTTCCTGGAATAGGATTCCCAAGATTTTCCATGATCACATTTATTGAATTTAAGTTAAAATCGTCATCTGCAAACAAATTCGCATCCATCACAACAACTCAAGATCGATACGATTGTTACACAAACAGCACTAATGATAATAATAATAAAATAATAATAATAAAATCCGTAAGATAAATAAGACATACTTATGCAATTTTGACGGGAAAAAGAAGGATATGTATTTGGTTTTCAAGTCTTTCACCAGCTAAGTTTTTATTTGAATATTCAAAGTGACAATATGAATAATAAATAGCAATTTTCCGTTTTTTTTTTGTATCATCGACCAAAAAAATGGTACTTAGTTTGATAGATTATTTCAAGAATGGAAGAAAAAGTGGAAATTAGTCAACCAGTGTAATCTCACATTTTGGTAACCTCTGTGTTTTCTAATTTGATACATATGGTTGGTGACCTTTGAACCCGCATAATAAGAGCACATTTGACTATACTACTTTAATCTGAATCATAGGATACAAACTAAATTTAATTAAAAATAAATACTTAATGAATATTTTGTTTAATTTTTTTGCAGAAAATACAATAATATGAAACTAATAATAAAATTATCCAAAATCTACCTAACCTACATTATGATCAATTCTGGGTGTAAAATTTTTGTTTAATGCTTTTAGCTGTCTTTTTCCAATTCTACATCTAATTCTAAACTTTCAATTTGCAGTTCATGTTTTCTCTGCAAATATACCATTCTTAGTTGTGATTCTGCATTTACAATTTTTTGTCAACTAATTGCTCATACTTAGTGTAGAGTGTTGATCCAGGCATCAACTGAATTGTTGAATGAGGACGTCGTCGTGAGGTGAGACCATTTTTTCTTGATCCCTAAAATTTGTTATTTTTATTAGACATTGATATTATTCACTATTGTTATCAATGAACAAAGAGTATCTACCTTGGTTTGAGATGATATCTTTAAATTTCTTGATTCTTTTTTCTCTGCATTACCATCAGACACTGAAGGTGGTTGTCTTTTTTCGATACATACGTTGTCAGTATCAGCATCATATACAATTTCAACATTATTTCTTGAAGAATCATCTAATTCACCTATTGACCTTTTCAAATTATTTGGCCTTTTTAGAGGATCTGCTTTAAAATGTGACCAATTGCTTTTGGATGGTGTTTCACAAATACTTTCACACCTGTCTTGTTGGATATTTATTACTTGATATTCTGAGACATTATCATTATGCATTTTTTTTTGTGTACTTGTAGAAGTTTCCATTTGGAGATCAAAATTTTTAAAGATAGATGATGAAGTGCTCAAACCAGATGTCTGCGGCTCGGGTTGCACTTTTCATATGTGTCAATCACTATCAAATGGATTCTCTAAACCAAATACGGTTTTGTCATTTATTATGTTAAGCAATAACTCATCGGAATCGTCTGTTTTAGATTTCGAGAAAGGACCCCCTCCGTTAAATACAGCTGCTATTTTTGCTCTGCCACCTTCTTCCTTAAATCTTTTTTTTTATTTTCACTTCCTCAAAGATTCAGCACTTCTGAAGCACAAGTTTGGGGCCACCAGATTAAATTAAGCTTCAATTTTCCGCCAAATTTCATTTTTATCGGAAACTGACAAACCATCAGTTTTCATATTCTCGATAATATCTTTGTACTTTGCAGCTAAAGATATTAGCAACTCTTTTTCTTGTACTACATAATTTGCCGATCAGATTTTCTTATTTTTAACTGTGTCCATTATAAGCAATTTTCTCATTGAGAAAACAAGAATAAAATCTTTGTTTTAATACATTATGGGCCATTCGCACCAATTATCCTTAAAAGTCATACTTAACTTAGTGACACTTATAATTTAAGTGGAACTTCGTTCGCACCGTATCTCTCTAAGGCCTGGTTTCGCACGTGCGATGACTGCATGCGTCCGACGCTTGCAGCAGCTAAAGCGTTTATCGCATGCGTTTGAGTGGTTTTGCTTGTGCGTCTAGATGTAACAGTCAGCACTCCGCAGTTCAGTCCGTGAAATCATCATTGAGTTTGTGTTAGCCCTTCTATTTGAAGAAGAACTTGATGAAGCGATCATTTCGCTTTAATTAAAAAAAAACCATCATAATATATACAAGCACAGAAATGCCCACTTTTCCCCTCAATTTTTTCCGCTATCTGTTTCCAGACATTTTTGATAATTAGATCTTTATATTTTTCACTTGAGCATCATGAAGGCATTTTTGAAAGGATAGTAATTCAATTAAAAACATCTCGTCAACCCAGCTCCATTTTTCACCACTTATGTTGACGGCTCGTAAATGCACAATCGCCTGCGTTCTCGCCGTCTGACTGGTCTTCGAAGCAGTCGTAGCGTTTTGACGTTGCATTCAAACGCAGGCGCTAGATATCGACGCACTAGTAAAACCACAAGCACCTGGTACCATATGAACAGTCCCTGCGATGAACGCATGCAGCGGCTGCAAGCGTCGGACGCATGAATTCAACGCACGTACGAAACAAGGCCTTTTTAGCTAAATGTGAGGTTCCATTAAAAAGAAGATCTTTTCAGGAATTAACGGCAGTCGTTTGATCCAGTTTGATCTGTGCGTTTGATGTTATAGTTGGTGTCATCTTTGGTTTTGACGTTTTGATAAGTTTTTTTTCTTCCGAGCCATTAGTAGTTTAAATATGAGCGGAGAAAAACGATCTCGTGTAATGAACACGTGAAAAATCATTCTTATTAGATATTATTAGCAAGTATAAGAATGTAATAGAAAATGAACAAAGCGATGCGGTATCCTGGAAAGATAAGCAGTTGACGTGGGACAAGATATGCAATCAGTTTAATGCCATACTTCCGGAAAACGCATACCGCACGAAGGAATCGTTAAAAAAATTCTATGAAAACGTTAAAAAAAAGTGAGGAATGACGTAGCTGATGAAAAATTGGAAATCTGTAAAACGGGTGGAGGTATTATTAAAAAGATAAATGACCTAGTTTAAGAACGAGCCCTGGATTTAATGAATCAAAAAACAGTCACATGACTACTAAATCCTTTCGACGGGGACAGTGAAGTAGTTATTTTCATTTGAAAAGATATTGAAAGCATTTTTAATAAATTCCTTATTTTTTAGAATATGGTATGTAGTACAATCCAAAGTGTGCCCAGTACATCAACATCAAGGTTTGGAGAAACACCTATAAGGATGAGACCTGAAATTGAACATTTCTCTGATAAACAGAATATTGAATTTATTTATGATATGAACAATAATTCACATCAATCTACCCTACCTCAATGGTAAGATTATAATTGTGCAAGTCTCAGGACCCTTCGGGGGGACAGCCTACCGAGACCGGCAGCTGCCTGCTACGTTTATGTCCCAGATGAGGATGGCGTGAGACTGGAGGGTAAACGGATCCTAAACAGGCTGAAGGTAAGCAACCGGAAGCTAAAAACATCCCTCTGGACCATTTGGGGAAACACCCCGATGGAAAAGGGGCAAATGTGGATCTTCTCCATGGATGAGGTATCCCTGGAGGAGATCAAAAGGTTGGACATGAGTCCTTACTTTGGAATGGGCCGGATTAATTTCAAGGTCAAGGAGCGAGGACCCAAGTCCAAAGGTGCAGTGGAGAATAAGGCCTCAAAACCAGGAACCTCCACCGGCACAACCACCAAAGCGCCTTCCCCACAGGCGGTAAGACTACAACTGAGGGGAAAAGGACCGGTGAAGAAGGGGAAGAAGAAGGGAGGATCTTATACAGAGGTTAGACCTGGGAAAGCCGACCCACAAAGTGGCACAAGCCCTCTCAAAAGACCGTCAATGGTCAGAGAGGAGGCTGAAGCCATGGAGCTAGGGGAGTCAACCAAGGTCACAGAGCCCATAGAAGACTCCTCGTCTTCAACCTAGAGGACAGCGTAAGGTTCCTGCAGGCCAACCTTCAACACGCCAAAGCAGCTAGTGCCGTGTTGTGTCGAAGGTGGGAGAAAGAAGGCATAGACGTAGCCCTTCTGCAGGAACCATGAGTACATGGAAGGACCATAGCAGGCCTCAAACCACAAACAGGTACGTTACTCTATCATAAGCCAGCATTAAGGCCAAGAGCATGTATAATAGATAGTGAAAGGGTTAATTGTGTACTAATCTCGGGGTTATGCTCTGGGGATTTTGTTATAGGAGTCCTTTCATACCAAACCGAGGGCGGGACGAAGAGAGTAGTCGTCTGTTCTGCCTACTGTCCAGGAGACGAGCCAGCATGCCCTCCACAGGTACTAAAGGCTGTAGTAGACTATTGCCGAGAGAGGGACATGCAGCTTATATTAGGATGCGATGCCAACGCCCACCATACCATCTGGGCAAGTACGGACATCAATAAAAGAGGTGAGTCATTTTATGAATTCATACTTAGGGAAGGGTTATTCATTGCCAATAAAGGTACTGAGCCTACTTTTGTCACGGCAGTTACGAAAGAGGTATTAGACCTGACCTTGAGTACCAGCAGAATAAGTGATAACATAGTAGCTTGGCGGGTTTCACAGGAACCATCATGTTCCGACCACAGACATATAAGATTCGATCTTGAGTCACCACCCCTAATAATGAGTTAATTCAGAAATCCAAGAGAGACGAACTGGGAAGGATACAATAAATCCCTCAGAGAGTCACTTGAGGAAGGGACAGTCACTATAAAAGGGAGAGAAAGCCTAGAAGTGGCAGTTGACCAGGTTAATGAGGCAATCTTAAAGGCCTACCGAGAAAACTGCCCAGAACGAACAAGGCAACGCAAAAGGAACACAGTTTGGTGGAACAACTACCTGGAGGGATTAAGAACCGAGGTAAGAAGGTTATTTAATAGAGCCAAACTCAACCAAAACTGGGACCTATACAGGAGTAAGCTCACTCTATACAATAAGGAGATCCGGAAGGCCAAAAGGGACTCATGGAGAAGATTCTGTGAGGAGGTTCTAGAGACCACAGAATGCTCCCGGATCCACAAATTTTTGGCCAAGGATTGCTCTAAAGACAAGGTGAGTCTCCTCAAGAAAACGGACGGAGACTATGCAGAAACGGCACAGGAAAGTTTGGAGCTGTTGACAAAAGCACACTTTCCTGGAGCCACCATTGATCTAAGTATGCAGGAGGTAGTCAGCAATCCCCAAGAGGCAGGTAGACCAAGTAGGGAAGACTGGCAACTTGCCACTGACATTACAAGACCAGATAAGATAAGGTGGGCCATAGACGAATTCCAACCCTTTAAATCACCAGGGGAGGATGGAACCTATCCGGTACTACTGCAGGAAGGTAAAGAGGCATTAGCGCCACAACTATGTAAGATCTTCAAGGCTAGCTTAGCTCTAAGGCATACTCCGGTAATATGGAGGAAGGTGAAGGTCATATACCTTCCGAAGGCAGGTAGAATTTTTGACCAAACGCCCCAGTCATATAGACCAATTAGCCTAACGTCCTTTCTGCTCAAGACTTTGGAAAAGCTAGTGGATAGGTACATAAAGGACAACCTCTGAAAACTCGCCCTCTAAGCGAGAGTCAGTATGCCTATCAACAGAATAAGTCAACAGACTTGGCTCTGGACGATTTAAACAGGCTACTGTCCAAGTCCATCGACGACAAGGAAATAGCAGTAGCTACTTTTCTGGATATAGAGGGAGCATTCAATAATGCTTCTCCAATATCTATAACAAGGTGTATGGAAAGAAGGGGGGTCGAACCCATCATCTGCGGGTGGCTTGCAGCTAATCTAGGGAATAGGATAATCACATCCACCCTGGGAGAGGCAACCATCACAGCGGGTGTGGAAAGGGGTTGTCCTCAATGAGGCGTTTTATCGCCCCTTTTGTGGGCGATCCTAGTAGACACGCTTCTAGTACGGCTATCAGACAAAGGTATTCGGTGCCTGGGGTATGCGGACGATCTTGCCATCGTCATAAGGGGACGGTTTCCGGACACAATATCGGAGCGCACGCAAATGGCGCTTGATGTAGTGAGTGGCTGGTGTAGGGAGGAGGAACTAGCAGTGAACCCCTACAAAACTACACTGGTACCGTTTACAAAAAAGAGAAAATTGCAAGGACTACAAAAGCCGCAAATCAACGGATTCCATTTGCGAATGAAGTTTGGGTAATATTTGACCAGAAGCTCAATTGGAACTCCCACATTGAAAAAACCGCACATAAGGCCAGAATCGCTCTTGGAAGATGCAGGCAAATGTGTGGAAAGAATTGGGGATTAAATCCTAACATGACCAAATGGTTATATACACAGGTTGTGAGGCCAATGATAACCTATGGATCAGTTGTGTGGTGGCCCAGGACACTGCAGATCGGAGCGCAAAGGCAGCTAAGTGGTATTCAAAGGCAGGCCTGCTTGAGTATCACAGGGGCCATGAAGACGACTCCGACAGCGACTCTGGAGGTGATACTAAACCTACCACCACTGCATATACTCATTCAAGGAAATGCAAGATCTGTTAGCCACAGATTATCACAGGGACCTTCTCCGACAAGCCAAGAACACGGTAAGGTCTACAAAGAACTATATGATGAAATAAAGGCAGATCCAATACTAGGAATGCCAAAGGATCAGATTGCCCCACAATATAGTTTTAAAAACGAATATACAATCGTCATTCCAGAGAGAAAGGACTGGGAAGCAGGGCCTCCCATAATGGCGAATCTCAACTGGTACACTGACGGCTCTAAAACAGACTCTGGAGTAGGAGCCGGAATATATGGGGTACAGGAGAACATAGCGATCTCTCTAAGCCTAGGGAAACATGCTACTGTCTTTCAGGCAGAGGTAATAGCGGTGCAATGCTGTGCAGAAGAGTTGATAAGACGGGAGGTGAATAACCAAAGAATCGTCATCTACTCTGACAGCCAAGCAGCACTAAAAGCGATACGCTCATAAAAGATAACATCAAATCTGGTGTGGGAATGTCGCAAGGCCCTCAACAGACTAGGTAGTCATAATAAAGTAACCCTAGCCTGGGTACCAGGCCACCAAGGAATAAAAGGCAATGAAAAGGCCGATGAATTAGCCAAGCAGGGAGCAGCGGAGGTCATGATAGGGCCAGAACCTTCCTGTGGAATTGCCAAATGCCTAAGTAAAAGAAGCATCCACAAATGGATAAACAACCAGGCGTTGAACTGGTGGTATGGAACCCCAGGACAAAGACACGCTAAATTATTCCTTAAAAGCCCTTCGGCCAAACTGTCACACGACCTACTACGCCAAAGTCGAGAAACGACGAGGATAATAGTGGGAATGCTCACAGGGCACTGTAGGCTGAGGAAACATATGCATACAATTGGACTAGCAGAAGACAGCCTATGCAGGTTCTGTCAGGAAGAAGAAGAAACCGCGGAGCACGTACTTTGTGAGTGTGAAGGCCTAGCAAGGTTGCGGTTTCACTTATTCGGAGAAGAAAAACCGAAGGCAGAGAGCTACGCAAAGGAGGCGGTAACCAGGCTATTGAGTCTAATAAAAAGAATAAAGCTGGATATCGAGCTCTAATATAGGGAGGACCACAATAGATCTGCAAAGGTCGCAGTGGGATAGGACAAAGAGCCACTCCAATTTTAATCTAATCTAATCTAATTTGTTTTTAAAAAAGCAAGTTTCGAATATTAAAATATAATTGGCGCAGTAAGTAGGATCGCGAAAGAGTCCTTTTGGTGGAAACTCGTCGTTTTCAAACGTTTGTACGCGATTTGAACTTTAATACAGAGGGAAATTCAAAAATAAGTGAAAATCCGAAAGAAACAATTTCCTGACGGACAGCAATTGCAGCTCAGTAGTTAAACAATGTTCCTTCTGAGTCAAACAACGCTCAGTATATGCTAAATCCCCATATTTTGGTAGAACCATCCTGTATAAATAATGGAATGCGCTGTGTGTGAATGGAAAATATAGGAATCATGCTCGCCCAAGGCTATTATGCATAAATTATATACGCAATTAATATATTTTCAATGGGATAGTGTATAATACTTTGCTATGACCATCCTGTTACGCCAGAGGCAACTAATGCAGTCTTACGCAATAGTGCATGCAATTAAGGTCATTTTAGATAGTTTATTATTTGAAAAAAAATCTTAAATCTGTGTATATATGTATACCGATAGAAGGCCGTTTCTAATAAAGTATCACTACCTGAATACGTAAGAAGAAAAAGAACATGAATAGGAAAAAACCAGAAAATGTGGTAAGTTTAAAATTTCGTTTTATTTTTTATTAATAATTTTGAAATCTTTAAGGTTTTAAAAGTGTTGAGAACAAGTCCAAACGCTTTTATTCCAACAAGAGCTACATCGCAATCTGCGGGATGTGATTTACAAACACCTATACATTTTACTATAGGTTCAAGAGAAAGATTTCTCGTAGATAGTGGGTTAAAATTAGAACTACCACAGGGAGTTTATGGAAGAATAGCACCACGATCTGGTATAGCGCTTAAAAATGGAATAGAAGTGTTTGCAGGTGTAATTGATGCTGATTATAGAGGTACAATTAAAATCTTATTATATAATTCGTCAACAAACATAGTTAAATTTGAGAGAGGAGACAAAGTCGCTCAACTTATTTGTGAAAAATGTTCTATTCCGATTATTGAAGAGGTGGATAATTTAAGTTTTACAGAGAGAGGAGAAAATGGTTTTGGATCTTCATCTTGAATTCATATAATTAATATTGTATTGGTTGTAGAGTGATATAGTAATTCACGTTATCTCTAAGTATATGTAAGTAGTGAAGGAAATCATCAAAAATTGTAAACATACTGTTGAAAAAATGTTAGTATAATAGTTTGCATAATGAATAATCTATTTGATCCACCTAAGTGTAGAATTTTTGAAACAATAGTTTGTTTAGTTTGTAGAAAAGTGTTACGTAAAACTTTTAAACTTGAAAAAATTTGGAGTTGTAAACAAAAATTAATAATTGGTTTGTGTACGGCTGAATGTAATCAAACAAGACCACTGAGAAAATTTCCTGAATATATAGATAATAGTTGGTTTCATGAATTAGACCCATTAGATGAAAGAGAGATATATTGCGGATATTTTTTACTTCCACGACAACGAGATTAGAATATTAGAAGAAAATAATCAAAAGACTGTCAGTCTTACAACATCCTCAGAACAAGAAGAAGAAGAAGGTAGCATAAATCTAAAAAGAATGACTTCCTTAAATTTAAACTTCATTATTTTGGTGGCCGTTTCAAATAATATACTGTACACAAATGTACCAGAGAATGCAAAACATGTTGCAATATGTTTTGATATGAAAAATATAAGAGAAGAATGCAATCGATCAGAATGGAGTTTGTTGAGTGTTACCAAAATAAATAATGGTCACCTTTCTGTATACCATATTGAAATTCCAGAAACGAATTTATTATATTTTAGTTACAAATTAAAAATAATATTTGATGACAATTCCGAAGGTGATCAAACCCAATGGCAGCATGCGATTATTGATGATATTTCTATGGAGAAGACAAACATAAGTGAAAAAATTGATAAATTGTACATTTTAACATATATAGTATTGATTTTATTAATTATTATTGTTATATATTACTTACTTAAAATGGCAAGAGTATTTATACAAAATAAGGTTTACTCAACAGTTTGTAGTAAATAAAACACAAGTTAATTAAATAGTATTCTTTTATTTTTCATCCATTATAAAATGTTCATATAATGTATAAGCATTTTTTAATGCGCAAATAGATGGATTAATCTTATGATAAAAACATTTTGGTGTCGAGGCTGCTAATGGTGGATTTTCATCTAATTCATATACAGGTGCGGTGGAATATTTTTGAATGAAATTGGTTTTTTCTTTTCCTTTCACGAAAACCATGTCAGCATTTTCAGTAATGTCTTTTACGATATTTTTGAATTTGTGTAAATGTGTATAACCAATATTCCAATCGATTCCATGATGATTTTTCATTAACCAAGTTGCTTGTCTATGTAAGTCTGGAGGTAACATATGTAGAGGAAATGGTGATTTGAAAATATAGTGACATACCTGATGACCATCATAAGCTGCAAATTCTTTAACGATGAACTTATTATTTTCAATCTTAAAACCTTGAACATCTAAAACGACTTTCATATTTGTAATTGTTGCAATTTAGTTACCGCACCTTTATATTGTTCATAATATTTTATGTCACGTTTGAGACAAGTTAATTTGAAAAGAAACTGACTAAGAGCAATTTGATACTCACGGGTATTCATATTTAATGAAGAATATGTAGTAACCCCTTCTTTTATATTGCATGTCAATCATGCGCGCTATGTTTTTTCCACATCAGTATTGCTTAACAATTTTAGTTAATGGATTATAGGAAAATTGTTTTTCATGAAAGATTAAACAATATGCAGAAATATCACTCGTAATGGGAGCATTTAACTCAAATTCTATACGAAGAACTACAGATCCAGACTGTATTAGTTCCTTCTGCCTTGAGCAATCTATATGAATTAAGGGAGCTGTATCTCTAAATTCGTCAGGTGTGAAAATAGGTTCACTGTTCAAACGGCTATAATAAGAAGTTTGGAAATCAGCAAACATTTTATATAACGTAGCAAAACTATTGTTTGTAAAATCTAAAAGTAAATCATTGTATGGATACTTCTCAGAATTGAGAAATACCTTAATATTCTTCAAATTCAGATGTTTAAATTGACTCATATTTTCTTTTATGTGACCCCTAGCATTATTTTGAAATCCAATTACAATGTGTCTAGGTGTCTCTACTTTTGTACTAGTTTTTACAGCCCAAGTGTGGCGAGACGTTTTCGGTAAGCTGGGATACTCAATCAATTGCCAAGATCTGAATTTTATTGGTAGTTCCTTGTTACTTTGAATAATTTTGTTTAGATGTAATTCATGTTTTATGTTGGGTTTCACGTGAGGAATTCTCCAACTGATGTGAGTTAATTCAATTTTAGGTTTTTCCGATTCATCTGTATGAGTGACTGAGTCTCTATCATCACTAGATCTCACCAATATTAGCTCTTGTTTCATGTTTAAGATTATTTTATTGAAATCTTCAAAGAATCCTGACCATAATTTCAAGGGTATACACACGTTAAAATTTCCATTTTTGTCTGACAACTTGACGTCTTCCTTAGGAAACCATCCAGAATTATTTAGAAAAATTGTTTCATTTGAATTATAAGATAAATAATTTTTCATTGTTGAAACAAGACCAATATCTCTTACTGAATCAACTACAACACCGTTCAGTTCATATCGAATTTCACGAAATAAAAAAGCTATTGCATTATTAATGAATTTCAATTTTGTAGGTACTGTGTTGGTTTCAGTTAAAATTTTCCCCGTAATCTCAAGATAACTGTCAGCCGGATATGTAATACAATCTAAATCTTGCACTACAATACGAATCTCATCATTATAATTCAACTTTCCGGTAATATATGGTTGGTATGTGTGATATTCATATTCCTCCACAGCCATGTCATTGAAGGGCTCATGAGTTACTTGTAATATATCCATTTATATTAATAACTTAAAACCGAGTGATTTTAAAAAACGTTTATTTTTAGGCGTTATGACGGCTATTCTCTCGCACAAACTAATTGTAGACGGTTTATTCAGCAATCTTTTATAGTTTTTTTCAGCATATGGATGGGAGAATTTCAAGACCATTTTTGTTGTCGAATATGTAAAGTAATAGTAATCTCCTCGTCTTGAAAATTTATAACGTTACCACTTTGATCAATAATTTTTACTGTTATGTTGTTAATTGTTTTAACACTTACAGGATAATACAAGATATTTTGAGGAGATTCAACTATTTTATAGCCACTAGGAACAGTAGGAAAAAATTGATGGATAATGTGAACAGGATGTCCATTGAGATATGATCCAACAGCAATGTCACAATCTATTCCAATAGAATTAACTTGTAAAATATTTATAGGTTTTGTAGAGGTGTGTGTCACATTGGGATTTAATACAACTTTTCCAAATCCAAATACTTTACCAATTGAGTCATCAGTTAAGAATGAAATTGTCTTATTACTAGAAATTGATACGTGAGATGTGTTTAGATTTGGGACTATGTCAATTGTTGAATCTGATGCTACTGTAAGCATGTGTTGTTTAATATATTGAATTATTTCATTAAGTTCATAAGCACCTTTAGGTATAATTATTGTATGATATATAGTAGGACCTCCGAAAATAAATCTATTATTAGTTTCATCAATATTTGGTATTGTATTGAAACTATTGAAATTAACTAAACCAACTTCATAGTCATATTTATCATCCAAGTAAATGGGAGGATTGAAATTATAATTAAGAATAGATGATGCACCACTAAGTGTAACGGAAAATGACATTTCAACTTAATAAAAAGTTTAAATATTACGATTGAAATATTTATGAATGAATTGAAGTGAGTGATGACCACAACTATACGAATTGTTCTGTAGTCTATCATAATTGTATGTTATATATACTGGTCCGTTACTATGAAAATACTCGATCAGTTCCATTGGTGGAGGTAAATTTCCATAACTATCAAAGTAAATAATTTCCTTGTCTGATTTTACGTATGATGTCCAATGTGTTCCGTCTCCTCTAACTGTATCCATATTCAAAATACCACATTCATGTTTATGAATTTTCTTTGGTAAATTATCTCTCATGAAAACTCCCCTAAAAAAAGGTATTTTCAATATTTTAACATATTTCCACAGATCTTTATCGGTAAGCCCACGATGGGGCAATTTCAGTTTTTTGTTGCTCCTTCTCCTTTGTATGGTCTTAGATAAAGACCTTTTCCTTTATGTTTTAGTTGTCTTCTTGGCTTTTTTTGACGTTTTTTTTCTTTCAAACCTTTCCCCTGTTTCAATTCCATAGCCATATCATGTCGTTTTTGTTCAGTTAATTGTTGATTGTTATACTTTGCATCATTTACTGCCTTTGCAATTCCAGCTGCTCCACCTCCTAGAGCTCCTAATGCACCTAACAGTGGTAATATTAATGGTAAAAATCCACCTATTTTCCTCGTCGGTGTTCGAATTATACGTTTTTTTGGTTTTTTCTGAAGTGAATTACCACCACCACCAGCACGACAACGACTTTTTTTAATTCCTACACCCAAACCAAGTTTACGTTTTCCTTTCATGACTGCAGTGACAAACAATGAAGCTACTTTTTCACCTAATGTAGCGTCCTTGGATTTAACTCGTTCCCAAGCTTTATCCTCCAATACCTGATCTGCTTTATGTCTTTCCTGTAGATTATTATTTTTTGCGTATGCTATATCGTGTTCCTTACAAGCTTGATCTAAAATATTAATTCCCTTATCATTTCGTTGTAGTCTTTGTTCTAGTTTTGTGTTTGGTCCACAATATTCGTATCCACCAGGTAAATGAAGTTCAAATGGTAGTTTATTAATTAACGAAACTAAATCTCCACCTTTGTGATGACGACGATGTGATTGTAACTGTTTACGTTTAACCATAATTCTCTTTATATACTCTGATCACCCTATAAATACTCTCAGTGTTGTTAACTATTTATATAAGATGAAGATTGCAAAACAATTTATAGCTTTACCTGTTGAAAATTATGATTTAAGTTGTGAACAACAACAACGTACTGCAGGTAAACATGGATATTTATTTGGTGGAGACTCTAAACGAGCATTAATCATCGGTCCCAGTGGTTGTGGTAAAACTAATGCTATGTTATCCTTAATAGATCATCCTAATGGCTTAAGATTTGAAAATTTATACATATATTCCAAGAGTTTACATCAACCAAAATATGCTTATTTACGTAATTTAATTCAACCCATGAAAGAGATTGGATATGAGGAATTTAACAATTCTGATGATATAATTACTCCAGATGCCATAAAGACCAATTCAATTATTATATTTGATGATGTAGTGGCTTCCTGCGATCAAAAACCCATTCAAAGTTACTTTTGTTTCGGTCGACATAAATCTACAGATTGTTTTTACTTAAGTCAAACTTATTCGGCTATTCCAAAACAATTAATTCGAGATAATGCCAATCTCCTGATAATTTTTCAACAAGATTTCACCAATTTAAAACACATCTATGATGATCATGTTCATATTGACATGTCATTCCAAAAATTTAAAGACATTTGTTCATACTGTTGGGGGGAAAAGTATGGATTTCTCACTATCGATAAAGATTCTGAAATAGCATCTGGTGGTCGTTATAGAAAAGGATTTGATGGATACATTCATATATAAGGAGAAAAGTCAATATGGTCTGCAATTTAAAACCCAACATGAATCCTAAACTAACTCAACGACTGGTCAAAGCTAGGCAGGCGCTTCGAAAAAAGTATAAAAGTTTGAAGCGATACACAAACCAATCTCAAACACGACTGGAACAAACCTATGAGCCCATTACCCAACCGCTAAAACAACTAATATCAACTATCGAGAAACAAGAATTGATTAAACAAGAACCATCATCATCATCACCAAAAGAAGAAGAAGAATCCCACCTGAATCTATCAAGTTCGAAATATCAACCAAAGCCTTCCGATTATGCACTTGCTTTCAATTCCCCTCCCAAAGAGGATGTTTTCAGTTCTAATACAAATGATGATGATGCGTTTGAGCCAAATGAAACTTTAGGGTACAGTAGTGATGAAAATATTAGTAGATTTATGGATGAAAGTATCCGTGACCTCGGTCGAATGACCACCGACCAAGGTATTCAACAATATTACGAACAGTTTGAAAATCCCTTACCTAGAGTGTACATAAGGGAAGGTATTGCTGACACTGAAGGACAATTTGATAATACTCTTGGAGTCTATCATGATTTGCAGCTAGAAAAATTCTCTATTGGTGATTCTCCAATTGACTTTATCGGACCTGATTTAAAAATACAAGGTATTACCTACAAGGGTACTCCAGGTCTGTATGAACTGTTATTCAAAACAGACCCACACATTTTCACTCAAAATGATGCAAAGGAATATGTTGACATTTTACAGAGAACGAATGCCCTATACACAAAAAATAATAGAAAATTACCAAAACGGAGAATTCCTGCAAAATTAAGAAATAAATTTACTAACGCTATTCAACCTTTCCTAGGAATTCCTCTTGTTGCACCAAGAGAACGAGCCTTTTCAGTTCCCACTATGACTACAAGACAAATAGCAGCAAAACTGAGGGGTGGGAAAGGTTTAACAATGATGCAATATTCCCAAAATCCCATCGATTATAAATATTTTGACGATTTCAATGAATTGATCGATAGATTACGCTTACTTGTAGCTTCAAAACAAGCTGGTAATAATGCTCACCAAAATGAAATAGTGTCTATTGTTGAAGAACTAAGGGAAGGTGGTATAATAGCATAAAATAGATAACGTTACTTGAATTCATAATAGTAGTAGCTATAATGCCGTTAAACAAGTTTAACCAACATTATCTCACTCCTACACGTTCAAATAATAAGGATGATGATGATGAGGTACTACAACCACCACCACCATTTTATATTTGTCAACCTGCAGACATTCGAAGTTTAGTAATTATTAATATTAGCGGACATATAGACAAAAAAGTTAGTAAATTAAACTATGTATTAAATAATAATAATAATGTTGAATATACTTTTCCACTAAGTGGAAAAGTTGTAAATATTAATAGCAACATATCACCACCACAACCACCACCGAAAATTGAAGCAAAAATACTTTATCAAAATAAGATTCAAAATTTAAGCGTTCTCAACCAGCAATCTATAACGAAGGGTGAAAAGATTTCTATTTTCATAGGAGATGAGAAATATCCATATATTGAATTTGTAATAGAATGTCCTCTTCAAGGTGGGTGACGAGCTCTGGCTCTACGTTATTATAAATATAATACTTTTCATATTACATACATCATTCAAACAATGCCTCTTAATAGATTTAATCAACACTATTTACAATCATCATCATCATCATCATCATCGTCGTCCAAGTCAGTTCCAAAACTAAATGCGCAATTTTATATTTGTGACTCATTTGATTATCACGTTAAAAACATTATTAGATTAAAAGGTGAAAAAAAAACTAACTTAAATAAGAATTATTATGTGTTGGACAATGCAGGTACAACTTTTCTTTTCCCCTACGATGCTAAAATTGAACATGTTCGACATTACACTGCAGACGGGGAGGTTTTAGTTAACGAAAAATCGTTGAAATTCAATGAAATTGGTGGTAAAAGTTATAAGAAAGGTGATAAAATCCTATTTAAATTAGGTACACCTTCTTCTATTTGCATTGAATTCATAGTGCAGTGTCCAGTAGTGAAAAATGAGTAAAGCACAAGTTGTGCATGAACTTCATAAACCGGCAAGAATCAATTATAGAAGAAGACATGCTGTAATTAAAGGACTTAATGATCTGATTCAGGCTGATCTAGCCATTCTTACTCCTTTTTCGAAAACTAATAGAGAATACAATTACATCCTCGTTGTAATTAATGCTTTCAGTAAATATGTGTGGGCTGAGGCTATTAAGAAAAAAACTGGTAAAGAAATCACATTAGCTATGAAGCATATCTTAGACCAAATGAACGTTCCACCTAAAAATCTTCAAACCGACAACGGAACTGAATTTTATAATAGGAATTTTCAAGAGCTCATGAAAAAGTATGGTATTAACCATTACAGTACCTTCTCCAATTTAAAAGCAAGTATAGCAGAACGAGTAATTCGTACTCTAAAAACTATGCTATGGAAACAGTTTAGCATGCAAGGATCCTATAAATGGTTGACGATTCTACCTAATATTGTAGCAAAATATAATAATACAAGACATTCTACTACAGGTGCCATTCCTAGTGAAATAAATGATAAAAATGCAAAGTCTATTACTGCATATAATCACCTAAAAACTATTGATCCAAGATCATCAAATTTTAAAAAAGGAGATTTTGTTCGAATTAGCAAGTATCGACATGTCTTTAAGAAGGGATATACTCCAAATTGGACTGCCGAAGTTTTCAAAATAAAGAAAGTGAAACTAACCAATCCAACAACTTACATATTAGAAGATGATAAGAACGAAGAAATACAAGGTGGATTTTACAGGGAGGAATTGCAAAAAGTTAAATATCCTGATGTGTTTCTAATAGAGAGGGTCTTGAAACGAAAAGGTGATCGGTTATTAGTAAAATGGCTTGGGATGGATTCTAAATCATGGATAAATAAAAATAGCATTGTTTAATTGTTTTTAATGTTTTAATAAAATTATATAAACTGATTGACAATTTATTTACACATTTTATCATAAACCTTACATCTATGTTTTATATCCAATATTGGATCTATAATTTGGGAAATTTTAATAATTCGTTGCATAAACCGTAGTCGGTCACATGCTGCAATGATCCATGATGATCCTTGTCTCGCTTGTTGATATGCATATTTCCAAGTTATTAATAAATGAATTTTGTTTCTTGTTTCATCAAAGTGAATAGTTTTCTTAGGATAGATATAGTAAAATATTATGCACTTTAAAAAATATATTAAAATATAATACATTTGTTTAAAAAAAAAAAAAAAATGGTGATTCACCACTGAGTGTAGAAAAAGGGCACTAACCATTATTATATTTTGTATTTGACATATAAAGATTTATTTAAAAAATATTATGAAATTGGTTTTTATTAAAACACCTTGTCTATAATAATAACACGTGTTTTCATGCACTATTGCGTAGGACTCTCAACTACATTAGTAAAAATTATCTAATGACCTTCAAATGCATCGATTAACTCTGAAAGATTTAACAGGATAGATATAGTAAAATATTATACACTTTGAAAATATAAAACATTTAGTCTAATCAAAATATAATGATTCATCACTGAGTGTAGAATAAAGGAACTAACCATTAATATATTTTTCATTTGATATAATAAGATTTATTAAAAAAAATATTATGAAATTGGTTTTTATTTAAACACCTTGTTTAAAACAATAACACGTGTTTTCATGCACTATTGCGTAGGACTCTCAACTGCATTAGTATAAATTATCTAATGACTTTCAAATGCATCGATTAACTCTGAAAGATTTAACAGGATGGTTAAAGCAAAATATCATACATTTTGAAAATAAAATACATTTTATTATACCAAAATATAATGATTCATCACTGAGTGTAGAATAAAGGAACTAACCATTATTATATTTTTCATTTGATATAATAAGATTTATTTAAAAAAAAATATTATGAAATTGGTTTTTATTTAAACACCTTGTTTAAAACCTCTCCTTACATCTAACACTTATGAGTACTAATAGCTATATGCGTTTACAGACGCGAAGGTTGATGGTTCGCTTTAATGAGGTATTGAAATTTGAGGGTCCTAAACAGAAATTTTAGGATCAATATTTGGGTGGACATACGAAAAAGTTGATGGTTCGCGCTGATGAGATATTGAAATTTGAGGGTAATTTTAGGATCAATATTTGGGTGGTCCTATGTGTCCTCAATAATAATTGCATACATAATACGTATGACTTTCAACTGCATCGATTAAACCTCTCCTTGCATCTAACACTTATGAGTACTAATAGCTATATGCGTTAGACGAATTATTACAGACGCGGAGGTTGATGGTTCGCTTTAATGAGGTATTGAAATTTGAGGGTCCTAAACAGTAATTTTGGGATTAATATTTGGGTGGACATACGAAAAAGTTGATGGTTCGCGCTGATGAGATATTGAAATTTGAGGGTCCTAAACAGTAATTTTAGGATCAATATTTGGGTGGTCCTATGTGTCCTCAATAATAATTGCATACATAATACGTATGACTTTCAACTGCATCGATTAAACCTCTCCTTGCATCTAACACTTATGAGTGCTAATAGCTATATGCGTTAGTCGAATTGTTACAGACGCGAAGGTTGATGGTTCGCGCCCGGCTGATGAGGTATTGAAATTTGAGGGTCCTAAACAGTAATTTTGGGATCAATATTTAGGTGAACATTCAAAAAAGTTGATGGTTCGCGCTGATGAGGTATTGAAATTTGAGGGTCCTAAACAGTAATTTTGGGATCAATATTTAGGTGAACATTCAAAAAAGTTGATGGTTCGCGCTGATGAGGTATTGAAATTAAAGGGTCCTAAACAGTAATTTTGGGATCAATATTTAGGTGAACATACGAAAAAGTTGATGGTTCGCGCTGATGAGGTATTGAAATTTGAGGGTCCTAAACAGTAATTTGGGGGTCAATATTTAGGTGGTCCAATGGGGTCATGAGAGGTGGTCCAATGGGACATGAGGGGTGGTCCAATGGGGTCACATGGTCCAATAGGTCATGAGGGAATTTGGGGAGTCGTCCGTTAATGCCTTTTGAGACGTAGAATTTTTCTATTATTTTTAAAATACAATAGACGTTAAGGCCTTTTTAACGAGACGTCGTTTGCTATGATTGGTCAACTTTTAGTAGGAGGGATGATGCGTGGGGGATGAACGGGGGTAGTTGGAATTTTTTCATTATTTTATTCGTTACCCCTATGACGTCACCTATCCATCAACGTAACGCATGCGTAGATTGAGTTTTACCCCCACTCCAAAATGAGTCAATTTCGGTGTTTTTGAACCTTAGATTTTCTTATGGAGATTACCATGTTAAAATCGCGAAAATGGTCCAGAATCAGTGCTGCACAATTACTCTGGACTTTTTCGTATTGAAACACGCATCGCGGAAAGGCCGGATAATATGAACTTTCGTATGCCTGCAGTATTTCCCGGTGATCATAACGTGGTTCGCAAAATTATTTTTGAACTTCATCAAAGATCGTGTAATGTCGGTATACAAGGACTCTCAAGTTTACTGCGTGAAAAATATTGGATTCTTGGCGGTAGGCGCGTAGTAAGGTCGGTCTTATCTCAGTGCACAATATGTAGAAGACAAAATTCTAAACCTCTTGTTGTCAGCATCCCACCTCTGCCTTTTGATCGCGTTCGCGACGCGAAAGTATTCGTTACCGGCGTGGATTTAGCAGGACCTCTATTTTTGAAGAACGGTGAGAAGGCTCGGGTCTGCCTATTTACGTGCGCAGTTTAGCGTGCCGTCCATTTAGAACTAATTACTTCCTTAAGCACTAACTGTTTCGTACAAGGTTTTCGTCGGTTTATCGCGAGACGTGGTCGTCCGAGCGTCGTATATAGTGACAATGGGACGAATTTTGTAGGATTAGATAATAGTTTAAGACAACTAGAATGGTCGGTGATAGCAGATTTTAGCACCGTCCAGAGAATCAAATGGCGATTCAATCCTGGTGCGCCGTGGTGGGGAGGATTCTGGGAACGTCTCATTGGAGTGTTGAAAAGACTTTTACGGAAAACACTAGGTCGCGCGTCTCTGAATTATGAGGACTTATTGACCGTCTTGTGCGAGTGCGAGAACATTATTAATTCGCGGCAGTTGACTTACGTTTCCAACGAACCGGAGGAATTCACCGCGTTAACGCCTGCAATGTTTCTGCAGGATCAATCCGAGTCAGGTACATCAGATCTGGATGTTCTGGAGAAGACTTCTCTATGTCGCACGTTACGACATCGACAACAATTGCGAAATCATTTGCAAAAGCGATTCCGCAATGAATAACTTAGTTTTCATGGCAAGAAGAAATCTTCTAGCCCAATATCAGTGGAAGATGTCGTCTTAATAGGTAGTGACAACAGTAAGCGAATAGACTGGCCCCTTGGCAGGGTCGTCGAACTTCTACCAGGAAAAGATGGCGAGACACGTGTGGTACGTTTACGAACCGCTGGTGGTCAACTCCTTAGGCCACTTCAACGTCTTTACCCTTTGGAGTCAGTAGGTCCGTAGCTGTAAACGAGGTCCAGACTACCGAGACCGATGCTAGAGAATGTGCGGGAGTGACCCAAAGCAGAGTACCCGTTGTTAGTGAAGGTGCGGGAGTACCTACCCAGGTAACTCGACGCGGCCGTTTAGTTAAGTTACCCGCTAGGTTTAAGTAATTTTATATTGTATTCGAGAAACTACTTTCTGTATTGTTCCTCAAAGGTGGGAGGATGTTGTATATTCAGTTTACAAAGCGGCGTTTGTATTTATTCTTTCTAGGCGGCTTGCTGGAGCCGTGTTTTGGAATTCGGTGTTTTTTTTGCTCTTTGTCGGAAAAATTGTATACATATCATATATAATAAATATAACTGCGAAGAAGGTCAGATGCACGTTTGGTTTGCACACAAGTTGGTTTCTTTCATATTGATTTTTTAATAAAAGTGATTTGTTTCTCTAAGCTTATTTTTTTAATTGCGAACCGTGATCTCAACGTGAAGTAAATCGTTTGACATCCTCACGTAACAAATAGCTTCTTAGGACAATGCCCATAGTGGCCATAGTGAAGGTCATTCTCCTCAAAGGAGGAAGGTGTAATGTCTTTTGTTTACATTAGAGCTGAATAATAGTTTTTACGCAACAATTGAACCAAATGTATCAGTAATTTCAAATTACATAGAAATCGCTGATTCTTACTAGCTTGCAGATTATAGGTACTTATCGTTTTGTCTATTAAAATATATGAATCGCTTTGACGACATTATTATAATGTTAATTGCAATTCATTCTATTCTATTTCGATTGGAAATAAACATGTAAGGAAACCGGTCTCTTGAGTTTTAGTTTTATAATTTCTTGATTATTATCGATATCCCGAACTTCCAATACAGTAGGAAACTAAGACAAAAGTGTTCCGAAATTGAAAAACATTAATCTGAAAGCCATCCAAGAGATGCAATTAGAAGCAGAAGCCATCCAACCCATAGAAACAAATCCAATCCACCCCGCCGTTTGGAATATCCCTACTCTGTTTATCTAACTATAATTATTATTTTCATTTTCATATTATGGACCTGGAAGAAGATTTCAAGATGTACGAATTTCAATTAAAATTCGCACAAAGCGGGTCCGTACGGCCCTGACCATATTTTATTCTCACCCTTACGCTACAACGATGAAAGTTCCCTGTTGGCGCGAAAATTAGGCGATGCTAGCAGATTCTCTTAAAAACCGCTAAAAACAATAACCGAAAGAGAAGTCGTTACTAGTTAGTAGTAGTTATTGTTATTGTATCGAATGAAGTTATTTTTTAAAAACTTATTCTTCCGATCAATTTATTCAACTTGCTTTTAACAAAAAAATGTATTGCTCTTTTTACAACTGTAACGAGTTTTTCTACTTTTTTTTTGGAGCCGCAAGGTTGACATATTCCGGTTTGCTGTACCTCAGTTCTTTCTGCTGCAGGTAGTTTGATCTGATACATTCCTTGGATTCTGCTTTTTATTCTTTGTGGAACACTCTGAATTGTTACACGAAGGCGTAAATATGGCTCTATCATAGCCATTGACAGTTTTCTCAAAAAAACACGACGTGCACAAGTAGTATTCGGGTTGTTAAATCGAAATATAATTTGCGAATTCATGCCCGCATTATTCAGGCATGAGTAAAATACCACCATTGGCCATCTTTGGGTATTTCGGACACAATTTTAATTCGCACATAATGGTCTCGTTCACTAAAATTTTTAAATCATTTTTAACTGTCGTAAAACAAAGTACTAAGGATAAAAATATTATTCTGAAAATTTCATGTCAATAGAATATGTCGTTCTCCTGATACAACCAATTAAACAAGCATACCCAGAGCGGGGCGAAGACTGTGACGTCACTATATATGTATGCACATTGCACATTGCGCTTCAGACTGTATCGTCAGTCGCATCGAATTTATTTCTTTTGTATTACTTCTTACAGAGTTTTTTGTTAATAAAATAAAATATGTACTCTCACATTCTGGAACCACACAATATTTATAGTTTTTTTTTAATCTGGTTCTGGTCCATTGTGTGGAATAGTTTAAATTGTGTCTTATAGTTTTCATTTCACAAAAACAACACTGCTTAAAGTTTACTAAAACTGTAATATACCTATACTCCCTGTATAATAGATTAACCAGTGACACAAATTTCAAGTAAATTGATGAATAAATATTCAATGGTCAACACAAATATTTCCCTAATGAAACTAAAGAATACTCTCCAAATTTCTTTAAACAACTATCATAATTTTAATAGCGATAGGGATTATATTATTAGAAAACGTATAATAATAAACGAAGAAAATACTGTTACTAGCCAAGTACATAGATATGGGATTTTTACCATAAAAAGACGATGACGTTGCAAAACAAAATATTGTGATGTTGCCAAGCTGTAGTTTTTTTCTTTACTTTACGAAAACTAGAAAAGTCAATTTGATGTTAGATTGACAATTCTTCTTTTTTATTGATTCGTGCCTCGTAGAGCCTAAGTCAAAAATATTTATTTGAAAAAATTAAAGGCTTATATTTAATATAAATATTTATTTATGAAAAACTATGGACAAGATACAAGAAGAAATAGTAACCAATCATTCTATATTCGAATTAACATTTGATTATACATAGAAGAGGGTTATATGAAAAACATTTTGTAACAACCAGTTCTGTAAATCAGCCTTTTTGGTAGCTGTTGCGCCTGTTGCTGGTATTTTATTGATCACCGTACTGTGATAACTTGCATTATCCATTACGATTGAGGCAGGCTCTTCCAAGTTCACTAAAAGCTGGCATTCAAACCAATGCACTGTTTCCATACATTTCGTATATAACATTTCGGAAAGCATTTTGGTCAAAGTTATCAATTTCAACAGTAGGTTTTATGCGTTTTCTATTTTTAGGTGGGCTTTTAGGCTGTTCTCCTCTATAATGCTTGGCGGCAATATGGTTAAAGAATAATATATCAAGTTTAATCAACCTTCACATTTAAATATGTAACAATAATATTAATAATAATGAATACAAATAACTAATACTATTACTTACGTCTCTTACAGCAGTTAGGGGGAGCAGCGGGCCCCCGTTTCGGCATTCTCGTTCAAAATAGCTTAACAAACATGTTACCATCTCTTGAAATTTACTGTTCAGCTGGTTCGGCATTTTATTAACTACACACTGCAGATTTGCGTAAATAATTAGTTGTGAAAATAACTGTTTTTTTAATCTCAAAGAAACAATGAATTTAAAAGCACCAAAAAAACTTTTGAATATTGGACGATAATCGAATGTCAATAAAAACGTCAAAACAGACTGGGGAATTTCACCAGTTTATCTGACAACGTCTTGAAGTTTTGCCAACCCGTTAGCTGTAAATTGCACTGGCTGTTGAGGATAAATTGGTTTTACGGTTGGTGAATTATTATTTATTCTGATAAGCAGGAAAGTAACTAAATGTGACGTCATCGTCTTTTTATCGTAAAAATCCCATAACATAACACTGGCTAAGTATTCAACAAACCGATCGGCGCGGCGCTTGGCTGTATCCAGTGTATCCGTTCTCTGAACGTAAAGGTATGTCCACATCGGTGCGCTGCGCCGCGCTGTGCCGTGTCGAACATTGAATTTTTGTTGGTGTGGACGGTAATGTGCGCACGAACGTGCAAGCCCGTGCACGAACAAGCACGATCCATCAGGAGTCGGTACATCAAAGAAATTTGCTCGACAAACATTGTTCAGTTTGGACGTCTATTTGTTTTGACGAACATTTCTTTAATGCGCGCACACCTTTTCAGTATTTCATTATTGTTTACTCGTTACAAATTATATTTAAAGTTGAAAAATGGGTGACTGGGACCACGCAAAAATATTAAAACTGATCGGTATATATGAAATAACGCCCGAATTATGGGATCCCACAAATGCCAATTATCATATGCGAAATAAAAAGCATGATGCATGGGTCGGAATTGCAAGCGAATTAGAATCTGATATAGATGTGGTGAAGGCTTTTTTGATAAACCAGCAATTACAATAAATGCAGCACAAGCAATAGCAATAGATTCGTCGTCCATGATCAACGAATATATATTAAAGGCGCATGATAAAACTGGAACCTTCACAAACATAAACGAACCACCATATGTTGCAGCAGTTTGGACGTTCTACAAACAAATTGTTTGGTAACGTTCACGAACGTTTTGCGCCGCGCGGCGCGGCGCAGCGCACCAATGTGGACATACCTTTGCCAAACAATTTGTTTGTGCGCAGATTACCGTCCACACCAACAAAAATTCAATGTTCGGCACGGCGCAGCGCACCTATGTGGACATACCTTAAGACTTCATATCATAGAGTAATGCTTCATTTATGATGACGTCACGCCAGGATCACGGAGAGGAGCGCTGTTTCATGTTTATAATTAATTTTAGGCGACTTATAAGTCTCACAGACTTCTAATTTTTTGCACAGAGCCTCAAAATGATGTGCTTTTCCCAATGGAAAAATAAAAAAAAAATATGTAAATGAGCCCATTGATCTACAGTGTCGACACCTCCCTTAGTATTATTATATTGTGTAATAATTCCCGGTTTATATTCATATTTCTGTTTCTTACGTATGCAAGAAACTAAAGTGTATTTTGGCTTGAAGGCAAACATACTTGATTTCACTGGTCTCCTGTTCTTGTGATAAATTCCAACGGCAATTTTCTTTTGTTCTTACGTATGGTACCAATCATGGACGTATAAATAAAGATGGACCTAGCGTACCAATATACACTACATGCAGACCTATGAAGCCAAATAAACGATGCTTTGTTATTGTTTTCTAGCAGTCGGAGTGGGAATTCTCATACTGCGGACAGTGGCGTTTCATTGGGATGGATACATTCATGATTGTAGGAATATAAATACATCACAATTCAAGCTTTAAAATTGAATATGAACTTTTTTATTATAATAATAAATTAATGAAAGGGTAATGTTAATTTTAAAACTAAAACAAGAAAAGCTACAGACCAAATTATAACACAAAAGTCTTAGATGTTTTATTTAGATCATTAGAGGTAACATAAATAAAAAAAATAGTAGTTCTTAAAAAATAATACAGATAATACAAAAATTACTGATTTTTGAATAAAATTGCTTTTGTGAGATGTTGGCAAATAGTGTTGTCTCTGTTTTTGTGACAGCTTCATGGTGGATTCGAATTTTAAAAAAGTTTTCGAATATCAATTCCACCATTTGAATCCCATGATTTTCTATAGGGTCATCATCATACAGATGGTCCTTAAAACCATCTTAAATGGAGTTTAGCAAATTGGCAATTATACCAGAAATTAAGGATAACTATGTTTTGTCTTGTTAAAAAATCTGAATCCATCTACTTGAAACTGAATAATCAAACTCTTTAACAAGCTCTTCAATTGAGGTTCCAAATTCTGTATTTTCTACAATAACACCATTTTCAATATTACTAGGTACTCTGCTGTTACAGTGTAATATTCCAGTAGAATCAGTGTTGTTGAGTTGTTACTGAAGCATAGCACGAAAAAATAATTCTAAGTGACCCTGTGATAATTCAAAGGTTAAAATATATTTAATTTGGTTTGAGTGAACATAATTATTGTACAAAACCAAAAGGCTCTCTATACACTCTAAAAATCCTAAAAATCCAGCTTTTCTACCTAAATCAAAAATGGGATGGTTACCGCATACTAAAGTGACATGATATAATTTTTAATTTCATTCAATATTGTAAAAAAAGTAAGAAATATTCAACATAATAAGCATATGTTATTGAAAGTTTGAATACTTAAGATATAATAACAATTCATACAGCTAATATCTGATACTTTTCACTAGAAGATAGTCCATTAACTGTTTTATCTGTATTATCAGAATATTCTTGAAAATATGGTAGATGTACCACGTTTTTTTTCAGAAAAATTTCCTCTGGATTACCTTTTCACTAAAAATCTTCTGGTTTGAAATGTGCACAACCAATATAAGCCAGTTTTGACATATCTTCTTCCAGAATTTCAAGTACAGGATAGCCACTTTCTTCTCTGTTCCATATTTGTACGAAGCCTGCTATTTCACAATTTAAATTTTTATTTATTATAATTTTCAAATTAATAAACACAACTTTGCATGTTTATGAACGCCACTGATACTCACCTATGAAATGAGAGGTTAGAATTCAAATAATCAAGTTTTTAACAAACTAAATATTGTCGCACCATTACTGTAGTGTTAGTTGAGTCACTATTACAATATCCAAGCTTTTATAATAAATTAACTGGGTTAAATATAACAAACCACGCACCAAAAATTTAATAAACAAAGGCAGCCATCTTCTCACAAACACCAGAGGGAAACAAACAGTGTTGCTTAGTTTACATTTATTTCGCCATATTACAGGCTAGGGACATCGTGTACATCACTTTAAAATTATAGTAGTAGCTAAATGCTGTAGATTTTTACATTTAAAACAAATAAAAAGTCTCAAAATTGAAAGTCTTTCCGGATTTTGATAAAATTAAGTTATTTGAATCAAACTATTTAAACTAAAACTTGGCCTGATATAACAAAAATTTAAAACGAAATGTGACTACAGCGATGTTTACTTTTATATTGGCTTCAAATAAATTCTAGCATGCTAGGTCCATCTTCATTTATACGTCCATGGTACCAATAACAGTTTTTTTTCTAGTTAACTCTGCGTAAGATCTACGCTGGTGAAACGTTTGGTGCGGTGTCATCGATAATAAATTAATAGAACCACACATCTTTCCACATAGACTGACTGGCGAAGTTTATTTGGATTTTCTGCAGAATATTTTACCAGTGCTATTAGATGATGCATACGTGAATGTAGCGGGAATGTATTATCAGCATGACGGTGCTTCGGTGCATTACAGAGTCATAGTAAGAAATTTTTTTAATGAAAATTTTCCTTATCCATGGATAGGCAGAGGTGTTTCCCAATAACTGGTCTTCAAGGTCACCTGACTTCAATCCTGTGGATTACCATAATTGGGGATATCTAAAATCAAAAGTATATGCTACCGACATCAATAGCAGACAAGAACGCCTGTGGAGGAATCAGAAATAATCCAGATGTGATCAGAAGGTCCATTCGCAATATTACAAAAATGGCAAGAAAGTGCATAGAGCAGAATGGAGGTCATTTTGAGCAATTTTTGTAGGTTGGACAATGTTGTTAGAATTTCTTGTTTTCTGTTCATGTCAATTAATAAAAATCTCTCCGTTTTTAGTGGTCAGTACTCGTAAACATACAAACTCAATGAATTTTCAGGATGCTTCTCTAGATGCATTGAATGGACTTCATTTCAAGCTAAAAAATGAAATGAAACCTCTCCGATACCATTGTTAACCCCCAAAACGTGCATAAATTATAACTTTGACGGTAAATTTGTCTGCGGAAAAATAAAAAGGAAATAGGTACACTCGATTTTTTATTCCCTTTCCAATTATAAAGAGCAATTTTCAGAAAATCTATATACAGTGTGTTGTTTTTAGGAAAGATGAGTTTTGAAATATTTTGTTAAGCCGGACCTGCATTATCTTTCTGGAGATGCTTTTGATGGAGTTTCTAGGTAATGGTTATTACGTGTACCAAATCTCAAAATAATATACAAGGTAACTCGGAAATTATGAGGTTCGAAAGAAATAGGATAAATTTATAAAACACCCTGTACCTCGGTTATAAAGTGCAGAAGACACATTAAATATAGGTTTTTGGAACCACCAAAGTGATCCCCATCTACAGTTGAAGTTAGGCTCTTTACCAATGAAACACCCTGTATGTAAATAGTTAACCTTGTATATAATATTTTGTTCATCGCCAACGAGAGGTTTGCTCGTCGCCCCCGACATTGGAATGCCACTGTTCAGTAACCTTTCTTATTGCTGTATCCGTTCTGCTAGTGAGTTGGAACGCCCTTATGATATTGTACAGTAACCTTCCTTATTGTTGTATCCGCTCTGCTAGTGAACTAGAACTCCTTTATGGAAGACAATGACTAGTCGTGCACAGAAACCAGCCGAAGATTTAAGTAGTTCTGTATCTGTATCTGTAGAGTAGGGAGGGTGAGTGTAGGCTCACAGCACTTAGGCCACATATGACCCATTGTACATCCTCCCGAGGAGTTGTCCTCCTAGGTCATCGTCCATCCTGTCCTTCTCAGGAAGGTGAACAGGTCACCAGGAGACATCTCCTTTATATCGGCAGGTGTAGGCCAAGACTCACCGAACACACACTCTCTTATCGACGATAACTCCGGACACTCGCATAGGACATGCCTGACAGTCTCATCTTCCTGTTCACACATCCTGCATATAGGTGTGTCCACTAGCCCCATAGTATGGAGGTGTTTCCTTAGTTGACAGTGGCCAGTCAGGAATCCCACTGTTATACGTAGGTTTCTTCTGGTCATCGCCAAGTATTTTTTCGGCGCCATTTTCCCAGGGTCGCCCAGGGTGATCCTGGCAAAACTGCATCCTTTGATTGCCTCCCATCTCTCAAGGGATTGAGCATGGGTGTAGCGTTTGGCTAGTTCCGCAATTGTCGAAGTCGTCAGGCCGTAGGTGTCACTGGGTCCAAGAATTTTCAGTCCAGCGGCTTCCCTGGCTAAAGAATCAGCAATGCGATTTCCTTTACTCCTGTCGTGCCCTTTAACCCACCTCAGGATAATGATTTAAGTAGTTATTTTCACGAGAAAATTAAGCTTTGCAAAGATTTATCTCTAAACCTAGATGAACAAAAAGAGCTAATCATCATTAGATTAGCTTCTAGAGAACTAGCGAGCGTGCTTCTTACGTTAGACCACCAGAATAGCAACGAAATTTATCATGACTTAATCAACTTTGATAGAATTATAAATGAACGTAGGAACAAACATTTAAAAAACATTCCGTCACAGAGACCAAGTTTTTCATCCAGTTCTTCTATTTCTTTTGGTATGGATAACAATCAAAACCAAACAAGATGTCCTGGAGCTCAGCAACCTCTTGGGTGTTTCATATAGTCTTAGCATGCCGAAAGCTCAAGAGAGAAAGAGGGTCATGCTTTTTGAGTGGATCAATGTCACACAGACAAAAGGATTGCCCCAATCCAAGACCTCAGTCCAGAAGTGGAACAACTATAACCCTGGCTGGAAATTCTCAATGCCCAGCAACTTCCCCACGGTCAGACCCGGATAATTCTACAAATTTTGTTGGCATAACTCCATCTTACCAGGTAGATGCTAGGGTACATTTTTCAAATAATACTGTTTTACTGTCTGCTGTAATTAATACAGGGAAGTCCCATTTCTTTGTTGTGCGAATCAGAAATAACCAGCTTTTTAATTACGCAATAAAATTTTTGAGTCATTCTTTCCAGGGCATTAATAACTAAAATTCAAACATTTTAGGTAAATTTGAAACAAATTTATATTGAAATGATTTGAATGTAACTATTGACTTTTATATTGTACCTAAAAACACCATTAAATATTCGTGTTTATTAGGTGGAGACTTTATCACTAACACCGGGTCCGCATCAGTAGGCATACACGATGTTCGTTACTGTTCTCGGGTGTTTATTGGTGTGGAGGGGGTGAAGAACCAACCAGGCGCGTCTCCAGGTGGCGGATAGGAGGGCCTCTGACGATGATCTATGTGAATTTGCACCTACTCTTCCAACGGATTTCAGTGGTTTCTGTTTCTTACGCCATTCACCTGGCCCATGGTCTCCATCAACAAATTCCACAGGGCAGTACCAATTATCACCTAATTCTATAAGACAATATTTGTGCAGAACTATAAATGCCTTAACAATGTGGTCAACATTTTCCACTTTCGAATTTATGGTGGTTTTCAGAACACGCCATCTGGCAACTAAAATACCAAAAGTATTTTCAATGGTCTGCCTGGCCCTGGACAGACGATAGTTAAAAATCCTCTGGGTAAAACTTAGGTTTCTACCTCCATATGGTCTCATTATATATTCTTTAAGTGGGAAGGCTTCGTCAGCCACAAAAAAGTGGGGCATTTTGACATCAGAATTGGGCAAATTTTTGAGAGGGGGAATATCTAAATCAGCATTATCTAAACTTTGACCGAAAATGCTATTTTTAAATATTCCTCCATCACTCTGAGATCCATATGCGTCTATATCAACAAATGTAAATCGGTATTGACTGTCACAGACACCTAACAGTACAATACTGAAGTTTTTCTTATAATTAAAAAATAAAGAGCCACTTTTTGCAGGTGCTTGTATATTAATATGCTTTCCATCTATGGCCCCAAGACAATTTGGAAAATTCTATATCTGCAAAAATCCATCAGCAATTCTGGACCATATATTATTTCTTGATGGGGTTGATAAATAATGTGGACTCAAGACCTCCCATATGGCTCTACATGTCTCATGTATTAATTTTTGGACAGTTGTATGCCCAATTTGGAAATTCCAAGCTAGTGATTGCATACTTGTTCATTGTGATAGATACCTGAAACAATATTATATGTACAGGACTATTAATAGTCTGATCAGTATAGGTATGTACTTCATTTTTCCCTCAATTATTTATTAATATCATTTTAAACTAAGCACTTACTGTAGAGTAATAACAAGCCGTTGCTCTGGAGATATTCCATCGGATCGAGGTAGGACCACTCATTCAAAATGAGTGGTCCTACTTTTTCTAAAAGTTTGTCAAATACAGAAACTGTCATTCTAGTGTATTTAAAAAACTGCGCTGAATCTAGGGATTTCATGTGTTTGTAATAAGCAAAGCCACCAGATTTTTGTCGGTTTCTATTTATGGGTCGTGTTTTATACCTTCTTTGACTTTTCTTTTCCTGATTTTTCTCAAAAGCAGCATACTGTAAACATGTAGCGAATAGGGGAGACTGGGGAGGGTTGAGCCAGAGGGAGGTTAGAGACATAAATGTTTCATTGGTAACGTATCCTTAAATAAATTTACTTTTCCGTTTAGTGGATGCTTAGACAGTGCTTCTTTAACGTTATCTAAGTTTAACAACAAATCCAAGTCGTTTACGAAAGATATAGTGAAAAGTTGTTTTTGAGGCTAAACAATGTAAGTTTTTTAACAAAATGTATAAGGATTCTTTATTCACATTATTATATTTGGAAATATATGAATGAATTACACGAATTACATAATAATTTAACATACTTTTGTCCCTACTTCCTACAAAAGAAGAGACCAAGTTATAGTGAATAGACTGCGTATCGGGCACACACACTTAACACACCAACACCTCATGAAAAAAGAACCCGCACCCACCTGTCAAAATTGTCACACAGTGATCACAGTGAAACACATCTTACTGGAATGTCCAATGTATGACACAGCAAGACAAACTCACAAATTAAGTTCCAACCTGAAAAGTATACTTTCATCAAATGAAAATGAAGTTCTTGGCTATTTAAAAGACATTAAACTAAAACTGTAAGTTGATGCGGGGTAAATAAATGTTTCTTGAAATAAAAAAAAAAAAAAAAAAAAAAAAAAAAAAAACATACTTTAAAGTATTAAATTATTTGTTAGGTTATGTTTTAACTTGAAAATCGTAATTTGTTGTGGCTACTGGTACGAGGGGAGGGATGAACAGGTTTCATGTGGGAGGTTTGAGACACGGATCAAACCTCCCATCATGGTTTGAAAATACCTGTACTTCGTTTCCAGTTTTTTTTCTTTCTTTTTCAAGTGAAAAAATATAGGTCAACGTAGTTTAGTCTTCAGTTTCTTCTGCTAAAATCTTCACTGCATCATCTACAATAATAATTTTTTTGCAGATGCCTTTTAAGTGGAAATCGAAAGGCCGAGTGCCTACTTATCCTGAAATTTTGGAAACTGCAGTACGGGAAATATGTAGTACTAATGGTAAAATCCGCACAGTCGCCAAAAAATATAATATTTATAGAACGACACTATCTAGATACGTGCATAAATTTAAATCAAACGAAATCGTATCGTTTGTAGCAAACTTTAATTCTTCGCAAATTTTTACTAATCAAGAAGAATATTTGCTAGTTCAATATCTGCTCAAATGCGCTGACTTACATTATGGACTTACTCCAATCGCAGTAAGAAAGTTTGCTTACATCTTTGCAACTGAAAATAACAAAAAAATTTCAGCAGCTTGGGAGAAAAATAGAGCAGCAACGCGTGATTGGCTAAGAGGTTTTATGTCAAGACAACGTAACTTATCACTTAGGACACCGGAAGCCACGAGTGTAGGACGTGCCACTGCATTTAATAAATATACCGTGCAGCTATTTTTTGACAATTTAAAAACCATCATGACAAGGGAGCAGATTACTCCTGATTGCATATATAATGCAGATGAAACGGGAGTTACAACAGCACATAAGCCGCAAAAAATAATTGCGAAGAAAGGGCAGAAGCAGGTGTCAAAGGCAACATCGTGTGAAAGAGGATCACTGGTAACAGTTTTATGCACTATAAGTGCGTCTGGTAACACTATTCCTCCCTTTTTAATTTTTCCGAGGGCTAGGATCCAGGATTATATGACAAGAGGACTTCCCATTGGTGCCGATGCTGCTGTTAATCCATCAGGTTGGGTGACCCACGAGAATTTTGAAAAATATTTACAGCACTTCGTCAACTATTCCCGAGTCAACAAGGATCACAAGTGTCTGCTGATACTAGACAACCATGATAGCCATATTTCCCCAAAGGGGCTGAACATTTGTAAAGAAAATGGAGTAATGCTACTGACCATTCCACCTCATACTAGCTATAAGTTACAGCCCTTGGACACCAATGTTTTCGGGCCTTTTAAAAGGTTTTATAATGAAGCTGCAGATAACTGGATGGTCAACAATCCTGCACAGCTGATATCCTTGAAAGTAATACCTGAACTTGTGGCAAGTGCTTACGTTCGCGCTTTCACGCCGGCCAATATAGTAGGTGGATTTTCACATACTGGTATTTGTCCATACAATCCAGCTGTATTCTCAGATAGTGATTTTACCAGTTCGGAAATTACAGACCGGCCAGATCCATCTGAAGCTTTACATCCCACAGAAAATTTACTTTTAGCTGTCCCTAGTACTTCCCAAAATAATCCAAATGCATTTGTAAGCCCTGAAGTTATAAGGCCATTTCCGAAAGCTCTTCCACGTAAAAAGAAAGCTGGAAGGAAATGTGGAAAAACACGGATTTTAACGGACACTCCCGAAAAAGACCTAATAGAAAAAGAATTTGAGGAAAGAGCAAAGAAAAAGGAAGAGCAAAATAAAAAAAAGGAAGAAAGGGTGGAAAGATTAAAAAAAAATTGTTGATAGAAGATTAAAAACAGGTGCCCGTTAAACAAAAGAAGATTGAGATAGTCATGGAGGAATCTGAACAATCTAACGATTCTTTCAATTTTTCGAGTTCTGATGAGTTAACCGATATTGAGGAACAAATTGAAAAAGAAAATGCTGAAGAAAGCTTTATGAATCAAGAAGTTCGTAAGGATGACTATGTTCTTGTACGATTTCCCACTAAAAAGACTTTCCGACATTACGTTGCTAAGGTCACAAATATTAATGGCAACGAATACGACTTATTATGCATGAGACTAAAGCATCCGGGATACAAATTTATTTTTCCCGATGTTGCCGATGAATGTTGTGCACCTAGGGACGATCTGGTTAAGTTACCAAACCCCTCCTTTACTGGAGGAACAGCAAGAACACATAGGACCCTTTCTTTTCCAGTCGATTTTTCCAAATATGAAAATTTATTCTAGGTTTTTCGGCAAATATTTTTATGACTGCTGTATTCTTTTATTTTTTCAAGTACGTATGTGTATTTTTTTGTTAATTATTATTATTGCAGGGTTAAAGAATTGTTAACTGTCTTTAATAAATTTGATTTTACTTCGAGACTTTATCGTACTAATCTTGTCTCAAGCCTCCCTATGCTTGCCTCAAACCTCCCTTTACTTGTCTCAAGCCTCCCCTCATAAAGGAGGTTTGAGACAAGTTCATGTGGTACTTTAATCCATTATTTATTGCTTAAATAACAATTTTTGAAATAATCTTGGTACTGTGCTAAAAAATTAAAACCAATAGTTAATTAATATGTAAAAAACTTTATGCGATTACTAAAACACGACAGAAAACCAGGTTGATGAAAAAAAGTGGCTCAACCCTCCCCAGTCTCCCCTACACTTGAAATTAAAAAAAATTTCTTCATCCATCTTTAGCAAAACAAAATATAAATTAAACCAGCTGGAAGTTGTGAGTTTATAAACGCAAAAATTTACCAACTGAACTGAACTGCAGAATGGAAACGACGTGAACGACGCCAACTGAACGCGAACGTAAAGTTTATAATTCCGCTTTGAGATTCATAGAATTTTTTAATATAATAATGTAATTTGCTTAAATAAACAGATTTCTTCTGCCGAAAATTATATTTTCTTGCATTTACCTAAAAATGTTATTACTGCCGATTTTAGTAATTAGCTACATTTATTTTGTATAACTAATTTAATATATTGTTTGTTTGTATTTTATGTCAATCAACTTAGGTTAAATGATCAATTTTCTTATTCTTCTTCTTTATTCTTTATTGGGTAATATCACAAGGGATAATTTGCCCAGAATACTGTAATAAGTACCAAGGGTGGAATGATGGAAAACATCACCCAGTATAACAAATTTCATTTATATTCATTGCAAAATTAATTTCATAAAAATATAGTTTATATTAAAGTAGCGTAGCAAATTTCAATCAGACTAAACAATGCTGATAATGCACAATGACACAATTACAAAGTAACCCAAAAGGAAACCTAGTTTGGAATACATGAGTTCGCTGAGAAAGCAAAGCGATCGTGGGTTACAAAGTACACGTGTGACCAATAAGAAAGCAAGGAATGGAAAAGTGGTAAAAAGCTGACTGGGCAAAAATTGCCCAAAGCTGGACGAGATAGAAAAAACGACGAGGCAGTTGGGTTCCGAGCACGGTTGCGAGCGGTTGCCCCATAGAGTTCGCGGTTAGCGGTCATCTGGAAAAATCCAGAGTTATATTTTTGACTTGTAAGACAAGAGTAGTGCGGAGTCAAAATAAGTTTCATTTCGACACTTGAAAGAAATCTTCAGGAGAGCGTCTACTGTTAGCGCTAGAAGAGTGATTCGGTAAGGACGGCAGTGAACGGCCAAATAAGATTTGCTAGAGGCAAATAGGTTCGATAAAAAGTCTACCCCATCCCATACGTGTGTGAGTGTCGACGAGCAAGCTGGGTAAGAAGTCTTCATCACCTTTGGAGAGCACCCTACCTGCACATTGGTGAGTCTGATTGATCTTGTACTAACTGTGAAACAAATATTTTTGTAGTTTGGTTAGCCCGTATTTTATTGCCACCACATGCATAAATTGGTTACTATATTTTATTTTCTAACTTTACACATATTTGATTTATTTATATATACGCTAAAATAAGGGATTCAGTCGTAATCCTCAAAGCTGAGAGAATTGATAATTTATTAGTGTAGATTATTAAATTCATACCCGTAACCTCTAATTACGGTTTACGTATATTTTCAATTAACTGAATTTATTATCATAACCATATTTTTTTATATTATCAGTATTTTTTATTATTATTATTATTATTATTATTATTATCATTATTAAGTTTCTATTGAGTATTTAATATTATAGCTCATTATTTATTTTCTAGTCTTGGTTTTCTTTTTTTATAATAAACCCATTTAAATTCGATAACGCTTAGTTTGCTTTCATACATAGTAGTATTACCTTATCCTGAACTTCATACCAGACGTAACCCTACACACAAAGACCTCTCATTATCAACAACAACTGATAGCAGCGGAGGCCGGACCTATCCTTTCGGACTTTTCTTACAGGAGTCGTTGATTCCTGTTTCTCACGTATGCGTGGGTGGTGACAGCCAGTTACGCTGCCTTCTTGTTATTTTCAGGGACACACCCGGAGAATTTTACTTTTCCAGGTTCCGGCTCGTGAAACACGGCACCAAGGTGTTCTCTGGAGTAGCAGCATTTACGGTGGACCAGCAATTTTTAGTTTCTCTATTACAGGATATTGATTACATTGGTTTTTACCGGTTATTATATTGGTGATTAACGGCCGCCGGTATTACAATACTCAGGTGAGGTATTCTCGTCTTGCTCTAGGCAATCGAATATCTCCAACTTTCAACTTCAAATGGTGTCACTCAAACTAGAACTTATGTAGACTAAAATATTAATCAATTTTCTAATAAAAACTTCTTCTCGGACGAGAAAATTAGTAGGGTTTCGACAACACAACATAGGATGTATAAATTTTCTCGCTTGGGGATAGCAGCCAAGCTTACACAAACCAGAAATGAGCCTCGGGTGATAGTCATAGAACCCAGGTCTAGAAAAGATGAAATTAAAATTTTGGTCTTCTTGGATTTTTATTTAAAACAAATGTTTTTGATCCAAACACTGGTAAATGTGGAGCACGACCAATCCATAATTCAAATGTTGTTTTGCCATTCATTGTTCGCGATGGACATCGATTTAAAAGATAGTTAATTGTATTTATAACTTCAGCCCAAAACATTAAAGGTAAGTTGGCCTCAATTAATAAACACCTAGCTTTGTCCATCAAAGATCTGTTTTTTCTTTCTGCTAAGCCATTTTCTTGCGGTGTATAAGGTACTGAAAGTCGTCTTTTTATTCCGCATTGTTTTAAATAGTTATCTTACTCGTAACAATATTCGGATCTCTCGTTATCGGTTTGTGAATATTTAATTTTCTTGTTTTTCAAGTTTTTTACTTCAGCTTTGTATGTTTTAAATGTATCAAAAACTTCATTTTTGTGTTTTAGAAAATAAACTTTGCAATATTTTGAAAATTCTTCTATAAATGTTACATCGTATTTAGCTTCTCCTGGTGATTGAATACTAAATGGTCCCCAGACATCGGAATGAACAATTTCAAGAAGTTCTACTGTTTTTGCAGTTTCTTTATTTGAAAACGGTTGTCTATGAAATTTTCCTTCAATACAAACTTCACAATCTCCTATATAATCATTTTCATTTATATGACCAAATTTTCTATGCCAAGTTATTATGTTATTTGATGAGAAGTATGAGATTTCTTGTTGATTTTCTTTTGTTTCAAGATAATGAAGACCATTCCTCCCTTCAGCTTTAACTACAGTATTTTCATTGTTATCAAGGATAACAGCATATTCTTTGTCAACATTACTTTATAACCTTTGTCTGTTATGTTGGCTACTGATAGCAAATTCGTACTTAGATTTGGAACATAAAGGGTATTTGGTAAATTTATTGTTTTTTCAGATGATGTAATTTTTACTTTTACGATTCCTTCCAATGGTGTACTTTTGTCTTCTGCTGCTAGTTTCAAGATTCCATTTTCTGAATTATCATGAATTTCAACAAATTTATTTATTGAAGAACAAAGATGTACTTCTCATCACTGTCTAAACACCAGGACTCTATGTTTACACTACTTTCGTGTTTTGGAGAAAAAACATATACCTTCTGCTTCAAATGTAGCTTCTTTTGATGAAAAATCTCTATTAAAATTTTTAGATCGGCAATTTCTCGTTAAATGACCAAATTTTGAACATCTGTTACATCTGATGTTTTTCGAATTATTATTTGATTGATGGTTTTGACTGGTTCCACCTTGTTTTTTATCTTGATAATTATGTTTAAAGAAATTATTTTGTTTATATTTTCCAGCAAATGCTGATTCAGATGTACTTGGGATATTTTTATTACGAGCTTCATCCTCTTCCAATGTTTTAATTTTCAAATTCTATGGTGATGGTAGCTCATCTCTTGATTCGATGGCTATACAAAAGTTCTCAAATGATGATGGTAGGGAGTGAAACATTATTATACTGAGTAAATCATTATTTATTTGTATGTCTATCAGCTAATTTATCAATATTTTCGGAAAATGTATTAATATTCTCTCGTATGCTGTTATCATTTTTTTTATGGGCTAGTAGACTTTTTAAAAGGGTTGCCCTACGTGTAGGTCCTTTACTTTCTGATTTGTTTCAATTCATTTGGGGAAATCATCAATATTAATTCAGATTTAGCATTTAAATCTTGTTTTTCCCAATACTGTTTCATTTCTTTAGCAGCATTATCTGCAGGTCTAGCTGCTTTACCTGACGCATATTTCCAGAGGATTGCTCTTGTTAGTACGGCTTGAGCTTGAAACCTCCAGGTGTCATAATTTTTACCATTTAGAGCTTCAATTCGGAAATTCGTGGAAATGTACGTCATTTTATTCATCAATGGACCATAACCTGTTGTGAATAGATGCACAATATATTGTAGAACTTTTATTTTATTAAACTCTGACAAGTATATGACATCAAAACATTCTATCAATATATAAAACAACAAAACAATAACTCTTAACAATTAGAATGTGAGTTAGTGTAGATTAAATAGTTAGAATTTTCTACACATCATTGTGTGAAACTGAATCTATTAGTGAAGACGGTTGCTCCACGACAAAGGAAAATGATATAATTCCTTATGTAGCTCGTGAGGACAGCTTATATAGTCCCTTTTATAAAAGATTCAACACCTTATGTGACAATATTAACGTGAACATTTCTTCCGCTCAGAAAAATCCATACTATAATGAAGAATTTCTTGGAATGGTTTTCAATAAATACCTACAATACAGTTCTCTCTGGAGTAGACTGACCCTAAAGATCAAACCCGTTACAAGTAATGCAATTGCTGAAAATTACTTTGGACAAATGGAAAAAATCGCTTTGAATTCTCAAAGGAATCTGAAATGCCCACAATTTGTGCGGTAATCAAGAGCCGACGTTTTGTCCCTCAAAGTTGAGAGTAATTTGAAAATATTAAAGACCCGTTTAACAAAACAAGATACTACAGATGAGAAATGTTCCCAAGAGTAATGGTCACGTAAATGGACAAATTTGGATACTCATTTCACTGGTAGATATTTGAAAGGATATAAGAAAAAAGTTGATAATTTTTACCAAAAATTACGAAGATTTGCCCCAGTGTGCTCTGTACTGTGGGCATGGAATACTAGAGGATACAACAACTTGTCATCGTTGTAATCGCTGGATTTACCAAGAGTGTGACAGCTCTACAGACGAGAATAAAACGTTAAGTAGTGGATTAGTATGAGAGAGAGAGAGAAAAATTTACGAAAAGTGGCAGTCATTCATGAACAAACCGAGAGGGATGAAATAGAATCCACCAACAGATAACAAAGAGACAGTGATATATGGATGAATGAAAGGGAAATCAGAGTAACCCCATCCAATTTTGGCAGAATTTGTAAAACACGAAGGACTGCATCTTATCCGAACATCATCAAGACTTTAAAAACAACTGAAATCTCAAGCAGTTCCTTATGGCATTGGATATGAGAAAATAGCAATTTCAATGTATACTAAAAAAACAAATTCAATATGTGAAGAAGCTGGTTTATTAATTCATAAAAAATATCCTTACTTAGCAGTTTCTCCCGACGAGCTTGTGAATGACGATGGTATAATAGAAGTGAAATGTCCATTCAACGCCCGGAATCATGATCCGGAAAAATGCAAGTTTGATTGATTTTTTCAACGTGGATGTGGGTCAATATGCAGGACCCATAATTACTATCAAATCTAAGGTATCCTAGAAATAACTGTAACAAAGTGGTGTAATTTTGTTATATTCACCTTGAAAGGTATCAAAATAATGAGAATTGGCAAGTCGGGCAGCTTCTGGCAGACAATGTTTGAACATTTGAAGTCTTTTTATTCGTTCCACATGCTCCCAAGTATTGTTTGTGGTAATCCTGATATTTCTAGAATAGGATTTGCGTTTTTTTTTCTAATGGTTCAGTAGAAGATATAAATTATTACAAGGAATTGACGAATAGAAGGGGTTATGTAGTGACCGCGAATTGCAACAAAGATTTTTCCATTCGCGATGTTGTCCGACGACTATTTTACACTCAACGATAACAATTGGGTGAGCAGTAGCATTGTCGATCATTGTCTCAATATATTAAATGACGATAACAACTCATATCAAATCATTTCCGTTGCAAAATCTTCCATCATATTCGGTAATAACACCGCGAAATCCATTATTATTCGGTGGTAGTAATGAATTAACCGAAGCATTTTTGGAGAATATCTGCTAAGCCGTGAAATGCATAAATTTGTTTGGTCGACTGTGATCTGGGCCACTGTGGATCCTGTCCCTTTCCACAAGCCAAAATTCCTTGAACCGATATACAAAAAAGGGAAAGACAGTATCACAGTATACCTAACAAACAGTAGTGTATCTTAGACACCCGGCAAAAGTCGCGCAGATTTGACTGCGCATACTAGACTCCATGTTCTCAGGGGCGCATATACGGGGGGGTAATGGGGGTAATTACCCCCCCCCAGGAATACAGATGAACTGCAGTGATTTTTTGTTCGATCCGGCACCAGCGCTTTCTTACTTTCGACGACTGAGCGCCACTAGCTACAAGGACCAGTCACACGCACAAGCGTGCAAGCGTTAGTCTGCACTTCTATGGTCTGCACTCAGCGTCAGGCTGTGTTTATAGAGTGCGTATAGGGGAAATTTTGTTGATACATCACACACAAGTTTCACTTCACAGGTATTTTTATGAAGTTAATACTAATCTAATTGCATGTACCCCAACAATTAATTTAAGAAAAGCATACATGGAAGCCAACAAAAATTATGAAGTTAATAGTTGAGAAAAAATATGGCAAGTAATAAATAGATTAGCAGTTGAAAATTATTTTTTATTCTTGCACTTGCAGTAACTGAAAATAGTAGAAATTAACAATGAGCAAGAGAAAGCTGAATACCTTAGAGAACTATTTCTCAAAACCAAAACAAAATAGGGGACAAATAATTTCGGAGGTCGTGAATGTATCACCAGTCGGGGAACCCCCTCATGGACCTCAGGAAGCGGAAGCAGGTCCGAGTATGACCACCGAAACTAGCGCCGCCACTAGCAGCAGCAGCAGTGATGACAGTATTGCCAATACTACTTTGAATATTTTACATGTACATGGTTATAAATAATCGATAGACATTGCCCCATTTCTGAATAGGTCTAAAAGTATAACACCGCAGGAAAAATGTTCAATTTTGATGTACGCTATGGTACCGGAACAAAATTTTACCTACCCATTTTCAATTCATAGAAAATATAATAAAGATATTAAATGCTTTTTATCAAAACGACATTTTGACACTTAGAGAAAATTCAATTATATGTATTTATAAATGTTAGACAGGAAAATGATCTCTACCCCCCAGACTCAAACTCTGGATGCACCACTGCATGTTCTGAGGATAAAATATTCAAACCAATCAACAAGAAGGAGTGCGGTGCATTCTCCTGTCACTGTCTGGTCTGAATCCAACCAATGGAATATGTACATTCGAGCTATTTGACAGTTCTGACTTCTGACATTACTTAGCACGATGAGCGGAGGAAGAAGTAAACGTCACGAGCGGCATATTCATCTGTGATTTTATTTTATGTTGCGTCTTGTGTGAACACGTGTTTTGTAAATTGTTTTTTGAGTGAGATTGGTGAGAACATTTGAAAATTTAAAGCCTTAATTTACTGAATATAGACATTTGTGACTTTTTTAATAATCTTTTGCAATGGCAGAACATGTATGTAGATATCTTAGTTTTTAATGATTTAATTAGTTTTATTGTCACGATTTTCTTTAAATGTTTTATTTGAAGTTTTATTGAACATTGCGTTTAGACTTTTGATGAGAATCACCTTATGACCTTTGGGCTTGGTTTCCGGGGAGAACGATTATTATGACGTTAAAACTGGAAGACGATCAATATTAAACTGTAAATTGGTGAGAATAATTTGGGAAATAAAACTGTTTGGTTCACCTCTGGGAGTATTATTTAATTTTCCCCTAGACGAACGAAAAGAAACCTACATTTTGGGGGCTCGTCCGGGATACAGAGGAGATTACAGTTCAAGCGTGAACCAGTTGACATTTTTTCCTGACGTTTGGGGAACGAAAATTTATTTGAACCTATGTTTGAAGAAGACGGAACTAGGAAGATTTCAAGTGAAATAAGTGACGTGAAAAGACGGAAGTAAGACGACTTCAATCACCACCAGACGCAGTGAAGTAAGAAGACTTCAAGTAAAATAAAAGACGAGAAAAGACGGAAATGAGACGACTTCAACCACAGCCAGACGCAGTAGTGGAACTTTTTAGGCTTCAGAGACACATTTGTTTCAACTGAAGAAGACGGAAGTGAGAATACTCCAAGCAAAGCAGCAAGAGACGTGAAAAGACGGGAGCAAGACGACTTCAAATACAAATAGTCTAAGAAGTAAGACTTGTAGGAGAAGCAAGAGGACTTCAAGTAAATCCAGACGTAATTTTACATTATTATTGTTGAATTAACAAGGTACGATTTATTTTTCCAATAGACGAGCTAGACGTTAGAAGATCAAATTGCACCTAACAGCTGGTGCAATTTGATCGAAGACATAATTGTTTTTTATTATTATTACTTTGATTTGGTTACGGAAACAATTATTTTGAGTTATAAATTCATATTTCTTTATAATTCTGTAAACGTCATAATATTCAAGTTCATTCATTTTTATATTTACCGAATAATAGAAAAATTTGTTGCGACTCGATTAGGTTAGTCAAACAAATTCATTTGAATTTTGAGGCGTAAGGTGAATTCTTTTTGAAGTATTATTTGATTGGTTATACTTTAACGCATTTATTTTAATACTGTTTTAATGCGAGAGATCGGAAGTAGAGCAAAGTTCTGATTCAATATATAATTGATGGTATACAGGATGGTACATCAAACAAACTCATTTTGTATGGCGCAAGAACGTTTGGCGAATTTAAAGAAAAGGTTAAGCTATACGAACAAATTGAAACTTCGAAAACTACACTTTTCCAAGAAAAAAACCGAGAGGATAAGAACATGAAGGAATGGAAAAATGAAACCAAGAAAGTCAAAGACGAGAAAAGGTATAAAAAAAGTAATCAGCGATGTTGTTTTAACTGTGGAAGTACAGGCCATTTGTCCAATGAATGTCCCGATAAAGCGAAAGGACCGAAGTGTTTTGTTTGTTCTGCCCTTCTAGATACAGGAAGTGATATTACTGCGATACGACAAGATGTATACGAAACATACTTCAAAGATTTAGAAATGAATGAAGAATTTATCACACTTAGAGGTATTGGGTCAAACAGAGGTATAACAATGGGATTTTTCAATAGGAATGTCTTCATTAATGGAGTGGAGTTACTTCTAAAATTGCATGTTATACCTGCTGAAGCGTCAAATTTCAAAGCGATTGTGGGAAATGATGTTTTAGCTCAAGTGGATGTTATCTTCAGAGATAATGAAATTATTGTTTTAGAGAAGGAAAAGCAGAATTTTTTGTGAAAGATAACAGTAGACGAAGAAGCTGATAGAGAAATTGATATAATGGATGTGTCACATATAAATAATGAGAAAAATCGAAAAGAATCAAAGAAACCTTTAGAAGAATATTATCCAGAGATTATAAAAGCTGATATTAAAATGCGGATCCTATTGAAAAATGAAGAGCCAATACATCAAAGTCCAAGAAGGTTAGCTTTACCAGAAAAAGAAGTGGTTGAGGCACAAATAGAAGAATGGCTAGAAGAAGGAATTATTAGATGTAGTTCATCTGACTTTGCTAGTCCAATAGTTCTTGTTAAAAAGAAAGATGGTAGTACTAGAATATGTTGTGATTACAGAAAACCCTTTAATCGAAGATGTGTTGGATAGATTGCAGGCTGCTAAATACTCTAGTACCATCGATTTAAGGAATGGATTTTTTCACGTTGAAATAAAAGAAGAAAGTATAATATATACTGCATTTGTTACACACCATGGACATTTTGAATTTCTGAAATGTCCTTTTGGATTATGCAATAGTCCTGCAGTTTTTCATAGATTCGTGAGTACTGTTTTTAGAAAATTGTTGCTGAAAAATATCATGCTTTATTATAATATGCACGAGATAATAATAATAAGTTCTACAGAAGAAGAAGGACTCGAGAGATTAAGGGAAGTTATTCAGGTTGCGAAAGACTATGGCTTAGACATAAAAAAAAGAAATGTCAATTACTGAAAACACAGATCGAATTTTTAGGATTTATCATCGAGGGTGGGAGAGTTCAACCGTCAAATGAGAAGACTTTGGCAATCAGCAATTTTCCACAACCAACAACTCTAAAACATTTCGAAAAGAAGTTTCATAACATAGGATTTCACAGAGAGTTGAAACCATGTGCATATCCAACTCTACTTTTACCTGGTAAGTAGATAATAATTCGAGTTATATATAGCTTTATTTACCTTCTAATTTGTACATGTTCACATTAGGTGCCTACATTCAAAAATATAAATAAAATATAACGAAAATAACTTACATTATAAATCAAGAAACTTATTAACTTCGATATTAAACTTATCGTTAGAAACAATTTTTTCATGGCAAAGAGTTACATAGTTTAAGGATATGATGTAATATGTAGACTTTTTATATTTACATGAGCTACAGAATGCGAAAATCATTATGGAATTATGCCGGGTGATACAAGCGTGACAGAAAAACAGCTGAAAGAGAGAAAAAGAATAATTATGCGCGGTCTTTAAGGCGTCTACTTTGTTTCTCCTTATTGGTGTATACTTATTTCCCGAGACTGGCCGAATGTTCATTGCCCCCCTATTTAAACCGATGTTGCCAGAAGCGCAGATTAGTTTGTATAAATGATATTTTTGTCTCGTGATCGTTGATTTTTTTTCTAAGTCATGCACAATAGGTAAAATAAAACACTTTCATCCGGCAACATAGTTTGAAAATTCCGCCAGCCTCGGGAAATAAGTATACACCCCTAGGTGAAACAAAGTGATGACCGCGCACAATTATTCTCTCTCTTCATCATATATCCCTGTCGCACCTGTGCAATCCGAGGCGAGGGATAAGGATTTTCGCAATCTGTATGTATATGTAACACATTCAATGATAGAAATGTTGAAAATTGTTTTGCTTTAAATATTTCTTTACAATTTTCTCGATAACTGAGTTGATAAAATTATATGATTTCAGACACCTTTACGATACCATCATCCATTATAGTGTCTTTGGAAACTCTACATCTCTAGAAGATCCACCTACATATATAGAAGCTGCATCTACATCTATAGAAGCTCCATCTACATCTGTAGATATAGAAAAAAAATTGACTAGAAGTAAGTTAATGATTCAAAACCAGAATTTGCATGAACGTTTCTCGTTCAGTTAGTTATTAGTTATTTCTTGTTCTTCACTTATCACTTAAAAATATTAAATTGTTACTAAGTGGCTTAAGGTAGGAAGACACAATAATTCTATTAAGTTATTCATATTTTTATATTGTTCCAGTTTCTTCCAAAAAATCTATATTGAAAGACTTTAAATTGTCTCGGCAAAAACGATTAAATCCCAATGGAAGACATGCCTATAAAAAGGTTGTGGCTTGGAGCAAGAAGACTGCCAAATTGTCCAGAAAATTAGAGAATTTGACCGAACGTATGAAACTTGCTGAAAAATGTAATGCTTCAGAAAATTATCCAGCTCTTTCGAAAAATGTGAGTGATGATACATATAAATTTATATTATCACAAATCCGAAACCAAAAATACCAACCTAGAGGAAGGCGTTTTTCTTTGGACGACAAAATTTTAGTTCTTTCCTTATTTAAAGCAAGTGGAAGAGGATACAAGCTATTGTCAAAGGTAATTATTAATTTATTTTCTTAAAACTGACCGGCCTGGAAATGTAAAATAAAATGGGTAATTTATAGACCTTCCTGGAAATTAATGGCTGTGAAGCTTATAACTATTTTTCAGGTTTTTGCATTGCCTTCAAGGCTGAGCTTAACAAGCCTTTTAGCGCAAATGCCATTTGAAGCAGGAGTTAATAAAATAATGTTTGAAGCATTAAAAGGATCTGCAGAAAAACTTGCTGATATGGACAAATTTTGCATATAATTGCAAATCAGATGTTATTGAAGGACTATCAACTGCAGGTAAACTATTGTAAATTGTAAAATGTTGATATATCATCTTCCTTATATCAAATTTATATTAATTAAAATGTATAATTTTTAAATAGTTGATGTTATTATAATTTGTTAAACAATTAGCACAATATGTGAATAATTTTTTGTTGCTGAAATAAATGTTGACTATATTCTATTTTTTTGTATGTTCACGTTCACCAAATCTTGCGAATCATGCATTAGTATTTTTGTTAAAGGGCATTCGTAAACAGTGGAAGCAACCATTATGCTACCATTTTAGTGGGCCTTCAAAATCGTTAATTTTAAAAAATCTTATAAAAGAAATTGTAGCAGAATGCTTGAAAATTGGCTTCAAAATTGTAGCCACTGTTTGCGACCAATATTGCGCCCCTGCAGTTAACCTTCTTCTTAAGGAAACATCGGAGGCATACTTAAGACAAGGAAACAATAAAGTGCCTTTTGGATTTGAGGTAGATGGGCAGGAGATAATACCATTGTTTGATCCTCCTCATCTACTGAAAGGATTTCGCAACAATATGTTAACAAAGGATCTTCATTTTAAGATGGATGGGGTAGCTAAAGCTGCAACATGGGCAGATATTGAACATTTTTATAATTTGGATTTTGCCGAAGATATCAAAATCTGTCCCAAACTAACAGACGCTCATGTCATAAAGAGCAAGATAAAAAAAATGAAGGTCTCTTGTTGTACACAGGTGTTTAGCTACCAAGTTGGTGACATAATACTTTTTTTTGATGAGCTATTTGATAGCCTGAACTCAAGCTGTTCCACAGCTCCTGCGTCCAAACCTCTAAAAGGTGGTGTTACTAAGAGGTCAAACCATTTCAAATTTTGGAATAAATCCATTGGCATTATCCAGGAAATATTTTTTTTTCAGGCAAAATAAATTGGTAACGGTTCCGACGTTAAAACACACCCTATTTACATTGAGGGGTTTCATAAGGTTCGCATTATTTATTTATTTATTGCCTATATCATTTAATCAGATTACTTATAGGGTCACATTCTCCAAATGCATGAACATTGTTTTATTCTCGGTTTTATTATATTATTAACAGTTTTCTTCATTTTAGATTAACCAAGAGGTTATTGAATGAAGAGTCCTTTGAGTATGTTTTAACCCGATGTTTTAACCAGGATGCACTGGAGAACTTTTTTGGGCTTGTTAGAAGCCAAAAAGGTCGAAATGTTTTGCCAAATGTTACTAATTTCCAAACATCTTTTAAAAGTCTGGTAATCAGTAATTTTATGGCAAAACATTTTCCAATTGCGAGGAGGATATTTCAACTGGTGCACTTCATACATTTCATGAAGCTTTGAGTACCTCTGTATCAGTTCCTGAAGTTATTCAATTTACACCAGAAATCAATCTTCCAAATTTAAACATACTGAAGAGGTCAATGGTGTCCAAATGCTCAATGGCGTATGTAAGTGGATATTTTATAAAAAAATCATCGAATGTATAGTGTGTATGCAAAATTTTTGTAAAAACAATAATACTGATGAAAATGATTTTATTGATGCTCGTCAGTACTCCAATAGCAGATTAGAAAGACCTGGAAAATGTTTTAGTTTTTTGGTGTACCAGACTATGACCTACATAATATATTATGTATGGCCCAGAGTTTGTCATTATGAAAATGTAGGAGGTATCTTGTATAACATATTAAAAAAACACGTAAATTTTAATATCTTTAATTGTGTAAATCACAAGACATGTGGAGGAAAAGCCTGCAGGTTAATAATTAGATGCACCATATATTTTTGGTGCAAACAAGTTAATAAAATAGCGGCAGGCAAAGACTCCAAATATGAGAAATATTTGAATATGTGCAAGAATACCTCTTACATTGACCCCATCAAGGTGCAAGCACATAAATCTTATATCAATAGGATAAAAAGGAAAAAGTGAAATATTTTTCAAATATAGCAATTAATAATATACTAAGTGACAAAGTAAGGTAAACTGCACCCAGTATACTGTACTTTATTTTAATAATTCTTAGCAGGTAAACTTGCGTATCAGAACCCATTTTTTATCACTCCTTTTTTTGGAATTGGCAAAATTTACGATTTTTATTCACATTTTGTGAATCTATCGTTAGAAAATTGCTTCACTTCAACACCAAGATGCCCCGTGCGCGAAAACCAGCTCAAGTATCCCAGTTGAATAACTTTGAAAGGGGTTGAATTGTAGGCTTTCGTGAAGCCGGATCGGTTTAGGTCTACTCGAGCGATTGCAAATCAATGGTTTGAAGAACATGGAAGAATGATTGGGATGCGTACAGTTTACAAGAGAATAAGAAGTTTTGGGCTTTTTTCTTACCATTGACTCCTGAGCATATACGAAACCGCGAGAGAAAATAAATTGGGATCAAGAATGGAATCACGTGATCTTTCTTCAATGGAACATTTGTGGGACATGCTCTGCCGAAGGATGCTTAACTTACCCCATCCCCCGGGCACGACAGGAGTAAAGAAAATCGCATTGCCGACTCTTTAGCCAGGGAAGCCGCTGGACTAAAAATTCTTAGACCCAGTGACACCTACGGTCTGACGACTTCGACAATTGCGGAGCTAGCAAACGTTACACCCATGCTCAATCCCTTGAGAGATGGGAGGGAATCAAAGGATGCAGTTTTGCCAGGATCACCCGGCGAAGATGGCGCCGAAGAAATACTTGGTGATGACCAGGAAAAACCTGCGTATAACAGTGGGATTTCTGACTGGCCACTGTCAACTAAGGAAACACCTCCATACTATGGGGCTAGTGGACACACCTCTATGCAGGATGTGTGAACAACAGGAAGATGAGACTGTCAGACATGTCCTATGCGAGTGACCGGAGTTATCGTCGATAAGAGAGTGTGTGTTCGGTGAGTCTTGGCCTACACCTGCCGATATAAAGGAGATATCTCCTGGTGACCTGTTCACCTTCCTGAGAAGGACAGGATGGACGATGACCTTGGAGGACAACTCCTATGGAGGATGTACAATGGGTCATATGTGGCCTAAGTGCTGTGAGCCTACACTCACCCTCCCTACTCTACAGATACAGATACCCCATCCCCCTCAGACTCTAGCAGCTCCTAGACATGAGTTGGTGGTAAGGTGAAATGAGATACCTCAGGAGGACATTGATCACCTCATCAGAACAGTGCCCCGACGTACAAATGAGTGTGTAAGACATCGAGGGTCTGTGATACATTATTAACTAACTGGGTTCGACGATAACCAAATTGGCTGAAACGCTGATCATTTATTTATTATTATTAGTTGAACATTTAAGCAAAATATCGATGAATATAATTAAATACATCTTGGTGTTTACCTCTCTTTGTCACTTAAATACTGTTTGTCAACTGACCACTTAATAAGTCAATATTTTACCTCCTAACTCATTTATATTATATATTTTTTCTACACTCAAATGTATATTATCCATTTTCTGCACAGTTCACAAAATGGAAATGTAGGCCATATCGGTTAACTGAACGTATATGATTTCATATACCTCCTAGAGCGTATATGAAAATCACCAATCAGCATTCGCGTTTAGTATTCGTCAACTCCCCTTCTTTAAATTTCAAAGAAACGTCAAGATAACTCATCAAAAAAGTCTCTCCTAAAAGCACTGGATCAAGAATATTTATTTACAATAATAAACATAAATAAAATAATCCGTATAAATTAACAACAAATACTAAAAACAGAATAAAATGAGTATTTAAGGGGCCTCCTGATAGACGTCAGTTCTTATAAAATTATGTAATACATGTGAATTTATAGATATACGATTCCCACATTCCTCGGTAGTCGAGTGGTAAGTACCCAGGCTATGGCGCGGTAGGCCAGGGTGCGATTCCCCATGAAATTTTTTTTTATTTATTTTATTCCTAAATAATTATTCTGCTTAATATTGATTGGTGAAATTATTAATAAAATTGTTAAAAATTTTTAAATTGTTATATTACATTTTATTAAAATGTTTATTTTCTAGATTTTTTAAGTGGGTCGTAGAAAAGATATACTGTTCAACTCGTGCGGATTGTCCTTATCTCACTCGAACAAACTTCGTCCTCGTGCGATATGGCCATCATATCCACATTAGTTGTACAAGCTACTATTTTGTATATGATGTTTATATATATACCTGTATATTTAATATAAAATTAATGAGCAGCTTCGAATTTTTCTTTGAAAAACCAAGTTTCCCAAAATATCATTGAAATTTGTAATGTGAAGGACACATTTTTTCTACTTGAGGGAGGGGATTAAAAATATGCTTACAAAATGCCGTTTAAAAATTAAGAAATAATAAATAATTATTAGGATGTAACTATAAAATATATATTACGTATAATTATAATTATGGATCTCACTGTATATTTATCTTATTTCATTTTTTGAGAAATAGTTATCAACAATATCCAGTTTGTCGAATTTAAGATGAAGACACTCCTATATTTTGTTCGTTTCCAAGTGTACATGTTGGAATTTCTTGCAGTCGTTTGAGTATGAAAAAATAATATATGTGCACTTTGAAATAATTCAGGGATATCCATCTTACATTGAATACTTAAATATCCTGCCCTTATGTCCGATTTTACCTACCGTTTCGTGAATTTAGGTATTACCTAAATCGGATTTGGGAATTTCTAAATGCGTGTGATGAAACGTAAATTGCGTTTAGAAATTACTAAATTCGACTTGGACATCACCTAACTTTACGAGACGGTTGGTGAAATCGAGCATTAGTTATTTCATATTTCCCGCTCTTTTAGTTATTCTTCTTCTTGCTCCTTTTTCGGACTGTATCATAAGGGATAATTTACCCTTTTCTAGTATGTCACAGATTTCTTTAGTTCTGTGGTCCATGTATAGTATCGCCGCGCGGCGGAAGGGATCAATACTAATATATTGGATCTAAGAATTAGCATAGGAGTTAGCCTGCTAGAGGGGGGTGTGCTGTGGTTGAATTCGGGATGATATTAGTTTACCTTGCGTTTTCATGGAAGTGTTAATTGTATCCTTAATATAGTATCAAATTGAATACCATTTTCTCCGATTTGAAAAATCGAAATATTAATATCTCAAACAATATCACCTGCACTTTCCATTTTCATTCATAAAATTGAAATTGTTAAATATTGTTCAAATAAAGGTTTTGACGTTACAAAGTACTTTTGTCAGATCAATAAAAAAAATTGTCATTTATACCATTAGACATTACACTTCGTTTCTCGAGATGTTGATGTTGCCATGGTAACTTTAAAAACGCGCGTGTTTCAAAGTTCGTTTTAAACACGCTGGGGCGTGCTTTAAATGGGTAAAAGGGTACACCAATAAAAAAAATTATATTTTATGTGATAGCACAGTACTTATACCTTGAAAAAAAATTAAATAATCAGCTGTGACTTGAATAGTTATTTCAACAATTAACGTCATTCAACAGTGAAGAAATATGCATAAATTTGGTAATTTGTTATGTAGTTTTATTTATTTTTCTATGGGTTTAACCCAACATAAAAATATCAGTTCAAAGTAAAAAATTATAAATAATTTATTATAATTTATTAGTAGCCAACATATTTTCGTATACATTTGTTGGATAACTTAATTGAAACCACATTATAAGCAATCTTTTTTCAGCTGTAGAACAAGCAATTGTTGAAGGAGAAAATAAACAGCTCCAAGTTACAGAGGAGAAAGAAAATGTAAACCCAGGAACAGTTAACGTACCTAGTGTATGAAATAGTTATAGCTTCAGGCTGGTTGATTATAAATGTTTATTTTATAAATATCTGCTATCTCTAGGTGGAAAATTTCAGTTCAGTGTGTCCAAACATTCTAATTATTTATTTTTTGATTTGCCTTCACTTTACTCTCCTGTAGCAGAAGTCATGAATTTTGTTTTCATATGTAGGTTCGACTGAGCAAAGTATGATAATCCTAAAAGTTACAACATCACCATCATGAACTCAAACACCACATACATTTAGTGCTCACAGTCCTAGAAAGGACATGTTACGACAGAAACTGAAGTCTCTCCGTAATAAAAACTAAGTACTTGAAGGGGAAGTGAAGCATTTAGAAAATAAATTGTGTGTAATGGAGCATGATGAAAATGATATGACATTAGAAGAATATAAACAGCTAACATATAAATTTTGCGATTCATCCCAACTAGCATCATTTATTAATGTACGGATTAGTCAGTCCAAAAAAAAAACATAAAGGAAGGCGATTTTCTTCGGAATTTAAAAACGAATGTTGGCAAATGTATTTTACTAGACCTAAACTATACAAAAATTAATTGCAAAAATTATTTTCCTTGCCAAATCCTCGTACTCTACTAAATCATATTCAAGGTATAATAATAAAACCTTCTTCAAATAGTAGTGTATCAAATATTGTACAAATGAAGATGAATAGTTTTACATGAATGGATAAATACTGTATCATTTGTTTTGATGAAATGGCATTTAAGTCTAACTTATTCCAGACATTACATAACGTTCTTAGAATGTGCTAACTAATTTGTGGACGTTCATCCTCCGGAATATTCAAAAAGAATATTCACAGAATGTCTTTCTGTTAATGTTCTCAACATCACTGCAATCTGGCCACACAATACCACCAAAAAAATGAAAACATGAAGACCCTCGAGTAGCCGAAGCCTACCGTATTTTAAAAGATACACATTATTCAAAGATAAGGAACAAGAGTCAAGCTTTTGGAAATCATGTTGCTTCAAAACATCGCGAATATTCAAAAAGTCAAATTTAGCATCAACTCCGATGTCCTCATATTCAGACAGTTCACAAAATACTTGCATTGTGTATTCTGTAGCCTCAGATCAATCCCCTCCACCCAACCAAATGGAAGCTAGTTCAGAAAGTAATGTGAATTTAGGCCAACAATTACACATTCCGGATGATACCGCAACTGAAGAAACCAGCGAGTCTTTGCTGCATTTTATTAAAAATTTTAAGTAACATGTATATCTTTTCTAGTCACTTCTTGTTTATTAAAGTTCTCTAAATAAATATCTTGAAAATAAATTGTCTCATTTTATTTACTTACTTTCACTAATAATTACGGTCGTGATAATAGGTGTGTAGGTATGTATAAAAGTAATAACTTTACTTACCTTTGCATAGTCTTGCAATGCTTCATTTATTGCAGCACATACTTCAGATATAGCATTACATATTGGGTGGTATGAATAAAAACGAAGTACATGCTAATACTACAAATTTAAAGATCCACTCCAAAGTATATGCTCCATCATGAAGCATCTGGTCAGTTCCGGTAGAATCTGCTTAACGTTGAAGTATTTACTAAACTGCTTGTAGTATCTACTTTTTAGCCCGTAGTACATGCTTCGACACGTGCAGTATCTGTTTCGTCGTGATTTCTTACCTAAAATATTTGAATTAATCCCGTGTCGAAAGGCGAAATCGTGTCCAGAAATCAAAGATTATTTTTTGATTTATACCAATTTATTTTCAACTTCTTTGACAACTTATTTTTTTTTGACATCATCAATCAGAACAAAATTGAAAATTGATGGCAAAGGACCGTTTGATTAAATATAAAAAATTAAAATAAATATAGGGGCATTCATCAACAAGCACCAACAAGGGCATTCATCAACAAGCACCAACAGTATCTTCCACTCCTTCTGCTAGGTGAGCAGGTCATGACAAGTGTATTAGATTTCCTTTTCCATCATTGTTCTTACAAAAAAATTTCAAGACTACCCGAAATATTATTTGCTATTTTTCTTGTCAATTAAATCTTTAAAATTTCGTGATTGAGTAGAATGTCTTCAGATGAAGAAATGCCCCATCAAGAAGAATCCCAAAATGAAGATATACAATTAGCATTTGTTATAATGCTAGAAGATTTCAATACACTGCTGGATAAAAAAAATGACAGCTGCCACCTCATTTTCTGTTACCGGAATATTTTATGATACAAAATATCATCATTAACGTGTCGTTGCACTTTATATTTTTCTTCCATCCATCCATTTTCAAACAAAATTAACCGAAGAATTCTCAAGAAGCTGCTATTATACCAACTTACTTAACTAACGTTAAGCAAATACTACAATTTCTTCTTGAAATCGAAGTATTTGCTGTAAGAAGTCGCTACTCCAAATTGCAGTGAATACTTCAGTCATTTTTACTAGAGTGCTACTTGGTATAGTAACTTCCGGAAAAATTAAAAGTATCTACTTTGAAATGTAGTTTCTTCTTTGTATTGAAGTATCCACTTTATAGAAAATGCTAATACTTCTAGTGTTAGCATATACTTCGTTTTTATTCATACCACCCATTGTCGATTCAGACATTTTAGTAAAATACATCAGGCTTTCATAGGAATCTCCAGTTGCCAAAAATCGCAAAGTCACTGCTAGTTTGTCATATGCAGGAATCGAGTCTCTAAAATTCGTACTTGATTTTCGAATTTTTTCGATGGTCAGAGATAGTATATGATCAGAATCCTCTGGCGCCATTCTACAAAAGTTTTGGAATTGTCCACTTTCTAAAATTGACTTCGATAAAATAATATCAAATATAAATATAATATATACTACAACTTATGAAAAACAAAAACAAATTCAAATTCGAAAGTTTAAAATATTATTTGAACAAAAAATCCAAAAAGAACTGAATAATTATCAACAAAACAATGTACCAAACACAATCATTAATTTATCAAACAAAACTTTAAATTCGTCAGACGTATTAGTTCTTTCAAAAGGTTTAAATTTTGCTTTGACTCCAAAATCAATACCGAAATTAGACATAATAAGTTCAATAGAACAAGTAAGTAACGAATTACCTGAACACAAAAGAGAAGAATATAGGGTACGATGTAAAGTCATATTAGAAAAATCTATTCATTTGAAAAACAATACTACAAAAGCAGAACAAAAATCAATTAAAAATCTCAAAGAAGATGATTCTATAATTATTTTACCGGCTGATAAGGGTAATTCTACTGTTATCATGAACAAAGTTGATTATGATTCAAAAGTAATGGATTTATTAATAAATGGCCCTTATACTAAGCTACCAAATGATCCTACCAAATCTATTGAAAACAAAATTTATAAAACACTTTTCAAATTCAAAAACGAATTTGCTAGTCGTGAAAGAACAATGTTAACACCTAAATACAGTAAGCCACCACATTTTTATGGTCTGCCAAAAATTCATAAACAAAACATACCATTGAGACCAATTTGTAGCACTATTAATTCCCCATGCAGTAAACTATCGAATCATATATTGAAAATTATTGAACCCCTCGCGGGACAGACAAATTCATACATCAGAAATAGCAATCATTTTATAGAAAAGCTATCAGATTTGAATTTTAACAAAAACCATTATTTGGTCAGTTTTGATGTAGTTAGTCTCTTCACGAATGTACCGGTACAAAAAACAATAGAACTTGTCCAATCAAAATTAGAAATTGATCAGACCCTTACAGAAAGAACCAAATTGAGCGTAACAGCAATAATAGAATTATTAAAATTATGTATATCAAAAACATATTTTCAATTCAATAATGATTTTTATGAACAGAATTTCGGTCTTGCCATGGGCTCTTGTCTCTCACCAATTTTATCAAATATTTACATGGAACATTTTGAAGACAAAATAGTAAATAATCAAAAATTAAAACCAATTGTCTGGTGGAGATATGTAGACGATATCTTTGCAATATGGCCCCATGATTTAATATCTCTTAATGATTTTTTAAAAAATATAAATGAAGGAGAGGAATCTATAAAATTTGAAATTGAAATTGAAAATAACAATTGTTTGCCATTTTTAGATGTTCTTATTAATAAAACATCTACAGGGTATGAAACAAGTGTATACCGCAAACCAACACACACTAATAGATATTTGAATTTTAACTCTAATCATTCTATAAGCGTTAAAAAAGGGATAGTAAAATCTTTATACGATAGGGCCAGAATCATTTGTTCTAGTGATGATCAATTTACAAAGGAGAAAACTTTTTTAAAAGATGTTTTAAATAACAATAATTACCCTGCAGAATTTGTAAATAAGGAGATTAAGCATATAGAGAGGGACTCATTGTTAATACCCCATAACAATAATATTAATAATTCAGCAAACATAATTTTTAGAAACTTGACAATACCGTATGTTAAGGGTTTATCAGAAAGAATTAAAAAAATTGGTAATCAATTCAATATTAGAACTAGTTTTAAATCGAATAATACATTAAGATCAATACTAACAAAAACGAAACCAAAGAATGAAGAACAATCTTCCAAAAACTGCATATATCAAATATCATGCGAATGCGACAAATTTTATTTAGGTGAAACATCTAGACCATTGAAAGTAAGAATAAACGAACACAAAAAATATATTAAAGATAGGGAATTCTTTAAGTCAGCTATTTGTAAACATGCTTGGGAAGAGGGTCATCAAATTCAATGGGATTCATCAAAAATAATATTAAAAGAAACCAATAATAAAAGACGAAAAATCAAAGAAAGTGCTTTAATACAACTAAATGCAGATAAATGTGTAGCTAGTATTTCAGCCGAATGTAGTCAAATTTGGTTACCAATGTTAGAAAGAGAAATTTCCAATAATCAATTACCTGCTTTATCAGGATAGCATCATAAGTTTTTTTTTATCCAGGTTTTCTTATGATTTATAATTTGAATAGTTGTTAATCGATACACAATTCAATACATAAAATCACAAAACTGAGTATAAATACATATTTTGAAAACTTAAATATTCATAAACAAAAAAAGTATCAAGAAACGCGTTTTATTAACAACATTTCCAATATAAGCGAAAAAACGCGCTATCCCAATTTAAAAACCGTTCCTGGAACGTGCACTTCACTGGATTCCATTTCTAGTAGACTATCATATCGTTGGAATGTCATAAAATGAAATATTTCATTTGACATTTTACCGGGGATATGATCTACTATGAATGGACCTTAATAAAAATTTGATAACAAAATTTTGCAGTCTTAAACTTCAAAATATTTTTGATTGTCTAGTTGTCAAATTTTTTCCGTTGTGTCAGTTAGGAATAAAAATCAATTTTTACTTATTTTTTCTTGAAAACGGTAGCTGGAACGCTACCGAAACGTTGAAATAAAGAATTCAAAAATATTGTGGTTTAATTTCCCAAGAAATTAAAAAAAGAATGAATAATATACCACAAGGAACATACAGAAGATATGTCCACTTTCTTCTTGTTTTCGCATATCCGTCATTGTTTCACCTACATTATCCAGTGTCCTTCGATGCATTAAATTTGTAACCCACCAACGTCTCTTCCTTCTTTCATTTTTGAGTGACAAAATAATAAATGCAGCACTTGCAATGGGTACCGGTAAATTATTCGAAATCAATTTTTCGAAATCAAATATCTGGAATAGATTTATTAAGTTTAAGAGGACACCGAATTTCAGTTAAAAATTCTGGTTAGGTTAGTTTAGGTTAGTTAGGCAGTTAACGATAAACAAAATAATAATGAGCAATTGAAAACAACGCTTAACAAACATTTAATAAGGTAAACAAAGTAATAAAAACTTCTATCTCTCTATTTTTGTATATTCTATTCAGAATATTGAATTTCGAACAATAGATTTTCGAACAATTGATTTTCGAACAATTGATTTTCGAATGATTGACTTTCAAAGAATTGATTTTCGAATAATTGATTTCGAACAATTGACTTTCGAAGAATTGATTTCGAACAATTTACCTAGATCCACTTGCAATAATGATATCGCTGTCAGAGTCAGACATAACGAAGTACTACCAATACAGAATTGACACGGATGAGCAAAGAACATTTGATCTAGCTTTTGTTTACACTAAAAGATTACGAAAGAATGCTCTTGTTCTAGCTTTAGCTCTATATTCGTTTTATGTAAATCGATACCTCTAGCTTTCGTTTACACTAAAAGATTACGAAAGAATGCTTTTGTTCTAGCTCTAGCTATGTTCTTTTGATGTAAATCGACCTCCATATTCCATGAGCTTGAGACTGGAATATAATTCGAACGTTTGTCAGAATATTCTGTGAGTTCTGTGGATCATTATCGTATTTGACCTACAACCTCCATTATTGAACAGCACACCCAGAATGACGTTTGATACCCAGTTTTGGCACAGTTTTATTAGTTTAATATTATTTTATTCAATAATTAGTTTTGCAGCGTTATTGGTTGATTTTGGTGTCGATTGAAAGGTAAGTAGACCATTTTTTCCATCAACGAACTAACCTCAAACCAGTTGAATGATGGTAAGTGAAATAACTCTATGCTAAAATAAATCAGTTGTTTTTTCTTATGTATATTCTGTGAGTTCTGTGGATCATTATCGTATTTGACCTACATCCTCCATTACACCCAGAATGACGTTTGATACCCAGTTTTGGCACAGTTTTATTAGTTTAATATTATTTTATTCAATAATTAGTTTTGCAGCGATATTGGTTGATTTTGGTGTCGATTGAAAGGTAAGTAGACCATTTTTTTCCATTAACGAACTAACCTCAAACCAGTTGAATGATGGTAAGTGAAATAACTCTATGCTAAAATAAATCAGTTGTTTTTTCTTATGTTATTAGAGTCTACCGCATTTAACAAATTCTTGTAACCATATATTGACCTTCCTTCCGTGACTAGTGTTAGTATGTCCAAAAAAAGTTCCAGTTTTTATCGGAAGATACACCAAGAAGTAGAAAGGTGTATGGGCTTGATAAACACTGATGAGAGTGCTTTCCTCCATGAAGAAGTATTAACTAATGAAAATATTCCAAATAGTAGTGGTAGTGGAGCCCTAGTCAACCATAACAGCAATTATGAAAATTCTTCACATACAGACCATGATGTTGAGTCTTCATTTGATATTCATTGTGATTTTGCAAACGAAAATCAACTATTCAATGAAAAGTTAACAGAAGAAGAATCCAATAATTCCCATCCAGATGTAAATAGTGGAAGTCAATTCATGAAAAAAGATTTTTCCACAGAGTTCAAGTCGAAATTAAAATTATTGGCATTAAAACACCGAATCACTCAGCCTTAACTGACTTTTTGAAATTCTTGCCAAATGAACTTCCCTCAGATGCTCGAACATCATTATCAACTCCTAGAAATACTGAATTGAGACAAGTATATCTAGGAAACTATTGTCACGTTGGTGTGAAAACGGCAATAAATACTTTAATAAGTGAAACAGAATTATTCCTAAGTTTTTTGTAAATTTTATTTTTGTTTGTCCACACTAATTTTAAGTTACTTTTTGTAATAAATATTTGTTTGCTCAAACTCATAAGGATTAGTTTTGTTTTTGTTTATTTTTATTGTGATATTAGGGATTTATTTTTTGTTTTTTGTGCAAATTATTTGATTTTTGATATTTATTTTATGTTCTGTATCTGTATCTGTAGAGTAGGGAGGGTGAGTGTAGGCTCACAGCACTTAGGCCACATATGACCCATTGTACATCCTCCCGAGGATGGTCATCGTCCATCCTGTCCTTCTCAGGAAGGTGAACAGGAGACATCTCCTTTATATCGGCAGGTGTAGGCCAAGACTCACCGAACACACACTCTCTTATCGACGATAACTCCGGACACTCGCATAGGACATGCCTGACAGTCTCATCTTCCTGTTCACACATCCTGCATAGAGGTGTGTCCACTAGCCCCACTAGCCCCACTAGTATGGAGGTGTTTCCTTAGTTGACAGTGGCCAGTCAGGAATCCCACTGTTATACGTAGGTTTCTTCTGGTCATCGCCAAGTATTTTTTCGGTGCCATCTTCCCAGGGTCGCCCAGGGTGATCCTGGCAAAACTGCATCCTTTGATTGCCTCCCATCTCTCAAGGGATTGAGCATGGGTGTAACGTTTGGCTAGTTCCGCAATTGTCGAAGTCGTCAGGCCGTAGGTGTCACTGGGTCCAAGAATTTTCAGTCCAGCGGCTTCCCTGGCTAGAGAATCAGCAATGCGATTTCCTTTACTCCTGTCGTGCCCTTTAACCCACCTCAGGATAATATTGTTATCTGCCGAGGCTAACCTAACCTAACCTCCTTGACATACAGGTCAAGAGGGGTCAGACCAGTAATAAGCTCCATTGCTGCGGTTGGTGTTGTTCTCATGGCTCCTGTGATGTTTAAACAGGCCATTCGCTGTATTTGATATAGTTTTTGAATGGCCGTTGCTTGTAGAACCTTCGGTCCCCATGCAATTGCTCCATACGTTAACATAGGTCTTATTATTGCAGTGTAGATCCAGGAGACCACTCGGGGTGACAGCCCCCATGTGCGTCCCACTGTTCTCCGACACTGTTCATAAGCCACATATGCTCTTTTTGCTCTGCTGTGTAGATGAGAGTTCCATGTTAGTTTCCTGTCGAGGGTAATACCAAGGTATTTCACCTCTTCCGAAAAGTTTAGTTTGCTTTTGAAGATTTCGGGGGATTTTAAACCCGATAAACTCCTTTTCCTGGTAAAAAGGACCATCTCAGTCTTCCTGGGATTGATCGAAAGTGAGTGTTCCTTACACCATGTTTCAATTAATTTGAGCCCATCCTGCGCTCTATCGCACAGTGTGTTCACAAATTTGCCTGTCTGCAAAATAACTATGTCATCTGCGTATGCAATTGTGTAGATTCCATTGTTGTTGAGGTGATTAATCAGGGTGTCCAGGACTATGTTCCACAGAAGGGGTGATAAGACCCCTCCTTGCGGACATCCCCTCATGACCAGTCCTCTTACTGTGATGTCTTCTACATTGATACTTATTGCTCTACTAGAGAGCATCTTGAGTATCCATTCTCCTACTACCAGAGGTACATTCCTGGAGTTGAGTTGCTGGGTAATTGTTGGTAAGGTTGTTTTATCAAACGCTCCCTCTATGTCTATGAATATACCCAGGGTGGATTCTTTGTTGTCCAATGATCTTTCGATTCTGCCAACCACTTGGTGAAGGGCCGAATCAGTGGACCTTCCCGGAGTATATGCATGCTGATTTGGATGAAGTGGGTGGTGAACTAGCACTTCATCTCTTATGTACCGCTCGCATAACCTCTCCATTGTTTTTAGAAAGAACGATGTGAGACTAATTGGTCGGAATGCTTTTGGTAAGGTGTAATCCATCCTACCTGGTTTTAGTATGAATACCACTCGTACTTCTCTCCACTTACGGGGAATATATCTCAGAGCCAAAGAGGCTCTGAAAATTCCAACCAGGTGCGGCATAAGAATATCCATCCCCCATTGAAGTAGGGCTGGTCTTATTCCGTCAGGTCCTGGTGACTTGAAGGGGGAAAAGCCCGATATGGCCCACCTTATCTTGTCCTCGTCAATTACTGAGCTAGGAAATTGCCAGTCGTATTGTGAGGGTGTTGTTGGTACTTCCATCCAGTTTGACGTTCCAGGAAAGACAGAACCTGGGAAGTGAGTTTCCATAAGAATCTCAGCGCTCTCTTGAAGGTTGGCTGCCTTGTCGCCATTTTCCCTTGTAAGGATGCCGATACTCTTATGTTGGTCGTTTGAGAGCGCCTTCTGTAGCCTAGAAACCTGCGGGAAGTCTTCGACTGCCTCACAATAGGCTCTCCAGGCCTCTCTTTGTTTTTGTCTGCAGACTTTTTTGAACTCCTTGAGGTTGGCTTTGTATATTCCCCAGTCCTCTTCGAGTGTTGTTCGTTTTGCCTTGTTAAAGATCGTTCTCGCTGTCTTTCTGAGGTGTTCTAGTTCAGGGCACCACCAGCTATTGGTCGTGCCACCTGTCTGAACCATCCTCATCGGACAGGATTCCTTATAGGCAATGTCCATTTTGTTTTGGATAGATACTGTGTACCTTTCCAGTTCCTCATTATTGCTAGGAGTCAGGACCTCTGTTTCCCGCAGAGCACCTTTTAAGAGTCGATTGTAGAGAGCTACATCCGTCCTCTTCGGGTCGCGAGATTTTACAGTGGTCCTGAGATCCTGGCTTACCGTGTAGGTCAGCCAGCGGTGGTCTGACATAGAGATATGATCTGACACTTGCCAGTCCTTAATTTGGTTTGATATTTTGGTTGTCGCCAGCGTAATATCTATTAATGTTTGGCTACGGGCGTTAATGAATGTCGGCTCCGTGCCTCTGTTTAAGATTGTTAGATCTTTCTTAATTATATATTCATAAAGAGACTTACCTCGGGCGTTGATATCCTTGCTGCCCCAGCTCAAGTGGTGGGAGTTTGAGTCACAACCCAATATCAGCTCCACTCTTTGGTTGAGGCAGTGATCCACTAGTACCTCCGTCTCTTTAGTCGGTGGTAGGGTGGCTGCATCTGAAGGTAGGTACACCGATGCAAGTACCAACGCCGTATATTTGCCTCTTCCATCTGGACATTCCACTTTAACCGCAGTGAGGTCTGAGGTGCAGAATTGTGCCATTGGAGAAGCTCTGTATTTCCTTGGGACGTAAACTGCTGTCCTAGGTTGCTGATTGCTTGGTAGGCTGAAAATTTGACCCTTTAGACTACTAAAACCAGTAATTTTGGTCTTTATTATCCAGGGCTCCTGGATCAAAGCTATTGCATCCTCCAATACATCAAGGTGCCGACATAGTGTTGCCGTTGCTGCCTTTTTGTGTTGGAGGTTGCATTGTATGATATTTACCTTTTTTCCAACGTCCTTGCCCATGAGTAGGTTGGTTAGGTTGGTTGGTTTTCTTTAGAGGTCCATCCGCTCCTCCGCTAGGGGAGAGGTGACCTCGCTGTTTTCGGGTACCTCCTCCGTCAGGTCATCGACTGATTCGACGTCCTTTCCGGAACCCGTGGTGGCCTTGGAGTCAGTATCCACTTTAGGTGGCTCGTCTACCAAGGACCTCGGGTCTTCAGAGGTACCCCCTGTTTCCTTCCTTGAAACCCTGATGGTCAATGAGGTGAACGCATAGCTCATCCTCATCGACTTCTTCTTGAGGACCGCCATATCTTTGTCTCCGATCCCGAAGACGAAGAGGTGTCCTCCTGGGTTCACCTTAACCTCATGGTGGAAAGTGCACCATCTCGCCACCGTCAGATCAGGGTTCTGCGCCCTAAGCCGACCAAGCACCCTCTCCTTTTCACCGGATGTCGTCTTGTGGACGTCCTCCGGGATCCAGAGCGAGGCCTTGGTCAGCTTAGGGAGCCCATCCACGCTGACGACCGCCAGTGATGCTTCCTCCCACGGCTTGAGGTTTTTTGTGGCTTTTTTCAGCCACTCTAACGTCCCGTCATCATCGCAGACCACTCTGATGATTTCACCAGAGTATGTCCACGATTTAAACGTGGGCGTTTTGCTGTTGCTGCTGGAGGCGGAGAAGATGATCTTGTCCAGTTCCTCTAGCAGTTGGTTTTTGATGATTCTTTCCCGTTCTGAAGTAATCTTACCGTACGGGTTAGTTTCATCTATTATAGCAACCTTGAGGTGTCTCAAGGCGGCATCCGCAAAGGTCTTAGAAGGGGCAGCGACATTTCTGTCGGTACGCGGCTTCTTCAGCCTTCGCGGAGTCCCCTCCGTGGAGGTGCTCTGGTGAAGGCGCTTTCCTGCAGGGGCAGCCGGTTCCTTGCCTTTATTCAAGGCGGAGCTCTTGGCGCCCGCCGCAGGAAGTGCCTTTGCTTTTGGAGGTGGAGTGACGGAGGAGGGGGGAGCACTTGTAGTTGCTGCCACCCCTGATTCCCTCGCTCTCTTCCTCCTTTTGGCTTCGGCGCCGCAAATGCGCTTCCGCCTTTGTATTTTATGTTAATAAATGATTTAATAGGAAAAATGGTTCCTAATTTTTTCAACCCAGTGATATAAGGATATTTGTGTTTCATAATTAAAAGAGATTTATTTGTGTTTTTGGTTTTTATTATGGATAATGGCAATAAACAATAAAACAAAGTGATTATAACATAACTTGTTTACAAATTATATCCCTCTTATTACATGATGCAATATCAATTTGAACTGTTTGATCGGTAATTTGTTCATTATCCAACTCATGTAGATACATTTCAATATTTGTATCCTTATTATGCATACATATGTTGTGTAAAACACAACAAGCAATTATTACTTGTGGAATCATTTCAGTTTTGTAAATATTCATAAATTTCAGAATTCTGAATCTTCCCTTTAGCAACCCAAACGATTGTTCAATGAATACACGAGTTGATGAATGGAGATAGTTGAATTTTTTCTGTTGCTGGGTTAAATATCCATTATCTTTATATGGTGTTATCAAGTTAACACTATTTGGATATGCTGTTTCACCCAATAGATGATATTCTTCATTGAGTTCTGGCATTATCTGTCTATACAATGGTGATATCTTATAAACTCGAGCATCATGCACACTACCTGGACACCTTGCAAATAGGAGTAATTTTCGTTATACCAATTTTGTGATATTTGTACACCAAAAATTTAATCATGCAAAATATAAGGTTTAAAAAATTTACCTGCAAAGCAATCTGTGAAAATATAAGAAGTATCACAAACAGCTTGCAAAATAATTTAATGGTATTGCTTCCTATTCAAGTATTTATTGGCCATGAATGTAGGAGATACAATAGGAATATATGTTCCATCAATAGCTTCTATAACAACATCAATACCTCCCCTTTCCTCGAAGCCTCTCTTCACACCATCATTTACTTCAGGCCATTTGATATATCGACCAGAAACCTAAACCAGAACACTAACAATTCTTTGGAAATATTCCCAAACTGTACTCAATGAGACGTCAAAGCGGTCTGCTACTGATCTACAAAAGTAATCAACATATCAAAATTTCATCGTAAAGTTTCTGACTGCGGTTGGAACAAACCTATTACCACAGAGTACATGTACTCTGTGATATTACCCTTCAGTAATGCGCATGCGGTGCCTATAGCGTCTCTACCGACCTAACTCTCGAGGTGGGTTACGAAAAATGAACCTGGGTCAGTCATCCAGTCAACAACTCGGAAGTTTCCGAACACAGGTAGGCAACTCGGGTTAGGTAAACGAACGTGCAGGTTAGGGATCGTGTCAACCCGAGTAAGTTTCCGAAAAAGCCTATTGAAATAGCCACATCTACACTTGGATAAAATGTTATATTTTTCATCCATCAACTTTATAATTATTATTATGTTTTATAATAAAATATTGAAAGTATACATTTATTTCAATTTTCTTTTATCCAAAATTTAATTCATTCATACAAGCATACTATTAAAACTATAATCATAGAACTAAATTCAGTTACGTGGATATGTGACCTTAATTTTATTTTATTTCATTTTATTTTGTGAAAAAGAAGAAATTTATTACTGTTTTTTCTTGGGATTATTAAGCTTGATAAAACGTTATTCTAACGAATTGATTTTATCGAATGTTCTGTAAGTTTTTTATATAATTATATCTAATGGTGGGTTTATACACTTTACTTAATTTTAGTTTGGAAGTGAATTTAGTGTTAAGTTTAGACTTAATTTTATCACAAAATTTTAATTTAATGTGACGCATGCGTGTAAAATGGGATTTGGGGATTTTGAGATTAGACACTAATTCTAACCTGTTTCCTGTTAATGTATTATTGGCAAATGCTATAATGAGATTTTTATCAAAATTTTAATGATACGCAAGAACAGGATAGTGATTATTCACCTAACAGCACTTTTGCTGTTGAGTTCTTGCTATGTTTATGCAATTACAAAAAAAAGAGTAGAAGATTTAAAACTAGACCACACAAGGGAAACACATGAACATTTTGCTTGCTTGATTTCTGATATGCTCACAAAGGAAGAGGACTGAACAATATTTCAAATATGTTAAAATACTTACTGGACATTGTTGAACTGCGTTTACAAAAGGACCCTACGAAAAATCCGCTATCTCCAGAACATAGGCTTATCATGACATTGAAGTGTGTAGAATAATATTAATCACTTTGTTGCATTTTACTTAACTTAACAAATTTTCTAGTTACTTGGCTTGTGTTGGATCAATGCAGAGCATAGCATAGAATTATAGGGTAGGAAAAGTGAAACGTGAACTTTGCGTCGTTCGTTTCGGTTCATATTTTTATTGAGGAATTTCTTCAGAATTTTGATTTTTGGTGAAATAGTTTATAAATATTTCCTAAAAATATTTCATTGAAATAATTAGGAAATTATTTCTCATTTTTGTTCCGTGGTGAAATAAACTACTAGACCTAAAATCAAGATTCTCAATGTATTTTACCGCTAAATTGAAAATTTTGATATATCTATAAATAAGAATGAGGAAGGTTCCGGCAGGTCTTCTCTCATCGTCTGTGACAATATTATACTACCTACAACTGTACAGTAATCCATACAACTTTTCAACATCAATTTTAAATAAAAATAAATTACAGCTGCAGCCGTTATTTCTTCAATATCTGGATTACTGGTATGTTTTTTATATACTTGTTACCTTCTTATTCCAATTTGTTCACTGTATTCCACTATGAACCAATAAATAATTGTTTTTTACAAAATGGCTACCCATTTTGGAAGCCACTTTTTCTCTCCTATCCAGCCAACGATATTTTTACTTTCATGAAATTGTTTTTTTTTATATAATTCAGATATTTGTCCAGGATGAATCCTTAAGTTCAATTAGTAAATTTGTATTTATTGAACTGGACAGATATCCCTTGTTAGCTTCAAATTTTTTTGTAACACTTTTTTATATACCGGTATGTTTTTATAGCACAGTTGCTGGATAACAGTTGTTGGGAAACAGTACCTGGGAGTCTAAAAGTACCAGGGAGACTGAAAGTACCTGGTAGACTAAAAGTTTCTTAGCAACAAACAGAAACAGTTCCATAGAGAAACTTCATCAGTTCCTGGAAATCAATTCCTGATTTTTATAAAGTTCTTGGGAAACAACAATCACAGAAGTTCCTGATTAGTCTAATTGTCCTGGATAATATCTCCATCAACATCATCATTTCGTTTATACTCTTAAGTATTATTTAATTATAATTTTACTAACCCTTTTGTTTTGTTAATTGTGAATATGTACATTTTTTTACTTCTTCAGTTTTATTTACTATACAGAAACGTTAAGTTCTTTTTTTTATTTCTCTCAACAGATTAAAGTTAGCTAGCCATTAAATTTGATTTTGTTTCTAAATTTCTTTTTTTTTATAACATCAATAAGTAACTAAGTCCTGCAAACTGGCTTAGTTAACTACCAAATTTAAGTGGTTAGTTTGGCAAGAGCCTACAATTTATCTTAAAATCATTTTTCTTACGTCAATCTAAAAATTTAGAGTTTCATTGTCATCCAACAGTAAACAATTTTCGGTTTCAAAAGCTACAGTTCATCGTGTGCATTGCACTTTGGGAAATGTTATTGTCCATCGTTTTACCGGAACCCTCTGAAAGTGATTGGAATAAAATTGCTAGTGATTTTTATCTCAGGTGAAACATGCCTTGGATGGCAAATATGTGAATATACAGTCACCAAAACATTCTGGATCCCAGTATTTCAACTACAAGAAAACATTTAGTATTGTGTTCAGTTTTCAGGAAGAGTGGTTTTGGTTAATCTTTAATAAACTAAAAATTAAACTTACCAAGTTCAAAGTATGTGCCAGGTACACAAACCAAATTGGATCACTTTCTAGTGGCCGATCAAGCATTCCCATTACATAGAAGGATCATGCGTCCATACCCAGGACAGTTCTTAGACGAAAGTAAGAATGTATTTAACTATAAAATTTCTCGTGCCCGAAGAACTATAGAAAATACTTTTGTAATACTTGTTCAGAGGTGGCGAATATTGAGAAGTCCCATTATAGTCAGTGTTGAAATGTATGAGAACATTGTCAAAGCTGCTATTGTTATGCATAATTTTGTGCAAAAAAATGAAAGTGCTGTCTCAAAAGAACAACGGAAATACTGCCCTGCTGGCTTTTTCTGATTCCCTAGATAAGAATGGATACCTACTCCTAGGTTCTTGGAGAGTATATGTGACAGGGACTGGCTTAGGACCTGTTACACTTGAAAAATCGAATAATTCAAAGCGTACCTATCAGGGAGTTAGAGATACTTTGGCTGACTATTTTATATCTGATGCTGGATCTGTACCATGGCAAATGAGACATGTTTTACGTGGTTCTGTTCCAACAACCTGACGTTAATCATAATGTATCCTAATTATATATCAATAAATTCTCTAGCTAATAAAGTACATTTTATTCGAGTTTTGAATAAACTTAGTTCACTAAAAAACAGTACTTAATACTTGGGAAGTACAAAAACTTCAATCTTATTGCACTATCACATTTACTGTTCATTTTCTAATTTTTTTGAGAATAAAACCACAATATAATGCTTTTATATTTTTTATTATCAAGTTGTCAATAAAACTAATCTAGGAACTGCGCCATTATCCTCTGGCACATTGTTTTTTGTTGATGTGGATCCATTTCCTCTAACAATAATGCAATGGTTCTGCCAAATGAGTAATTGACATTACTTAGCTCCAGTGGCCGCTCTGTTTCTGGCTGGGTGATCATTCGGTCCACCAGCGCAGCAGAAGCATTTGAAATTGAGTTTGATAGATTTCCACTTCGTTTTCTTTTTATAACGGGAATCTCCTGATGGAACATCTCCACTCTCTCGTTTTTCCTTCACATACCTTTGCCTCAAAGCAAGCCACCTTGACTGACATATTTCGACTGCAATAATCATTGAAACACATTAACTTCATATTATCAAGGTTTATATTAGGGAGTTTTTGAGACCATTTTTAGCGTCAACGTTATTATCGTTTTCCGCTATATTGCGCCAGCGCAGAACCGAAAACGTTATTAACGGGTTGAAGATCCAAAAAGTGATTTTGAAGTCGAAATTATTGCGTACACATTTGTTTAACGTTTAACGTATCTTGTGATTTGTATTTATATCGTTTATCATGGAAGATGATAGAAATAGCGATAAGGCATAAGGCGATAAGGAGTCGATCATAATTTAATAAGGGGTATAATATTGAATAACATCTTTCAAGATGAACAAGAACATGATAATATAAATGAGAACATACCCGAATTCAATTTGCAAAATTTCGAGGATGAAGAAGTAAAAAGAAGCTTCCGTTTTCAACGAGAGGATTTGCATGTGTTATGCCAGTCTCTGCGGATACCAAATCCAATAATTACACGATCTGGACATAAAGTAACTGGTAAGGCTATATTTTTTCGAAAAGAAATAATGGTGGTTTACTTACTACGGAAAATATATTTTTTTAGGCATTGAAGGCTTATGTATTTTACTGCGAAGACTAGCATATCCCAATCGCCTCTGTGACCTTCAAAATATTTTCCATAAATCATCTGCTGCTCTTTCAGAAATAGTAAATTTTGTGAATTCACATATTTGCACCACATTCGGCAATCTTTTGGATAATCTGAACAACCTTAACTGGCTCAATCAAAATAAACTTGAAGAGTATGCAAATGTAAGTAATTAATTGAAAAAATCAAAAACACATGCCTAACACAGTTCAATGTAATTTTTAGGCGATTGCTGCAAAGGGAGCCGCTATTCCTAACTGCTGGGGGTTTATTGATGGCACAGTACGGCCCATTCGCCGTCCAACTCTTCAACAAGAAGAATATTATTCTGGCCATAAAAGAACTCATTGTGTCAAATATCAAGGGGTAGTTACCCCCGATGGTATTATTGTCAGTCAAATGGGAGCATTCCCAGGTAGAAGACATGATGCAGGTATTTTCAGGGAGTCAGGCTTTTATAACCAACTTGAGGCAAAAACAAGATTTGATAATAACAATTTTGTACTTTTTGGGGATCAGGCATATGGTATAAGAGAATTGTTGCTCTGCCCATATCCAGGTCGAGGGGGTAATGAACAACAGCAATTGTTCAATGCATCAATGTCGAGAGTCAGGATGGCAGTGGAATGGACATTTGGTAAAATGAGTTTGCTTTTCTTGATTTTAAAAAAAATCAGAAGCTTCTGTTGCAAGAAATTGAGGAGATGTACAAAACAGCAACAATTTTAACAAATTGTCATAGTTGCCTTTACCAAAACCAAACTTCTTTATATTTTAATGTTCAACCAATTCCTTTAGAAGTATATTTAAATGTTCAATAAAAGTAAAAAAGAATTTTCGTTTTTCTTTTAACATTGATTATGACGCTGTTTTATATTTTGTAGTTTTGTCAAAAAGTATTTTTTAACAAAGTGTCTCATAGGTACATAGCAAAATAATCTTGTATGATCATATAACACAATTGCTGAAGTTTATGAATCACAGTTGAAACCTGAAATCAGGATTTTTGTTCAACATCAGGTTTTTAAACTAATTTTAAACATGTACCTACTTACTTATGCAATTAAAACTTATCTGTTTTTCAAATAGGTACAGGTTAGTTACAGTCTTATCAGTAAGTATGGATATTCAGTGCTGTAATTTTCAAAAGCCAAACTTTTTATAAAAAACCTTACATACAGATTAACATTTCAGTTACATGATGAGTTTAAAAGTAACAGTTTTGCACCAGTGGAAGGGATGTGGAATAAAAATCACTTTTACACTTGTATTTTCCTGGGTTATAGAAAGAGGCCCTAGTCATACACATTGAAAATTTAACCAACATATTTATTACAAAAACAATCTTAATCCTTAAACTTATAAAACAAAAAACTCATACAAAACTCTTTTTTTGTAAGAGAAGGTTTATAATTTTTTCTTGTCTTTCCATTATTTTTTCAACTTTATTTACACAGCAAATTAAAAGTTCCATTTTCTTTTCTTCCAAATCATACCTTCTTTTATTTTCTAGAGTTGTTATTTCCAGTTGTTTTTCTTGAAGTAAGAGTTTTCTTTCTTCTAATAACAATTTCCTCTCTTCCATCTCTACCTCCTTTTCCTTGATTTTTTTTTGAGCTTCATCATAAGAAGCCAAATATGCCAACCCTTGCCTCTGTGTATTACTTTTTTTTTCTTCGACTTCACAGGAGCTGTAAAATAACAAAAATACCATGACAAAAAAATCTTTACCCTATGTGTAAATTTTAGGTGTAATGAGTTATACTATTGCACAGAAGTGACACATGAAATGCTATGGTTCTATTGGAATATACACAATTGTATACAGTATTCCATTCAAAAATTTAAGTGTAAGCACTACCTATTTTCAATAAAATTTTGCTCAACAGAATCTTTATATTTCATGACTATTCGAGAAAAAAGCTGTCATTAATTTCTTTTCATATAAATTGTGATTTTATCAACAAAAGATATAAATTGTAAAACTCTAAATATAGATAGGTATACAATTTGAGAAAGAATTAATTACAGTTTTTAACAACTTAGTTAAATTCTTACCCAAAATTTTTCTTTGTGTGTGAGGTGTGACCTGTGCTGGTGTGTCATCATTTTCTATTCTAATTACTATATTTTCACTACAATGCTCTGGTACTTTTTCTAGCTTTGAATGTTGCACTTCATCAGTACTGACAACTTCTACAAAACTGTCCTCCATTTCTGTAGGATATATGAGACCTAAGGAAAAAATATTATATACCCATATTGAATAATACAATATAATGAGCACTAAGTACTCACTCTTATATGTTGAAAATAAATAATCATATTCCACTATTGCCAGTTGTAAATAATAAGTGAAAATTTTCCATAAAATTACTTACTACAATCATCATATCCTATACTTTCTAATTTGTTTTGTACACCTCCATTTGAAGTTGATGTCTCAATGAGTTTCTGATGACTCCATTTATTTCGTGCTTCAATTCCTAGTTTCTTATCGGAAATTACCATTTTCTTATTTATTTTAGTTTTTTTAAATTCAACCATCAATGAGTAGACACCTTCACATAAATTATGTTTTTCTGTATATTCTACTTCTATTCCAGACCTATATTCAGTACAATAAGTTTGGTTGAGAAAACATTGTATTAAGTAAGGTTCTTTCATATCCTGTTCCTGTAAGCATTTCAAGTTTGCAATCTTAAAACATACAGCTTAATTAAAACTGTGGAATCTAAAATCATACTCACTTATCTTTTAAAATTTTCACTTGCTCTTCCCACATTTTAATAAGGAGTTCCAAATGTTCTTTTAGTGTTCTTGTGGAAAACAATTTTCCTGTTATGAGGTTGATATGTTGCTGAATTACTGACCAGACATCTGGATTTTCGAATGGATTATTACTTAGCACCTCTCTAAGAAGTAAGAGATCCTCTACATCAGTGAATCGGAGTCTTTTTTTAGGGCTGACATTGTCGTTATCTTCGAATGAGGAACAAAATCGCCGGACCCAAACAACGAAACAACCAAAACATAACCAACTAACGCTGACGCAACTAACCAAGAAAAATAAGGAAACTGTCAATGTCAAAGCATAAATTTTGACAGATAGAAGCCTGTGATTTATGGTTACCAGATTGTAAGAAATGCATTATTTTGTGCGAATATCCTATAAAAAAGAGGAGAAATTTGAAACAAATCATTACGATAGTTCATGTGGTAGTGGGTTTCTATAGTGTCAATGGTATATTTCTATTTATTCTGCAACAATTTAACACAAGCGTGTTTAATGTTGACAACATCGCAAATATAACGGACGCTTATTAAGCGAACGTAAAGGTTCCGTAGGTAACGTAGAACGTTATCGGTTAATAACCGACTCCGTTATTTCCAATCTGCTGCGCATGCTTAGAATAACCGAAAACGTTAATTACGGGTAGATTAAGGGTTTCAAAAACTCCCTATTATCTCTGAAAACGTGGTAAAAACTGATATTTGTTTCTTCTTTTCATTTTTTTGGCCTCCGCCGTTACGACATACGGCCAGCGAAGGATTATTTTTTATATGGGGAACGCTCTAAAGGCGGCTACAGACGTTCATGCATACTTAACAAGTGGACTTGTGCAAGCGTACTTGTACAAGTTTGCATCGACTCCACACGATACAAGCTTGTACAAGTTTGTTCCTACACACGCTCAAGTATACTTGTACAAGTACGCTTGCACAAGTCCACTTGTCAAGTATGCATGAACGTCTGTAGCCGCCTTAACGAACGTTTGCATGTCAAGGATGTGGCACTCTGTCAATCAGCGGATATTTGGTTCCAGATGTGACTAAGAATAAAGGTTTTTATAAGTTCTAGAAGAAGCCATATCGCTATTTCAAAATCTGGCGATAAAATTAATCTTGCGCTATGTGTCCTAATCCATAACAAATATTTTTTCTAGTTCCAAATGTGTTCAAGATCACATAGCTAGTTTTGGAATTGAATGAAAATAATTTTGTATCCATGGTCTCTTAGCCAGTTGTGGAACTAAAAGTTTTTCATGTTATTTTCGCGCGTTTTGTTGAAAGCTACTTGTACAAACAAGTCGATTCAAGTTAGTTTTTGTTGGGTTGTTTTGGAAAAGCAATTAGTATTAGTTTGAACAGCAGAGTGCGTGTATGCCATTATTGTTCAAAAGTGAGAGTAGTACATACAATAAATTAGAGTGATTTTTTCCAACATGACCACCAGGGGCAAAAAATATTAAGTATGGTGCCTAGCTGCTCAAATCAAACGCCTTAAGAAAATAGAATAATCATAAAGAATAATCCGCAGGAGATTGAAGGTAGGTTGGTTTTAATTGTATATTATATTTAGTGTGTAATTGGTGTTGTACAAGCTTTTCTTTTTCAATGCCTATTTATAATGTTATGATTTGACTGTTTTTTCTTAGATCCACCCATTCAGGAACCATTTGATTCAGACGACTCTGTTAAAGACGCTGACTACATTCCAGATCCAATAAGTCCAGGTTAGTTAATGAAAATATAAATTCTTTCTCAATTACCAAGTTTACATGAGCACCTTAGTGCGCATCGAGTGAAAGTAAATTTAGAAAATACACGTTTTTAACGCATGTGTAAAAACATTTAAGCCGTCTTAATGATCTTAATTCACGATTTGGAAGTGTTTACACATGCGTTTTATCTCGAGAAAGGTTTATTTTTTAAATTCACCTTCACTCAATGCGCACCAAGATACTCGTGTGAGCTTGGTAAATAAAGGTGTCTTAATTATTGTTGTTTAGGAAGTAGCGGATCATACAACCAGTTAGTCGTCGAAACTAACATACCATATCTGGCAAGCAGAAACAACCAAAGAAAAATCACCCCGAGTTTTGGAAGTGTTCGCAAAAAGAATAGAAATGAAATTCAGGTGACCCTTACGTCAACACAAAGAGACATTTCGTGTCTGGTAGGTCCTTAAGTGTACCATGCAATAATTCTTGTAGGTAAGAATAGAATTACAATATTTTAGTTTTTGTCTTAATTTTTTATTCTAATTCAAAGATTAAGTGCAGTGATCAAATTAGCCAAGGAGAAAGGACTAAGATTTTTATATCGTACTGGAATCTTTCAAATATTGACAGGCAACGAGATTTCGTTAATAATTTGGTTGAGGTAACTGATTGTAAAAGAAGAACAACTGGAAAGCGAAATAACTTAGGGAGATCCAAATCCATGAATTTTCACCTAACTATTGAAGACTCTAGGATTAACGTATGTAGAACAATGCTGCTTAGTACCTTAGGCATTAAGAAAGGATTTCTCTATGTTACAATAAAGAAGCGAGTCTCAGGCTGTAATACTACCGAAAAAGATAAAAGAGGTGGTTATGGAATTTCAAAAATATCACAGGAAGCTCTAGATTTCTTAAAAACACATATTAACAAAGTTCCTACAGTTGCCTCCCATTATTGCAGGAGAGATTCCAAAAAAATGTACTTGAACTCAAAATTAAATATACAGCAGCTGCACAGGTTGTATAAAGAAGAATGCACAAAAAAGAATATGGTATGCCCAAAAGAGTCGTACTACCGTCAAATTTTTAGAACCCATTTAAACTTATCATTCCATAAACCAAGAAAGGATCAATGTGCAATATGCACATCGTATGAAACTGCCAACTCGAAAACAAAAGAAAAGATAAGATGTTTAAGAAATATAAGGTTCGCATAAAAAATGAGGAGAGAGCTAGATAAGAAAAAAACTTGGACAAATCCGAATCCATAGAAAATCTTGAGAAGATACATTCAGCCAATTTCGATTTGCAGCAGGTATTGTATGTTTCAACAGATCCTACAAACCCTATCCTTTTTTACAAGACAAAGTTGGCTACGTAAAATTTCACAATTTTCATTTGTGGGTATAATACTGGGAAATGTTACATGTAGTTCGAAGTAGAAGGCTCATGTGGCCTACGAGAAATAACGTCAAACTCATTTCACCATGTAAAAAGCCTTTCTACCACTATTAAAAATGTACGGCTTTTTAGCGACACGTGTAGAGGACAAAACAAAAATCAATTTGTCGCCACCATGTTAATTTATGCCGTGCAAGTTTTACTATAGATGTCATCGATCAAAACTTTCTAGTACCGGGCTACAGTCAAATGGAATGTGACTCGATGCATGCCAGAATCGAAACAACTGCCAAAAATGTACCAGTATATTTACCTCATGAATGGGTGACAATTGCTCAAAGAGCAAAACAAAATCAACCCAAATACGAAGTCTTCCAAAAAAATGACATTGGTTTTCTTGACTGGAAATCCCTAGCAAAGCTAATTATGGTGAATCGAAATAAAGATCAAGATGGCAATGTAGTTAACTGGCATCAAATAAAATGGATAAGGTTTGAGAAGGCAGCTCTCTTTGTAATGAAAATAAAAACCGACTTTAATGAGGATTTTCGTAGTATTATGATTCTTCCACGCAGTTACAGTTCGTACTATGGAGGTATGTCTTAAACCTTTACATAAAGAAAAGAAAAAAAATCCTGCACTGAAGCTGAAAAATTTGAAAGAGATTTGCAATTCTGATAGCGTACCAGACGACTGTCGACTTTTTTTTATGAATTTGTTAAGCGACGAAAGTATTGCAGAAGATGAAACTGTGGTGCCAGACGTTAATTATCCTGACGTAGAAGACTTTTTTAACAATAATAATTAATGAACTGATGATTTGGCCTTTTTCTTAAGATTTTTCTCAGGATAGCACCATCATGTCCTTTTATGTTACCACCATTTTAGGAAAATATATTAATACCAAAAGTAGCTATCTGCGTTTTTTTATTCAATTTTGTCCTCACAAGTCACTGTCACTGATTTTTTTACCAAATTAGTATAAAAAACAATCATGAGCTGTATAAGTTGAAATATCCGTAATACCTCACAGGGCCCTTTGTAGACCTTGATTTGATAGAGTTTATCAAACTTCCTTTTGTGTTTCCTGTAAAATTAACATTTTGTAGATAGCCACATATACAGTGTGTCTACGTAAGTTGGCGTCATATGGGTAACTTTTTTATTATTGAATTTTTGAAATAAAGTTATTCTTTATAAAAAGTTTTGCATGGTCCAAAATATGACATGCAATCATAAGATATCAAAATTTAGCAGTCGTATACGAGGTTTGTCAAAAAATGTGATTTGTGCTCGAGAGTAAAGTACCTTTATTTTTGACAATTTCGAAAATTATTATAAAGAAAAGATATTAAGAATTAAAAATAACTCAAATATTCAACATTGTTTATTTACATCAGAAAAATATTTTTTCGTTATATTGTCTGTGTAAACGAAGAAAATTTTTAGTTTGCACATTATTGCATAATTATTGCATAATTAATCTAGCATCTTTTAAAATCTTACAACTGTCAAAACATCGAAACTCCGGAGAAACGTCAACAATCGATTTTGAAAAGTGGCACTGTATAAATCCTTTTTTTATAATAGTGTGTTCAAAAGTTATTTGAGATCCGTATTGTACAGTTTTAAATTGACAGACTGATTTGTTTATGAAACGATAGAAATGCCAGCGACATTAAGTTTGGAAGAGAAAATTGAGATTGTGCTGATAGTGGGTGGTAAGTATAATACATTTAGAGAAGCAGTAGACATTTTCAATATTCGACATCCAGAAAAAAATATTCACCATGGAACAGTAAGAAAAATATTTAATAAATTTGACTAGTGGAGATAATAATAAATTTTGCAAAAAACGACGAAACATGGTAGAAAAAAATGACATTGCGTTGCAAGTTATGCTCTCTGCCACTGAACATCTTTATCACTCTTTGCGAAGAAGGGCATCTTTATTGCCTTTTGATGTGGAAAAAGATACAGTTGCAAAGATTCTAAAAAAACACAATTATCACCCTTACAAACCTCAACTTAGGGATGGCGTTTCTTTCTGAAATAGATCGATTTTTAAATCGATTCGAATCGTAACCAAATGAATCGATCCACAAAAAAATCGAGTCCAATAAGATCGATTTCTGATATATCGATATTTTTTTCAAATCTTTGTTTATAATGGATTATAAATCTATTTTATTAAAAGCATGATACATATTATAATTTAACGATCTCTAATCAGTAAAATCAGGTGATTCGATGATAAAAAATATTTTTATTACCATATCAGAAGATCAGATCAGGTATAAATTAACATTTATTTTTTAAATGTATTGGTTTACAATGTTGAGAAAATAGATAATGTAACTTATAGTTCCCAATGCTTAATATCTAAACTTTTTAAAAACAACAGTCTGTCAAGTCTACAGGGATCTAAGCGGTTTCGCTCATCGCTTGCAATGTTTCCGGCAATCGAGAAAAGGCGCTCACAAGGAACAGATGATCCCACGATACTCATGTACATCATGGCTATTGAGTGAACGTGGTGATAAATAGTTTTTTTGTTCTTGCCAGTAAAGTATAGGATCATACTTTAGGTGCACAACTGACTGTGATAAATAGTGTTTAAATTCTTCGTTTAAGCCTTGACTTTCCTGTGTATGTGCATTACATATAGAGAGCTGCTTTTTCACAAGCAACTTATGAAAATCCCAAATTCCTGTTTTCATATCATTAACAGTCCCTTCTATTGCGTCGACTTCTTCACTATTATTTTGTGGAAGTTGTTGCTGTGTAATATCTAAAATTAAAGTATTTATTCTATTTATTGCTCGAGAACAGGCGACATGGTCAGTTAAATGAATTTTCTTAAATCTTGGATCTAAAATGGTCGCAGCAGCCAACAAATGAACTTGTTCGACACTTCCAAATCTTTTCTTTAGGCCGTCCACTATTAAAGTTCTTGTTTTAGCACCAATATCAGTTGAAGTTTTCATTTTATTATATGTTTCAGTCAGACAAGATACTATTGATATAATTTTACTGGCTGTAACATAGGCTTCTCCCGATATTTCTTTAGTTATTACTTCTAATGGTCTCAATATATTTATAAGATCTTTAATGAATTCTAACTGCTGTGCAGTTAACATTGTTGGCGCTTTAGGATACTTGAGTAATATTGACGCAATTATTTGCGATAACTCAACAAATCGTTCTAATTGATAAAAAACAGAATTCCATCTGGTACACACAGACTGAATAAGCCCCAAAGGCTTTGTTTGGTGATCCTGAGCTTTCTTTAAAGAGTCAGCAGCATTTGTATTGTGCTTAAAATATGTAGTAATATCTTTAACAGCTGTTAGTAAATTCTTGGCTTCTTCTAGTCCACCCTTATTGTCAAATGGTTTTGATGCTACTAGGTTTAATGTGTGAGCAAAGCATGGCATATGTTTATTTTTGCCATAAACATCTGTGACAGCTTTAACGATATTTGCGCCATTGTCCGTGATAAACGGATGCCCCATTTTTCTGTCATATTAATTATTACTTCTGCTAAGTAGTCAGCATAGTGTGGTTCTGTTAGTGCAGTTACACCAAAAAGTATGCTCATTAATTTAGTTTCATATATACAATGACCAGTTAAGCCTAAGTAGCTTTGACTATTATGCGGGTCGGTCCAAACATCTGCAGTTAAAGATAGCGCTTCTACTTCTTGTATTTTTAATTTCAGCTGTGCCGAAAGAATGTCATATTTATCATCAATCATGTGGGTAATTGTTTTTCTGGCTGGAACTTTATATAGCGGTGCCACTACTTTCATCAAATATTGGAATCCTGTTTTTTCCACAGTATTTAGAGGCAAGCCATCCTTTGCTATCATGAAGATTATTGCATTGGTTATTTGACCATTCTTAACACCATTATCTGGAAATGAATAAAAAAAAGTTATTATTTTCGATCCTGTATAAATTTCACTATCATGAAAATTAATTAAAACATGATTTCAGTTTCATGTCTTACCTCGAAATGATTTTATATTGGTTAAGCAAGATGTCAATGTTGGCTGTTTTAAGACTGATACTGAGGCAGAAGAAGCCACGCTTTCAGTATCCGAATATTCTGAATAATCAACATTTTGCAAATCTGTCATGTCATTAACAACCTAAAATAAGAAACATAGTACTTTGATTTATTGAAAATTAATTTATATTTTGTTCAAACTCAATATATTAGAAAACAAAGAATGTGATGTAAGAAATACAGGTACAGGTTCCACTAACTTGTTCATTTCCATCACCATTTCGTGCATTACCACATATACCACCACCACTACCACCAGTTTCACTCTTTTTTTTGAGACTTACGGTCTGAATTGTTGGATGATGTCTTAATAAATGATTACGCAAGTTTGTTGTGTTTCCCTTAGTTTTTACATCCTTGTGACAATATTTGCATTTGCCTCCTATGTCTTTTTTTATGAAATGATTCCATAGATCACTTTTACCCGACATACTGAAAAAATACTTACATACATGGTTAGATTTCATGATCACAACTAACAGAACTAACTGAAAATAATAGCATCAAAGTAAAAAATAATAAGCACTCTACTTACTCTCAATTTAGTTATTATTCTGCAACAAACTCAAAAAAGCAGTATTTATTTCGCTTTACGACAGACAAATTCTACAACAATAAACAAATGAATTTTAATGAATGCTGACCACAGACCACCTACAATGCTGACGCACAAGAAATGTCAAATGTCAGTCACAGATACAAAAAGTCCAAATATACAGCCAATAGCCATCTCGCAAGTTTTTGAATAAATAACCCTTTAACCGGCAGCACTCTTATAATAGGGTACATTCAATTAATTGTGAATACTTTTTTTGGTTATACCGAAAAATAAAATAAAATCGAATGTCGATTTTCAAGGGTGAAATATCGATTCACTGAATCGATTCAATACTACATATCGATTTAAAAAATCGATCTTCTCGGCTCCAAAAATCGATTCTTCGATAAATCGATCTCAGATCGCCATCCCTACCTCAACTATTTCATACTCTTAGACCAGGAAATAATGTTAGGCGATTTGATCTCTGTCATGACATACAGGGCAACTTAGAAGATAACCCATTTTTCTTAAGACGTGTTGTTTTTCAGATGAAGCAACATTCTTTTCAAATGGGACAGTTTCTAGCCAAAACTGCCGTTGGTGGAATGATACGAATCCACATTTTATATTGAAAACTAGGGATCAGCATTCGTTTAAAACAAACGTGTGGTGCGGATTTTTTATACAAATCGAATTGGACCTTTTTTTTTCGACAAAACATAAATGCGGATCGTTATTTATTGTTTTTAAACAATGAAATAAGTGATTTTCTGGATAACCTACCCCTACCAGAACGTCACCAGATATGGTTCCAGCAGGATGGTGCCCCATGTCACAGCAGATGAGATGTACGTCAATATATGAAAATATTTTCAATGGAAGTTATTCATCGTTTTTTGGAAATTCGTTGGCCTCCGCGATCTCCGGATTTAACCCCACTCGATTATTTCTTGTGGGGTTACTTAAAGCAAAAGGTATATCATCAGAGGCCAGTTCAAGATGTGGACCATTTAGAGAGAAATTACAGAAGCGATTCGGAATAAAAATTTTCCGAAGAAAAAAATACCAATATGGTACTGGAGGTGGGCCATCCATATATATTGTAGATGGTTCCATTGAATCTGGGATAAAAAAGATAATTGGATCCCAAATGACTGGATTTGACACCATTTGTGATGGTGATGTACATGCTAAGTAGTACTGTGGACACTAGAAAATTTTGGACTCCTTATTAGGTCACTATCACTTGCTTTGTACTTTACTTATGGAGGACAATTATTATCATTACTACTTATACAGTGATGGGCAAATGTGTGGAGCCAAGTAAATATCTCTGGAATTATCAGAGATATCAAAATGAAGGAAGGTGGAAGGATTTGGAAGGTGGATACTACACTATATTGCCTATTTGTTTTCATTTTTCTTAACAATTTTGAACTTGCGGTTTAACCGGAAGTAATGTCGATTTCAAAATTTGGAATGGAACACCCTGTATATTATTTCAGTTTCTGAAACATTTTATTACGAATACAAAAATATCGGGTTCGATATTTTTTATTTCAATACCTACCGGGATATTAACAGAAAAGTAAATAAGGAAAGGAAAAATCTAATATCAATTGAAGAAATAATCATAATTATTAACTAAAACTAAGTGATTTTCAAAACATTGGAACTCAACTAAACTAAAATTAATGTATCAGATGTTCAAACTGAGCACCGTCTACTTCTTGACATAGGCTATACGGTTTGTGGATTTCTATTATTTCTCTTTCACTTAATTAGGCCATTTCACGATAAAATTAAAACAATATAATCTTTTCACGTGAAATACAAACACTAATAACTTATTTGGACAACTACTGTCACTTCTACAATGAATTTCGTGGACTACTAGCTACCAACAAATTTTTCCTTTCCTTAGCTACTTTTCTGTTCTCACTATCTCGGTAGGTATTGAAATAAAAATTATCGAGCCCGATATTTTTGTATTCGTAATAAAATGTTTCATCACAAACTAAAATAATATACAGGATGTTCCATTGCAAATTCTAAAATCGACATTACTTCAAAATTGTTAAAAAATATTTAAAAAGTCAATCTACTGTAGTATCCAACTTCCAAATTTCATTTTGATATCTCTAATAATTCCTGAGATATTTACTTGTTCCACACATTTGCCCATCACTGTATATCCAGCTTGAATAACCATATTTAAACAGAAATGTATTTTCTACATTTTGTTATTGAAGAAATTGCTGACAGTACAGTTGACTCTGATGAAAACATTATTGGAATGGGAGACAATGTAGGAAATTGTTCTGGCTCAATTATTTCACAAATGAGAATTCTTCATATTCAAATGATTGGGCCAAAGCATCTATTGAAAAATTAAGAACACCCATTTCGAAAAAACTTCAGGTTAAGAAGTGGAACAACAAGAGGTAGATTGTGAATTATGTTTTATAATAGAAATTATATATATATGTTTTGTTTTAGACAATTGTTTGGAAACAAAGTTGTCAGACTGGGCTAAAGCCAAAGACGACAGTGCTAAAGCCAAAGACGACAGTGCTAAAGCCAAAGACGACAGTGCTACCACACTGAAAGCTTGTTTAGTTGAAGAGCACAAACAGATGTTGAGCCATAATATGAAGAAACATGAATTAGAAATGGAGCGATCCAGAGAAAAACATGAACTAGAAATTAAATTCAGAAAAGAACATGAAATTGAAATGTCAATTTCAAAATTGGATGAGAAAACATTATTACAAATTGAGAAATAATGAGTTTTATTTATGGACCTACACAATCTTTTTGATATTTGTCTGGTAAATAACCATGACGAGAGGTAAATACTTAAAGCTATTGTTAAAGAATAAAGGGATTGAAATGTACTCTAGTATTCTAACAAAAAATAGGTTCTTATATAAATGAAAATACATACATATTCAACGATTACTAGCAGATAAAGAATGAAACTGAAAACTCTAAAACAAACCAATAAAAAACACTATATACAACCATTCCATTTAGCTAATGAATTTTATAAACGATTCGTGGAAATGGGCAAAATACTCGAAGGAAAAATAAATATAAATCCAAACTATAAAAATATTGTAAACAGACTTCCCAATTCAATAGTCTTATCAACAGTAGAACTAAAGGAAATAAAATCTATAATTTCTGAATTAAAAAACAAAAAATCAACGGGAATAGATGAAATCAGAGCTTATATCCGAGTACATAGCAGAGCCACTGCAGTACATAGCTAATGAATGTTTTCAAAGTGGCATATGGCCTGAGGTATTCAAAAAAACTATTGTAATACCTATCTTTAAAAGAGGAGATAGAACTTTAGTTACCAACTATCGGCCCATCTCACTTGTCACTAATTTCTCTAAAATCTTTGAAAAACTATTAAAAAAAAGAATGATGCCGTTTATCAATAGATTTGGATTGCTATCACCAAGACAGTTTGGATTTAAAGAAAAAACTTCAACAGAAGATGCTATTTTATTTTTAACAAACAAAATACATGCTGCCCTGGAGGAAGCAAAGCCTTGCCTTTGTATATTTATTGACTTAGCTAAAGCCTTCGATACGGTTAGTCACACTCTACTTATAGAAACTCTCGAAGAGATGGGCATAAGGGGAAATTGTTTAGAACTTCTACGGAGTTATCTAAGCAATAGAACCCAAGTGGTAAAATTAGAGACAGAACTAAGGGATGAAAAAAACATTGAATATGGAATACCACAAGGCGCAGTAATGGGACCAATACTTTTTAACCTATATGTTGATAAAATATTTTCTTTAGAGAATGCAGGTGAGATCATTGGCTACGCCGACGACACAGCTGTATTTTTCGAAGCAAATACATGGCAAGAATTAAAAAAACCAGCAGAGGCCGGCTTCCGCAATTTAAAAAATTGGTTTGACCACAAACTTTTAACTATTAACATTGAGAAAACACACTTTCTACCCTTCAGCTGTAATAAACCTGGGAATTCCCCTTTTGAACAACTCGACATTACTGAACCCAATGCTTCAAATAATAGCAAAATTAATTCTGTAACACAAATGAAATACTTGGGAATATTTATAGATCAACACCTGAAATGGAATACTCATATAAATTATGTTATTAAAAAACTTCAAATTATTCTATATAAGTTTAAATACCTAAAGGAATACTTACCACCAAACATAATGAAAACCCTATATTACTCACTAGTTGAAAGTCATTTACGATATGGTATTGTTATATGGGGAGGCGCTCTCCGAATACATATTAATTCTTTGGAAGTTCTTCAAAAAAAATTTTTAAAACTTATTATGTCGAAAAAACATACATACCCATCTGACAAACTTTACAAAGAAACTCAAATCATGGATATGAGGCAACTATTTTATTTTTGGACTAACACTAAATTTCACTTCTCTGAAAACAAGGAATATTCACAACATTCTCACAATACTAGAAACAAATTAAATACCGTTTTGCCCATCGTTCGAAAATCAATTTCACAACGATCCTATTCTTATTATTCGAAAAAATTATATAATTTCCTCCCTGAAGAAATGAGAAAAATTAAAAATAAGAACCAGTTTAAAAAACGATTGAAAGAGTATTTATTTACTACTGAGCGCCACATTATTATTGATTTACTAGAATTTCCGTTGACGTAGAAAAATAAAAAAAATAAATGGTCGGAATCGATTTTCTTTTCCATACATTATGATTATGCATATCCTGGTAAACTTCGTGCATTCATATAATATAATAGACTCTGTGTAATATGTAGGTACTTACTTTTAATGTTTTACGCTTTTACTATATTCCGAAATATTAATATTCCTATATTTAAACAATAATTATATTTTATAAGATTTTAATAATGATCTATAATCTATTTATTTATAAACTATAATCTTTTTATCTATATATTTTAAATTTTATTGTATTAGTATAGTTTTAGTTTTAAATTTATTATATTTCTTATATTATTGGTAAATTACATTTGTATCTACTTGCTGAAACAAGTGTTAACTTATCGGCTCTTGGCTTTATTTATTTACTTCAAATTACTCTAAATTATTTACTTTAAATTATATATTTCATACTGATTTTACCTCTAAATAAAGCAATATTATTATTATTATTATTATTCCAATTATTTACGACAAAATTTCAATATACAGCTAAGAAATTGACTCAAATTCTGCTTTTGTAAATTGATAGTTGGAAAAATATGTTATTCATATTACCAGTAATTGTGTAAAACTATGAACATTTGTTTGTAGAGATTGATACAAAAAACATTCAATCATAAATATATTGATAAAATAATATTACATAATAATCATAAGAAATCTGTAATCCTTGAAAATATTGATGTATTGAATTGTATCTGGTTGCGTTGTTGTTGTTAAACCTAGGGATGTTTGGCACTACTTGGAAATTCATGTTATTTGACTCCTGAATTGCCATTTTTATTGCTGGATTAACTGGATCCCCTCTTTGGCATGCTATATTGTGCAATGTGGTGCAAGCAACTACAATTTCCTGTACTTTATCAACATTGAGGCAAATACCTATCGCCAGGACTGGAAACCGTCGTTATAAAACACCAAAACACCTTTCTATAGGATTCCTTGTCCTTATCTGGCTCTCATTGAAAAGTAGTTCTGCTGGGAGCACAGGATTTATCAGAGGAGAAATAAAGTAATTTCTAACATCGTAGCCACTATCAACAACAAGTAGAGCACTACCAAAGGTACCATTTTCAAACCTTGCTCTTAATCTGGAGTTATTAATTATTGTAGAATCATAAGCATGGTGCAGGGTCCTATGGAAACCTACCTGTACGCTATATGCGTACACGGTTAGACTATGACCAGGAATTCAAACTTCTGGAACAAGTGGTGAGGAAGTACAAATTCAACCTGTTGGATGACCAAATTGAATCTGTGGCCCAAGAAAATATGCTGGAAACAGCCATACCCAGCACTAGTGGGGGAATAAAGAGACATTTCTATTTAGAACCACCACCCAATCTTTGGGATGCAGACTCAGAAATGTTGAACACCATTTTGGAAAATACGAAGCGGCCAAAGAATTCAACAACAACAAAACATGCTCTTGATGGAGAAGACGTCCTACAGGTTGAATAAAAATTATTATTTTTTTAATAAAACAAGATTTTAATAACAATTTGTAGTTTTTTTACAATACTTACACCAAAAATATAGATTGTTTTGAAATTTCAATTCAAAAACCAAGTGTAAATTCTCTGTTTCTATTAAAGTGGTCCATCATCTTAAAGATATTTATTTCATGTGAATTTCCAAAATCTGCTTTGATAAATACGGTATCTACTGAATACATCTTTGATAGCAAAAACCACTAACTTTTTGGAAATTTGAAGATATTGCAGCTGGAACCAATTTTCTTATGTAAAACACAGCGGTGTAATGCCGAATATTATACCCCGACATACAATGTGACGTCACAGTCCGCACTGTTGTTTTTTAAGGGAGCTTCATTTTCAATCTTCAATATCTAAGTAGTGGAGAAAGTTTAAGCGCTGAAAATTTTACCTGTTATTTTGATGATTTAGTTTTACAAAAAAAAGTGAAAAAAACCGAGAAAATATTTCATTGATAACAAGCCCATTCCATATTCACTATGCTGTTGGTTATATGGAAGAATATAAGTTGCATTTAGTTGATGTTGTGGTTTCATGGTTCCATTTTTATGAAGGTATTCAATTCCATTGATGTCATCATAACTAGGCTCATAGCCCAATTTATCCATGTAATCTTTATTCATTACTGAATTATAATTATTATCGTCAAGTAATCCAAGAAAATGTCCTATTTAATTAATAATAACCAACTTTAGATTTTAATCATTCGGAATCTGATTTTTTATATTCATATCCAATACAATATTTTCCATTATGTGTATTTCACTACATTGTATGTGATTTAATATTCTTGATCTCGGTACTATTGTATGCGCAACTTCATTGATATCATTTTGTATATCGAAAAAGAGTTTACTTTGATAATCAGGTAAAAATGTACCACTCAAACGATGTGCATGTGTGTCGAAAACAGAGTTAAGCAGCGGTGTCTTCGTATAACAATCAATTTCACAAAAATTGATACCAGTACTATTGCTCCAACTATTAATAGCGGCCTGAACCCCTTCCATTTTCGCTGGACTAGCATTCATTGCACACCAAGTTATAGCTTGTTTTGCAAATGGTTTTGTGAGAAAGACCTTCACTCACCACCAACAACAACAGAACAAGGATTGTATTTGAAATATACATATTGAGGAATGAATGAAAATGATTGATGCTCATCAGCAGCTTATATATGATGAAATATGCAAATTCAGCAATATTTCAAGGTTATTTTACTATTGTTATTTTTTCAAACATTTTCACTACATTTGTCAGAGGATTATAATTAACTATACGATCATGTAAAATGACACAATAAGCACATGTACTTGTTGGTATATTTTTACTGGTTTCAAATTCCAATCTGATGTCCACACTACCAGATTTCAATGATACATTTTGTTTGCTACAATCAATAGCAAAAATTTTTGCGATTTCCTTGAATTTCAACATGCTAAGACACGAGTAACTGTGCAGCAAGAGTTCAAGCTCATTTTCGCGATTTTAACATGGTATTCTCCATAAGAAAATCTAAGGTCCGAAATCTCCGAAATTGGCTTCTAAGGTGGGTTCACACCGGCAACCGGACAGCAACCGGACGGCAACTAATCGCGGCGACCAACGTCGCGTTGGAAAGGCCTTAACGTCTAGTGTCTTTGAAAAATAATAGAAAAATTCTAACTACCCCCGTTCATCCCCCACGCAGCACCCCTCTTACTAAAAGTTAACCAATCATAGCAAACGACATCTCGTTGAAAAGGCCTTAACGTCTAGTATATTTGAAAAATAATAGAAAAATTCTAACTACCCCCGTTCATCCCCCAAGCAGCACCCCTCTTACTAAAAGTTAACCAATCATAGCAAACGACATCTCGTTGAAAAGGCCTTAACGTCTAGTATATTTAAAAAATAATAGAAAAATTGATATGATGAAATTCTATCCCTTTGTCTCGGAAGGCCTTAACGTATATACGACTCAATTCCAATAACCAATTGTTTGAGACCCCATAGGAACACCCAAAATTCCCTACTGTTTAGTACCCCATAGGACCACTGATCCTCCCCAAATTCCCTTGGGACCCCATAGGACCACTGATCCCCAATTTCCTTCATGACCCATTGGACCATATCTTGTGACCCCATTGGACCACCCCTCATGACCCCATTGGACCATCTCTCATGACCCATTGGACCACCCAAAATTCCCTTATGACCCCATAGGACCACCCAAATATTGGCCCAAAAATTTCTGTTTAGGACCCTCAAATTTCAATACCTCATCAGCGCGAACCATCAACTTTTTCATATGTTCACCCAAATATTGATCCCAAAATTTCTGTTTAGGACCCTCAAATTTCAATACCTCATCAGCCGGGCGCGAACCATCAACCTTTGCGTCTGTAACAATTCGTCTAACGCATATAGCTATTAGCACTCATAAGTGTTAGATGCAAGGAGAGGTTTAATCGATGCAGTTGAAAGTCTTACGAATTATGTATGCAATTATTATTGAGGTCATTAGATAGTTTATTAATATATTATTTATCTAGTTTTTATCGACATATTAGTATCTCTCTCTTTGTCTTAAAGATTGTAAAACAAATATTTTCATGGAAAAGTTGATCAACTAATGCAGTCTTACGCAATAGTGCATGCAATTAAGGTCATTTTAGATAGTTTATTATTTGAAAAAAAATCTTAAATCTGTGTATATATGTATACCGATAGAAGGCCGTTTCTAATAAAGTATCACTACCTGAATACGTAAGAAGAAAAAGAACATGAATAGGAAAAAACCAGAAAATGTGGTAAGTTTTAAATTTCGTTTTATTTTTTATTAATAATTTTGAAATCTTTAAGGTTTTAAAAGTGTTGAGAACAAGTCCAAACGCTTTTATTCCAACAAGAGCTACATCGCAATCTGCGGGATGTGATTTACAAACACCTATAAATTTTACTATAGGTTCAAGAGAAAGATTCCTCGTAGATAGTGGGTTAAAATTAGAACTACCACAGGGAGTTTATGGAAGAATAGCACCACGATCTGGTATAGCGCTTAAAAATGGAATAGAAGTGTTTGCAGGTGTAATTGATGCTGATTATAGAGGTACAATTAAAATCTTATTATATAATTCGTCAACAAACATAGTTAAATTTGAGAGAGGAGACAAAGTCGCTCAACTTATTTGTGAAAAATGTTCTATTCCGATTATTGAAGAGGTGGATAATTTAAGTTTTACAGAGAGAGGAGAAAATGGTTTTGGATCTTCATCTTGAATTCATATAATTAATATTGTATTGGTTGTAGAGTGATTTAGTAATTTACGTTATCTCTAAGTATATGTAAGTAGTGAAGGAAATCATTAAAATTGTAAACATACTGTTGAAAAAATGTTAGTATAATAGTTTGCATAATGAATAATCTATTTGATCCACCTAAGTGTAGAATTTTTGAAACAATAGTTTGTTTAGTTTGTAGAAAAGTGTTATGTAAAACTTTTAAACTTGAAAAAATTTGGAGTTGTAAACAAAAATTAATAATTGGTTTGTGTACGGCTGAATGTAATCAAACAAGACCAGAAAATTTCCTGAATATATAGATAATAGTTGGTTTCATGAATTAGACCCATTAGATGAAAAAGAGATATATTGCGGATATCTTTTACCTCCACGACAACGAGATTAGAATATTAGAAGAAAATAATCAAAAGACTGTCAGTCTTTCAACATCCTCAGAACAAGAAGAAGAAGAAGGTAGCATAAATCTAAAAAGAATGACTTCCTTAAATTTAAACTTCATTATTTTGGTGGCCGTTTCAAATAATATACTGTACACAAATGTACCAGAGAATGCAAAACATGTTGCAATATGTTTTGATATGAAAAATATAAGAGAAGAATGCAATCGATCAGAATGGAGTTTGTTGAGTGTTACCAAAATAAATAATGGTCACCTTTCTGTATACCATATTGAAATTCCAGAAACGAATTTATTATATTTTAGTTATAAATTAAAAATAATATTTGATGACAATTCCGAAGGTGATCAAACCCAATGGCAGCATGCGATTATTGATGATATTTCTATGGAGAAAACAAACATAAGTGAAAAAGTTGATAAATTGTACATTTTAACATATATAGTATTGATTTTATTAATTATTATTGTTATATATTACTTACTTAAAATGGCAAGAGTATTTATACAAAATAAGGTTTACTCAACAGTTTGTAGTAAATAAAACACAAGTTAATTAAATAGTATTCTTTTATTTTTCATCCATTATAAAATGTTCATATAATGTATAAGCATTTTTTAATGCGCAAATAGATGGATTAATCTTATGATAAAAACATTTTGGTGTCGAGGCTGCTAATGGTGGATTTTCATCTAATTCATATACAGGTGCGGTGGAATATTTTTGAATGAAATTGGTTTTTTCTTTTCCTTTCACGAAAACCATGTCAGCATTTTCAGTAATGTCTTTTACGATATTTTTGAATTTGTGTAAATGTGTATAACCAATATTCCAATCGATTCCATGATGATTTTTCATTAACCAAGTTGCTTGTCTATGTAAGTCTGGAGGTAACATATGTAGAGGAAATGGTGATTTGAAAATATAGTGACATACCTGATGACCATCATAAGCTGCAAATTCTTTAACGATGAACTTATTATTTTCAATCTTAAAACCTTGAACATCTAAAACGACTTTCATATTTGTAATTGTTGCAATTTAGTTACCGCACCTTTATATTGTTCATAATATTTTATGTCACGTTTGAGACGTGTTAATTTGAAAAGAAACTGACTAAGAGCAATTTGATACTCACGGGTATTCATATTTAATGAAGAATATGTAGTAACCCCTTCTTTTATATTGCATGTCAATCATGCGCGCTATGTTTTTTCCACATCAGTATTGCTTAACAATTTTAGTTAATGGATTATAAGAAAATTGTTTTTCATGAAAGATTAAACAATATGCAGAAATATCACTCGTAATGGGAGCATTTAACTCAAATTCTATACGAAGAACTACAGATCCAGACTGTATTAGTTCCTTCTGCCTTGAGCAATCTATATGAATTAAGGGAGCTGTATCTCTAAATTCGTCAGGTGTGAAAATAGGTTCACTGTTCGAACGGCTATAATAAGAAGTTTGGAAATCAGCAAACATTTTATATAACGTAGCAAAACTATTGTTTGTAAAATCTAAAAGTAAATCATTGTATGGATACTTCTCAGAATTGAGAAATACCTTAATATTCTTCAAATTCAGATGTTTAAATTGACTCATATTTTCTTTTATGTGACCCCTAGCATTATTTTGAAATCCAATTACAATGTGTCTAGGTGTCTCTACTTTTGTACTAGTTTTTACAGCCCAAGTGTGGCGAGACGTTTTCGGTAAGCTGGGATACTCAATCAATTGCCAAGATCTGAATTTTATTGGTAGTTCCTTGTTACTTTGAATAATTTTGTTTAGATGTAATTCATGTTTTATGTTGGGTTTCACGTGAGGAATTCTCCAACTGATGTGAGTTAATTCAATTTTAGGTTTTTCCGATTCATCTGTATGAGTGACTGAGTCTCTATCATCACTAGATCTCACCAATATTAGCTCTTGTTTCATGTTTAAGATTATTTTATTGAAATCTTCAAAGAATCCTGACCATAATTTCAAGGGTATACACACGTTAAAATTTCCATTTTTGTCTGACAACTTGACGTCTTCCTTAGGAAACCATCCAGAATTATTTAGAAAAATTGTTTCATTTGAATTATAAGATAAATAATTTTTCATTGTTGAAACAAGACCAATATCTCTTACTGAATCAACTACAACTCCGTTCAGTTCATATCGAATTTCACGAAATAAAAAAGCTATTGCATTATTAATGAATTTCAATTTTGTAGGTACTGTGTTGGTTTCAGTTAAAATTTTCCCCGTAATCTCAAGATAACTGTCAGCCGGATATGTAATACAATCTAAATCTTGCACTACAATACGAATCTCATCATTATAATTCAACTTTCCGGTAATATATGGTTGGTATGTGTGATATTCATATTCCTCCACAGCCATGTCATTGAAGGGCTCATGAGTGACTTGTAATATATCCATTTATATTAATAACTTAAAACCGAGTGATTTTAAAAAACGTTTATTTTTAGGCGTTATGACGGCTATTCTCTCGCACAAACTAATTGTAGACGGTTTATTCAACAATCTTTTATAGTTTTTTTCAGCATATGGATGGGAGAATTTCAAGACCATTTTTGTTGTCGAATATGTAAAGTAATAGTAATCTCCTCGTCTTGAAAATTTATAACGTTACCACTTTGATCAATAATTTTTACTGTTATGTTGTTAATTGTTTTAACACTTACAGGATAATACAAGATATTTTGAGGAGATTCAACTATTTTATAGCCACTAGGAACAGTAGGAAAAAATTGATGGATAATGTGAACAGGATGTCCATTGAGATATGATCCAACAGCAATGTCACAATCTATTCCAATAGAATTAACTTGTAAAATATTTATAGGTTTTGTAGAGGTGTATGTCACATTGGGATTTAATACAACTTTTCCAAATCCAAATACTTTACCAATTGAGTCATCAGTTAAGAATGAAATTGTCTTATTACTAGAAATTGATACGTGAGATGTGTTTAGATTTGGGACTATGTCAATTGTTGAATCTGATGCTACTGTAAGCATGTGTTGTTTAATATATTGAATTATTTCATTAAGTTCATAAGCACCTTTAGGTATAATTATTGTATGATATATAGTAGGACCTCCGAAAATAAATCTATTATTAGTTTCATCAATATTTGGTATTGTATTGAAACTATTGAAATTAACTAAACCAACTTCATAGTCATATTTATCATCCAAGTAAATGGGAGGATTGAAATTATAATTAAGAATAGATGATGCACCACTAAGTGTAACGGAAAATGACATTTCAACTTAATAAAAAGTTTAAATATTACGATTGAAATATTTATGAATGAATTGAAGTGAGTGATGACCACAACTATACGAATTGTTCTGTAGTCTATCATAATTGTATGTTATATATACTGGTCCGTTACTATGAAAATACTCGATCAGTTCCATTGGTGGAGGTAAATTTCCATAACTATCAAAGTAAATAATTTCCTTGTCTGATTTTACGTATGATGTCCAATGTGTTCCGTCTCCTCTAACTGTATCCATATTCAAAATACCACATTCATGTTTATGAATTTTCTTTGGTAAATTATCTCTCATGAAAACTCCCCTAAAAAAAGGTATTTTCAATATTTTAACATATTTCCACAGATCTTTATCGGTAAGCCCACGATGGGGCAATTTCAGTTTTTTGTTGTTCCTTCTCCTTTGTATGGTCTTAGATAAAGACCTTTTCCTTTATGTTTTAGTTGTCTTCTTGGCTTTTTTTGACGTTTTTTTTCTTTCAAACCTTTCCCCTGTTTCAATTCCATAGCCATATCATGTCGTTTTTGTTCAGTTAATTGTTGATTGTTATACTTTGCATCATTTACTGCCTTTGCAATTCCAGCTGCTCCACCTCCTAGAGCTCCTAATGCACCTAACAGTGGTAATATTAATGGTAAAAATCCACCTATTTTCCTCGTCGGTGTTTGAATTATACGTTTTTTTGGTTTTTTCTGAAGTGAATTACCACCACCACCAGCACGACAACGACTTTTTTTAATTCCTACACCCAAACCAAGTTTACGTTTTCCTTTCATGACTGCAGTGACAAACAATGAAGCTACTTTTTCACCTAATGTAGCGTCCTTGGATTTAACTCGTTCCCAAGCTTTATCCTCCAATACCTGATCTGCTTTATGTCTTTCCTGTAGATTATTATTTTTTGCGTATGCTATATCGTGTTCCTTACAAGCTTGATCTAAAATATTAATTCCCTTATCATTTCGTTGTAGTCTTTGTTCTAGTTTTGTGTTTGGTCCACAATATTCGTATCCACCAGGTAAATGAAGTTCGAATGGTAGTTTATTAATTAACGAAACTAAATCTCCACCTTTGTGATGACGACGATGTGATTGTAACTGTTTACGTTTAACCATAATTCTCTTTATATACTCTGATCACCCTATAAATACTCTCAGTGTTGTTAACTATTTATATAAGATGAAGATTGCAAAACAATTTATAGCTTTACCTGTTGAAAATTATGATTTAAGTTGTGAACAACAACAACGTACTGCAGGTAAACATGGATATTTATTTGGTGGAGACTCTAAACGAGCATTAATCATCGGTCCCAGTGGTTGTGGTAAAACTAATGCTATGTTATCCTTAATAGATCATCCTAATGGCTTAAGATTTGAAAATTTATACATATATTCCAAGAGTTTACATCAACCAAAATATGCTTATTTACGTAATTTAATTCAACCCATGAAAGAGATTGGATATGAGGAATTTAACAATTCTGATGATATAATTACTCCAGATGCCATAAAAACCAATTCAATTATTATATTTGATGATGTAGTGGCTTCCTGCGATCAAAAACCCATTCAAAGTTACTTTTGTTTCGGTCGACATAAATCTACAGATTGTTTTTACTTAAGTCAAACTTATTCGGCTATTCCAAAACAATTAATTCGAGATAATGCCAATCTCCTGATAATTTTTCAACAAGATTTCACCAATTTAAAACACATCTATGATGATCATGTTCATATTGACATGTCATTCCAAAAATTTAAAGACATTTGTTCATACTGTTGGGGGGAAAAGTATGGATTTCTCACTATCGATAAAGATTCTGAAATAGCATCTGGTGGTCGTTATAGAAAAGGATTTGATGGATACATTCATATATAAGGAGAAAAGTCAATATGGTCTGCAATTTAAAACCCAACATGAATCCTAAACTAACTCAACGACTGGTCAAAGCTAGGCAGGCGCTTCGAAAAAAGTATAAAAGTTTGAAGCGATACACAAACCAATCTCAAACACGACTGGAACAAACCTATGAGCCCATTACCCAACCGCTAAAACAACTAATATCAACTATCGAGAAACAAGAATTGATTAAACAAGAACCATCATCATCATCACCAAAAGAAGAAGAATCCCACCTGAATCTATCAAGTTCGAAATATCAACCAAAGCCTTCCGATTATGCACTTGCTTTCAATTCCCCTCCCAAAGAGGATGTTTTCAGTTCTAATACAAATGATGATGATGCGTTTGAGCCAAATGAAACTTTAGGGTACAGTAGTGATGAAAATATTAGTAGATTTATAGATGAAAGTATCCGTGACCTCGGTCGAATGACCACCGACCAAGGTATTCAACAATATTACGAACAGTTTGAAAATCCCTTACCTAGAGTGTACATAAGGGAAGGTATTGCTGACACTGAAGGACAATTTGATAATACTCTTGGAGTCTATCATGATTTGCAGCTAGAAAAATTCTCTATTGGTGATTCTCCAATTGACTTTATCGGACCTGATTTAAAAATACAAGGTATTACCTACAAGGGTACTCCAGGTCTGTATGAACTGTTATTCAAAACAGACCCACACATTTTCACTCAAAATGATGCAAAGGAATATGTTGACATTTTACAGAGAACGAATGCCCTATACACAAAAAATAATAGAAAATTACCAAAACGGAGAATTCCTGCAAAATTAAGAAATAAATTTACTAACGCTATTCAACCTTTCCTAGGAATTCCTCTTGTTGCACCAAGAGAACGAGCCTTTTCAGTTCCCACTATGACTACAAGACAAATAGCAGCAAAACTGAGGGGTGGGAAAGGTTTAACAATGATGCAATATTCCCAAAATCCCATCGATTATAAATATTTTGACGATTTCAATGAATTGATTGATAGATTACGCTTACTTGTAGCTTCAAAACAAGCTGGTAATAATGCTCACCAAAATGAAATAGTGTCTATTGTTGAAGAACTAAGGGAAGGTGGTATAATAGCATAAAATAGATAACGTCACTTGAATTCACAATAGTAGTAGTTATAATGCCGTTAAACAAGTTTAACCAACATTATCTCACTCCTACACGTTCAAATAATAAGGATGATGATGATGAGGTACTACAACCACCACCACCATTTTATATTTGTCAACCTGCAGACATTCGAAGTTTAGTAATTATTAATATTAGCGGACATATAGACAAAAAAGTTAGTAAATTAAACTATGTATTAAATAATAATAATAATGTTGAATATACTTTTCCACTAAGTGGAAAAGTTGTAAATATTAATAGCAACATATCACCACCACCACCACAACCACCACCGAAAATTGAAGCAAAAATACTTTATCAAAATAAGATTCAAAATTTAAGCGTTCTCAACCAGCAATCTATAACGAAGGGTGAAAAGATTTCTATTTTCATAGGAGATGAGAAATATCCATATATTGAATTTGTAATAGAATGTCCTCTTCAAGGTGGGTGACGAGCTCTGGCTCTACGTTATTATAAATATAATACTTTTCATATTACATACATCATTCAAACAATGCCTCTTAATAGATTTAATCAACACTATTTACAATCATCATCATCATCGTCGTCCAAGTCAGTTCCAAAACTAAATGCGCAATTTTATATTTGTGACTCATTTGATTATCACGTTAAAAACATTATTAGATTGAAAGGTGAAAAAAAAACTAACTTAAATAAGAATTATTATGTGTTGGACAATGCAGGTACAACTTTTCTTTTCCCCTACGATGCTAAAATTGAACATGTTCGACATTACACTGCAGACGGGGAGGTTTTAGTTAACGAAAAATCGTTGAAATTCAATGAAATTGGTGGTAAAAGTTATAAGAAAGGTGATAAAATCCTATTTAAATTAGGTACACCTTCTTCTATTTGCATTGAATTCATAGTGCAGTGTCCAGTAGTGAAAAATGAGTAAAGCACAAGTTGTGCATGAACTTCATAAACCGGCAAGAATCAATTATAGAAGAAGACATGTTGTAATTAAAGGACTTAATGATCTGATTCAGGCTGATCTAGCCATTCTTACTCCTTTTTCGAAAACTAATAGAGGATACAATTACATCCTCGTTGTAATTAATGCTTTCAGTAAATATGTGTGGGCTGAGGCTATTAAGAAAAAAACTGGTAAAGAAATCACATTAGCTATGAAGCATATCTTAGACCAAATGAACGTTCCACCTAAAAATCTTCAAACCGACAACGGAACTGAATTTTATAATAGGAATTTTCAAGAGCTCATGAAAAAGTATGGTATTAACCATTACAGTACCTTCTCCAATTTAAAAGCAAGTATAGCAGAACGAGTAATTCGTACTCTAAAAACTATGCTATGGAAACAGTTTAGCATGCAAGGATCCTATAAATGGTTGACGATTCTACCTAATATTGTAGCAAAATATAATAATACAAGACATTCTACTACAGGTGCCATTCCTAGTGAAATAAATAATAAAAATGCAAAGTCTATTACTGCATATAATCACCTAAAAACTATTGATCCAAGATCATCAAATTTTAAAAAAGGAGATTTTGTTCGAATTAGCAAGTATCGACATGTCTTTAAGAAGGGATATACTCCAAATTGGACTGCCGAAGTTTTCAAAATAAAGAAAGTGAAACTAACCAATCCAACAACTTACATATTAGAAGATGATAAGAACGAAGAAATACAAGGTGGATTTTACAGGGAGGAATTGCAAAAAGTTAAATATCCTGATGTGTTTCTAATAGAGAGGGTCTTGAAACGAAAAGGTGATCGGTTATTAGTAAAATGGCTTGGGATGGATTCTAAATCATGGATAAATAAAAATAGCATTGTTTAATTGTTTTTAATGTTTTAATAAAATTATATAAACTGATTGACAATTTATTTACACATTTTATCATAAACCTTACATCTATGTTTTATATCCAATATTGGATCTATAATTTGGGAAATTTTAATAATTCGTTGCATAAACCGTAGTCTGTCACATGCGGCAATGATCCATGATGATCCTTGTCTCGCTTGTTGATATGCATATTTCCAAGTTATTAATAAATGAATTTTGTTTCTTGTTTCATCAAAGTGAATAGTTTTCTTTGCTTCTATTGTATGCTGTCTATTATTCTTCATAGCTGTAAATCTTCCTCTTTAAGTAACTGAGGATATCTATATATTATTTCTAATGCGATAGCGTATGTCTCGTTATTTAAATGTTTTAAGGGTTCAATTATATTCAAAGCTGTAGTTACTGGATTGGTGGAATCTTTTATTCCCATTTGTAAAATTTTCAATGAACTAGCAAATTGTAAATTTTTCAAGTCTGTTAATCTATTTTCAATGAGTGGTAGCATTTTCCATAACATTGAAGTAGTATCAGCTCTTAGATAAATACAAGAATCACCCCTATAAATTTTTACCACATTCCCGAATGATAATCGTTTAAATATCAAATCAAATTTACCCATATCTAACGGTTCTATATTCTTGTTGTTTGTTGATCTAAATAAAAAGTCGTCAATATCATTTCTACATGATAAAAAAATGTTCCAATCTTGCGGACTGAATATAAAATGAGTATTTTTGGTTCCAAATATCCCAACACATGGATCATAATTTAAATAAGGTGATAAACCGACCTTTACGTATTTTGTTTTATATGTATTCAGAGATAATTGACGTTCTCCCAAAAATATGTCATTATCTTGATAAAAATTCATATGAACCATTTTTATGATTCTACTACTATCGCTATTAGAATAATTCAAAGATATTTTCTAGTCGTAATATATCTGAAAAAAAAATCTCATTTATTTCTAAAATTACATCATGCTCTCAAGGAAAAATTGTATCACCCCACTCCAAAATCAAAAATATAAACGTTGAAAAATCAATGAATCTAAACAGTATATTGATAACTTCAAAAGTGAATACAAAAAATAAAAAGATGAATATCCAACAGCATTATCATTTAGAAAATTGTATTTGTCCAATGAAGGATCATTGGCTATACAAGCGACAATTATATCAGTTTAATGAAGAAGAACTTGAGAAGTTTCCAGTGGATTATTTAATTCACAAGGCGCAACCACTTGAGTTATTATATGCATGGTATAAATTACCAAGAGCATATCGAGACAATTTTGATTTACAAATCCAACTGCCTTGTTTTATACATTACAATCGTCCAGACTGGCAAACTCACATCGATGGACCACCTACATCACAGTCAAGATGTCATTCATGTAATTTAGCTATTAAACAAATACATGTTTGATGTAAATAAAATCTGTTTGATATAATTATGTTCATTAATTAATTTTATTGATTTGTTTTCAGCAGAGTTCGCTCTAATTAACTTAATAGATTCATCAATTTTAAATACTGTGATATTTACCCATGATATCATAACTATTTAAAAAAATATAACTCACCAATTAGATTTCAACAATTTCAAAAGATGCCGCTGGATTCGGTTTTCCAATGTCCACCGCTCCTTTAAATATTAATGAGTACTTCCCTTCTTCAAAATATTTTATAAAAGGTTTATACGTTTCTGTTACCCTCTGCGGAAGAAATGTCACTTCTTTTTCCAGTTCCAGCAGCACCGTTTCCCCAAATTTACTCTGTACCAATTTTCCTGAAATTATTTTCTTAGGTTCACCCAATTTAAAATCTATTAATTTTATGGTTGGTTTCGGGTTTTTTTCTAGAAGTGATGAAAAATTTATTGCTTTAAGATCCATTTTTACTAAAAAATAATAATAGATTAAATCATTTCAAATTCTGTTTGTTCTTGATAAAACGGTATAATAATATATTACTAATTTTAATTCCAAGTAAAATTAAAATAAATGTCTTACCTGTTGTTTATTAAAGGTTAATGATTAGATCAAAAAACAAGAAACGAATGAATTTCATAGGAAAATCCTAAGCTTAAATACAAATTGAATTTTTTAAAAATTTTAATAATTACCTTCAAGAGAAACTATCTAATGACCTCAATAATAATTGCATGCACTATTGTATAAGACTTTCAACTTTAACAGGATGGTTATAGCAAAATATCATACATTTTGAAAATAAAATACATTTTATTATACCAAAATATAATGATTCACCACTGAGTGTTGAAGAAGGGCACTAACCATTATTATATTTTTTATTTAAGATTTATTAAAAAAATGTTATGAAATTGGTTTTTAATAAAACACCTTGTCTACAATAATAACACGTTTTTTGCGCTCCGATAAGAGAATGTTATACTGAACGGTTTTTCAAACGATACGTCGTTTTGAACATTCTGTATATTTATCAACTTTTCCATAAAAATATTTGTTTTACAATCTTTAAGACAAAGAGAGAGATACTAATATGTCGATAAAAACTAGATAAATAATATATTAATAAACTATCTAATGACCTCAATAATAATTACATACGTATGACTGCATCGATTAAACCTCTCCTTGCATCTAACACTTATGAGTGCGAATAGCTGAATGCGTTAGACGAATTGTTACAGACGCGGAGGTTGATGGTTCGCGCCCGGCTGATGAGGTATTGAAATTTGAGGGTCCTAAACAGAAATTTTGGGATCATTATTTGGGTGGACATACGAAAAAGTTGATGGTTCGCGCTGATGAGGTATTGAAATTTGAGGGACCTAAACAGTAATTTGGGGGTCAATATTTGGGTGGTCCAATGGGGTCATAAGGGAATTTTGGGTGGTCCAATGGGTCATGAGAGATGGTCCAATGGGGTCATGAGGGGTGGTCCAATGGGGTCACAAGATATGGTCCAATGGGTCATGAAGGAAATTGGGGATCAGTGGTCCTATGGGGTCCCAAGGGAATTTGGGGAGGATCAGTGGTCCTATGGGGTACTAAACAGTAGGGAATTTTGGGTGTTCCTATGGGGTCTCAAACAATTGGTTATTGGAATTGAGTCGTATATACGTTAAGGCCTTCCGAGACAAAGGGATAGAATTTCATCATATCAATTTTTCTATTATTTTTTAAATATACTAGACGTTAAGGCCTTTTCAACGAGATGTCGTTTGCTATGATTGGTTAACTTTTAGTAAGAGGGGTGCTGCTTGGGGGATGAACGGGGGTAGTTAGAATTTTTCTATTATTTTTCAAATATACTAGACGTTAAGGCCTTTTCAACGAGATGTCGTTTGCTATGATTGGTTAACTTTTAGTAAGAGGGGTGCTGCGTGGGGGATGAACGGGGGTAGTTAGAATTTTTCTATTATTTTTCAAAGACACTAGACGTTAAGGCCTTTCCAACGCGACGTTGGTCGCCGCGATTAGTTGCCGTCCGGTTGCTGTCCGGTTGCCGGTGTGAACCCACCTTAGAAGCCAATTTCGGAGATTTCGGACCTTAGATTTTCTTATGGAGAATACCATGTTAAAATCGCTAAAATGAGCTTGAACTCTTGCTGCACAATTACTGACACGGATCGCCAACATACTTGTTGTAATATGATTCTTGGAATCGTGCATACATTTCATATAATACAGCGTAGTAGTTTTTTTATCGAAATTCAAATTCAAATTATCGTAGTTATACATTTCTGAATTAAGGTATAATTTCATGTTTGTAACATTACAGTGATCGAATCGACTTAAATTCTTCACAATATCATTCTTTTTGCTAGATTGAAATCCAACTAAAACGTAACGAGGTTTTTCCAACAGGCTAGTAGTTTTAATATTCCAACTATTTCTCATTGTTTGTGGTATCAAAGGTGATTCATGACACTCCCAACTGCGAAACGCAATTTCCAAGTTTTTTCCATTTTCAAAAAATTTGGCTAAACGTAATTTCTGATACTTGAATGTGTAGTATTTTCTAAACAATTTTTGTTACATTAACTTCAACTTTTACTCCTGCCTTTGTGGAAACCACTGCATTAACATCACTAGACGCTCTAATTAGAACAAGCTCTTGACGTATATTGATGATTATTTTGGTGAAATCTTCGAAAAATCCCAATAAGTTTCAAGGGTAAACAAACATTGAAATTCCCATCACTATCAATAATTTGTGGTGTTGTAGTAGGACTCCAACCTACACTATTGTATCTATTGCAATCCCTTTCTGATAATCAAACATAACCCTTCATAGTAGTTGTTATACCTGGATTGCGAACTCTGTCAATAACACTTCCTCCAATTTCATAACGAATTTCATCAAAGAGATAGGAAATTCCATTATTGATAAAGTTTAAGGTTGTACTTCCTTCCATCTCCGTCAGTTAAACGACTTTCAATATATAGAAAACTTTCTGATGGTAAAGTGTAAAGATTTTGAGTTTGAATAGTTATACGTATTTCATTGGAATTGTTGAATGTTGTATTTGCATATGGAATGTGACTATGCACTTCACGATTTATAACTGAATTGTCTTCCAGAACCTGATTTGCAATATTTAAAACTCATCTTCTGTATGTTTGCTAACACAATTAAAATTTAGTAAAAAATACACTCCTATTCTTAAAACAACTTTTATATTACACCAATATCTTCTTATTCTAAAGGTAACGCGTCGTCGTCGTCGTCGTTTCGTTATGATTACAGTAATTTACATCCCAGAGATATTAAAAATTACTTGTTTTCCGGTGTCAACTCTTGCAAATTTTTCTTTGTACTGGAAGGTGTGTTTGATTGTTGAGTATTTATATACTTATTCGAGGAGTACCATTATTGTAGACGAAAACCATAACTAATATTTTTTCAAGTGTAATCTTACCGTAACAACTTCTTTGTTAAAATTAACTGGATTCCCATCTTGAATTTCATCAATGTATCTACTAATTACTGGTAGACAGATAACATTTTTTGGTGTTTCAACAATTTTATAGCCTGGTGGTACATTTGGATAGAGCATGTGTATAATGTGTACCTGATTGTTACTGTATGAATTCATCACCAAATTACATTCAATGCAAATTTAATTTACTTCCGTAATGTTTACAGGACATTCTCCTATGTGTCTCTTATATGCTTTCAATTTTTGTTTTTTGAAACCTAATAACTGACCTTTGGTATTGGGCATCTCAAAATTTATTGCTCTATTGCTCTCCACCTCACACTTGAGTGTATTATTATTATTTACTTCCATCATTAGCACAATAGGATCATCGGAGTTTTTCACGTTCCTTTTTTGTATGGTAATTTCTTCTATAAATTTACTATGATCACTAGTTGTTGTACCTTTAGTTATAACATTTACACTTTCTTGCATCTGTTTATCACCGTCAGATTTCATCTCGAGTTCAATAATTATTGAATTAATATATCGGTTAATGTCGTTAACTTCGTATGAACCACTAGGTATTTTGATATTGTAACCATTTATGTGAAAATTATTGTTGGTTTCGTCTACAATAGTAATTGTATTGTATGTCATAAAATCAATCAAACCTATAACATATTGCTCACTTTCGTCCAATATAAGTGGAGGATAGATCTTAGTTGATATTAAGGAATTCCTACCAGATAATACAAATGTATACGACATTATCACTACGGAAAGGTTATAAATTGAATTAAAGAATACATCTTTGAACAATTTTATTTATTTAAAAAATCTAAACACAAGTGTCCAAAATTATAACTATTATTATCTTGATAATTTTCATGATTGTATAATATTTTACATTATCCACTTGAATGAAAGTATAACAAAGCTTCCAGGGGAGGTCTTAGATTACCATAACTATCAAAGTAATCTACTTGTGATCCAGTTTTCTTGTAAGCTGTCCAGTGCGTTCCCGAGCCATTCTTATCATTCAAATTAATGATTCCACTTTCGTTCATTCTTATTTTCCTGGATAGAGCATCTCTCATGAAAACTCCACGAAAATATGGAATTTTGAAATGTTTTGCATACTCAACTAATTCTATATTTGTCTGTGCACGTTGTGGTAATTTGAGGCTATTCATAAAAAAAGACCCAAACCATTTTTGTAGGGTTTCAAATATAATCCTTCACCCATTGCTATGGGTTCCATTTGTTTGTTGTGTCGCTGATTTTCAAACAGTTGATCTTTTGCTGATTTTGCATCGTTTATAGCTGCTGCTCCCCCACCCAGTGTACCGAGAGTACTTAGAGCAGCAGAAATTGGTATCAAAGGTAATATGCCACCGGTTTTTGGAACTGGTATGATACGAGGCTTGGAAACTACCTTACTCTTTTTACTAGACTTTGCCACTTTTACTGCCATACTGTTTTAGGTTTGTTTTGTAGGAGATATTTTTTTTATTTTCTGCATAATTTTTTGTAGACTCATAGGATTTTACCTAGTGACTTTCTCTTTTTTGTTCTCCTTTTAGCCTTTCTCTGCTTTCGTTCCGTTGATGCCATTGTGTGTGTGTTGATCTCTTACAACAAACTGATATTGAAGACACTATTGTGCTAATATTTATCAACTAAAAATTTTACGCAGTGACTAGAAGTACATCGGATGTACGAATTTATTTTGTACATCGGCTCGTGCGTTGATCGAAGCGCGCATTCAAATAATATGTCAAATAATATAGCCTAAAAAAGCTTGTCTTTTGTCTGGTTTGTTTATATTATTTTGGAATTTGGATCTTGGGTCATACATAATAATATACTTTTGTTTCTGACTTGAAATAAAATATAAGTTGTGTTTATTGTGTGATATTTATAAGTTTCCAGGTTTTGTGATCTAGGTACTTTATTAGAAATAAAAATGAAAGTAGGGGCGATATTCAACAGTGAGAAAGAATTTGTGACGGAATTAAAAAAATGGGAAGATGAAACAAAAAGTATTTATTACAAAAGAAGTAGTACAAATCTGAAGACCGCAAGAAATAAAGGTGTGCATAGACATATTAATCCCAGTCTGCCCTATCAACTTTTATTTTGTTGCATACATGGTGGAAAACAAAATCAAAAACAAACCACAGATAACACTCGCAACACAAGGTAAGATAGTTTAGCTTCTGTATAAACATCTTGCAACAATTTCAGTACTTTTTCTCTTCCCAGGACCTTTCAAAAAAATTGTCCAGCAAATATCAGATTAATTGTTTCTGAAGATGGTAATCATCTAACAATAGCTAATACCAATTTTAATCATAATCATGAAACAACAGAGGTAAGTGTGGGAACTTGTTACAATGTTTAGAATGTAACTTTAAATTTTTACTTTTGTTATAGGCTCTTTACAAACATTTACCACAAAAACGCAAGTTAAACCCAGATGAAAAATATAAGGTTGAGGAATTTCTTAAAGCTGGTGGTAATAAAAAGAAAATAAAACATATAATGGAATGTGAAACAAAGAAAATGATTTTATTAAAAGACTTACGGAATTTGGAATATAGTAGAAAATCTAAAGATAATTCACTAAATACTGTGGTTGACTTGCTCCAGCAGACTTATAGTAAGTATTTATTTGAAGGCTATAAATTTCATGTTTAGGTGTACTTATTAAATATGTGGATTTTTGACTAATATATACTTATTTTTAAATTTGTAATTTAACAATTTATTGCTTTTGGAAAGTTTAAATGTATCTTTAATTTCAGGTGCAGATTGTGAGATTTTGGTGTAAATTTTATATGTACCTAGTTATTATTCGCTTTTAAATGTTAATAAATTTTTTTTAATACTTTTGTTACATGCATTTTTTTCCTAAAAACCTTTATTCATAAATATTAAGTTTTAAAGCAGAAACAGAAATTCGTTATCATGCAAATATTAAAATGGAAGATTCAAATTTAGGAAAATCCAGCTTATTTAACTTTATTAAATATTTTCCGACACCTTTTTGGTTCAGATAATAAGTATGTACCTCTATTCGTTTTTGGCACATTTTGTTACTTCAGTAATAATTGCTGATACCTATATTTTAATACTAAAACCTAGCTGCACCATCTTTATAAAAACCTACCAATTTTAATAAGTTTGTCTCGTAATTGTGTATAACCTGTTATAAAATGAAAACTATCCTATAAGTTCTTCATTCATTATTCTGATGTACGAATCAAATATCGCTCTTACTTTCATTTTTATTTCTAATGAGATACCTACCTATAATACATTAATTAGGTATCACACAATAAACAGACATATATGTTTGCAAAATCCAAAATAATAAACAAACCAGACAAAAGACAAGCTTTTTTAGGTTATATCATTTGGTCTGTGGGTTATATTATTTGAATATTGAATGCGCGCTTCGATCAACGCACGAGCCGATGTACAAAATAAATTCGTACATCCGATGTACTTCTAGTCACGGCGAAAATTTTAACACCCCCTATTGGTTTATATACTGGAATGAGACACATTGTCGGACCCAAGGTTCGCAAGAAAGAGTTCTCATTTTCATTACTGCTCTGGAGAATTTATTCAGGAGATTGGATCAACCTCCGTCAGAAGAGGATAGGGTGGATATTATACGTAGGACTACTTCCTTAAATACAAACCCGATTGTCACTTCATCGAGTGAGTACAGTACAAGAACTGTTGCGTTTGTGCCGAGCCATTGAGGTGACCGAAGAGAGGGTGAAGAAATTTGTCCCCCCTCCCACTTGTTCAGATTGCCTTCTCAGTTTTATGCCAGTTGGAACCTGGTTGGAACTCTATCGCAGTTGATAAACCTGCACACGACTGAACAGACACTCGTTGTAACACACACCACTTCCGAGTCACCCCTGTTACTGTGCAGTTGATGTGTAGCACGAATTGTCACCACGTGCTTTTTGTTGGTTATACCTTTCAGTATTGTAGTAAAAGGTATTAATGTATAGTGATGATTAAAATTTAATGTATTACTCTAGTGTGTAACTTAAAACCCACCATCTTCAGTATCTTGACCAGTGTTACTAAAATATTGCTGCTTTGTAATCAAATGAATTTTCGATTGCGTCGAGCCCCTTTTAATTATGGAATAACCAAAAAATTGGTCCTTCGAGCTTGGATATTATAATAAGTGATAATTTGTGAATCTCTCCGAAAAGTGCATCGTATACTAGTTAGTCACGTGGTATAAAAGTTTGGCTACGTTCGAATAAATAATCAATAGCAAGTGCATCGGCTCTCTGAAATGTGGATAAAGTTTAATCCGAGTATAAAGTGCGGATTGAGTGGAAAATCTGTTTGGTTCCGATGAAAATAGTGGGTTTCCAGCTAATCTTCTGGTAAAGTTCCCACCAAGTTGTGTACCAGTTCCCGCCAGAGATAATCGATTCCCGCCGCATCAGCCAAGTGAAGTTAGCATCGGCTGTCACGTCAATGTCAGCATAGCCTCCTATCGACAAGTCCACAAGGTTTGGTATAGTTTATTGGTTAACACAATTCTGTTTATATCAAGATTTATATGATTTATAATTGACTTTCGTTAACATAATATTTTTTATTAGTTGTATGTGATTGTAGTAATATTTGAAATAGTCTATCAGTATAAAATGGCAGAACTAGAATTACTGAATCATAAACGCAAAGCTCAAAAATCTTTATTAACACGTATTGACAATTGGTTAAAAATATCTGCCCAATCATTAACAGAGTCTTATGAACTTCTCACTAGAGAAGAAAACTTATTAAAAGCTTATCCTGATTATAATGTAGTCCAAACACAGATGGAAAGAATTAATGCAGATGAAGAAGTTGACCGAGATGACTTTGAAACGTTATATTATTACACATAGTTCACTGAGAGATTTTTTAACCAAAATCAAGAAGAACACTGAAGCCTTGAGAAATTTATCAGTACCTATTGAACATTGGGATCTTATGCTTATTTTTATTTTGCTTCAAAAGCTTGATTTGAGCACAAGAAAAGCATATGAATAAGATAAATGCTCAAGAGCAGACTCTCTGAATTTTCCCACATTTAAGCAATTCATAACCTTTTTAGAATCCCGTTGTTTAGCTTCAGAAAGCATGTACTTACCTAAGTTGAATAATTCAAACAATGTTAAAGCCCAAAACATAAAGTCTCATAAGTTGGTACATCATGTACAGTCTACAATTGTTAATCATGGCATCAATGATCAGTTACATAACAAAAAGTGTGTGTTTTGTAATTTAGAAAATCACTCGATTTACTCTTGTTTTAAATTCAAAAATTTCATTCATTCTCATCTTGTTAACAATTGCAAATCACATAGCTGCAATTTATGCCACCAGAAACATAATACGTTGATATGTACTTCGTTAAACAATAACCAGGATCATGGTCATAATAATAATATACATGCAAATCATTACAACTTTAATAGGAATAGGCAGCATGGCAATAGTGCAAATGTATCTTCTTCTACACAAAGAAAACGTGTAAGTGACAATCATAGAAATAACTCCTATTCCCCAGCTTATAACCAACAATCTCCCCAGGGTACACAACAACCTAATCGAAGTTATAGCTCTATCATAAATAATAGGAATAATGATCATCTTTCTCAAATGAATAGAAACTCTTCAAGTAATTCAGTGCAAAACTACCCCCAAAATAATTCAATAACTACTAATCATCCTAGTAATCATGTGAGGAGAGAGTCTTCTGATAATACATTGTGACAATCAAATGATTAAACAACACTGTCTACACTAACTCCTATTGGAGAAATTCTCCTGGCAACCGCAATGGTCATGGTATATACTTCAGACAATCAACCACTATTAGTAAAAGCTATATTAGATTCAGGTAGCACTATTTCCCTTATTTCAGAAAATCTTGTAAATCAATTGAATTACCCCACACTCTCTCAAAATGTGTCCATTTCTGGTGTAAATGGCACCAGTACAATGTCAAATAAAACTATCTCGTTGAAAATATTCTCTCATATTAATAAATCATTTTTAAATTTAGACATTACCTGCTCTGTACTAAAACAGATAACTAGAAAATTACCACATCTCCGTTTAGTAAAACATAAAATAGAAATTCCGCAAAATGTTTGTTTGGCAGACCCAAATTTCAATATACCTTCAGATATTGATTTGTTACTTGGGGCAGATGTCTACTACTCACTTGTGTGTGGTGAAATCATTAAACTACAACAAAACTTCTTGACATTAATAGACACTGAAATAGGATATGTCATTGGTGGACCTATACCCTCTCAAGTAGTTTGTAATTTTGCAAATGCCTATTTAACTTCATCACCCGTGGACACATTTTGTTTTACACAAACATCTCCAGAACAAAAAATTGAAAAATTTTGGACTGTTGATAATATCCCTTACACTGGTAAAATCTTATCTCCAGATGATCAATTAGTAGGAAATGAATTTTTAGCTACCACTATGCAATTAAGCTCTGGAAACATTCAAGTAAATTTACCTCTAAAAAGCCCTACTGAATATTTGAAACTAGGTACTTCGTACTACTTAGCTGAAAAGCAATTTTTATCCCTAGAAAAGAAATTTGTTAGAAATAATGAACTGTTTGTGCAATATAAAGCATTTATAGATGAATATGTGTCACTTGGACATGCACGGATAATCCCTCTTAGTTTAAAAAATGAACATAATGAAAATAAATATTTTTTTTGTCATCATCCTGTAATCAGAAATGATCACTCTACCACTAAACTTAGAACAGTATTTAATGGAAGTGGAAAAACATCTAGTGGTATTTCTCTAAGTGATACAATGCACAAAGGGTTCACAGTGCAACCAGAACTTTTTGACATTTTGTGTAGATTTAGAAGTTTTAAATATTCATTGACATGTGATATATAGAAAATGTATCGGCAAATAAGGATCAACCCCTCTCAAACATTCTTACAAAACATTTTATGGAGAAATTCAGTTAATGAACCCCTACAGTGTATTGAACTTCTGACAGTTAGTTATGGCACCAACAGTGCACCGTTTCTTGCAACTCGAGTCTTAAACTAGTTAGCGACCTCTAAACCCCATTTAAATTTAGCAAGTAAAGCTCTCTTAGAACAAACATATGTAGATGACATTCTCACTGGAACAGACTCTCTTGAAGATTTAAAAAATCTGTATATTCAGTTGAACACATTGTTAAATTCAGCCAACTTCCCTCTCCATAAATGGAATTCTAATTCTCAACTCCTCTTATCAGAACTAGGTGAATTACCACCAGCTCAACATATTTTTCTTGAAGATACACCTAACAAAGTGCTAGGAATTATTTGGAACCCATCTAAAGACCACTTTTCTCTCTATATACCTGACATATCCCCCATAAGTAGTACAACTAAAATCACTAAAAGAGAAGTCTTGAGCAGAATCTCAATGATGTATGATCCTGTAGGTTGGGCAGGTCCTATTGTGGTAAACGCTAAGAAAATTATGCAACAGGTATGGGTGAAAAACATAGAATGGGATGAAACTCTCTCACCCGAACTTATACAAGAGTGGTCAGAATTTTATAATAGTCTCCCTGTTCTAAAACAATTGAAAATACCTCGCTATTTTTTAAATCATCCCCAATATGTAACCGTAGATATTCAAGGATTCTGCGATAGCAGCATGATAGCTTATGGTGCTTGTATTTATTCAAGAGCCATTTACCCTGACAACTCAGTAAGTTGCCATTTAGTAGCCTCTAAGAGTCGCATAGCTCCCATTAAAACCACCACTTTACCCCGTTTAGAGCTTTGTAGCTGTTTACTTTCTCAGTTATTACAAAAAATTATTCACATTTTTGAAAACCAATTTTCATTTGCCAGTATTAATCTGTGGTCTGATAGTTCAATCGCTCTTGCATTGATATCTTCTAATAATCCATCTAAATGGTCTATCTTTGTGTCTAACAGGGTTGCTGAAATCCAACAACTCACTGAAAATGCCACTTGGAGACATATTCCCTCTAAAGGAAACCCATCTGATTGTTTATCTCGAGGCATGTCACCTACAGCAATTCTAGCTTTTGATTTATGGTGGCATGGGCCAAAGGTGTTAAACTCCCCTGTAGAAAATTTCTCAGAAGTATTCCTACCACCTGATGTAACTAATTTAGAAATCCCAGAAGAGAAAAAAAATAAGTCAATTTTACATTTAGCAGTAAAATCCTGGATAGATCAGTTATTTGAAAAATACTCATCTATCACTAAGCTTCAGCGTGTACTAGCATTCTGTTTTAGATTCAATAATAATAGTAAAAAAAATTCTGTAAAACTGTCAGGCGCATTGACCTTAGATGAACTTAAAAATTCATTGTGTTTTATAGTCAGAACTATTCAAAGAAAAGATTTTTCCTCTGAAATAAAAGAATTAACATATGGCAAATGGCAAAAAAGAAATACGTAAACTGAACCCATTCATTGACAATTTTGGTATTCTTCGTGTTGGAGGCAATGTTGCCATATGAACAGAAGCATCCAATATTGCTCCCATCTAAAAATGCACTAGTTAATCTCTTGCTTCAAAATGAACATATAACTCTGGGACATGCAGGTCCACAGACAATCTTATCTCATTTCGCCTCAGACTTTGGCCTTTAGGAGGTTTACGTGAAGTCAAAAGAATATCCCAAAAATGTTTAGTTTGTCAAAAATTCAAAGCACGACCGTTTAGTCAAATAATGTCAGATTTGCCACTAGTAAGAACCAAACCTGCTAGACCTTTCTCAAATACAGGGCTGGACTTTGGAGGTCCATTCTTCATAAAATCCTCAAACCTTAGAAAGGCACCAATAACAAAATGCTATATTTCATGACTGTGCCGTCGGCTTGACCTTATGAGATTACCCTTGTTAATTCTCGCTTAGAATGTGCCTCACTCTAGTCTTTTTCCCTCTCTCGTCGTCCAGTCTATCACGCGCATGTCCACCAGCACTCTCCATGATACTTGCTACAGCGTGCCGCGTGTTTGATTCTTCAGTACGCTTATGATTTTCGTTGGAATTACTTCGCTAGTCTAAACGACGCGTATCGTTCGAGATCTCAGATCGCTCCTTTTGTATTAAGCTATTATGGTAAGTTTCGTATTTATTTTTACTGGTGTTGTATTTTTCTTTCATAATTTTATTATTCCTATGGATTCGATACATCTTTCTATAATAGATGTGTGTTATTGAATTATCTGTGTCGCCCATTCTTGGCATTCAAGACGCCCCGGATTTGTGGGCAGCGCGGATCAGATTGGCCCTCGACGGCCCAGATTCGCGGGCCGCACTTAACAGTCGTCCCACTTTAAACAGTCGGCCCACTGATTACTGAGCCTCGACGCGCCAGGCTGGTCCGGTACTCGCCCACTCAGACGCGTCAACTTGCCAATCTGATCGGTAAACGGGCTACTCTGGTCCGTTGGCTTGCCAGATTGAGCCTTTCCTGCCCATTGTGGTACGCAATAGGTTTTTGATGAGAACCAATTCTCTTGCCTTTCCCGTTAACACTATTCTAGCGTTTCTAATTGCTTTGTCTTCGGTTGCAGGCTGCTGCCACACCGGAGTTGTGCTCATTAGAGTCCCTCCTTGATTTAAATTGTGAGGATCCTGAGGAGAATACGATTCTCTCTAGAATAAAAAGTCTGGCTGCTAATCACTTGCCCAGAGGTTGGAAAGATTGGAAAATAGTTAAACATTCCAAAGAAGAGCTGCTTGGAACAGAAATGGACCCTAGAGTTCTCAATAAAATACGTTTCGCTCTTCCAACAGTCGGCTTAGCGAGAGCCTTTATACCACACTGCACTTCTCTTCCTGAGAAAATTTATACCCAAATGAAATCTAAAATGTTGGATTGGACTTTTTGTACGGCTCTAATTATTGGCCCGGCTTCCTTGGCTGCAAGAGTAAGGGGATCAGCAGCGCAGCACGAAATAATCCTAGCTGCTATATCAGATATGGAGCCTCTTTTCCTTTTCAGAAGTGATGCTCCAGAAGAGATTTCTAAGGAATACGGAGAACTGGATTTAGATGAGGGTCGCTCTACCTCGCGTAATACCCATATTTCCTCTGTGTCTTCTAAATCGAGTCGAGTTCTAAAATTAGAACAGGGCCAACTAGAGCTTAAGAATATGCTCGAAGCTTTCATTACAAATTATGGTAGTGCTTCGGAAAAACCTGTTCAAGACTCATACACTTCAGATGACTTTTCGGATGATCAGGAGGACCTACCTAACTCACCTAGGCATCCTTCGCCGCTAATAGATAATATGAATTGGTCGGCTCCACTCTCGGCCCCGCTATTACCAGCTGAGGAGGTCTTTGAGTTTCAACCAAGGACTAAGGTACAAGAACCAACCATACCAGCTCCTAAGCCTAATATTGCTAGACAAGGCGCTGAATGTCAACGCCTTGGAGAACCTTCGTTCAAGCTTATCCGTTATGCAGATGTTCAAAAGAGGTTAAATGCGTTCCCAGTTTTCAACGCCCTTAAAGTCAATCAGGAGCTATCGCATCGCACTTCAAATTCTGAACTAGCTCGTATGGATACAACTTTGGGTACTTTGGTCCATGGACTTCTCCTCCAAAGGGAGGCTTTCACATCTGCGGTTCAAGACTTAACAGAGAAACATCCGGATATCAAGCCCAATATCATGGACGCTTTCTCACAAGATTCCTCCTTTCGCCGTATTTCTGAGGATGTTTTACAGTATGCTTGTGGACGCCGAGCGGAGGTGATAGAACAGAGACGCAATCTCTTCCTTCCTAAGGACCCCTTGCGTGTCAGCCTGATGGACGCTATTCCCCCTTCAACTACACATCTTTTCTGTGAAAAAGAATTTTCGGATTTGATGAAACAGCAGCCAGGCCCTTCCAATTTTTTTCGGCCCTCTGGAAGCGAATACCGTCCAAACACCGGACGTTTCTCCAAACCACAGCGCAAACTTTCGCAAACGCAAAAAAGATCAACTTCTTCCAAGAAGTTCGACAAAACTCCTGAAACCAGACGACATCAATCAGAGAATGTTTTCCGTCGGAAACGACAGCTTCCGGCCCATACCAATTCAAGAGTGCCGTCCAAGGTACGAAAGCCCAATTTCCCCTAGGACAACGCATTTCAGGGGGGGGGCGACTATTAGAGTTCCTACAAATTTGAGAACAGAAAGAAGCACCAGCAGAAGTCCTCCAGATAATTGGAGGTTATACAATACCTTTCGTTTCCCAACCCCCTCTAATTCGTTTTTCTCTCTTAACGAAATCAAAATTCGAAGCGAGGAGTATGGGGTCGGAAATAGCCTCACTTCAGAAGCAGGTCATCTTAGAAATTTCAACTTCGGCCACAGGATTTCTATCAAGAATGTTTCCAGTCCCAAAATCAGACGGCTCTATACGCCCCGTCGCCAATCTTCGAGGACTAAATCGTTATCTAGCCCCCAGGAAATTTCGACTGTTGAATCATACAAAAGTTCCCGACTTTCTACAGCCCGGGGACTTCCTCATGTAGCTAGACATATCCCAAGCCTATTTTCACTTACCCGTAAAACCACAACACCGAAGATTTCTATCAATTGTTCATCAAGGCAGAATACTGCAATTCATTTGCCTCCCGTTTGGCCTGTCAACGGCTCCACTAACGTTTTCAAGGGTAGCGAACTGGATAGCTTCTCAACTGAGAAACATGGGCGCAAGGGTTATAGTTTATTTAGACGATTTCCTATTTGCAGGACAGGAGCAGAGTCAGCTGGAGGATATATGGCGCAAAGCCGTACAATTTCTGACAGAGTTAGGATGGATTTTGAATCTAGAAAAGTCGTCAGAGAAACCTGTTACTCGCCTAAAATTTCTCGGTATCGTCTGGGATACTGTCACCAACAAAAGATCGCTACCACCACAGAAAATCACATCCATAGAGAAGGACATGAAAATAATTTTAAAACACAACTCCTGGAACTGGGAGATCGCAAAACGACTCTTGGGAAAACTCAACTTCGCAGCATTTGTAATACCTCTGGGAAGGATACACTCGAGACATCTTCAGAGAGCCTCCAACCAACTTTCCCAGTTTCGAAAGAAGAGGATGGTCAGATTGCATCCGGAGGCTCAAAAGGAATGCAGGTGGTGGCTGGAAAACCTCAGAAACTCCTCTCCAATTTTTGCATGCCGAGAGACGGTGTTTCTCTCTACCGATGCGTCAAATGTAGGTTGGGGTGCTCTGCTAAATGGGGTACACATGCAAGGACTATGGGACCCAAGTCAAACAACATGGCATATCAATCAAAAGGAACTTTTCGCCATCATTCACGCGGTACGGAAGGCTTCCTCGCAAATTCAGAACAAAAGAATCTTGATCCAGTCGGACAACAAAACGGTCGTGGCCTATATCAAGAATCAAGGGGGGACGAGATCTACCAGATTAACTCAGATGGTACTTCAGCTTTTGAGCCTGACAGAGTCTTTGAACGCAGAAGTGGTCCCTCATTTTCTACCGGGCATTTACAACACGGTAGCGGACAGTCTATCTCGTCGAAATTATCTAGCAGATTGGCATCTATCAACCACAGTAACATCGTTAATCTTTCGAAGGTGGGGAACCCCAGAAGTCGACTTACTCGCTACAAACATATCACGAGTGGTTCCAGCATACGTAACCCGCGATCTAAAAGACACGAAGGCCCTCTTCCTCGATGCCTTCAACAGGAGATGGAATTTCAAGTTGGCATGGGTCTTTCCTCCTCCTTCTCTGGTTCCCAGAGTGCTGTCCCACCTCAACATCGCAGAGGGGACATATATTCTGATAGCACCACGTTGGGAAAAAGTCTTCTGGAGAGCCGATCTCAAAGCTCGAGCGGTAGACTACCCATTCGAGATCCGGAACTTACAACACCACCTAACGGATGCAACAACGGGGCTTCCACTCCCCAAAGCAAAACGCCTCCGTTTGGAGGCTTGGAAAGTACGGGGTGGGCAGTGTCACAGCGTCTTGGTCTGAAGAAGATCGTACCTTGCTAGAGAAGGCATGGAGAAAATCGACTTTAAAAACATACGCAAGCCCGTGGAAATTGTGGCTAGAGAGATGTCGCCAACAAGACCGAGATTCATGTTCCATTGATGCGGTCTCCCTAGCGCTTCACCTTAGTTACCTCCATAGAGTGAAGAAACTGTCCTCTCGTACTATTAGGCTTCATAAATCAGCAATATCAACCCTGGCCAACCCCATGCAAAACGACTCAAATGTTCCCTTGTTACATCACATGTTAAAGGCAATAGACCTGGCAAGTCCACCCATCAACAAAAGATATATTTGGGATGTATCACAGCTCATCACTTGGATAAGAAATGAATCCATTCAAGAGAACAGCGTGTTTCAGGTTTCCCGCCGTCTCGCCCTCTTACTGCTCCTAGCTTCCGGCAGACGGGTACACGACCTAACACTTTTAAGAATAGATCAGAACTACATGTCTTTGGATTACGTTTTGGCCGACATTTGGCTCTAAAACGGACTCTTCCTCTCACCGGCAGTCTGGTTGGTGCCTCTCATCGGGTTCCGAACAACAATTAGACCCCGTCTACTGGACTAAATCTCTGCTTTCTGTGACGGCCAATAGAAGGAATGCTTGGGACAACTTAAACGCTTTATTTATTACTTCCAGGGGTAAAGTTGCCCCTGCTTCTAGAGCAGTTATAGCTGGCAAAAACAGCCCTTTCTGCTGCTAGCATTAACTTCCCGGCTGGCAGTATCAGATCGGCGGTGGCCTCGTCAAGAAGAATCGATGGGCTACCGATGGACTATATTCTAGAAGGCGGAAATTGGAAGTCCGATAAAAATGTTTTGAAACATTATTTCAAAGAAATCACAACTCCTGCTTACCCTTCTTCTATGAATATACAGAGTAAATGCTTGGTTAATAGCACTTTTAGGTCTGTTTAAATATTGTTTTCCTTATGCTTATTCTAGAGTTAACTATTTGATTTACGTATTGTGTATATAATCAAGGGTATAAGTCATGATACATAATATGTATCATGACTTATAGATATAGATATTATATAAAAATGTTTTATTTTCTTTATTATATAATATGAACATGTACGTGCGTATATATATAATTATGTTTTGTTGTGCTAGTTACCTCGTCAAATTAATAAAGGTATTTTTACTTTTTCTCTTTGTTTTTCTTCTTAAAAATTATACAACATCAGTACATATTTCAATAGCTATAAAATTATACAAAATTATTTTCACATCACAGTACGCTTCCCCTCGTCGTCGTCAGAAACCAAAAACATCTCATAAGGTCAAGCCGACGTCACAGTCATGAAATACAAACGTTTTTCCCCCGAAGGGATAAAAACGATATATTTCATGTCTTGCCTAGGCTTGACCCCAGTTAAGTGCTTGACGACTTAATAAGTACTGAAGAACCAAACACGCGGCACGCTGTAGCAAGTATCATGGAGAGTGCTGGTGGACATGCGCGTGATAGACTGGACGACGAGAGAGGGAAAAAGACTAGAGTGAGGCACATTCTGAGCGAGAATTAACAAGGGTAATCTCATAAGGTCAAGCCTAGGCAAGACATGAAATATATCGTTTTTATACCTTCGGGGGAAAAACGTTTGTATTGGTGTATTTATATGCATGGTTACCAAAGCGATACACATTGAGCTCGTTTCAGATCTATCAACGGAAAGTTTTTTACTGTGTTTGAAAAGATTTATTGCACGCAGAGGTGCACCCCATACTATTTATAGCGACAATGGTAGTAACTTTTTAGGGGCCAGAAATCAATTACGTGAGCCTTACTTATTCTTCAAAAAACAAGATACTCTAGAAAAAATCCAGAATTTTTTATCTCCCAAAGAAATATGTTGGAAGTTCATACCACCCTGGAGTCCTCATTGGGGAGGCATTTGAGAGAGTGCAATAGAATCAACTAAATATCATTTATATAGACTTATTAGTAACTCCAAATTTACATTTGAAAAGCTATATACAATTCTCAGCCAAATTGAAGCTATATTAAACTCAAGACCTATTACCCCCCTATCACATGACTCATCGGATTTGCAGGTATTAACAGCTGGTCATTTTTTAATAGGTGACAGTTTAACTTCTTTCCTAGAAAGGAATGTTGCGGATACTCCAGAAAACCGTTGGCAACGCTGTACTCAGGTTCAGCAGTTGTTTTGGAAACGCTGGACAGTAGACTATTTGAATCAATTGCAAAACAGACCCAAATGGTTCAGACCACAAGACAACATTAAACTCAATGATCTGGTGGCCTTTAGCTAGAGTAACTGAACTTATACCAAGCAAGGACAATAAAATCAGACTAGTAAAAATTAAAACCAAGGATGACATATATACTAGGAACATTACTAAGTTGTGTCCATTATCATTATAAAATGAATAATTCATATTACTTTGTACATAACTGTTAAAATGGTACATTTATGTGCAGTTACTCCATCTACCGTCGAATGCTTTTTATGTTAGGGCAGTAGTGCTAGGTACCTACCTAGATTAGTTATTGAGAAATGACAGATATAGTTTCAAGAGGTTCGTCTCCTAGAGACAATATGATAATCATCTCCAAGTTTTTGTAATGGAATGTTTCCAAAGTTTCAGTTGTGTTAATAAATAGTTTATTTGAGTATAAAAACCAAGTTTTATTAATAATAACTTTACATATATTATAGTTGTAATTGAAAGTTTGGTTTGATGTTTCATACCACTGTTGTTTCAAATCTTTAATCTTAGTTCATAAGTTCTCTTTGCTTGTATTATTCATTTGTTTGTATTATTGCTAAATAGGTAAGTCTTGTGTTCTGAAAAACTCTACTTGTAACAAAACGGATGTTATTTATGTTTAGGTTTAATAGTTACTTCAAAAGGTGTAATGAATGATGTTTTTAGTTATTTATGCTATAACCATATGTTTTTTCTTAATTCACAAAGGAATCAACTGGAAGCAGTATGTTCAGATTGCATTCTCAGTTTTATGCCAGTTGGCACTCTGTCGCAGTTGGTAAACCTGCACACGACAGAACAGACACTCGTTGTAACCTCATTACACACACCACTTCCGAGTCACCCTTGTTACTGTGCAGTTGATGTGTAACACTAATTGTAACCACGTGCTTTTTGTTGGTTATACCTTTCAGTATTGTAGTTAAAGGTATTAATGTATAGTGATGATTAAAATTTAATATATTACTCTAGTGTGTAACTTAAAACCTACCATCTTCAGTATCTTGACCAGTGTAACCAAAAAATTGCTGCTTTGTAATCAAATGAATTTTCGATTGCGTCGAGCCCCCTTCAATTATGGAATAACCACCACTTCTTACCGGACTCTTTTGGAACCAGAGCTGCCATATCGTAGGGCCGCTCAATCCCCCAATATAGCATCCATAAGGCCAATACCAATAGAGACAAGCAGTACGTAGGTTAGCTTGACCCCTCTGGCTGCAGCACAGTTATCCTTGACGCAACCGAAATGCTGGAATTGTGGAAAGGAAACACACAAGTTCCGTGATTGCCCTGATCCCAAGGCAAAATTTTGTTTAAAAGTGTGGTTATCGAGGAGTTCCAAACTGCCCTAACTGTTCAAAAAACAGGAAGACGAGTCCTCAGTAGGTCGGTGGGGACTCACTGTCGAACGTCCGACCAAATTAAGGTTTTCATCGTCGTTGCCACTAACTTATTAGATTACGTAATTTCCTATTCCAAAGCAGACAATCGTCCTTATCCTACTATTAACATATTAGGAAAGTCAGTCTGTGGTCTGAATACATCTCCCTCGTCCAGGGAATGTATTGTTGCAAATGGTGGTACCTGTGAAATCCTTGGGTCCATTATAGTTCCTGTACAACTGCAAGACAGGGTTAGGGTGTTAGGGTTGATGATAGTGCCTAGTCTGCCACACTCGATTATTTTAGGAATAGATTTTTGGGTCGCTATGGGAATTGTGCCTGATTTGTATTCGGGACAATGGTCCTTTAGAACTCAGGGTGAGCTACCTTGTATCCATGTGTCGGCTATACAGTCCTTAGAGCACCTGTCGGTGGCTGAAAAGGCGGAATTGGAAGAATTTTTAGAGTCCACTTTTAAGGCCATGGGAAACAAGCTAGGCTGCATTTATCTAGTTGAATACGAGATTCGTACCAAAGCTCTCATTAGAGCAAATCATGAACCTCTAACCTGCGGCCATTTAGGTGTTTTTAAGACATTGGTTGACCTAATTTTCACTATTAGCATCGTCTTAACGACCACCCGAGCGTTTCAAATACTATGTACAGACTTGGTAGGTCCCCTTCCTAGATCTTCCGCGGGGTATTCGTATATACTGTCGGTGAGTGACTTATTCAGTAAGTTCGTCCTTTTCTTTCCCTTTCGGACCGCTACGGGCCCCAAGATTGCGGAAATTTTGAAGGATCACGTCCTTCTCATGTTTGGTATACCCGATAAACTCATTATGGACAATGGAAAACCATTTAAAAGCACTCACGTAACATCGCTACTAGACAAATACGGAGTTGGGATAACTTACTTGTCCAATTTTCATCCGCAAGCCAATGCTGTTGAGAGGTATCATCGAGTCCTGAAGACTACTCTAAGCTCTTACGTTGCGGATAACCACGTCTGTGGGATAGGTATCTTCAAAAAGTGGCTCGCGCTATGAGATCTGGTCGACACGAAGTTACTAAACCATCGCCAAACTTCATTGTTTTCTCCCGAGAGCTAGATTTTCGTGGACGTGAAAGAGACCCACTCGATACTTTCGACGAAGTGTATGACCCCTTGACGCGTAACCAGGCCCTGCACGAGGTATTCAAAGACGTAGCAGCTAGAATTAAAAAATCTTTTAACACAAATCGTAACCGCTACAACCTGAGAAGGCGAGATGAAAAATTCTCCCTCAATCAGCGAGTCTGGAAACGGGCATACATTCTGTCCGACAAGGCAAAAGGTGTTACAGCCAAATTAGCCCACAAGTTTGACAGGCCACTTGTTGTTAATCGAGTTCTCTCTCCATGGTCATATTACTTGATAGATCTGAACGGTCGTATTAGAGGAGTGTGGCACGCTAAGGACTTGAAAGTCACCCACCAGACAAAGATGATTCCGACTCAGAGATGGAAAAATAAGTCTATCCCTCGACTATTATTCTTAGTTGTTTATATTTATATTCATGTTGTTGCTAATGTAGGTAAGTTAGTTAGTTTTAAAAGTTAATTACGGTTTTCGAAGAAAACCTTTTTCAGGTGAGGGGAGAAATGTAACGGTTTCAATTCAATAATATTTATTAAAGATAGTTTTTAAAGTTAACCATTTAATTTTATTAAGATAACTAGTTTTTAACGAATGTGCAAGAGATCCAGCATTCACCTTGTGTATATTGCTCTGATACCTTTCACTACTTCAGAAATAGTAAGAATAATCAATAATAATATTGCTATGATAACTTTCATTACTTCAGAAATAGTTAAAATAATTATACATCATTACAATATTTTATTAGGTTTGCGTTTGTTTACATCTTCTGACAAGTAACAATTCTTATAAATCCTCAAGAGGCCTCTGACCTATTAAGTAAAGTTCAATAAGCTGTCCAGCTACCTATTAAGTTACCCATTGACCTCCTCACCTGATGCTAAGGGGTATTAAGTAGAAGAAGACTGACCTTGACCTTGTGAGGTTTGGACTGATCTATTATCCTTCTTTTTGGTGTTCTGGTGCTTCAAAGTGGTCACTCTTTTTGTGCTCCTTCGAAATATTTTCGGATCTAGCCCAGCTCCAAATATAACCTGTTAAATATATTAAGTAATACCTTAAGTGGCTGTTCAATCGCAACTAGCGGATTTCCTTTTAACAGTAAGAGATATAAAACATTGAGGTCACCCCCCATCCCTGGTAAATGCCTGCTTCTTCTATCTTATTGACCTGGTCATCCTGGGAGCCTCGTATTTCAGATCTCTTATTTATGGTCTTATTCATGGACGTATTTATGGTCTTATTCATTGACGTATTCATGGTCTCCTTCATAGACCTATTCATAGTCTGAATCACAGTCGTCACCATCACCCTCATGATCGTCATTTTCACAGACATCTTCTCTTGAAAGCAATAGAGATAATTAATAGAAAGTACTACGAGTAGCAGAGAGCTCACCATTAGAGGGCCAGCCCCTTCATCTAGTGCCTTCGAGTTATTAAATACACAACACCTGGAGTATTGCAAGTAAGATCACTCCTACTAATCACTGACTGTCCTGTGCTTACGGCTTGTTAGAACAGTTTAGGTGTCTCAGATAGTTTGAAGACAAAATTCACATAGACTATTGGTTATATCGCCCAAGTCGGTAGGAAGTTGAAACTTCCCCTACACCCCCTAAAATTAAGAATTTTAACCTTTGGTGTCTATAGCTTTTGTAAACTTTTTAGAAAATAACTATTAATACTAATTTCTTATTGTAATCCAAAAGTATACTCTTGGAATCGATTCTACACACTAGTCTTGTTACCTTTTTATTATCAATAATCATCTTATCCCATAGCTGATACCATTTGTACATTTTAGTTTTACAGTCGACAGAAGCAAACATGAGCCCCGGAAAATATGCGAACTAAAAGAATTTAATCGCAACGAGCCAATCAGGAGCTAATGTAGCGAACATGCATTAGTAATTTGTTTACATAATTGAAATAATATGTTCGAGTGATTTCATCAACATTCATAATTTTATTAATTTTTAGTGTCTGTATCAGTTTTGTTTTATTTTTGATACAATATATAGTTATTTGTTTAACTAGGCAGTCAATCTACTTTGCTGCCAAGTTGAACATATAATTTTTTCTCCGATTGTTCATGAGGATATTGTATTTGCAAATTATTACAATTCCCACAGTCTCTTTATTTTAGTTGATTGCTATGGAAATGTATAATCACAGGCAGGAAAAGTAATACTTTGCTGATTGATATCAGTCAGCAAAATTAATATTTGCTGCCAATCGGAGAAAAAATTGTTTATTAATATTTAGAGTAAAATTTTTAGCAAGTTTGACTTTGTTTACATATCTCTTAACAGTTGACATTTATGGTATCGATATTTGGTAATCGATTCAAAATATCGATTGTTACTACAAAAACAACTACAGCGACATGGACACGCCCACCAGGGCTCATGTTTGCTTCTGTCGACTGTGCTAATTTTATTCATTTTATATTTTATAAGATTCAACCACGTGCACTCGATTGTCATTGGACATCGACAGCTAGCAGTAGGTCTACTGTGTAAATCAACTACTATCAGGCCCACTCTACACCCAGCCTGGTGTAAGTCGTGAAAAGTGTGGAACTATCTTTTTAATTGAACATAAATATTTGGTTGGAACCGTAAATAATTGTGTTTCATTTACCTCGACCCCTCTCCGTTGAGGAAGGAAAAACAGGGGCAAGTGCATGATGTCAACTTATCATTAAAATGTACTCTTATAAATACTAATATACATTTAAATTATATTATATTAAATTTTTCAGTTTAATTATGTTTTTTGATAATTAAGTGGTTTTATAAAAATCAATATAGGTATTGAAAATAAATATTTTTTAGGAAATAAAATGAATGCTCTATTGTCACCATATCAGTTATTGAAACAAACTGGAATTGTTAAGCATACAATAACGCCAAAGAAGAAAGAAATGTATGAAGCAATCAAACAGCTAAATGAATAATACACTATGGAAAGGAACAAGAAAAAATCCTTTAGGGGTAGATTATTTGAAAGTCAAGAAAACATATTCGTATTCTGTGTAAATATTAATTTATTAAAATAGCAGAGGGCTTTCGGCTATTAAGCCATCTTCAGTGCTTACCTGCAAGTAAGTAAAAAAGTGGGAAAATATAAAATAAGTAGATAAAGAATTACTTACTCGTCAGGTAATTTATACAAGAATCTTAGACAACACATTGACGTCATGAATTAAAATTACATTAAAATTAAAATGATCCTCTGTTTAGGGTTTGTCGAATCTAGATATTGAACATTATTAAAAATTTTATTTGTTAAAATTATTTAAAACTGAAATCCGAACACGTGTTCATCTAACGGATGTTGAAGTGACACTCCTTCAATTTTAAAAAATTAGCATATGACAAATGACAGTGAACATAGAACTCAATCATTCTAAAAAAAAAGTTTAAAACTAACACTGTAGAAATCTTTTTCAAATGTCCCAAAACAAACATGTAAACTTCCTAAATGAAATTAAAGGAAAATTTGATATTAAGGTCTAATGGGAACCTATCAAATTATAAAATCTGAAAAAGATTAAGGGTCTAATGAGAACCCATTACTAAATCTGATTCAAAATAGAAAATTCACATATATGTCAAGAGACTTCCAAAAGTAAACAAAACAATTTAAACAATTAAAATGTTAATGCAAAAAATAACGAAATGAATTTTCTGAGAATGATTCCAAAAAACATAATTAATAAACATTGTAGTCTGGTTATAACCAATAACAAAACACATCTGATAAGGGAAAATTAATTTGATTAAAGTCTAATGAGAACTCAATACTCAAATCTAATTCCAAAAACGAATAAGATTAAGGGTCTAATGAGAACCCCTTTCCAAATCTAATTCAAACTAGATAGTTAATTAATAGTCAAAGGAAACTCCAAATACAATAACCGTTCGAGCAATGAAGCATGTAAAAACAAATTACAGAAGTTATTAAAAACTGTTCAAATCCAAAATAAAATAATAATCAAATGTATACCAAGTAATATCCCAAAACAGACATGTAAACTTCTTAAATGAAATTAAAGGAAAATTTGATATTAAGGTCTAATAGGAACCTATCAAATTATAAAATACTGAAAAAGATTAAGGGTCTAATGAGAACCCATTACTAAATCTGATTCAAAGTAGAAAATTCACATACATGTCAAGAGACATCCAAAAGTAAACAAATCAATTTAAACAATTAAAATGTTAATGCAATAAATAATGGAATGAATTTTCTGAGAATGATTCCAAAATACATAATTAAATAAACATTGTAGTCTGGTTATAACCAATAACAAAACACATCTAATAAGGGAAAATTAATTTGATTAAAGTCTAATGAGAACTCAATACTCAAATTCAATTCCAAAAACGAATAAGATTAAGGGTCTAATGAGAACCCCTTTCCAAATCTAATTCAAATTAGATAGTTAATTAATAGTCAAAGGAAACTCCAAATACAATAACCGTTCGAGCAATATTCACCAATTTTGAAGCTGAGCAATTTAGTAAAAAGCATCACCTTGAAGAAAATGTTGCCAAGCTAAACAGTATGGCTTCTATGCTCATTCAGTGTCAGCTGCGAGAATGTAAAAAATCAAAAAAACTTAGACGGTTCACTCTTAATGAAAAATTGTTGGCTTTGATACTATACAAACAAAGTGTTAAGTAATATTCAGTTCCCTCAAAAATATTCATTTTACCTAGTAAATCTACACTGACGAGACTTTTGACAGAAATTGTTGGAAGACCTGGTATAAATGATGTAGTTTTTGAGTCTGTACAAGAATTAACTGCAAATATGGATTCTCCAGAAAAATATATAGCCATATTATTTGATGAAATGGCTTTCATGCCTAGCCTCTATTTCAATGAACATTCTGGATTTATAGAAGGATTTGAAGATGTTGGAGAAAATCGAGAGAGTTTGATAGCTGATCATGTACTAGTATTTATGATAAGAGGTTTAAAAAACAAAGGAAAGCTCCTATATCTTATCATTTTTCAAGTAAGGGTGGTGCAAACAGCTTTATAAATAAAACAGTTATTAATTGTTATTATGAATAAACTTATAAACATAGGCCTCAAACCAATATGTGATAAAATAACTCCAGTGTAAAGGCGGCATCCCACCGGACGCTCTGCTCTGCGCCGTGCCGTTCGTTTTCGTTCGATTGTGCGCGTTTAGGGCTTGAGCGTTTGGTGGGATCGACAAACTGCTCCGCGCCGTGCAAGTTCGAACCAGTTCGAACAAGGGCGAACATTATCCGTTGGTTGTCGGTACTTCAAAGAAACGTGCGCGTTCAGTGGGACTGGTGTTCCTGATTTGATTTTGTGTTTACATTTTGTTTAAAATGAGTTTTGAGTGGAATCATGAAGAAATTGAAAAACATAGAATTATATCGAGAAAAACCAGAATTGTGGAATCCAAAAAACAATAATTATCATATTAAAAATAAAACGCATGATGCATGGGTACTCGTTGCTGACAAAATGGGTTGTTCCGTAGCTGAGGTTAAAACAAAGATGACGTCTTTGTTGTCTTCGTATAGAAGAGAAAAAATGAAAATGAAAAAGACAATGTTTACAGGGAAAGGTAGGTGTATATTTTAATGTCAGTAGGCACTTGTAAATGTTATATTTTATCTCTACAAACATTTTGTTTTTTTAGGACGAGATGATATTTATATTAGTACTTGGTTTGCTTATAAGCATTTTAAATTTTTGGCAGAAAAGGATGAACCCGTCAATAGAATCGACACAGAAGCACCTGACAACGAAAATGATACTATCGAAAATGTAAGTATATCAACATCAATCACTGTATATTGAAAATACATTAAACTGTTCTTAACATACTATGCTTGCTCGTCTTGCCAAGGTATACGTCCATCTGTAACAAAATAGTTAGCAAATTCATTGCGAATTGCCTGTGCATTCGAAGAACTTTTTCTTGGTATTTTTTTCAAACTCAACAAAGAAGATTTTTCTCCTTCATGTCTCCAGGAGCCGTGTACCAAGTCACCGTTAGATTGCTCACTATCAAAAGTCCCTTCTGGCGTATATATATTGTTTGATTGTACACTCTGTCTTAAAAAGTTATGTAAGTAAACAGTTGTTAAAACTACGTCTCTGGCTTTCTGCGGCTCCAAAAGCATAGGTTTTCTTAAGACTCTGAAAACTGAACTGAGGATTCCAAAAGCATTTTCAATGACTCGTCTTGCTCTAGAGAGGCGATAATTAAATACCCTTTCTTTAGAACCTTTGTCGTGAATGCCAGAATAAGGTTTCATAATGTGTTCATGTAGTGCGAATGCCTCATCTGCCAAAATAACATATGGTATAATCTGTTCACGTTGAGGAAGTGGTTTATCCTCAGGTATATTCAGGGCGTTTTTCTCTATTTTCTTCCATAATACGGTATTTTTAAATATGCCGTCATCCGATATACGACCCTGTGAACCTACGTCAACAAATAAAAATTTATAGTTTGCATCCACAAGACTTGTGGATGCAAACTATAAATTTAGTGCAAATAAGACAATGCTGAAGAATGATTTATAGTTGAAGTATTCACTGCTACTGTTTATTGGTGCTTGCAGTGCCACATGTTTACCCTCCACAACCGCTAAACAGTGCGGATAGTTCCATTGTTCCTCGAATTCATTTGCATATTTTAACCATTCTTCTGAATTTGCCGGCAACTGTACATAAAAGGAATATTAATTTGGATCTGTATTACTTACAGGTTTACGATAATGTAGACATCCAGAATAGCATGCCAGATGTATTAGAGGAAATGAATGAATCCCAGGAAAATCCATACCATTTACCTGCCGAAGAAACAGCTGAAATTGCTGTTCAGCAGCCTGGGCCCTCAAACAGAGTTGGAAAACGGAAAATTCTTGCCTCTTCAAACAGGCCAACAAAACACAAGAATTCTGAAGATCCCAGGCTAACTAAAGCTTTTAACATCTTGGACAGTGTTGCCGATGTAAACCGGGATGAATGTTCAACTTTTGGGGAACATATAACTCAGAAACTTCGAAAATTTACAGAGCACAAAAGAAGTGTACTAATGCATAAAATAAACGATATTATTTTTAACGCAGAAATGGAACTGTATTCCCAGAATCAGTATATGTCAACTAGTACACCATCTTCTTCTGCCTATACTCCTCTCCTTAGTGCTACTCCTAACCTAACCTCTACTTATGTTCCCCAACATCACACTGAATATCACAGTATATCAGCGCCTCTTGCCCAAAATCATCATGCTACATACCACTCACTCTCGGCACCTCCTTCATCTGGACCTACCCCTGTTCCACAAAAACTTGATATAGTAGTATATTCACCTTCTTCGCAAGTGTCTCCTTTACAGGAATTTGAAATTTGAAAGCAATACACTTGCCAGCTCCAACTCGGTGTCCCGATTCCTTACACACTGGGCAGTACTCCTCTTCACTTTTGCACTCTGCCACTACATGGCCCTTTCCCCCACATCTAAGACAAGAATCTCGTCTATCCTCCCCTTTACAAACTCTTGCCTCGTGACCGTATCCCCAGCAACGGAAGCATCTCTGTACCTCTTTCCACTCTCTCATCCTACAAGGTGCAAGTCCAATACTCACTCTTGTTGCTTGCTTGGCACTAATTGCGAGCTCTTTATCTATGGCCACTAGGGCCGCCTGGTCTCCGAACCGATTTGGCTTCATTTTGATCACTTCCACTTGGTAATACGTAGCGCCAAGCCGCTCTCTCACAGCATCTTCTACCTCCTGCTGGGTGACAGTTGGGTCCAGATCTGTGACCCTAAAAAGCGCTTTATCCCTGGTGGTTCTCCTTGTTTGAACACCCTCGATGCTACTCTCAAGCGTCTTCGTGAGGTCACCTACTCGGTCGTCTTTTTTGTCCAAGACGAGCAGCACTGCGCCGTCTTTTGTCTTCCGGACCTGTTTTATCCCCTGGTTTTTCCCTCCTACCGCCATTTTCACTTTTTTCAGAAGGTCAGCGTATGTCGCGTTTCCTTGCCGAATTACAATTCCTTCCTCTGTTGCGCGCCTTGTTGCCTCCCTTGCCTCATGCCTATGCATTTTAACCATGATCCCCGACTTATGGAAAATGTATTCCACCATCTTCCTATGAACCTCGGTGTTCTTCGGCGGTGCATGTAATGCCACTTCCGGCCTTCCCTCTTCTATGAGAGAGGCTTTTAGTGCCTCCAAGGTTTCTAGCGTACTCCCAACGGTGTCTCCGGAGATCAGCTTGAATATTCTCCTCTCCTTTGTTTCAACTCTCCCCTCCTTATCTTTCTTCTTATACATGACACTCAGAAGCCCTACTGGTCCTCCCATTTCCTGAACTTCAGGGTGCCTTTCCGTCATCTGTGTACATATCTTTTCATCATCCTCCCAAAAAGCGATATCATTTTTTAAATTGAAGTTCTCTCCAGTCAGCTCAGTTGCAACGTACAGATCCTCGGACCAATTTTTGTCCGCAATCTTAGCGAATTGCTCTACTCCTTTCTCTTCTTTTTCAAGAGCTTCACTCACCTCTTCCCTATCATCCCCCTGCATCCAGCAAGTTGTTTGGCACCCAGTGGTCACACTTCTATTGTTTTCTGTTTGTGTCTCTGCATCAACTTTTTCTTTGTACTCGACTTGGATACTAGTCTCGTATCCCGTTGTTTCCAGCCCTTGGAGCATGCTCGTCATTTTAACTGTCGTCATCTGGCTGACGATACTGTTCAGGTCCTTGGTGATTTCCTTAATGTCCGTTTTTGTGTTTGGAGCATCTGCTACCGCCTTTGTTAGTTTCCTTGTCGTGTCGTTTACCCTATCCAATAGTTTCATGAAACTCTTGAACAGGGGATCGACTGACTCTCTTGACACTGTTTGCATCTTCCTCTTCTTCGTCGGCTTGGACTGTGCATCCTTCTCATCCCATGTCAAGTCAAAGACAAGACAGTTTGCCGGTGACCCGGGTTTTGCCTCCATTGTACTCGTCGGCGACTTCTGCAGGGCCGACCCTATCTTCTTCTTCTTGGACTCCGGTGTTCGAGTCTCCTCTTCCCATCCTTCTTTGCCACTATTATTTTTTAAAAATTGATCCATCAAAATCCCACGAGTTGGGCCGAAACGTAGGTCCAGAGAGGCAGTGCGCCCGTACCTCCCCAAGGCATTCCTTCGGCATTCACCTCCGGCTACCCCGCACGTCCTCGCCATGACGCCGGGGGGCTGCTCGCGACCCACTTCGGGGGGCCATTCATCCCTCGCCGCAGTTTCCCAAGCTTAGATTCCGTTGGACCCTTCTGTCTGGGTTACCATACCATAGCCAAGTAATCCCCGTTTTTCGGCGCCGGGAACTCGCCGTTCGCCCTCCAAATCTGGTAGGACTTGTCAGTGTGTTCGGATGTAACATGGGCCCGTTGGATCTTCTACTGGTATTTATTGGTGCTATCTACTCGACATCAATAGCCCCACCAGTGCCCCACTGACCATTTTTGAGCTGTTTCTTAGCTTCACTCTTCCTCTCCCGTCCTTACGGCTCGAGAAAGGAGGAAGTTACTGAGCCACTCCACCCACGACAAGGTCTTACAGCTCCTAGGAGTGGAACCTAACCTAACCTAACCTAACCTAACCTAACCTAACCTAACCTAACCTAACCTAACCTAACCTAACCTAACCTAACCTAACCTAACCTAACCTAACCTAACCTAACCTAACCTAACCTAACCTAACCTAACCTAACCTAACCTAACCTAACCTAACCTAACCTACCCTAACCTAACCTAACCTAACCTTTTTTTTTATTTTTATTTTTTTTTTTTTTTATTTTTTTTTATTTTTTTTTTTAAGAGGGGTTTAGGAAATCTGTTTGCAGACTATCCCTGGCTGTTGTTCTGGCGCCAGTGTCCTAGTCTAAGGAGCACCGACCGACTAAAACCCTGTCCCCTCTGTAGTATCCTCGGAACCGCCATAGGCATTACTTCGAGGGTGTCCTAGTTTTGTTTTATACTTTTCCTCTTTCAAATTTTTCCTTTTCTCTTATTATTCTTTTAAGTGTGTTGGTTATGATATTCCAATGTTCTTCAGATTCCAGTAACAATTCTGCGATGTTATTATTTGTGACCTGTTGGCCTATGTCAAGTTCTAGCATCTTCCGTTCATTGGTCCATCTGTGACAGTGAAAAATTGTATGTTCTGGGCTATCAATTTCGTCGCAGAACCAGCATGTTGGGTCCTCCAATATTTTAAATCTGTGAAGGTACGTTCCAAAGACTCCGTGTCCGGTAAAAGCTTGTGTCAGATGGTAATCTATCTCTCCCCATTGTCTTGTTGTCCATTTAGTTATATTTTTGATGAAAATTTTTGTGTATCCATCGTAATTCTCCCATACTGCTTGCCATTTTTTCAGTGTATCCAGTTTGATTTCTTTTCTCTTTCCCTTTTCACCTTTTAGTTCGTAAATAGTGCTGTACTCTTCAATTTTCAGTTTTATGGGCGGTATACCTGCTATAGCTAAAATAGCATCTGTAGATACGGTTTTGTATGCCGAAGTTATTTTAATAGCCATTTGTCTATTTACCCTTTCCATCATCTTTCTGTAGCATTCAAACCTAACAGCTTCGCCCCATACAGGAGCTGCATACATTAGCAAGGAGTTAACTGCCTCTATTATGACCCTCCTTTTGCTGTATTTTGGGCCTCTTAAGTTGCTCATCAATCTGGACAGTGTGGTCATGGCTTTGGTAGCTTTTTCGCATCTATGTTTAACATGGGCTGTCATTCTGATGTCTTTGTCTATTTGCACTCCCAGGTATTTCATGGTTTTCGCGCTGGTTAACGTTGCATTTCCAATTTGGATTTTTATAGTTTTGTGTAATGCTATTTCCAGTCCCATGTTAGTTAATTCATTACTAACTCTTAATATGGAATATTCACATAAATCTTCCAGATCTGCTCTCGTTTTTGCCTTGGCAACTATGGCCAGGTCGTCGGCATAAGCAACCAATGTTACGTCTTCTCCCATGTCAAGTCGCAGTATTCTGTCGTAAAAGATATTCCATAGAATAGGCCCCAGTACAGAGCCTTGAGGCACTCCGCACGTTGTTTTCATTTTTTGGTCTGTGTGAGTGACGATGTATCTCTTACTTAGGTATGACTGAATTATTTTCATTAGGTATGTGCTAACACCCTTGCCTTTTATAGCTTCGTCTATTTTTTTCCATTGAACTGAGTTGAAGGCGTTCTTTATATCAATTGTCACCAGTGCACAGAATTCCCGGTGTTGGCATGCTTTTTTCATAATATTTTCTGGTATGGACTTGACATGCTTTATTGCATCTACGGTTGATTTTCTCTTTATAAATCCATACTGGTTCTTGTGGAGCAGCTTTTTTTCTTCAATTTCCTCTTCTAATCGCTGCTTTATCAAAGCTTCAAGGAATTTTCCTGCAACATTCACTAGGCACAGAGGTCTATACGTGTCGTCTTCCAGTGGGTCCTTTTTTGGCTTAGGGATGAGCACAAGTCTAGATACCTTCCAGATTTCTGGGAAGTATCCATTTACTAAGCATTTGTACATTATCTGCATAATTTCTTCTTGGTTTTGGATTGCAATTTCCTTAAAAATTTCTGGCGGTATGTTGTCGGGCCCGGGTGCTTTCCGGCACTTGATTTTTTCAATAGCTGCTTCGAATTCTTTCTTAGTAATGGGCGGTGGTTGTGGTATATTGCAATCAGTTTCGCCCCAGGGCGTTTCCTGATGGGTTGGGAAGAGTAGGGATATTTGCTTTGCCATCTCGTTGTCATCAAGTATATTTTGTGGTCTGAGTCGTAATTTGTTTGTCACAATCTGATAGGCTTTTCCCCAGACATCATTGTTTAGGTCTCGACACAGTTCATCCCATGCTCCTTTTTTGCTGTTCATGATGGCAATTTTTAGATTTTTTTTTGCGGTTTTGTACATGTTTTCCGCTTCTGTAGTTTCTGGGGCTGTGGCGGATTTTTTCCTTGTCCTTTGGTAAAGCCTACGGCATTTGTTGCATTCATTCCTTTTTTGTGCAATATCTGAGTTCCACCAGTAAACCGGTGTTCGACCATTTGGTTTATTTTGTCGTTTGGCCAAGGTCCTATTGCACAGATCTGTTATTTTTTGTATCATTTGCTCTGGGGCTGTTTCTTCTTCCAAGTTGATATCTACCAGCAGATTAGCGCATACCTTCTTAACTTTGGTTAGAGCTTCATCGTTTATTTTCCATCCTCTGGTCTGTACAATGGCATGCGGTTGTTCTAGTTTAGCCTTCAGTGTATATCTTATTGTTCGATGATCGCTAAAGTTCTCGCTTTCGTCGTCGACATACTATCCTTGGATATAACTGCATAGTTTTTCCGTTGCACATGTTATATCGATGTAGGAGCTTCCATTTGCATTTGAGAACGTTGGTGTTTTCCCACTATTTATGGTGATAATATTATTTTTTGTTATCCACTCTTCAAGTATCTTTCCTCGGTTGTTGATTGTTGGTGATCCAAATATAGGGGTCTTCGCATTTAGATCACCTCCCAGGATGAAGCTTTTTGTGTCTTGCCTCATGTGTCGTTCTAATTTGTTTAGAAGCTCATTATATTCCTCTATTGGGCCGTTCGGGGAAAAGTAGCAGGAATATATTCTTATGTTTTTAGATTCTACACAAACAAATCCTATCTCTTTAGTTACTTTTATAACAGGTATGTTTTTTTGCACGTATATGAAACTGTCACTTTTTGCATCGCAGTGTAGGATACTTGTTCTTCTTTTATTAGGCTCTTGACCAATAATGACATCAATGCTTTCTTCTATAGCTCGTTGCATTAACAAGTCATGTGCTGCTTCACACCGGTTCATGTTTTGTTGTAAAAACTTTATGAATGCGAAGAGTAGGTATTGAGGATTCTCCGTCTTGTTGTCGATAGTGCCCTGCGGAACGCTGTGCACGTGCCTGAACCAGCTTTATGTCCTGTTTGGGTGCATATTGGGCATTTTTCTTGTCCGTCGCATTGGTTCGCACTATGACCCGCCTCTCCACATTTATAGCAAAAACCTCTTCTATCCGGTCCATTGCAATTATCTGCGCTGTGGTCGTAAGACCAGCATTTTTGGCATCGTGGAACCTGTATTCTCTTTTCCAGTGCGCAGTTTACAATGCCAATTCGGATAGTTCGTTCCTGTGTCACCAATTTTATTTTTTATTTTTCCAGTTGTACTGTCACTGCTAGGGTGCTATTTCGATTTGGTCTGAAGTTTCCCACTTTGTATTCCTCTTCTTGTAATTTACCAGTTTTAGATTCTATTGCATATATAACTTCCTCTCTAGATGTTGTTGGTTCCATGCCCCTAATATGGATTGCTTCCATATTGCCTATGTGTCCACTTGTCCTGACTTTTGCATTTGTGAAGGTATGTTTAACTGCATCCCTTATTTCATGTATTGCCTTATCGTCCTTTTCAGTGACTATTAACAATTTCCCCTCTTTAGTGGTTCTTATAGATTTTATTGCCTGGCTTGCTATATTGTCCTTCATTTGGGTTTTGATGCCACTTATCAGGTCGTTCATATTGGTTTTACTGTCCTCTACAATTAAAGCATATGTCGGTCGGTCTCTTTTTACTGTACGGGCATCTGTATTTGTGTAGTTATTAGTCGTGTATATTATTACCATTGTGTTCGAGCCGTGGAAGATGGCCTCAGACATTTTCCTTAATTTATCTACACTAATGCGTCGTATATGGTGGATCACCACTTATTCGTCTTCAACAGTTTCTTTTTTTATTTTAGTAAACTTTTCCCAGAGGTCTTCGTCGGTTTCTCCCAATTCTACTTTTATAATTTTTTGAAGCGTGTTTGTTACTGTTGTATTATATCTTATATTCGTCGACCGTTCCATTACTTCAAAGTCCGCAGTTAGGTGTTGAATCTCCGGGTATCGGGCCTTAAATAGCTTTTGGATGCTTTTTTCCATGTTTTTGTCGTCTGGCTCAACCATGACCACTTTCACGGTGGAGTCTTTAGTCTCTAAGGGGTTACCCACTTTTATTTCTGTATTTGTGTATAGATTTTCTCCCCATTTTTTGTTTTCTATTGCTTGGTAGCATTTCATATCACAGTTGTCTTCTAGGGTGGTTATTATTTCTTCTTTTCTTATACCCCAGTACTCAGTTTGTGTCCCTTGGTCTCTGGTTTTTGGCTTTGAAACAGGTTGTGGTGAGAAATCTATTTCTTTTTCTGTTTGTGTATCCATGTCTTGTGTTGTGTATTTCACTTCTTTATTCCATTTTTGTCCCTGCAGTCCCTCTTTTATCGGGCTTGTTTGAGTGTCCATTTCAAGAGTCATTTTGTCTGGACTTTCATATTTATGTAGTTCAAGCCAGTCTGTAATTATTGTGCCATTTATTGTTTTTGTCTGCCTGTTCAATTTTTTTATTAGGTCTTTGACTTCCCTCTTTGTATTTTGTTCTACATGTTTTTCGAGCTTTAGGCTGATTGCAGTAATCGCTTCGAGGACTTCTTTGAGAACAAAACACTCTGTGCTCTCCTTTTTCTTATAAATGCCTTCCGACGCATCACTGTTGGAGGTGTCAAGGAGCTTCCTCTTCTTGGTCCTGTCCAAACTGAGGGAATTGCATCTTATTGCTCTTTGCATTGTAGTACCTCTTTCCTGGCTAAGTATTTTCTCAGGGGTCTCAATTGATGTTTTCGTTTCATCATTCCAAGTCAAGTCCACCGTGATCGAGGCTCTACGACTTTCTTGCCCCTTTGAGGTGTCTCTTGTTCCAGTATTGGTTCCAGACGCCCCGGCCTGGTCCCCTGCCGTGGGCGCTTTGCAGTCGCTTGCTAAAGGTCGGGCTTGGCCTGCACTACCACCAAAGGCACCGACCTGCACTGGGGTATCCCTCCCCTGCACCGTAAAAACTCTACTATTCTCGTCCTCCATCATATGGTTTGCAATTGTTTTGTTCGGGATCCTACCCTAGACAGGCTGCCTTCACCTCGGCTATTGAGTCCCGTCCTCCCATTTGCAGCCGCCCGCATCGGGTCAGACGCTGCGTGCTGGTTTTTGGCTCGCCCCGGCTATTTGATTTCACCGGTACCACCCATATCTGGGAAGCGTTCCCCTATCCACCACCTGGGGAGGCGCCCGGTATGGGACCAGCAACCCACTCGGGAACCTAACCTAACCTAACCTTTTTTTTTTTTTTTTTTTTTTTTTTTTTTTTTTTTCAAAAGACATCCAGGCTGATGGTTGGCGCTTGGATTGTGTCGGATTCGAGCAGATTGCCCGCCTTACCGACTAAAAACCTCCTGCATTCCCCGGAACTGCCGCAAAGCATTACTTCAGGGATCTCATCTGTTTTGTTTCCCTTGTGAATTATTTGTTCATTTGTTTGTTTTCCTCCCTTTTCCTCTCCTCCGCCTCTTTTGTTGTCATTATAGATCTGATCATATCTTCTATTGCCCTCCATTTCAATTCGCTCCCCAGCATGAGCTCAGCCACGTTTTCTTTTTGCACCCTTACCCCACAATGATTTTCTGCTTTGAGTCTGGAATCGCGGAATCTTTCACATACAAAAATGGTATGTTCTGGAGTATCTCGATCCCCACAGTACCAGCACTGATCTGTTTTGGCCTTTCTGATCCTCCAGAGATATGTTCCAAAAATTCCATGTCCTGTGAAAGCTTGCGTCAAGTAATAGTCGGGTTCGCCCCATTTCCTATGCATCCATTTCTCCACGTCCCTTATGAAATATTTGGCCCAGCCATCATATTTCTCCCACCGGTTTTGCCATTCTCTCATTAATGTATCCCTTGCCGTGCTTTTGTGATCCATTTCTGTAGGTCTCGGTTCTTTCTTGTGCCAGCAAATCCAGGGGTGGCATTCCGGCAATCACTTCAATCGCTGCTGCAGGTACAGTTCTATATGCCGATGTTATGGTTATAGATAATCTTCTACTTATGCTTTGGAGCATTGTCGCATATTTCTTAAATCTCAGGGCAGAACACCATATTGGTGCCGCATACAGAATGGCTGACACCACTGCGCTTGCAATTATGCGCCTTTTGTTAGATTTTGGACCCCCTATCTTTGGCATGATTCTACACAATATGTTCATCATCTGGTTTCCCTTTTCCGTCACACGCTTGATATGTGCTGTCATTCGAAGGTCTCTATCGAGGGTTACTCCCAGATATTTAACCTGGCTTGAGGTGCTTATCAGAGTTCCTTGTATGCTTATATCTACGGTTTTCGTCTTCCTTCTGCCTGCTATCAGAATGGTTTCCGATTTCTCAGAAGCAATTTGAATACCCATCCCTTCCAAACAGTCTATCACCTGAGCAACCATATGTTGGGCTTTTTCCTCCAATTTTTCTTTTGTCTTGGCTTGTACTATTACTGCTAGATCATCTGCATATGCTATCATGTTCACCCCTTTTTCTCTACCTAACGCTAGCACCTTGTTATAGAACAAATTCCACAATGTTGGTCCTAGTATTGATCCCTGGGGTACTCCACATGTAATGTCATGTGTTTCTCCGTTGGGGGCAGTGATTTTTCTATCTGATAGGTATGATTGTATCATTTTAATGAAGTAGCTTTTTATTCCTCCCTCTATAAGCGCCTTTACTATTCCATTCCATGGAGCGCTGTTAAACGCGTTTTTGATGTCCAGTAGTATCAGGCTCATTTCTCTATGCCTGTTCGCTTTCTGTTTGATTTCTCCAGTGAGCATTTGTATTTTGTCCACGGCATTTATCGTTGACCTGCCCTTGGTGAAGCCGTACTGGTCATCATGGCTTAGGTTTCTTTCATATATTTCAGTCTGGAGTCTTATTTTCAGCATCATTTCCAGCACCTTTCCTGCAGCATCAATAAGACATAGGGGTCTATATGTTGGTTGTCCCGAATGGTCTTTCTTTGGTTTTTCAATTAAAATTAGATTGGCATTTTTCCATATTGTAGGGAATTCTCTCCTTCTAAGGCATCTATTATACACTTCCAAGAAGCCATTAGTGTTTTCTTTAATGCACGCATTTATGATTTCAGGTGTTATTCCGTCTGGGCCAGGTGCTCTCTTTTTTTTTATTTGCATGTTTGCTTCAATCAATTCTTCCCGTGTAAATGGTGGGGCTTCATCCTCAATGTCAATGTTTTTCCAGGATATTTTGTCCATTTTAGGAAACAGCATACTTATTTGCTTCCTGACAGTATCTTCCTCTACACCTATCCTTTGACGGAGCCTTAGTCTCTTGGTGACAATTTGGTATGCCTTTCCCCAAACGTCGTTTTCTAGGTCACTGACGAGCTGTTTCCAGTTTTACTTTTCCTGATAAGCTTTTTTAGTTCTTGTTTAGCGCTTTTGTACTGCTCTTCGATGTCGTGTTGTGTCTGTCGTTTGGTTTGGGCACGAGCTCTTGTGACTTTTCTCCTTAATTTGTTGCAAGCTTCTCTCTTAGTAGCTATTTCCTGTGTCCACCAGTAAGCTGGTTTCCGTGCCGACGGCTCCTGTCCTCTTTTGCGGAAGTTTTCGTCACATTTTTCCGTGATGACCCTTATAAGTGATTCGGGGGTGTTATCATTCACATGTGCTACTGTGTTTCTATATTCTTGGAGAAATCTATTCATAGAGATATCGCTAGTATACCATCCCGTCTTTTTAGCTACAGGTTGTCTGACAGTGTTTGTTTTGGTTTCCAGCTCTATATCGAACCTAATAGTGTTGTGGTCACTCAAATTTACTGCTTCCTCATCCACTTTCCAATTTTTTACCTTCCCACAGAAATTATCGCTAGCTGCAGTGAAATCAATTACCGAGGTGCCATTTGTGCTGCGAAAAGTTGGTACGTTTCCTTCGTTAATAATTACTAAGTTATTTGCAGCAATCCAGTCCTCAAAGATTTTCCCCCTTGGGTTAATGTCTTTAGACCCTATTATATAGGATTTCGCATTTAGATCCCCGCCAATGATTAGATCTTTTTGGCTACTTCTAATTTTAGTCTCTATGTTCTGCAAGAGATCAGAGAATTCTTCAATCTTTCCATTTGGAGAGAAATAGCATGACAGGACTGCACATACATCTAATTCCACAAACACAAAACCTTTACCTTTACAGCTAGTTATCACAGTTCGTTTGCTATTTATGCTTATAAAGCTATCACAGTCATTATCACAGAAATGTAACTCAGGTGCTTTCTTGTTTGGTTCCTGACCTATTAAAATGTCAATATTATCTTCCTCCATGGTCTTTGACATTAGATCATGAGCTTCCCTACATCTATTGAAATTTAATTGTATCACCCTTAAAATATTTTTAATGTTTGATGCTTCTTCGGTGGTTTTTCTAGTGTGCCCCGCCATCTTATCGTTTGCTATATATTTCTTCCTCGTCTTCTCCTACTTCTTCCTCTTTCCTATCATAGTAACGCTCTGATTTTGAACGTTTTATTTCGTATTGGGCTCCCTTGCGGCTAATCGAGAGTGCTCTGCGGTATATTTTGCATCTACCCGCCCCAGCTATGTGTCCGATCTCCTTACATAATGGGCATTTTTCATTATTTTGGCATTCCTTTGCATTATGCCCCTCCTCTCCGCACTTGTAACACATTCTTGTTCTGTCGGGTCCTGTGCATACCCGAGAAATATGTCCGTATTCCCAGCATCTATAGCATCGGTCAACTTTAACCCTTTTCTCGATAGGACACCTTACGAAGCCAATTCTGATGTATCTTTCTTTTGTTAGATTCTCTGTATATTCTCTGTTTATCATGATAGTTACTGCCAGAGTATTATTTGCGTTAGGTCGCATCTCCCCTATTTTATAGGATTCCTTGTCTAAAACTCCTGCTTGTTGCTCTATAGCTTCTTTAATTTCTGCTGTAGTTGTGGTAGCTTCCATACCCCTTATATGAATTGTATCCATATTTGTTATGTTACCGGTCACCTTCATGCTTATAGTTTTATTATTGCTTCTAATCGCTTTTTCCAAGGCCTTTACTGCATCTCGATCCTGATCTACTGTGATCAGTAGCTTTCCGTCTCTGGTTTCTCTAGCTGTTTTGATGGATTTGCTGGCATCTTCATTAACCAGGCTTTTTTTTATCCCACCTAGAAATTGTTTGTAGTCTGCACCCTTTGGATCTAAGATCAGTGCGTAGGACTGTTTTTTCCTCTCAGGTTTTTCTATGTTCGTGAAGGGAGTACTTTTTTGTCTTGTTGTGTATATTACCACATTTGTCGTTGCTCCATGGAATATGGCTTCAGTCATTTTTCGCAGTCTGTGGTTTTCCATTCGGGTTATATGGTGTATTGCCACCCAGTCGTCATTTTTGGTCTCTTCTTTGAGTTTCATCAGTTTATTCCATAATTCTTGTAGAGTATCCCCCTGCTGGATCTTAATGACTTTTTGCGCAGTTGGTGTTTCTGTATCGTTATACTTGAATTTAATGGTTTGTTCGAAAACGTCAAAGTCAGTTTGTGCTGCTAAGAGTTCCGGAAATCTGTTTCGATACATTTTTTGAATACTATCTTCCATATTTGGATCTGTAGGTTCAACCATAACTACCTTGACCGTGCTACTTTTGGTATCTAGCGGGTTTCCAATCATTATTTCAGTATTAGTAAATGCGTCTTCGTGCCATTCCAATTTTTCTGCGCTCAGCCAGTCCTGTAGACAGGTAATTTCCTCGAAACGAATTGCCGTGTCATCTCTGTTTTCTGTTGGGAAGTCTGTTTGTGTGCCTTGACTTACCATGTTTCGTGTTTGTAATGCACTTCCATTTTCGTTTCTCTCGGTCTGTGTTACTGTTTTTGTGATTGTCTCTCTTATTGTGTCGGTCTGTACCTCTTGTTCTATAAGCATTTTGTTTATTTTTTCGAATCTGTGTGCATCTAGCCAGTCTTGGATAAGTTGCCTGTTTATAACTTCCAATTGTCTTTTGAGCTTCACTGACAATTCTTTTATTTCTCGCTTAGTGTTCTGCTCTATTTTGCCCTCTAGCTCCTTTCCCAGTCTTGTTATTACTTCCAGGGTTTCCTTAATGACAAAAACTTCTGGGCATTCTTTTTTTTTATAGGGATCGTCCACTTCTATATTGGCGGTATCAGCTACTTTTCTTTTCTTTGGTGTCTCTATGAGCGATTAGCTTCTCTGTTTATTGAAGAGGGACTTTATATTATGTTCGCTTCTGCTTTTCGTTGCTTCTTTCTGGTTTTGGGTTTCCAGACTTTTGCTCTTCCGGTTTTCCTCGTCCCACATCAGGTCTATGGTTGTTATGGACAAACGTCTTTCTCCGTCCTTTCTAATCGGTTGGGTGCCCCCCCAAGAATCCGCGGGGCAGCCTGCCTTAAAGGCAGGGAGGGATTCTCCACATTGTGTGGTACCCTCCTGGGGTATATTATTTTTCCTATCCGACATTTCCATTTTCATTTGGTTTTTGGGGTATCCTTCCCATGGGTATTTGGGGGAGAGAATAGGGACGCCCCTAGCCCTCGGATTGTCCTAATAGCGTCAGGGAGGGGAAGTGGTGAGGAGGGGGAGGATTTGAGGTTTCAGGTGTTTGGTAAGGGATCACCCCGGGAGAAGGGTGAGAGCCCAGCTAGGGTACCTCGGGTTCGCCATGCCCGTGTCTAGAATTAGACTCCCTGAGGGAAACCTAACCTAACCTAACCTAACCTAACCTAACCTAACCAAAAAAACCAGCCACAGCTTTCAAAAAAACGGTAGGGGTGGAAGTGCCAGAATTCACGGACGAAGAAATTCTGGATGCAGCGGAAAGCCTGAAGCAAGGAAAAGCCCCTGGACCGGATGGACTACCACCAGAGACGGTCAAGATCCTGGTCGCATGTGAACCTGAGAGGGTCAAAAATATTATGAACGACTTGTTGAGACGTCAGGTTTTTCCTAGGGAGTTCAAGAGTGCGAATTTGGTTTTGTTGTTAAAGCCGGGGAAGCCGCCGGAATCACCAGGATCATATAGACCAATATGCTTATTGGACTGCCTAGGGAAATATCTGGAGATACTGGTGAAAAAAAGACTAGAAACTTTTCTGGATAGTAGGGAGGCATTATCAGATTCTCAGTTCGGGTTTAGGAAGGGGCGCTCGACCATAAACGCAGCGAACAGCATTAAGGAGGCAGTTAAGAACAGCAAGAGGAGATGGGTGGTGTTAGTCTTGCTGGACGTCAAGAACGCATTTAATACTGCGAACTGGGAACTGATAGTGAGAGGCCTTCGAAAAATCAAAACCCCCGAATACCTGATTAACATGGTAATAGATTATCTTTCTGACAGAACCATCCACATATCTCGAAAGAACCAGATGGAAATCACTGGGAGAGTTCCACAGGGATCGGTACTTGGACCTACACTCTGGAATATTCTATATAACGGGGTGTTAGAGAGGAAAATGCAAAAAGGTGTCAAATCTATCGCATATGCGGATGATTTGGCCCTGCTAGTTGAAGACGACACTAACTGGGGTCTAATCAGAAAAGTAAATTGGGAGCTTAGAAACGTAACAAAATGGATGAAACAAAACGATCTAGAACTAGCCTTCCAGAAAACGGAGGCTATAATCCTTAAAGGCCCGAGGGACAGAGAAGGTATTAAATTCAAAATAGGAAATATTGATATAATCCCAAAGAAGTCAATTAAATATTTAGGGATAATATTCAATGACAGAAATAATTTTACAACCCACATCGAAGAGTCAGTGAAAAAAGCAGAGGACAGAACATCAGTATTGCAAAAACTCATGCCTAACGTAGGAGGTCCCGGGCTAATGAAGAGGAGGATACTACTAGAAACCATCCACTCAATACTACTATATGGAGCACCGATTTGGGCGGACGTCCTCAAGGTCAAAAAATATAGAGAAAAAATCATAAGGGCACAAAGGAAACCTCTGATAAAGGTCTGCAGTGCGTACAGGACTGTATCGACGGTAGCGCTTCAGGTTATAGCCGGTGCAGTACCGGTGGACCTGCAGGCCGAAGAGAGAGGCAGAATATATGTAAGAGGGAGCGGGGCTGATAATGTTAGGAAAGAGGAGAGGCAAAAGAGTCTTGAAAAATGGCAAAGTCAATGGATACTGGAGCAAAGTAGGGCCGCGTGGACCCGGACGATTATCCCTGACGTGAGGGAATGGTATAGGTGCGCCCACAGGCTCACCAACTATTTCTTCACACAGTTCCTTACGGGACATGGATCGTTTAGGGCTTATACATACGGGATAAGGAAAACCACTGACGATCTGTGCCCCGAATGTGGAGTGGTTGACGACGCGGAACACGTGGTCTTTCGGTGCGTCCAGTACACGGAAGAACGTAATCGGATGGAATTGGCCATGGGAATGTCGATTGGGGATCCGGGCGACATTATGGAGAGTATCCTATTAATTAAAGGCAGGTTTGAAATTTTTCTGGGGGGGGTCACGGAGTTAATTAAAAGGAAGGAAGGGAGGGAAAGGGCAAGGAAGGAATAAGAAGAGAGAAGGTAATCAAGTAAAAAGCTGGTGCCACCGATGCGATGTTCGCTGAGAACGGTTCCGGGGCGCCAGTAGAAGAAAAGAGGTGGGTTTTAGCTGGTAGGCGGTCAAGAGCGACTTCCTCGTGGAGCGGATGGCCCTTTTGCCTCTAGAGGCGTTGGGTTTCAAACGTAATTGGCTGAATCCGCACCCCTGGGTCATCTTCCCAGGCGTCTTTTTGAAGATTTCCCACCTCACAAAAAAAAAAAAAAAAAAAAAAAAAAAAAAAAAAAAAAAAAAAAGGTTACCGTAACTGCGAGGGTGTTATTTGCTTGCGGTCTCAGCTCGCTTATCCTATTTCCAACTTTCCAAGTCCCCAGTATCTGTGTGAGGGATTTTACTACCTCCTGCTTGGTTGTCTCAATATCTAGGCCTCTTATATGCAATGTTTCTTCGTCCCTGTTAGATCCCAACTGCCTCACTTTCATGTCGGCCCCAGACGATTTCAGAAGTGTTTTCAAGTTCATCATTTTCTCTTCGTCCTTGTCTACCGTAATCAGTAATTTACCGTCCCTTGTACTACGGATTGTTCTTATGATGTCGCTTGTTCCAGAGTCCGTGGTCTTCACAGCCTTCTTCACTGTTGTGAGAATATCCTTGAAGGTCTTGTTTTCTTGATTGACCACTATTCCATACGTATTTCTATCCTTTCTGGTCGAATCCGCGTTTTCATTTGGCTCATTTGGTATGTAGATTTTTACCCTACAGTCAGTGCCTTGTAAGACGTATTCAAACATTTTCCTGAGGATGTCATTTGGCGTAGCCTTCACCTGCTGGATTAAAGCCAGGCTTTCGTCAGCTATTTCATCCTTTATTTTATTTACATGCTCCCATAAGTTGGATGCTGTGCCATCCAGGGTTGCTTTTATAATACGGCTTGTTACTTCTTCGGTTCCTTTTTTTGTTTTGGTTTTTGTATACTGCTCTAGTACATCAAAATCTTCATTCATCTCTTTGAGTTGGGGGAATTTTCTCATATACTTTGCACTGTCTACTTTCTCGCCCTTTTTCAATAGCAGCACCTTCATGACGTTTGGGTTTTCTTCAAGTGGGTGTTCCCGAGTTATTTCAGTGTGCTTGTATAATTCTTCCGCGAGGGAGCGAGTCTCTCCTTCTGAAGACCTCCAGTCCTTCCAGCTCCAAAAAACCTGTGCCATCTTTTCCCTTGCTCTTCTCCATTTCTACTGCCAATCCTTCATCATTTACATCAATTTTTTCCTTTGTTTTTTTCTTCTCCATACAAATCCCACGAGTTGGGCCGAAAGTAGGTCCAGCGGGGCAGTGCGCCCTTACCCCGCTAAGGCTAGATACAATGGAGTTTCGCCAGGTACTCCAAGGGGATCGTTCATGATGCTCTAACCCTCGCACCTTCCATACCCTCAGCACGATGCCTTACGCTTTAGTAGTGGGGATTTATTATCGAGGTTTACTCCTCTAGGAATTTTGCCGGCTTCCTCCGGACGCAGTAGCATCCGCTGCTCAATCACACAGCATGGCTGCATTCCCTATGCTAGTGGTTTTTTGTCGAGGTTTACTCCTCTAGGCTTTTTCTCAACGGTTGCCTCCGGACGCAGTAGCTACCATCGCTTCGCTCACCCAACATATCCGCCTCCCCTATGTTGTTGGTTTTTTATCGAGGTTTACTCCTCTATTCCTTTTGATCCGCGAGCAATTATTCAGGTTCCCATGCTGGATCCTTATTCATTGCTTATCCCGAGGGTTGGCTGGTCGTGGGGCCCTTACAGCTCAAAAGAGCGCGAGTCCCATAACAAACCACGCCCCCTGGAGACACCCTATGAGCCATTGGGACGCGCCGTGTCGGGTGGAAAACCCCCTCCCCGGTAACTTGTATGAGAGATTAGGGGTGAATCACTTCCAGCCTCTCCCATCCAACCTCCCGAGGCTGAGACCGCAAGCAAATAACACCCTCGCAGTTACGGTAACCTAACCTAACCTAACCTAACCTAACCTAACCTAACCTAACCTAACCTAACCTAACCTGAACCTAACCTAACCTATCTTGACCTAACCTAACCTAACCTTACCAATTATTCGATTAATAATCGATCATCATTCGATTAATCATCGATTATCATTCGATTGATAATCGATTATCATTCGATTTATAATCCACTTGCTTATTGTTGGAACATTTGCATTTAATAACAATTAAATTCAAAATATTTTCAATGCAGATATAAAATTCTATCATTGAAAGAAGAAAATAGAACAGAAGTCAAAAATTCGCTCTATCTTGTATTTTATGAATGTTTTTTTATCAAACAAACTCTATTAGCTTAGGTCCAATGTTATCTTTACATCCGGGTATTGTTAGAATATCATTAAAAATGATGTTTACACATGCGCGTTCGACAATAAACCGTTATAAACTACGCATGAGCTATAAAGTGCGCGTTGATACACTACACAATAACTAGAGAGCGCCTGCGCAATCTGGCACTGATGACTTCTAGCCTATAAACTACGCATGTACTATGAAGTGCGCGTCGATACACTGCGCAATAGCTGGAGAGCTAACCTAACCTAACCTTTTTTTTTTTTTTTTTTTTTTTTTTTTTTTTTTTTTTTTTTTGGTGGGTGGAGAAATCCTTTATGGACACATGGACACCTGGGAAGATGTCCCAGGTAGTGTGAGACTACCCCCTACGGCTACTCACTAAAACTCCACCCCGTCCATGGTGACCTCCGGTATCATCCTGTTAGGATATTCATCAGAGCTCGGACGTCTTGCTCTTCATCCTTCACCCTCTTCCTTTTTCCCGCTGTATCGTCTTGTTCTTTTATTTTCATTATTTCCCTGATAAATTCGTGTATTGCCTTCCAACCATTGACCCTTTTTATCATTTGGGTAACCATGTTTGCTTCGTTTAGTTTTTCTCCCAACGTTAATTCTAATTGCATCCGTCTGGCGTGCCATCTTTCGCATTGGAACAGTGTGTGGTGTGCGTCGTCTGGATCTGGGCAATACATGCAGGTGTCAGTTTCCCTCTTCCCTATCCTATGGAGGTAGGACATAAAACAGCCGTGGCCCGTTAGTGCCTGACTTAAAAAGTAGTCTAGGCTCCTGTACTCGCATTTCAGCCATGCTCTTAGATTGGGTATCAAACGTTTGGTCCATTGAGCCACGTCTTTTGTTTCCTCCCATTTCTTCTGCCATTCGCTCACTGTCCGCTCCCTTTCCTCCAGCCTCTTGTTTCCGTCGGACTCTCTTGCAGCATATAGCCTGGCTCTTTCCTCTGCCAGTAGGTAAATAGGTACAACTCCGGTTATGACATATAGCGCCTTGGTCGACGTGGTACGGTAGGCACTGGCGATGCGCAATAGGCCTTTCCGTTCAGCTTTGACTATTTCTCTTTTGTAGGCCTCCACTCTCAGGTCTTTGTACCATATAGGGGCACCGTATAGGAGGATGGATTGGATCACTCCGTGTAGTACCTTTCTTTTTGCGCTGTTTGGGCCGGCCATGTTTGGCATCACCCTACTTAGTATTGTTGCCCTTTCTCCTGCTTTTTTGGCGACTTTCCTTATGTGTGGCCCAAAGCCGTTGTCGCAGAGCGTGATCCCTAGGTATATGAGTGTTTTGCTAGGTACTATTTGCGAATTCCCACATCTGAAGTGTATGTCTTCTCTTTTCCGGGGGCCTTTGAGGATTATTGCCTCTGTTTTTTGCTCGGCTAATTGGAGATTGTGTTCTCTGGTCCAACAAATCACTTCGTGGCACCCCTCCTCTGCTCTCCACATGAGTTCGTCTTTATTTTTTGATGTTATAATTAGCCCCAGATCGTCAGCGAAGGCAACCGCCTCGCTGTCCGTTGGATATGTACACCTCAGGATTCCGTCGTACGCTATGTTCCATAGCGTCGGGCCGAGGACCGACCCTTGCGGTACTCCTGCACTCACTTCGACTACCTCCCCCTTCTCTAACTGTAGCGTTCTGTTCTTAAGGTATTCCCCTATGATATTTTGCAGGTATCTGGGCACGTTTCTTTTTGTCAGCTCTAGCATTATTTCGCCCCACCTTAGTGAGTTGAAGGCATTCTTTATATCGAAGGCCACCAGTAGCACCCATTTGTGTGCCGAACTTTTGGCCGTTTCCACTACCCTCATTACTGCGTCCGTGGTGGAGGACCCTTTTCGGAAGCCGTACTGTTTGCTCGATAATGGTCCGTACTGCTCTATAGCTTCCTCTAGCCTACCCTTGATTAAAATTTCGTAAAGTTTGCTTATAGTTTTCAGCAGACATATGGGTCTCCATTTATTATTTGGATCATCCGCTTTCCCCTTGGGAATTAAGACCAGCTTGGATATCTTCCATTCCTCAGGGAAGGTTTGGGTGCTCAATAGTAGGTTGTACATTTCCAGTAACCATTCCGGTTCAATTTCTCCTATTCTTCTGATTACTTCCGGGGGGATTCCTTCCAGGCCAGGAGCTCTTCCTGTTTTAATTTTTGCTAGTGCTTTTGCCAGTTCCTCATTGTTAAAAGGTGCAATCTCCTCTTCTACCACTATCCGTATGTGGTTGTGGGGAGGTCCTGCTGGGAACAGTTCCCTAGTCACTGTTCTTTTAACATCAATATGCATCTGATACGGCATATATGCCTTCAAGTGTCGCATGGCAATCTTGTAGCCTTGGCCCCATATGTCCCTGGTCAGGTCTTGGCATAGATCATTCCAGTGTTGTTTTTTATTTTTTGTTATAAGCTTGTCTAGGTCTCTTTTTACTTCAGAGTATCGCCTTGTGATGTCATCTAATTCGACATGTCCCAGCCTCCTGCGGCCCCTCGTTATCTGTCTCCTGATGGCTATACACTCTTTCCGCTTCAGTCCTATTTCGGTGGTCCACCAGTAGGGGGTTAGGTTAGGTTAGGTCCTGCGCGCCTTTGTTGTGTACTTCCCGCATTTGTAAGCTTCCTCGATTATTTTGGTGCCTTCCTCCACGGTGTTTCCTTCTCTGATTTCCACCCTTTGTCTGAGAGCTTCGACGAAGACGTCCCAGTTGATACCCGTTGGGAGTGACTGCTTTGCGTTCTTTGCATTACTCTCTATCACCTCGAAGTAGATGTAGTTGTGATTCGTCAGGGTCTCGTCCTCCAGCACCTCCCATTTTTCTATACGCTTTCCGGCCTTTTGGTCCGATAAGGTGATGTCAATGTAAGACTTCGAGGTACCTCTAACGAAAGTTGGCTTGATCCCTGTGTTGTGGACTATCAAATTTAGTGCCGCGGCGTGTTCCGTTACTATTGTACCCCTTTCGTCCGTGGTTGGTGACCCCCATTCCACTGACTTGGCGTTAAAATCCCCCAGGATTATATAGTTTTCCCTGACATCATCGGCATAATCCATAATATTTATTATACGGTCTTCATAGGCCCTCACTGGTTCGTTTGGAGGCAGGTAGCAGGCGATGATCACAATTTTTGACAGATGGACGGCAAAAAAGCCACGTCTTGGTTCGATTTTCTTTACTGTTGTTTTATTATTGTTAAAAAATACAGCTACTCGTCCGGTAGTGTCGGTATACCAACCTTTACCCTCGCTGATCTTCCTGTTTGGCTCGCTTACTACGACTAGGTCGATATTCTTTTCCAGTGCAGTTGCCAGGGCGACGTCGTATGCCGTTCTCTTTGTCCCTAGATTTGTCTGTAGGATTTTTATGCGTCCGCCTGCCATTGTAAGAGTATAAATAAAATATGTATATATAAAATATGTATATATAAAATATGTATAAATAAAATATGTGTATATAAAATATGAGTGTACTTTGTACTTAACTGTCATTGTCGCTGATGTTTTGTTTCATATGCTCTCCGAACAGGGAGCTTTTTTGTACCGTGCTTTCTTCAAATTCCCGTACGGTATTCTTAGCTTCCTGTATCAAGTCGTCGAATACGTCTGCGTCATCTTCGCCCAGTTTCGTCTTCTCTGTCGCTTTCCCTATTTCCTCCTGTTGTTCTCTGTACTCCAAGAATGACACTCTCCTTTCTTTTCTGTCCAGGGCTCTGGCCTTTTTAAGTGCGTTTTCAAACTCGCCGCATTTCGCAGATCCTGTATTGTGTCCCTCCTCCTTACAGACTGGGCAGTGTAGCGGCATATCGCAGTTCTCTGTCTTATGTCCTTCGTTTCCACATTTGTAACACATCTTTCTTCTATCGGGTCCATCACATTGTTTTATTTCGTGGTTATATGACCAGCACTTACTACATCTAGTTACCTTAATTCTCTTTTCCATTTGGCATCCCACTCTTAAGAGCCTGTCCTTGATGAGTTCTTCAACCTTCTTCTCTCTCATAGAAACCGTAATGGCCAGCATGTCGGCGTGTATTGGTCTGAAATCTCCGATTTTGTATTCTCCTTGTAAGTCACCAATTTTATTTTCGATTGCGTTTAAGACCTCGTTTTTTCCAGTTCCGGCTACCATGCCCTTTATATGGACTGATCCCCATCTATCGTCTCCGACGGTGACGGTCCTCAATCCACTGTTTCTCCCTTTTATTAGGTTGTCAAGACTTTGTAGAGCCTCCTTGCTTTTGTCTAGCGTAAGTAGCAGTTTCCCGTCTCTCGTGCTTTTTATGCTTCTTATCGCGTCGGCTTCGGGTTGTCCGTTAATAGCTTCTTTGACCGCTTGCAGTATTCCCTGGTATTTTTTATCGCCGCTCGAGACCACCATTCCATATGTCATTCTTTCCTTAGCTGCAGCAACTTCTTTTTTATAGTTGGTTGTGGTAAATATTAGGACTTTTATGCCAGTTCCTTTGAAGATCACCTCCGTGACTTTTCTTAGATCTTTCACTGACCATTTCATAATGTGATGGAGCGCCACCTTCATTCCGTCTTCAGCCTCTTCTTTAACCCTAGTTAGCCTCTCCCATATATCCTCGATGGTGCCATTGTGTTTAATCCTAATAATTTTCTTCTTATTTCTTGAGCTGCTTGACCGTATAGTGGTCGTACTCTCTAGCACTTCGAAATCTTCTTCTAATCCGTCTAATTCCGGGTATGTATCCTTATATAGTTTTTGTATACTTTTTGTCATGTTGCTATCCTCTGGCTCTATCCATACGGTTTTTACATCGCAATCCACTCTTGTGAGCGGATTCCCTACAACCACCTCCGTATTCTTGTAGACACTCTCCTCCCAGTCTTTGCTTAATATGTTCTTACATTGCTCTAGAGTACAGATATTATCTATGCTCTCTATGACTGACGTGCCTCTATGCCATGGGTCAGTTTGTGTCGATATACTTCTGGTTTCAACTTTCCTTGTTGCCTGTATGGTAGCAGTATCCGTTGCCATTTTATTCCAATCTTCCATGAATTTTTTATCTGGGGAAGTTTGTGCATCGTATGTCATTTTTTCTTCCTTCTCGTATCTATTATCATTAAGCCATTTATTTAAATGTGAACTCTTATACTCTTTGGCATTTTTGGCTAGCTTTCTAACCAGCTCTTTGATCTTTAGATGTGTGTTCGGAACATCTGTTATCACCTTCTCAAATTGTTCAACTGAATGACACGTTTTTTCAATTGCCTCTGTCGGAACGAACACTTCAGTTTTTTCTTTCCGTTTGTACGGGTTTATTTCTTGTACATCTTCAACAGCCTTTCGTTTACCACGGTCGGCGCCAGGAAAAGAATCTCTTCTTTTCAGGCTCTCGAACCTGTTAAGGGTTTTGTCTATCCTTCCAGCTTGTCCGGGCTGGTCGCCCCCGGTTACATCCTGTAAGCTTTCTCTTCTAAACATTTTGTTCCCACGAGTTGGGACGTAAATGAGTCCAGCGGGGCAGTGCGCCCTTACCCCGCTAAGGCCTTTCTTCCCGTCGGGTCGGCCCGGTCCCTCAGGCATCGTTCTCCACACCTCTGTCACCCCCGGTGCCATGCATCCCATCGGCACGATGGTGCTACACCACTAGGATTGGGGGGATTTTTTGCCGCTGGTTTACTCCATCGGGAATCTTCTGTCTGGGTTACCATACCATAGTCGAGGTGTTCCCGTTTTACGGCGCCGGGAGCTCGCCGTTCGCCCCCCATGATCAGGTAGGACTTGTCAGTGTGTTCAGATGTAACTTGGGCGTGTTGGATATTCTACTGGCATTTACTGGTGCTACCTACTCGACATCAGTAGCCCCGCCAGTGCCCCACTTGGCTTCACTCGTCCCCCCCCGTTCTTGCGGCGCGAGAAGGGAGGAAGTTACTGTGCCACTCCACCACGACAAGGTCATACAGCTCCTAGGAATCTAAGCTTGGGAAACTGCGGCGAGGGATGAATGACCCCCCGAAGTGGGTCGCGAGCAGCCCCCCGGCGTCATGGCGAGGACGTGCGGGGTAGCCGGAGGTAAATGCCGGAGGAATGCCTTGGGGAGGTACGGGCGCACTGCCTCTCTGGACCTACGTTCGGCCTAACTCGTGGGACTACATGGATAAAAACAAAACAAAAGAAAAAACAATTACCGATCAAAAATATGACTACTTGGCACATGAAGAGGAAGAGCAGGTATTCAAACGGAGGGACTCGTTACCCAGGACTCCAACAAAAGCGGGAAGAACGGCACTACAAGAGGAGGCATACCATACCCCTAGGGGTGAAGTGGCGGAAATGGAGTTTGAGAGGATGATCAGCTGGGAAAATGATGACCAGAAAGCGTCACTAGCTCAACTGGGTGCCTACGATATGCAAGGTGTGGAGGAAATTGTGGAATTACTTAGCGAAGAGGAAGAAAGACCTGTAAAAAAGAAAAAAGAGGACAAAAATGAACAGAAGGGAATTGAAATTACAAGAAACAAGGAAGATGGCAAAAGGAAAAGGGAGGAAGAAAGGAAAGACAGTGAAAAGTTAGCACATCTGCGGAAGATGATTAGCAAGGTGCTCGAAGAAGGCACAAAGCTGTTCGACCTTACGAAGGAGATAACAAATACAAAAGTCGAGATAAAGGAGAGCGCAAAGAGCCTCCATAGAATCATAGTAAGGACACAAAAAAAACTGGAGAAGTACGAGGAGACAATGGGAAGGATGGAAGAGAAAACGGAGCCCAACCCAATCAAAAGTATTAAATCGAGGGAAATGGGTACACAATATATTGAGGAAAAAAAGGGTATCGATATGGAGACCCAAACAAGGAAGCCAGCGATCATGGTAAATGCCTCCGTACAGACCGACATCACGGGAGAAATCACAGCCGAAGAGAAAATAGTTATCTTGTTAGAAGGTTTAACCGATTTGGATCACTATATCGGAAATCAAGACAAAAAATGGGACGAATCGATTTTCCAAAATACGGTAGTCGAAGTGGGCAATCCCTTAAACACACATGACTCGGTTACTAAAGTAGTCATAGTAGAACCCAGCGACCCAGATATGAACCTAAGTATCCAAAGACTTCACAGGGGGAATTTCCCCGACATTGCGTGTATAGAGGGAGATTTTGAAGTTTTAGAGCAGTCTACCAGACTAAAGTCCCAGAAGGATAAGAGCATCAATAGGAGGGTAATAAAGATAAGGTACGATGGTACAATAAGAGACTTGTGGAACAAATTGCAGAAATTAAAATCAGGGACGGGGGATGAGGAGAAACTGGCGCTCCACCACGTAATGGTAACCTCCGTGGAAAAGTTCCGGAAGATGATCCAAATGACCTTCCAAAACACCTCTGCACAATTAAAGTTATTCACTACAACAAAGTTTCTGGAAGGCGAGGGAACTAAAGAGGGATCCCAAAAAAGGAACAAGGTGGCAACATCGTATAGTATGGTGATCAGCGAGGGGAGAAAAAATTATTCGGAAATTCTGGGAACAGTAAAGAAGGCATTGGTCACAAACGAAAGCAAAGATGCGATAAGATCAATCAGGAGTACCAAGGATGGGAAACTCCTACTGACCTTGGACAATAACGACAAAGCCATGGCCAATATCGGACGATTGTTGAGAGAAACATCTGCCGACCTCAGAACCAAGGAGCTGGGTGAGAAAAATCTGGAGGCCATAAATATCAGAGAAGCAGGAGTCAGCAAAGCGGACGTCCAGTCAACTATCACGGAAGTGGTGGGCAAATGGGATGAGAAAACCCGTATGAGCGATATACGCCCCATGAGAAACAATACTAAAACGGTCACTGTGACTATAGACAGGGAGGCGGCGGAAAAGCTAGTCGATGCTAAATTCCTCCGGGTTGGGTTAGTAAAAGCAATTGTAGAAAAAAGACACAAAGTACCAAGATGCTACAAATGCTGGTCATATGAGCATGATCTGAAGGACTGTAACGGTCGGGACAGGTTAAATGACTGCTACAAGTGTGGCGAGCCAGGCCATTCAGCGCAAGACTGCGGCAACGAAGAAAAGTGCCCCTTTTCGCGAGACCAGTGGACATAGGGTAGGCACCATGAAATGCCCATCCTTCCAAAAAGCACTACAGGAAACACGGAGTAAATACAGAGAAGAAGCGCAGAGGATCCCGAGATTCCGGAGAAGGAACACAATATGGGAACCACCAGAGCGACCAATAAGTGATTCACGAAATGAGGAACTCAAATCGACAGAGGTACTGGACATGCACTCCCAGATCGCTCGAGCCGACCTCATAGGAGAAGACAATGTCTTCGATGAAAAGTGAGAATAACTGTGATAACTAGTCTTTATTTTAGCAATCATATTAGTGAGAATACAACTGTGATAACGTCTTTATTTTAACACTTATATTAACGTACATATTTTATTTATTTATACATTTTATACCCGTTTTTATATCTACATTTTACTCTCAATTTACACTGAAATGGCTCTAAAAGTCCTTCAGACTAATCTAGGCAGGGCGCGTATCGCGCATGATACTCTATTTGTGCTGGCAACAGAGGTGGAGGCTGATGTCTTAGTGGTGTGCGAACCGAACAAAAAAATAGTCTTATCCAGCAGGTGGATTACTGATGAAAGAAGCGATGTGGCAGTATATGTAAGAAATGCAAGAATGAGAGTTCACGAATGTAAAATAGGAAAAGGATACATAATGGTGACGTTTAGCCAGATAACCATCCTATGCTGCTATATATCTCCCAACATAAATATCATTGAGTACTCAGAATCTGTCAGCAGGGCGATGACAGAAGTATCGCAACTCAAGAAAAATACGATTATTTTGGGAGACATAAATGCTAAATCACCGCAATGGGGATCTCCGGTAGAAGATCGCAGAGGAGAACTTTGGTGCGAATGGGCGGCGCAGAACCACTTAGTTTGCCTAAATGATGAAAGCCCTACCTTTGTGAGAAGAGAAAGTCAAAGTCACATCGACGTAACATGGGTTACCAGAGACATCGCTTAGAAAGTCGGAGAGTGGAGAACGCTGGATACCAACCTGTACACAGATCATCGGCCTATACTATTCACCATAGGGAAAAGCCAAAAAGGTAGAGAAATAAAAAAAAACAACTAGGAAGCTCGACCTGAAGATGCTAAAAGAAAAACTGGGAGACGTAGATTTAGATGCAAGCTACGGAAACAAACTAAACTCCATTAAAAAAGCTATCAAAGAAACAAACCAAAGAAGTAGACTATTTCCCTATTGGTGGAATGACGATATCCAAGAGTTAAGAAGCAGCACACTGACAGCAAGAAGAAGGATGACTAGGGCGACAAACGAAGCCAAGAGTAGATGGGAGGAAGAATATAAGCATTGTAAAAAACAGCTTAAAAAAGCTATAAATAACTCAAAAAAGCAACACTGGAAGGAGCTGGTGGAAAAACTGAACGAAGATGTTTGGGGGGAAGGTTATAAAATTGCCTTAAAACAACTGCAAGTAATCGCACCGTACAAACTATCTGACGAATAACAGTGGGAGGCAGCTCAGAAACTATTCCCTAGCAAACCAACGGAAATTTCCAATGTAGAACACTGCGAAGTTATGACACCTCTGACAATGGAGGAGATGGTTGCAGCAAGTTCCGCTCTTGCTAACGGTAAATCTCCGGGTCCGGACAAGGTAACAACAGAAATGGTTGAAGCAGCAATTGATATTGCACCAAAACTCTTCCTGCAATTCTACGGCGACCTCCTAAGGGATCAGGAATTCCCAAAGGAATTCAAGACAGCCAGCCTGATACTGATATGGAAGAAAGGAAAACCCTAGGACGATATTACGTCGTACAGGCCGATATGCTTGTTGGATTGCCTGGGGAAACTCTATGAAAAGATCGTGAAGGCCAGGATCGAAACTGAGCTGGAAGAGAAACAGGCGATATCGGAGCGACAATTTGGGTTCAGAAAGGGTAGATCCACGGTAATGGCAGCGGAGGAAATTGTGAAACGAACGAAAGAATCTAAGACATGGGCTGCATTAATAACTGTCGACATTAAAAATGCCTTCAACTCTGCGTCATGGCCACATATTATTAAAGCTGCAGAAAAGAGAAACCTCTCAAGGTACCTGATTAATGTTCTGAAAAGATACTTGGATGATCGGAAAGTCATAGTTACATCACAGAAAACAATGAAAATAACTGCTGGAGTTCCACAGGGCTCGGTGCTGGGACCAACACTGTGGAACATACTGTATGATGACATTCTTAGGATACCGGTAAGTAAAGGTGTGACCCTAATTGCGTTTGCAGATGATCTAGCAGTACACATAGTCTCAGACAACTCGCTAAGTCTAGTGAGGAATGGGAATAACACGCTAAGCAAAATAAACAAATGGCTACGGGCAAACAGTTTGGAATTAGCAGAGCACAAAACTGAATGTGTTATCCTAAAAGGCCCACGGGAAAGGAACCATATCAAGTTCGAGATAAATGAAGTTGAAATAAAACATACACGATCCGTGAAATACTTAGGAATATATCTGGACGATAGGATGAGGTTTACTGAACACGTCCGGAGCGCGTGTAGGAAGGCAGAATCAAGAGTAGCAGCTTTAAGTAAAATAATGCCGAACATCGGGGGACCAAACTCAATGAAGCGCGAAGTACTAATGGGAGTGGTAAACTCAACGCTGCTGTACGGGGCACCGATCTGGGAGAAAGCATTGGAATATTCCAGGGAAAAAGAGAGAATGGAAAAGGTGCAAAGGAAGATATTGTTGAGAGTAGGATCGGCATATAGAACTGTGTCAACACCGGCAATTCAGGCGGTATGTGGTGCAATACCGATACATATCTTAGCAAACGAAAGAACCAGACTGTACAAATCAACTGACGTAGGAAGCGGAAGAATAATAGAGAGAGAGGTATCACTAACGCTATGGCAAGATGAATGGGTGAAGCAAATGGATAAGGCGCAATGGACTAAGGCTCTCATAGCGGACGTGGTAAGTTGGACCCAGTGCAAGTTTCGATATACAAATTACTATATCACGCAGTTCCTCACAGGACACGGGTCTTTCCGTAAGTACACGAAAAAGATAGGTAAAACAGCGGACGATGAATGCATCTATTGCCAAGAAATAGACGATGCCGAGCACACTCTATTCAAATGTATTAGACATGGAGAATAGAGATAAGGAGCACAAACTCTGTGTTATAAAAAGTGACCATCGAATGTCTGAAATTGTGATGGCGCTAGTGTAGCAAATTGGTCTGATGTGTTCAGTTGGAATGACAAGGTAAATTATTTAAGGTTATGTTGATGTAAATGGGGATGGTTTGTTTATTTCAATTAGGTTACATTTTATGCATAGTTTTAGCAAATTTCAAGGAAAAAATAAGTAGCTGGTGCTAAGTTTGGTTGAAGGTAAGTTTCTTCAATATTATTATATAATTTTGTTGCAAAATGATAATGAAAACAATAAACAAATTTTACACTTATACTTTTTATCTGAAATATGTACCCATAAGTAACTGATTCATTTCTTATGTTTTAGACGATACTCCGAAAAAGGTGATGAGTAAAATTAAAATCCACAGAGAATTTTTAAGAGGTTAATGTGTCACTGTGCGGTAGCAATTGAGTCCATTTGTCACATCAAAAAGTTTTAGTGCTGATTGCAATGGAATCAAATGAAGAAAGTACTCCTCTTGAATAATTCCAATTATATGGTCTTGACCAACACCAATTTTTGTTCCAAGATGGTAAAATATACAAATTGTGATTGGCTTAGTTTTCATCATGTTCTATAATTGAGTATTATATATTTGTGTTTGAAGCTCAGTTTGAAGTAGAATTTAGAAATGAACCAAAACAGTTTGAAGAGGGTGTGGTAGTGTATGGGCATGCAAGAATTGTTTTTATATAAATCGTAATCAATATGTTTAGTAAAATAGATCTGACTACATATAGAAATAGTTTAATTCACAAGACTCATAATGGGGTCTATTCTGTAACCAGTCCTTTAAAATTTAGAGGCCGTTAAAACTCTAACAGGCGCTAAAATCACATCTACCTACTTGTAGATGTGATTTCAGCGCCTGTTAAATTTTTAACGGCCTTTAATTTTAAAGGATTGGTTACAGAATAGACCCCAATATCAATTATAGTTGAAAATAATAGCGTCAATTAAGTCTTAATTTTATATCAAATGTGATTGGTATATGACCTTACTTGAATCTAGCTCAACAAGTCTTTCTTTGTCAAACCAGGCAATGTTTAGATTTCCCTCGCTTACAGTACAAATATTGGTTCAGTTATGCTAAATTATGTTAGTAAATGACAAAGATGTACCACCATCTCAATTAATTCTAATGAATAAAAATTCTTGACAATTTAGATAAACAGCTTTTCTCTAATCCCCTCTGATACCCAATTATTAATAAAACTGTCCAATTTATTCTGAAAAGGTTGAATATCATTTTTAAACGCTTAATTATCTGTACATTAAATGGTGAATACAATCATTTTCTCTTCTATTGAAAATAGAATAAGGTAATTAATTTTTAATGAAAACATATGTACTTTTTGAAGAATTTATTAATTCAAAAAAAATTATAAACAAATGTATTCATAAGACAATAAACATTCATTTTTTATTTACTTAATAGACATCAAGATAATAGTATCCTACTATTATAACACCTTACAAATTTGGAAATTACTTTTCAAAGAGTAGACCGTTCACTAAGAAGCAGCATATACTTCTCAGGCTATATGCCCGAAAGAAAATGAATTACACTTCTAAATTAAACAGGGTATATGTACAAGATAGAACCTACCATTTTACAATCACTTGTATCCATGTTTTGGCGTATGTGCAAATTATTAGTACAAGGTGAATATCATCTGTCCAAAAGCTCTGAGAGCATAATTCTGTACTGGAGATAATTTGAACTTGCAGTTAGGTTCTCAGCATATCAATTATTATTGTATCATAAATGTATGAAATTTTCTTGATGTAGATCTGTTGTACTTGATATTGCTGTTCATTTTTACAGAGACTGCAGCTTTTGCTGTTCATTAGTGATACTTGCTTTCATGAAAGTAAATAGGTGATCGTTGGCGAAGCTTCATTATTAGTGACATTCTTTCTGTGGGGAATATCTTCAATATGAACCTGTTCTTATATTATTTTACGATCCTCTTACTCTTTAAAAGTAGTGTGACCAATATAATCATTTGCTTCATTCCTTCCAATGCTAAGGTTAACGTGAATATATTTTACGTACTGTTGTCCAGAAAAACTACAGAGATCGCGGTGAATATTTTCCATCATTTTAATATAGCTTGACATTTTTTCACAACACACGTTTTTACCATTTTCCCATTACAAAAGTAAACAAATTAAAGTTAGGTTAACTTGATTGGCGAACTTCACTCTGTATCTAGACCAATTTGCTACTCTCGCGCCATCTACTATTTATGCTTACCGCTGGACACTTTTTCGACATTTTTCCTATACAAGTTTGTGCTCCTTATATCTAGTCTCCATGGTATTAGATTTAAGAGCAACAGGGAAGAAATTTATAAAAAAATCGGAATGCAGCTAGGGAAGGAGAATATAATCGGAGAAATAGTCAAAGATGAAGTGCAATTTAAAATGATTGCGGAACACATCGTGGATGTCATGAAGACGAAAGAAAGCGAAGAAAGGCGTCACCAGCAAACATGAATGATCCAGACAGACCACCACACCTGATGTTATACCTATACTGGTGGTACCGGGTGATGAGTGGTGCAGGGAGGTGGAATGTTTAGTGGGTAGGACCCCTGTGGTGAGTCCCACACTATGTGGTGGTTGCAAACAGCCTCGGGTGCTTGGTTCCACCACATGTGCGTAAATGCATTTCAACCACCCCCCAGAGTTGGCGTCAGTTCTCTGGTGTGCATGAATCTCTCTTGGGAGAGAAGCAGGGACAACAGAGGACTGATGGCAAAAAAAAAAAAAAAAAAAAAAAAAAAAAAAAAAAAAAAGGTTAGGTTAGGTTCCACTCCTAGGAGCTGTAAGACCTTGTCGTAGGTGGATTGGCTCAGTAACTTCCTCCTCTCTCGAGCCGTATGGACGGGAGAGGAAGAGTGAAGCTAAGAAACAGCTCAAAAAAAGGTCAGTGGGGCACTGGTTAGGTTAGGTTAGGCTATTGATGCCGAGTAGATAGCACCAAGAAATACCAGTAGAAGATCCAACAGGCCCATGTTACATCCGAACACACTGACAAGTCCTACCAGATTTGGAGGGCGAACGGCGAGTTCCCGGCGCCGAAAAACGGGGACCCTCTCGGCTATGGTATGGTAACCCAGACAGAAGGGTCCACGGAATCTAATCCTGGGAACTGCGGAGACGGATGAATGGCCCCCCGAAGTGGGTCGCGAGCAGCCCCCCGACGTCATGGCGAGGGCGTGCGGGGTAGCCGGAGGTGATACCAATGGAATGCCTTAGCGATGTAAGGGCGCACTGCCTCGCTGGACATATTTTTCGACCCTACTCGTGGGAAAAAAATGAACGATAAAAACAAAAATCAAAACCAAAAACAAGACAAAGAGACGGTTGACTCAACTGGGGAGGGCAGCCTACCTAGTGTGAAAACAGATAAAAGAGACTCAGGCAAAGACACGCTGTTGCACAGCAGGCTGAATATGGTGAGCAAATTACAGAGATGTAACTCGCTCAACACTGAACAGAGGAAAGCTAAAAGGAAATTAATGGACACCTCGATTTTGATGAGCGATAAACCATACAAAAGGAAAGAAAGCTCGGAAGTATTTACTATAAACGAAGCAATCGAGAGGCTTAACAGACATATGGAGGAAATGATAAAACACATAAGAGCGAGTAACATCAGTGTAGGTCCAAACACATTGAAAGGAATCAAAGAATCAGTTGAAAATATGAAAAAAGGAATAGAGCTACTCAATAGGGTTTCCATTAGAGAATGGCTGGATAAGAACAAATGGGAGCCAGTGGAAAAAGTTACAATAGATGTGGACTGCCAAACACAAAGGCAGAGCAATGAGAAGAGAGACATGGGTACACAAACAGTCGAAGAAGGGACCCTAGACAGTCTGGAGGGACATGGGGTTGCGAAAACTCTAGAAGATCTGGAAGGCATCGCTAGCCTGAAGTGGCCAGAACAGGTTTACAAACACACAGAAATTACACAAGAGCACCCACTCGAAGAGGAGGAAAACATCATGAAGCTGTTGTTTGTGAAAAAGGACGAAAATCTAGATAAAGGCCCGGCTGCCGTATATACGAAAAAGTTCCCACAGCTTAAAAATATGAACGATGATCTGGATACATTGGAACAATATACCAAGATAAAAACAAATACTGGCACTCAAGAAATTACCAGCCGCATAATGAAAGTGACCCTGGATGGCACAACATCTAACCTATGGGAACAGGCTAACAGAGTAAGAAATGAGGCAGCAGCCGAAAGTCTGCTCCTCATACAACAGACAAATGTGGTGCCGAACGACACTCTAAGGAAAATGATGGAGTATGTATTATATGATACGGAAATTAAAGCAAAGATATACGAAACAAAACGGACAACTAATACGGGTACAGCAAGGAAAGAAAGGAACTCATACGGCATCGTGGTCAACCAGGAAAACAGGAGCTACAAGGACATCCTAACTACAGTCAAAAAAGTAGTGAAGTCCACAGATGGGGAGACAAGCGACATAATCAGAACAATACGCAGCACAAGGGACGGGAAACTACTCATCACGATGGATAGAGATGAGGAAAAAATGACCAGCCTGAAAACGCTTTTGAAACAGTCTGGCACTGATGTCAAGGTAAGGCAGCAGGGAGGAGAAAACAAAGAGACGTTGCATATAAGAGGTATGGATATGGAGGCCACTAAAGAAGAAGTAATAAGGTCCCTCACACAGACTTTGGGGACATGGAATCCTGGAAATAGAATTAGCGAACTGAGGCCACAAGCGAATAACACGCTTGCGATTACGGTTACCCTCGACAAAGCAGACGCTGACAGACTCGTTGATAGGAAGCGTATCAAAATAGGCGTTGTTAGGTGCCTAATAGAAAAGAGAGTTAATGTTGCAAATTACAAGAGGTGCTGGGGATACGACCATGGCACAAAGGAATGTAATAGAGAAGCGAGGGGAAACCTATGCTATAGATGTGGGGAGGGAAGCCACACATCTAGGGAATGTAAAAATTTAGAAAAATGTATGATATGTGAGGAGGATGACAATCATAGATATGGAAGCATGAAATGCCCCAAATTTAAGGAAGCCCTCAATAAGGCAAGAGCCCAGAAGATGACAACCCCACTAAGCGGGATAGTTAACAGGACAGCTGATAAAGGACCGGCACCGTCAACGACGGCCACAGGAAAGGCAGCTATAGAAGAGGTTGAAAGGGACGCTGAAAAGACATTGACTGAAGAGGCCGAAATGCCCGAGGAAAAGACACTTGTAAAAGAGGCTGAAATGGATTCGGAAACTAGACCAGAGTCTGGGCAAGATCCGTACTGGGATGCTTTTGATAAGATCGCTGAGAGTGCGCGTGAAACTGTCCGAGAAATAGAAGTCATGAGCAAGTCCCCGAAGACCCCGGTAGCTGCTGAGCAGGTGGAAGATCCTGATTCAGTCCTGCACAAACTACTGGGTAGCTAAACTCTGTTACATTGAGTAGAAATTTTAAGTAGGTTAAGGTTAGGGTAGGTTATTTATTATGCATAAAATACTGCAAACAAATTTAGGAAGAGCGAAAATGGCGCACGACATGGCATGGGCAGCAGCTAGCACGTATGAAGCGGACCTTGTAGTGGTGTCTGAACCAAACAAGAAAATATGTGCGAAGGATGGATGGTACACAGACGGTAATAAAGATGTAGCGGTCATGATACTTAACAAAAATGTGGAAATAGAACGGATAACAAAGAATAATAACTATGTGTATATTGAGATACCAGGAGTGCACATATACGCAGTATATATTTCACCAAACATCAGCCTGCAGAGTTTCAAGGATAGAATCGACGAAGTTTTTGAGGATTCATCTACAAAGATTGGGGGAAAAATCATCATGGGCGATATAAATGCTAAGTCGCATCTCTGGGGATCTCCGATAAATGACCGCAGAGGAGAACATGTTGAAGAGCTTATGGCTCAGTTTGACTTGATAGCTCTGAACGACTTCAGCCCAACGTTCATCAGAAATAACTCCAGGATCCGAAACTGGAGAGTGGCACATGAAAACCCGTACACACATCATGGGCATATTTATTATGATATAAACACTGGGAAAATACTGAAAAAGAAAACTTCGAATGGCAGGCCCATGATAGACGAGAAAGCTTTTATCAACAAAATAGCCAGCTCTCGGACAGGAAGCAGCATATATCTGCAAGCTGTAGACGCCATGAAAGAATCGTGGATAAGGGCAAACAGAGAGAGAAAGAAGCTTCCCTACTGGTGGAATGACCAAATTGAGAAGTTAAGGAAAGAATACTTCAAACGAAGGAGGGAATACACGAGAGCGGGAAGAGAGCTGGAACGACAACTTTTAGACACTACCATGAAAGAAACCAAAAAATTGCTAAAAAATGAAATCAACAGAGCGAAGAAACAAAAATGGAAAGCACTTTTGGAAGATTTGAACCAAGACGTCTGGGGAGAGGCCTACAAAATAGTCTCAAGACAGTTAAAAATTCAGTGCGCCCTTACATCGCTGAGGAATTCCATTGGTATCACCTCCGGCTACCCCGCACGCCCTCGCCATGACGTCGGGGGGCTGCTCGCGACCCACTTCGGGGGGCCATTCATCCGTCTCCGCAGTTCCCAGGATTAGATTCCGTGGACCCTTCTGTCTGGGTTGCCATACCATAGCCGAGAGGGTCCCCGTTTTCTGGCGCCGGGAGCTCGTCATTCGTCCTCCGAGTCTGGTAGGACTTGTCAGTGTGTTCGGATGTAACTTGGACCTGTTGGATATTCTACTGGTATTTTTTGGCGCTATCTACTCGACATCAATAGCCCCACCAGTGCCCCACTGACCATTTTTGAGCTGTTTTTTAGCTTCACTCTTCCTCTCCCGTCCTTACGGCTCGAGAGAGGAGGAAGTTACTAAGCCACTCCACCTACGACAAGGTCTTACAGCTCCTAGGAGTGGAACCTAACCTAACCTGACCTAACCTAACCTAACCTAACCTAACCTAACCTAACCTAACCTAACCTAACCTAACCTAACCTAACCTAACCTAACCTAACCTTACCTTTTTTTTCCCAAAGGAAAAGGGGAAGCTCTACCAGCCTGACTCAGCAACTGGGATGTGCAATGCTGCTGAGTACCGTGTGGGGCTCGCACCCACTAAACCCCCACCTCTTTTGCTACCAGCATACTTCCGGAAAAAGGCATTGCCCATAACTTCAGAAGTAGCCGTAGATACAAAGAATATCTTCAATTCTCCGCCCTGTCTCTGTCTTCAATTTCTTTTCTCTCCATAATATTGCAGATAAATGCATACATTAGGTTCCACTCTTCCGGGTCACTTGTCATGATTTCCACTAATTCATCCGTTGCTGGGAAAGTACCCATACTTGCTGTCACTTCCTCTCTCTCTATCGACCATCTACTGCATTCTTCATACATGTGTTCCGGACTATCACAGATTCCGCACGTATGGCATAAATCAGTCGTGGTTTTGCCAATTCTCTTTGTATAAGTCCCAAAAGATCCATGCCCGGGTAGGTACTGTGTAAAATAATAGTTCGTTCTTTTGTGCTTGCACTCTATCCAGTTTGGGATATTCTTGATAAGCCTCCGAGTCCACTTCGCCGTTCCACTGTTTTCTGTCCATTGTCGCTGCCATCTTCCCAGTGTTTTTTTCCGCGCCATCCTTCTGTTTCCAGGAAGCCTCGTTCCTATTTTGTATAGCATACAGATCCCCGCTGACATCAGGTCCAATGGCGGAAAGCCCGATATTACTTGAGCCGCATCCGCAGATACTGTTTTGTAGGCCGATATCACCCTCAGTAATCCCTTTCTCTGTGTGCTTATAAGTTTGTCACGATATTTTTGAGTTTTAAGAACTGCTCTCCACACTGGGGCCGCATATAAAAGGACGCTATGCATAATAGTGCATAGCACCTGTCGCCTTGCATAGTTCGGTCCACCGATGTTTGGAAGGAGTCTCCTCATAATTTCCGTTTTCCTATTCGCCTTCTCTATGCAATAATCCACGTGTTTGACAAAAGATAATTTTGGATTTAGTAACACTCCCAGATATTTGAGCGTTTTTGATGGCTTGACCATGTTGGCCTCTAGTCTGATCTGAAAGTTTTCCCTGTTCCTTGGGCCTCTGAGTATTATCAGCTCAGTCTTCTGGGTGGCAACCTCCAAACCCACTGACCTCATTCACTCCAGGACCCTTGCAGATGCGCGTTCAGCCTTTCTTATTACTTCATTTTCATCATCTCCTTCAATGGTAACCAATAGGTCATCCGCATAGGCGATTATGCCCACTTTTTCTTCGAGAGGCAGTTTGAGAACCCCCTCATACAGTACATCCCATAATTTGGGGCCTTTTATTGATCCTTGTGGGACCCCCATTGTGCACTGCCATTTAACAGAGCCTGCTTCCACCCATCTATCTCTAAAGTAGTCCTCAACCATCTCCACCAGGTATTCCGAACACTCAGCTTCTCTAAGTTTGTCAATGATTTGATGCCATCTCGCAGTATTAAAGGCGTTTTTGACATCTATAGATATGACCAAAAGCCATTTGCTATGAGATTTGCTGACCCAGTCAGTCAAGCTCAGCATCGCTGTTATTGTGGACCTCCGCTTCACAAATCCATGTTGATTCGGGGAAATGACTCCCCCTTTTCCTCTAGTTCTTCATCCAGCCGATTCATGATCATTTTTTAGAATAATTTGCCAAATGTGTTCAATAGGCACAGCGGCCGGTAAGATGAAGATACATTGATGTCTTTTTCTTTTTTTGGGATCAACACCAATCTAGCCCTTTTCCAATACTCAGGAAAAGTTCTTTCTCGAAGCATCGAGTTGAACATGGAGAGTACCTCGTCCCTTTTGTGATTACAGACTAGTTTTAATGTTTCCGCTGACATCCCGTCTGGGCCAGGCGCCTTACCATTTTTCAATGATCCAAGGGCACTCATTAGTTCATCTATCGTGAAAGGGGGAGCAACTACTTTAGGACCTTCTCTTTTTTTTATTCTTCTTCCGCCCTTTGGGAATAAATCTGCCACTATTTCTTTCCTCCGTTTGACCGTAAGAGAGAAGGGGGTGCTTTGAATTTTTAACTGTCTTGAGACTATTTTGTAGGCCTCTCCCCAGATGTCTTGGTTCAAATCTTCCAAAAGTGCTTTCCATTTTTGTTTCTTCGCTCTGTTGATTTCATTTTTTAGCAATTTTTTGGTTTCTTTCATGGTAGTGTCTAAAAAAGTGTCGTTCCAGCTATCTTCCCGCTCTCGTGTATTCCCTCCTTCGTTTGATGTATTCTTTCCTTAACTTCTCAATTTGGTCATTCCACCAGTAGGGAAGCTTCTTTCTCTCTCTGTTTGCCCTTATCCACGATTCTTTCATGGCGTCTACAGCTTGCAGATATATGCTGCTTCCTGTCCGAGAGCTGGCTATTTTGTTGATAAAAGCTTTCTCGTCTATCATGGGCCTGCCATTCGAAGTTTTCTTTTTCAGTATTTTCCCAGTGTTTATATCATAATAAATATGCCCATGATGTGTGTACGGGTTTTCATGTGCCACTCTCCAGTTTCGGATCCTGGAGTTATTTCTGATGAACGTTGGGCTGAAGTCGTTCAGAGCTATCAAGTCAAACTGAGCCATAAGCTCTTCAACATGTTCTCCTCTGCGGTCATTTATCGGAGATCCCCAGAGATGCGACTTAGCATTTATATCGCCCATGATGATTTTTCCCCCAATCTTTGTAGATGAATCCTCAAAAACTTCGTCGATTCTATCCTTGAAACTCTGCAGGCTGATGTTTGGTGAAATATATACTGCGTATATGTGCACTCCTGGTATCTCAATATACACATAGTTATTATTCTTTGTTATCCGTTCTATTTCCACATTTTTGTTAAGTATCATGACCGCTACATCTTTATTACCGTCTGTGTACCATCCATCCTTCGCACATATTTTCTTGTTTGGTTCAGACACCACTACAAGGTCCGCTTCATACGTGCTAGCTGCTGCCCATGCCATGTCGTGCGCCATTTTCGCTCTTCCTAAATTTGTTTGCAGTATTTTATGCATAATAAATAACCTACCCTAACCTTAACCTACTTAAAATTTCTACTCAATGTAACAGAGTTTAGCTACCCAGTAGTTTGTGCAGGACTGAATCAGGATCTTCCACCTGCTCAGCAGCTACCGGGGTCTTCGGGGACTTGCTCATGACTTCTATTTCTCGGACAGTTTCACGCGCACTCTCAGCGATCTTATCAAAAGCATCCCAGTACGGATCTTGCCAAGACTCTGGTCATGGATGTCATGAAGACGAAAGAAAGCGAAGAAAGGCGTCACCAGCAAACATGAATGATCCAGACAGACCGCCACACCTGATGTTATACCTATACTGGTGGTACCGGGTGATGAGTGGTGCAGGGAGGTGGAATGTTTAGTGGGTAGGACCCTTGTGGTGAGTCCCACACTATGTGGTGGTTGCAAACAGCCTCGGGTGTTTGGTTCCACCACATGTGCGTAAATGCATTTCAACCACCCCCCAGAGTTGGCGTCAGTTCTCTGGTGTGCATGAATCTCTCTTGGGAGAGAAGCAGGGACAGCAGAGGACTGATGGCCAAAAAAAAAAAAAAAAAAAAAAAAAAAAGAAAAAAAAAAAAAAAAAAGTTGGGTTAGGTTAGGTTAGGTTAGGAGCTGTAAGACCTTGTCGTAGGTGGAGTGGCTCAGTAACTTCCTCCTTTCTCGAGCCGTAAGGACGGGAGAGGAAGAGTGAAGCTAAGAAATAGCTCAAAAAACGGTCAGTGGGGCACTGGTGGGGCTATTGATGTCGAGTAGATAGCACCAAGAAATACCAGTAGAAGATCCAACGGGCCCATGTTACTTCCGAACACACTGACAAGCCCTACCAGATTTGGAGGGCGAACGGCGAGTTCCCGGCGCCGAAAAGCGGGGATCACTCGGCTATGGTATGGTAACCCAGACAGAAGAGTCCAAAGGAATCTAACCTTGGGAAACTGCGGCGAGGGATGAATGACCCCCCGAAGTGGGTCGCGAGCAGCCCCCCGGCGTCATGGCGAGGACGTGCGGGGTAGCCGGAGGTAAATGCCGGAGGAATGCCTTGGGGAGGTACGGGCGCACTGCCTCTCTGGACCTACGTTCGGCCTAACTCGTGGGACTACATGGATAAAAACAAAACAAAAGAAAAAACAATTACCGATCAAAAATATGACTACTTGGCACATGAAGAGGAAGAGCAGGTATTCAAACGGAGGGACTCGTTACCCAGGACTCCAACAAAAGCGGGAAGAACGGCACTACAAGAGGAGGCATACCATACCCCTAGGGGTGAAGTGGCGGAAATGGAGTTTGAGAGGATGATCAGCTGGGAAAATGATGACCAGAAAGCGTCACTAGCTCAACTGGGTGCCTACGATATGCAAGGTGTGGAGGAAATTGTGGAATTACTTAGCGAAGAGGAAGAAAGACCTGTAAAAAAGAAAAAAGAGGACAAAAATGAACAGAAGGGAATTGAAATTACAAGAAACAAGGAAGATGGCAAAAGGAAAAGGGAGGAAGAAAGGAAAGACAGTGAAAAGTTAGCACATCTGCGGAAGATGATTAGCAAGGTGCTCGAAGAAGGCACAAAGCTGTTCGACCTTACGAAGGAGATAACAAATACAAAAGTCGAGATAAAGGAGAGCGCAAAGAGCCTCCATAGAATCATAGTAAGGACACAAAAAAAACTGGAGAAGTACGAGGAGACAATGGGAAGGATGGAAGAGAAAAAGGAGCCCAACCCAATCAAAAGTATTAAATCGAGGGAAATGGGTACACAATATATTGAGGAAAAAAAGGGTATCGATATGGAGACCCAAACAAGGAAGCCAGCGATCATGGTAAACGCCTCTGTACAGACCGACATCACGGGAGAAGTCACAGCCGAAGAGGAAATAGTTACCTCGTTAGAAGGTTTAACCGATTTGGATCACTATATCGGAAATCAAGACAAAAAATGGGACGAATCGATTTTCCAAAATACGGTAGTCGAAGTGGGCAATCCCTTAAACACACATGACTCGGTTACTAAAGTAGTCATAGTAGAACCCAGCGACCCAGATATGAACCTAAGTATCCAAAGACTTTACAGGGGGAATTTCCCCGACATTGCGTGTATAGAGGGAGATTTTGAAGTTTTAGAGCAGTCTACCAGACTAAAGTCCCAGAAGGATAAGAGCATCAATAGGAGGGTAATAAAGATAAGGTACGATGGTACAATAAGAGACTTGTGGAACAAATTGCAGAAATTAAAATCAGAGACGGGGGATGAGGAGAAACTGGCGCTCCACCACGTATTGGTAACCTCCGTGGAAAAGTTCCGGAAGATGATCCAAATGACCTTCCAAAACACCTCTGCACAACTAAAGTTATTCACTACAACAAAGTTTCTGGAAGGCGAGGGAACTAAAGAGGGATCCCAAAAAAGGAACAAGGTGGCAACATCGTATAGTATGGTGATCAGCGAGGGGAGAAAAAATTATTCGGAAATTCTGGGAACAGTAAAGAAGGCATTGGTCACAAACGAAAGCAAAGATGCGATAAGATCAATCAGGAGTACCAAGGATGGGAAACTCCTACTGACCTTGGACAATAACGACGAAGCCATGGCCAATATCGGACGATTGTTGAGAGAAACATCTGCCGACCTCAGAACCAAGGAGCTGGGTGAGAAAAATCTGGAGGCCATGAATATCAGAGGGCTAGAAGAAGGAGTCAGCAAAGCGGACGTCCAGTCAGCTATCACGGAAGTGGTGGGCAAATGGGATGAGAAAACCCGTATGAGCGATATACGCCCCATGAGAAACAATACTAAAACGGTCACTGTGACTATAGACAGGGAGGCGGCGGAAAAGCTAGTCGATGCTAAATTCCTCCGGGTTGGGTTAGTGAAAGCAATTGTAGAAAAAAGACACAAAGTGCCCAGATGCTACAAATGCTGGTCATATGAGCATGATCTGAAGGACTGTAACGGTCGGGACAGGTCAAATGACTGCTACAAGTGTGGCGAGCCAGGCCATTCAGCGCAAGACTGCGGCAACGAAGAAAAGTGCCCCCTTTGCGAGACCAGTGGACATAGGGTAGGCACCATGAAATGCCCATCCTTCCAAAAAGCACTACAGGACACAAGGAGTAAATACAGAGAAGAAGCGCAGAGGATCCCGAGATTCCGGAGAAGGAACACAATATGGGAACCACCAAAGCGACCAAGAAGTGATTCACGAAATGAGGAACTCAAATCGACAGAGGTACTGGACATGCACTCCCAGATCGCTCGAGCCGACCTCATAGGAGAAGACAATGTCTTCGATGAAAAGTGAGAATAACTGTGATAACTAGTCTTTATTTTAGCAATCATATTAGTGAGAATACAACTGTGATAACGTCTTTATTTTAACACTTATATTAACGTACATATTTTATTTATTTATACATTTTATACCCGTTTTTATATCTACATTTTACTCTCAATTTACACTGAAATGGCTCTAAAAGTCCTTCAGACTAATCTAGGCAGGGCGCGTATCGCGCATGATACTCTATTTGTGCTGGCAACAGAGGTGGAGGCTGATGTCTTAGTGGTGTGCGAACCGAACAAAAAAATAGTCTCATCCAGCAGGTGGATTACTGATGAAAGAAGCGATGTGGCAGTATATGTAAGAAATGCAAGAATGAGAGTTCACGAATGTAAAATAGGAAAAGGATACATAATGGTGACGTTTAGCCAGATAACCATCCTATGCTGCTATATATCTCCCAACATAAATGATGGAAGCCCTACCTTTGTGAGAAGAGAAAGCCAAAGTCACATCGACGTAACATGGGTTACCAGAGACATCGCTAAGAAAGTCGGAGAGTGGAGAACGCTGGATACCAACCTGTACACAGATCATCGGCCTATACTATTCACCATAGGGAAAAGCCAAAAAGGTAGAGAAATAAAAAAAACAACTAGGAAGCTCGACCTGAAGATGTTAAAAGAAAAACTGGGAGACGTAGATTTAGATGCAAGCTACGGAAACATACTGAACTCCATTAAAAAAGCTATCAAAGAAGCAGACTATTTCCCTATTGGTGGAATGACGATATCCAAGAGTTAAGAAGCAGCACACTGACAGCAAGAAGAAGGATGACTAGGGCGACAAACGAAGCCAAGAGTAGATGGGAGGAAGAATATAAGCATTGTAAAAAACAGCTTAAAAAAGCTATAAATAACTCAAAAAAGCAACACTGGAAGGAGCTGGTGGAAAAACTGAACGAAGATGTTTGGGGGGAAGGTTATAAAATTGCCTTAAAACAACTGCAAGTAATCGCACCGTACAAACTATCTGACGAATAACAGTGGGAGGCAGCTCAGAAACTATTCCCTAGCAAACCAACGGAAATTTCCAATGTAGAACACTGCGAAGTTATGACACCTCTGACAATGGAGGAGATGGTTGCAGCAAGTTCCGCTCTTGCTAACGGTAAATCTCCGGGTCCGGACAAGGTAACAACAGAAATGGTTAAAGCAGCAATTGATATTGCACCAAAACTCTTCCTGCAATTCTACGGCGACCTCCTAAGGGATCAGGAATTCCCAAAGGAATTCAAGACAGCCAGCCTGATACTGATATGGAAGAAAGGAAAACCCTAGGACGATATTACGTCGTACAGGCCGATATGCTTGTTGGATTGCCTGGGGAAACTCTATGAAAAGATCGTGAAGGCCAGGATCGAAACTGAGCTGGAAGAGAAACAGGCGATATCGGAGCGACAATTTGGGTTCAGAAAGGGTAGATCCACGGTAATGGCAGCGGAGGAAATTGTGAAACGAACGAAAGAATCTAAGACATGGGCTGCATTAATAACTGTCGACATTAAAAATGCCTTCAACTCTGCGTCATGGCCACATATTATTAAAGCTGCAGAAAAGAGAAACCTCTCAAGGTACCTGATTAATGTTCTGAAAAGATACTTGGATGATCGGAAAGTCATAGTTACATCACAGAAAACAATGAAAATAACTGCTGGAGTTCCACAGGGCTCGGTGCTGGGACCAACACTGTGGAACATACTGTATGATGACATTCTTAGGATACCGGTAAGTAAAGGTGTGACCCTAATTGCGTTTGCAGATGATCTAGCAGTACACATAGTCTCAGACAACTCGCTAAGTCTAGTGAGGAATGGGAATAACACGCTAAGCAAAATAAACAAATGGCTACGGGCAAACAGTTTGGAATTAGCAGAGCACAAAACTGAATGTGTTATCCTAAAAGGCCCACGGGAAAGGAACCATATCAAGTTCGAGATAAATGGAGTTGAAATAAAACATACACGATCCGTGAAATACTTAGGAATATATCTGGACGATAGGATGAGGTTTACTGAACACGTCCGGAGCGCGTGTAGGAAGGCAGAATCAAGAGTAGCAGCTTTAAGTAAAATAATGCCGAACATCGGGGGACCAAACTCAATGAAGCGCGAAGTACTAATGGGAGTGGTAAACTCAACGCTGCTGTACGGGGCACCGATCTGGAGGAAAGCATTGGAATATTCCAGGGAAAAAGAGAGAATGGAAAAGGTGCAAAGGAAGATATTGTTGAGAGTAGGATCGGCATATAGAACTGTGTCAACACCGGCAATTCAGGCGGTATGTGGTGCAATACCGATACATATCTTAGCAAACGAAAGAACCAGACTGTACAAATCAACTGACGTAGGAAGCGGAAGAATAATAGAGAGAGAGGTATCACTAACGCTATGGCAAGATGAATGGGTGAAGCAAATGGATAAGGCGCAATGGACTAAGGCTCTCATAGCGGACGTGGTAAGTTGGACCCAGTGCAAGTTTCGATATACAAATTACTATATCACGCAGTTCCTCACAGGACACGGGTCTTTCCGTAAGTACACGAAAAAGATAGGTAAGACAGCGGAGGATGAATGCATCTATTGCCAAGAAATAGACGATGCCGAGCACACTCTATTCAAATGTATTAGATTTAAGAGCAACAGGGAAGAAATTTATAAAAAAATCGGAATGCAGCTAGGGAAGGAGAATATAATCGGAGAAATGGTTAAAGATGAAGTGCAATTTAAAATGATTGCGAAACACATCGTGGATGTCATGAAGACGAAAGAAAGCGAAGAAAGGCGTCACCAGCAAACATGAATGATCCAGACAGACCGCCACACCTGATGTTATACCTATACTGGTGGTACCGGGTGATGAGTGGTGCAGGGAGGTGGAATGTTCAGTGGGTAGGACCCTTGTGGTGAGTCCCACACTATGTGGTGGTTGCAAACAGCCTCGGGTGATTGGTTCCACCACATGTGCGTAAATGCAGGTTAGGTTAGGTTAGGTTCCACTCCTAGGAGCTGTAAGACCTTGTCGTAGGTGGAGTGGCTCAGTAACTTCCTCCTCTCTCGAACCGTAAGGACGGGAGAGGAAGAGTGAAGCTAAGAAACAGCTCAAAAACGGTCAGTGGGGCACTGGTGGGGCTATTGATGTCGAGTAGATAGCACCAGGAAATACCAGTAGAAGATCCAACGGGCCCATGTTACTTCCGAACACACTGACAAGTCCTACCAGATTTGGAGGGCAAACGGCGAGTTCCCGGCGCCGAAAAACGGGGACCCCCTCGGCTATGGTATGGCAACCCAGAATAAAGAGTCTCGAAGGAGAAAACCTGCGGCAAAAAAACCCCCAATCCCGAGGTGTAACACCATCGTGCCCAAGGGATGCATGGCACTGGGGGTTACAGAGGTGTCACGAACGATGCCCGATGGAAGTGGCGAACCGGAGGGGAATTACAGCCTTAGCGGGGTAAGGGAGCACTGCCCCGCCGGACCTGTGGTTTCTTCCCCACTCGTGGGAACATAATGTTCAACCCAAGCAAAATTACCAAAGAAGTAACTGGAAGCCAAACTAGAAACGAAACAACAGCAACGGAAAAAACAACAACCGCTAAAAATCCCGCAACATTGATGTTAACAGGTGCAGGAAGAGCACAAAGGTCCCACTCACTGAGTGAGACGTATAAAAAAAGAAGAAGGGCAGACGATTCGATCATAGACGTAGATCAATATGACGAGGAAATATACAAAAAAAGAGAATGCCCTACAGCATTCATTATAATAGAGGCGATTGATATGATGAAAAAACTGTTTAGAGAATTAAACCATTGCGTAGTTGATAGCTCAAATACAAAAAAAGAGATTAAGGACTTAACAGCAAAGCTCAAGAGGCAAATGGAAACATTGAATAGGGAGATAGTGAAAGAGTGGTTTGAGGAAAAAAAATACGTTCAGGTAGAAAAACAAACTTATGATGTAGACATTCAAACAGATGCGGAATCCAAACAAACACGGTCTACAAGGGAAATAGGAATCCAGACGGAACCAGAACTTTCTAGAGAAGAATACGAGAAAGATATAAGAGAAGAGGAAAAGGCAAATGAAATATGGAAAAAACTGGGCGAGGTAAAAGGAGTCGAAGAAATGAATGAACTTTACGACCAGGAGTGGCCCGAAAGAGCATTCCAAAGTACCCAAATTATAGGAGGAAACCCACTTACAATCGATCTAGAAAACCTCGGCATCTATGCCGAAACAGAGAAACTAGACAAGGGATTAGAGAAAAGATTCCGGGAGAGATTTCCTGACTTGGAAAGCGTAGATTCCGAGGAAGCACAAGCAACAGGAGAAGTAGGTGTGCTGAAAACGACCTCACAAAGGATGGACAAAACAACAAAAGAACGGATTATCAAGGAGAGAATGGTTTTCAAAATGGTCCACAACAAGAGCGAAGAAACCGAAAGTGATACCAGCGTTTTTGCACGTAACATGAAATGCCTAAGAAACACCATGACGAAAGAAGGACGACACCACATCGCAATGCCTATACCAGAAATAGGGAATCCACTCCAAATCAGGAAAACAATAGAATACGTTTTTAATAAATCAGACATCAACATAAGCCTATACACGACCAGACAAGACTACATGAGCTCTCTAAATGCCAGAGCACCAGATAATACAAGGAGAAAAGAGGAATCTCCAGCTATAATAGTGGAAGGAAATGGAAAAAGCTACGCTGAGCTACTGAAAGAAGTCCGTAGCGAAATGGAAGGGAAAGAAGCAGGAAAAAATGTTAAAGGCGTAAGAATGACCAAAAAGGGTGACTTGCTAATAACATTAAACAATAAAGAACACCTGAAAGATTTTGAAGAAGAAATTAAAAACAAAATGGGGGATGTGACAATCAAAAGAATGAAAAACAACGATGAAACCATATTTATATACGACCTAGATGCAGCCATAACAAAAGATGAAATAGAAGTCGCGATTGAAGAAGCTACAGGAGACAAGGAATTCAATTCAGTAATAAGAGACGCTCCAGGAGAGAGAAAGATGGCAATAGTAAATATGGATAGGAGTAAAGCGAAACACGTAATCGAACTAAGAAGAATAAGGATAGGATGGAACTGGTGCAGGGTGAAAGAGAAGATAAGCATAGATAAATGTTACAAGTGCCTGAAGTATGGCCATAGAGCAAGGGAATGCACGGGCCCAGACAGATCGAAGTTATGCCTAAAATGTGTAAGTGGGGAGCACAAGGTAGAGAACTGCCAAGTTGATAAGGAACATTGTTGGGATTGCGACATTGACGGGCATCGAAATGGAACAGGAAAGTGTCCAAACTTCAGACATATGATAGGAGACAAAAGAGGGGTGTATGGGAGAAGCAGCTCTCTAACTCCGAACTGAAAATCTCTAATTCAAAAAGGGGGGAAATGGGGAAAATCACATTCCTACAAGCAAACTTAGGTAGAAAGTACGCTGCTCATGATCTGGCCCTTGCCACCGCACAAAAAATAGAAGCAGACATAATGATCATAGGAGAACCTAACAAAAAAATTACAGGGAAAGCGGGATGGATAGCGGATAATCAAAAGGATCTCGGAATCTACTTTCAAAACAAGAAACTCGAAGTTAAAAGAGTAGAAGTCGGAGACGGAAACGTTGGAATCCACATGAAGAACTACAGCATCTACGGCTGCTACATATCACCAAATATAACCCAACGTGAATATGAGGAAAAAGTGGAGCATATTCTTAAGAGAGCCAAGACCTCGAACAAGGAATTCATGATAGCCGGAGACTTTAACGCGAAGTCAGCAAAATGGGGCTCCCCGGTTACAGACAGAAGAGGAGAGTTTTGGGACAATCTTATTGACGCCATGAATATTACAGTCCACAACGACGGGGACAAGCCAACTTTCGTGAGAGGCCTATCTAAATCATACATAGACGTTACGTTAACTACTTCAAACCTTGCAAAAAGTATCCATAAATGGGAAGTAATGGACTTAGACTCGGGAACCGAGCATGCCTACATCAAGTTCGAGATTAAAGACCACACACAAAAACCCGGATATATTAAACCACACAAAGATATCATAAATAAGGAGCTTTTTAAAGAATTTATACTGTGGAACATCGAGCAAATAGGAAATAACGACAGCCTATGCTCCCAAACAAAAGTTATCAAGGAAGCGTACAAAGGGTCGAAAGTAAGAGGAAATCGAAAGAGATCAAATCCGCACTGGTGGAACGAAAACATCGAGAACAAAAGAGGTGAATGCAACAAAGCCAGGAGGGCACTAACGAGAAGAAGACGAATAACTGATCCAAGGGAACTGATGCAAGCAGCAGACGATCTAAAAATCCAAAGAAAAGAACTCACCAAGCTTATCAAGGACTCTAAACGTTAACAGTGGAATAAACTAAGGGATGAACTAGAGGAAGACGTATGGGGAGATGCATACAGGATCGTGACCCGAAAATTCGGACATACTCCATATGACATACCCCTAGAACAAAAGAAAAAAATTGTCAACGAATTATTCCCAAAAAAAGACGATTATTGGATGACGGAAAAAAGAGATAGTAACCCCCCTGTATTCACTGCAGAAGAACTCGAGATAGCCTTGCACGGATTAAAAAATGGTCGCGCCCCAGGACCTGACGGTATACCTCCGGAAATCATCAAGATGGTGGGAAGTATTGCAAGCAAATGGCTACTGGATATAATGAATAAATTACTAATACAGCAGAGTGTTCCAGGAAACTGGAAGACCGCAAAATTGGTGCTAATCCCGAAGGGAGGAAGAAACACTGGAAAATATCGGCCAATCTGGATACGATCAGCAAAACCTTCGAGTCACTAATCAAAAGACGCTTAGAAAAAGAACTAGATGAGAAAGGTGGTATTTCAGACCTCCAATTCGGTTTTAGAAAAAGAAGATCCACAATAACAGCGATTGAAGAAGTCCTCAACACTGTGAGAGAACATAAGGAAATGAAATGGGTCACCCTCATAACGATTGATGTAAAGAACGCATTTAACACCGCATCGTGGCCAAAAATCCTGGAAAACCTTGAAAGGATAAGGATATCGAAATATTTAAGAAATATCATCAAAGATTATCTGACGGATCGGAAGATAAAAATCGAAGAGGGACAGGAGATGCAGGTAACAGCCGGGGTCCCACAGGGCTCTGTCCTTGGGCCTACTCTATGGAACGTACTGTACGATGGAATTCTAAAGCTATCGTGGCCGGAGGGAGTCAAGGCCGTTGCATACGCGGACGACTTGGCGGTAATAGTGTGCGCAAATAGTCCACAAGACCTAGTGGAAGATGCAAACCAGGCACTGGAAACCATAAGTAAATGGATAGAGAAAAATGACCTCGAACTTGCGCCGGAAAAAACGGAAGCAGTACTCCTAAAATACAAGAGAAAGGACAAACATTTGGTTAGTTTCAAAATGGCAGAAATTCGCATCGAACCAAAAAGAGCCATAAAATACCTCGGAGTAATGCTAGACCAACAAGGCACATACGGCGAACATGTAAAATACGCCATTCGGAAAGCAGAGGCCAGGGCAACAGCCCTGAGTCGACTTATGCCCAACGTTCGTGGACCTAGCAGCAGGAAGAGGGAGATCATAGGAGCCACTATAGACTCCACGCTACTCTACGCCGCACCGATCTGGCACCAAGTCACAGGAATTGAAAAATATAAAGACCTGCTGATTAAAGCACAACGGAAAGCACTACTAAGAATTACTAGCGCATACAGAACAGTTTCCAGCAAGGCGGTACAAGTGATAGCCGGAATCCTTCCTATTCACATCAAAATAGACGAAAGAAGGCGGTTGTACAAAAGAGAAGACGGAAGAAAAGAAATTGCAAAAATAGAAGAAAGAGAAATCTCGATAAATAGGTGGCAAAGCGAATGGGAACTGACGGAAGACGTGGCACAGTGGACAAAGAAGATGATACCAAATATTATAGAATGGTTGGAATGCCCTTTCCGCCAAACAGACTACTACCTGACGCAAGCCCTAAGCGGTCATGGTTCTTTCAGAGCCTATACGTACCGAATAGGGAAAACAGAAAACGACGAATGTGTGTACTGCGGAGAGGCAGGTAGTACATCTCACACCCTATACAAGTGTGCTCGATGGGCACAGTCCAGAAATGTATTGAAAGAGCAAATCGCTAGAGAAATAAGTGAGGAGAATATGATGAGAGAAATGATGAAGTGCAAGGAAAACTACGAGAAAATACACAATTTTGTAAGAACAACAATGAAAGAGAAAGAAAGGGAAGAAAGAGAATACGAAAATTTGGGGTTTACAAACTGAAGCGAACGGAGTGAATGAAAGGAAAGCCGGCGCGTAGTGAAGCTATGTTCGCTAAGAACGGTCCCACGCGCGCCGTCGGAGAAGAGGGTGGGTTTTTAGCTGGTAGGCGGCTGGGCAGCTAGTTGAATCCAGCACACCTGGGACATCTTCCCAGGCGTCTTTAGAAGATTTTCCCACCCACAAAAAAAAAAGGTTAGGTTAGGTTAGGTTAGGTTAGGTTAGGTTAGGTTAGGTTAGGTTAGGTTAGGTTAGGTTAGGTTAGGTTAGGTTAGGTTAGGTTAGGTTAGGTTAGGTTAGGTTAGGTTAGGTTAGGTTAGGTTAGGTTAGGTTAGGTTAGGTTAGGTTAGGTTAGGTTAGGTTAGGTTAGGTTAGGTTAGGTTAGGTTAGGTTGGGTTTCAGAGGGAACTGCAGATCACACATCGACGTCACCTTGGCCAGTCAAGGAATGGGTCAAAAAATTAAAAACTGGAAGGTTCTGGATGATCAGCTGTTCACGTTCCACCGTTATATAACATACGAAATAGGAGTGGGAAATATTAAAAAAATTAATAATGGCATTGACAATACCTTTAACAAAGAAACTTTTGTTAGAGAAATCAGTAAATTAGACGAAGGAACTGCACACGCGTATGGTGAAGTGAGGGAAAAAATGAAAAAAGCGTACAATACAGCGAGAGATAAACAAAAAACTTTAAGGCACCAACCATATCGGTGGAACGAAGAAATAGCAGAGTTAAGACAGACATGCTTACAATTCAGGAGAAGGAGCACTAGGAAACAAGGAGACGAAACATTACAACAATATAAACATTATAAGAAAAATCTGAAAAAAACAATATGGAAGGCGAAAAGAGATAGATGGCTGGCAATATGCGCGGATTTAGAGAACGACGTCTGGGGGGAGGCATATACAATAGCCACGAAGGCGTTGAAGATAATGGTTCCATTTAATTTAGAAGAGGAGAAGAGATGGGAAGCGGCCGAGCTGTTATTCCCAGGAAAACCAATGAATGTTTTCGAAAAAACAAATGCCCACGTTGTAGAGTTTACAGAGAACGAAATACAGGAGGCAGGGAGGGATCTAAAGCAAGGGAAAGCCCCAGGACCAGATGGTTTGCCGCCAGAGACCGTTAAGATCCTGGCTGCAACAAAACCTACAATACTGGTGGATATGCTCAATGGATTATTGAGGAATCAGGTATTCCCCAGGGAGTTTAAGGAGGCAAATTTGGTGCTGCTTTTGAAGCCGGGTAAGCCGCCGGATCTTCCGACGTCATATAGGCCAATTTGCCTTCTGGACTGCTTGGGGAAATACTTTGAGATTCTAATCAAAAAAAGGTTAGAGCAGTTCCTTGTAGAGGAGAGAAAACTATCAGACTCCCAATATGGGTTCAGGAAAGGACAGTCAACAATCGATGCCGCGAAAGATATTAAAGAAGCGGTAAGGGCAAGCAGGCGTAGGTGGGCTGTTTTAGTATTAATACTATTAGAGAGGAAGAGAGAGAAATAAGCTTGGACAAATGGCAACGGCAATGGGTACTGGAGCAGGGAAAGGCCAAGTGGACCCGGACTCTGATCCCTGATGTGAGAAAATGGTATAGGTGTGCTCACAGGCGCACCAACTATTTTTTCACTCAGTTCCTTACGGGTCACGGATCGTTCAGGGCATATACTTATGGGATAAGGAAAACCAGGGACGATCTGTGTTCCGTTTGCGGAGTGGTAGATGACGCGGAACACGCGGTTTTTCGCTGTCTTCGGTACCAAAAGGATAGGAATGATATGGAAAAGGAGTTGGGGATTAGTTTGTGCAAACCAGGACAGATCTTTAAAAAAATAATGCTGCAAAGAGGGAGTTTTGAATTCTTCATAAAAGGGGTAACAAGCCTAATAAAAAAGAAGGAGGCCAGAGAAAGGGCCATTGAGAATTAGTCGACAACGAGAGGGAATAACACCAATGAAAAAGCAGGCGCTTTCCGATGGTATGTTCGCTGAGAACGGTTCCGGGGCGCCAGTAGGAGAAAAGAGGTGGGTTTTAGCTGGTAGGCGGTCAAGAGCGGCTTCCTCGTGGAGCGGATGGCCCTTTGCCTCTTGAGGCATTGGGTTTCAAACGTAATTGGCTGAATCCGCACCCCTGGGACATCTTCCCAGGCGTCTTTTTGAAGATTTCCCACCTCAAAAAAAAAAAAAAAAAAAAAAAAAAAAAAAAAAAAAAAAGGTTAGGTTAGGTTAGGTTTCCCTCAGGGAGTCTAATTCTAGACACGGGCATGGCTGGGCTCTCACCCTTCTCCCGGGGTGATCCCTTACCAAACACCTGAAACCCCAAATCCTCCCCCTCCTCACCACTTCCCCTCCCTGACGCTATTAGGACAATCCGAGGGCTAGGGGCGTCCCTATTCTCTCCCCGAAATACCCATGGGAAGGATACCCCAAAAACCAAATGAAAATGGAAATGTCGGATAGGAAAAATAATATACCCCAGGAGGGTACCACACAATGTGGAGAATCCCTCCCTGCCTTTAAGGCAGGCTGCCTCGCGGATTCTGGGGGGGGCACCCAACCGATTAGAAAGGACGAAGAAAGACGTTTGTCCATAACAACCATAGGCCTGATGTGGGACGAGGAAAACCGGAAGAGCAAAAGTCTAGAAACCCAAAACCAGAAAGAAGCAACGAAAAGCAGAAGCGAACATAATATAAAGTCCCTCTTCAATAAACAGAGAAGCCAATCGCTCATAGAGACACCAAAGAAAAGAAAAGTAGCCGATACCGCCAATATAGAAGTGGACGATCCCTATAAAAAAAAAGAATGCCCAGAAGTTTTTGTCATTAAGGAAACCCTGGAAGTAATAACTAGACTGGGAAAGGAGCTAGAAGGCAAAATAGAGCAGAACACTAAGCGAGAAATAAAAGAATTGTCAGTGAAGCTCAGAAGACAATTGGAAGTTATAAACAGGCAACTTATCCAAGACTGGCTAGATGCACACAGATTCGAAAAAATAAACAAAATGCTTATAGAACAAGAGGTACAAACCGACACAATAAGAGAGACAATCACAAACACAGTAACACAGACCGAGAGAAACGAAAATGGAAGTGCATTACAAACACGAAACATGGTAAATCAAGGCACACAAACAGACTTCCCAACAGAAAACAGAGATGACACGGCAATTCGTTTCGAGGAAATTACCTGTCTACAGGACTGGCTGAGCGCAGAAAAATTGGAATGGCACGAAGACGCTTTTACTAATACTGAAATAATGATTGGAAACCCGCTAGATACCAAAAGTAGCACGGTCAAGGTAGTTATGGTTGAACCTACAGATCCAAATATGGAAGATAGTATTCAAAAAATGTATCGAAACAGATTTCCGGAACTCTTAGCAGCACAAACTGACTTTGACGTTTTCGAACAAACCATTAAATTCAAGTATAACGATACAGAAACACCAACTGCGCAAAAAGTCATTAAGATCCAGCAGGGGGATACTCTACAAGAATTATGGAATAAACTGATGAAACTCAAAGAAGAGACCAAAAATGACGACTGGGTGGCAATACACCATATAACCCGAATGGAAAACCACAGACTGCGAAAAATGACTGAAGCCATATTCCATGGAGCAACGACAAATGTGGTCATATACACAACAAGACAAAGAAGTACTCCCTTCACGAACATAGAAAAACCTGAGAGGAAAAACCAGTCCTTAGATCCCAAGGGTGCAGACTACAAACAATTTCTAGGTGGGATAAAAATAAGCCTGGTTAATGAAGATGCCAGCAAATCCATCAAAACAGCTAGAGAAACCAGAGACGGGAAGCTACTGATCACAGTAGATCAGGATCGAGATGCAGTAAAGGCCTTGGAAAAAGCGATTAGAAGTAATAATAAAACTATAAGCATGAAGGTGACCGGTAACATAACAAATATGGATACAATTCATATAAGGGGTATGGAAGCTACCACAACTACAGCAGAAATTAAAGAAGCTATAGAGCAACAAGCAGGAGTTTTAGACAAGGAATCCTATAAGATAGGGGAGATGCGACCTAACGCAAATAATACTCTGGCAGTAACTATCATGATAAACAGAGAATATACAGAGAATCTAACAAAAGAAAGATACATCAGAATTGGCTTCGTAAGGTGTCCTATCGAGAAAAGGGTTGAAGTTGACCGATGCTATAGATGCTGGGAATACGGACATAATTCTCGGGTATGCACAGGACCCGACAGAACAAGAATGTGTTACAAGTGCGGAGAGGAGGGGCATAATGCAAAGGAATGCCAAAATAATGAAAAATGCCCATTATGTAAGGAGATCGGACACATAGCTGGGGCGGGTAGATGCAAAATATACCGCAGAGCACTCTCGATTAGCCGCAAGGGAGCCCAATACGAAATAAAACGTTCAAAATCAGAGCGTTACTATGATAGGAAAGAGGAAGAAGTAGGAGAAGACGAGGAAGAAATATATAGCAAACGATAAGATGGCGGGGCACACTAGAAAAACCACCGAAGAAGCATCAAACATTAAAAATATTTTAAGGGTGATACAATTAAATTTCAATAGATGTAGGGAAGCTCATGATCTAATGTCAAAGACCATGGAGGAAGATAATATTGACATTTTAATAGGTCAGGAACCAAACAAGAAAGCACCTGAGTTACATTTCTGTGATAATGACTGTGATAGCTTTATAAGCATAAATAGCAAACGAACTGTGATAACTAGCTGTAAAGGTAAAGGTTTTGTGTTTGTGGAATTAGATGTATGTGCAGTCCTGTCATGCTATTTCTCTCCAAATGGAAAGATTGAAGAATTCTCTGATCTCTTGCAGAACATAGAGACTAAAATTAGAAGTAGCCAAAAAGATCTAATCATTGGCGGGGATCTAAATGCGAAATCCTATATAATAGGGTCTAAAGACATTAACCCAAGGGGGAAAATCTTTGAGGACTGGATTGCTGCAAATAACTTAGTAATTATTAACGAAGGAAACGTACCAACTTTTCGCAGCACAAATAGCACCTCGGTAATTGATTTCACTGCAGCTAGCGATAATTTCTGTGAGAAGGTAAAAAATTGGAAAGTGGATGAGGAAGCAGTAAATTTGAGTGACCACAACACTATTAGGTTCGATATAGAGCTGGAAACCAAAACAAACACTATCAGACAACCTGTAGCTAAAAAGACGGGTTGGTATACTAGCGATATCTCTATGAATAGATTTCTCCAAGAATATAGAAACACAGTAGCACATGTGAATGATAACACCCCCGAATCACTTATAAAGGTCATCACGGAAAAATGTGACGAAAACTTCCGCAAAAGAGGACAGGTGCCGTCGGCACGGAAACCAGCTTACTGGTGGACACAGGAAATAGCTACTAAGAGAGAAGCTTGCAACAAATTAAGGAGAAAAGTCACAGGAGCTCGTGCCCAAACCAAACGACAGACACAACACGACATCGAAGAGCAGTACAAAAGCGCTAAACAAGAACTAAAAAAGCTTATCAGGAAAAGTAAAACTGAAAACTGGAAACAGCTCGTCAGTGATCTAGAAAACGACGTTTGGGGAAAAGCATACCAAATTGTCACCAAGAGACTAAGGCTCCGTCAAAGGATAGGTGTAGAGGAAGATACTGTCAGGAAGCAAATAAGTATGCTGTTTCCTAAAATGGACAAAATATCCTGGAAGAACATTGACATTGAGGATGAAGCCCCACCATTTACACGGGAAGAATTGATTGAAGCAAACATGCAAATAAAAAAAAAGAGAGCACCTGGCCCAGACGGAATAACGCCTGAAATCATAAATGCGTGCATTAAAGAAAACACTAATGGCTTCTTGGAAGTGTATAATAGATGCCTTAGAAGGAGAGAATTCCCTACAATATGGAAAAATGCCAATCTAATTCTAATTGAAAAACCAAAGAAAGACCATTCGGGACAACCAACATATAGACCCCTATGTCTTATTGATGCTGCAGGAAAGGTGCTGGAAATGATGCTGAAAATAAGACTCCAGACTGAAATATATGAAAGAAACCTAAGCCATGATGACCAGTACGGCTTCACCAAGGGCAGGTCAACGATAAATGCCGTGGACAAAATACAAATGCTCACTGGAGAAATCAAACAGAAAGCGAACAGGCATAGAGAAATGAGCCTGATACTACTGGACATCAAAAACGCGTTTAACAGCGCTCCATGGAATGGAATAGTAAAGGCGCTTATAGAGGGAGGAATAAAAAGCTACCTCATTAAAATGATACAATCATACCTATCAGATAGAAAAATCACTGCCCCCAACGGAGAAACACATGACATTACATGTGGAGTTCCCCAGGGATCAATACTAGGACCAACATTGTGGAATTTGTTCTATAACAAGGTGCTAGCGTTAGGTAGAGAAAAAGGAGTGAACATGATAGCATATGCAGATGATCTAGCAGTAATAGTACAAGCCAAGACAAAAGAAAAATTGGAGGAAAAAGCCCAACATATGGTTGCTCAGGTGATAGACTGTTTGGAAGGGATGGGTATTCAAATTGCTTCTGAGAAATCGGAAACCATTCTGATAGCAGGCAGAAGGAAGACGAAAACCGTAGATATAAGCATACAAGGAACTCTGATAAGCACCTCAAGCCAGGTTAAATATCTGGGAGTAACCCTCGATAGAGACCTTCGAATGACAGCACATATCAAGCGTGTGACGGAAAAGGGAAACCAGATGATGAACATATTGTGTAGAATCATGACAAAGATAGGGGGTCCAAAATCTAACAAAAGGCGCATAATTGCAAGCGCAGTGGTGTCAGCCATTCTGTATGCGGCACCAATATGATGTTCTGCCCTGAGATTTAAGAAATATGCGACAATGCTCCAAAGCATAAGTAGAAGATTATCTATAACCATAACATCGGCATATAGAACTGTACCTGCAGCAGCGATTGAAGTAATTGCAGGAATGCCACCCCTGGATTTGCTGGCACAAGAAAGAACCGAGAACTACAGAAAAGGATCAGGATACAAAAGCACGGCAAGGGATACATTAATGAGAGAATGGCAAAACCGGTGGGAGAAATATGATGGCTGGGCCAAATATTTTATAAGGGACGTGGAGAAATGGATGCATAGGAAATGGGGCGAACCCGACTATTACTTGACGCAAGCTTTCACAGGACATGGAATTTTTGGAACATATCTCTGGAGGATCAGAAAGGCCGAAACAGATCAGTGCTGGTACTGTGGGGATCGAGATACGCCAGAACATACCATTTTTGTATGTGAAAGATTCCGCGATTCCAGACTCAAAGCAGAAAATCATTGTGGGGTAAGGGTGCAAAAAGAAAACGTGGCTGAGCTCATGCTGGGGAGCGAATTGAAATGGAGGGCAATAGAAGATATGATCAGATCTATAATGACAACAAAAGAGGCGGAGGAGAGGAAGAGGGAGGAAAACAAACAAATGAACAAATAATTGACAAGGGAAACAAAACAGATGAGATCCCTGAAGTAATGCTTTGCGGCAGTTCCGGGGAATGCAGGAGGTTTTTAGTCGGTAAGGCGGGCAATCTGCTCGAATCCGACACTATCCAGGCGCCAACCATCAGCCTGGATGTCTTTTGAAGATTTTCCTACTGCAAAAAAAAAAAAGAAAAAAAAGGTTAGGTTAGGTTAGGTTAGGTTAGGTTAGGTTAGGTTAGGTTAGGTTAGGTTAGGTTAGGTTAGGTTAGGTTAGGTTAGGTTAGGTTAAGTTAGGTTAGGTTAGGTTAGGTTAGGTTAGGTTAGGTTAGGTTAGGTTAGGTTAGGTTAGGTTAGGTTAGGTTAGGTTAGGTTAGGTTAGGTTAGGTTAGGTTAGGTTCCACTCCTAGGAGCTGTCAGACCTTGTCGTAGGTGGAGTGGCTCAGTAACTTCCTCCTCTCTCGAGCCGTTAGGACGGGAGAGGAAGAGTGAAGCTAAGAAACAGCTCAAAAATGGTCAGTGGGGCACTGGTGGGGCTACTGATGCCGAGTAGGTAGCACCAATAAATACCAGTAGAAGATCCAGCACGCCCAAGTTACATCCGAACACACTGACAAGTCCTACCAGAAACGGAGGGCGAACGGCGAGTTTCCGGCGCCGTAAAACGGGGACCTCTAGGCTATGGTATGGTAACCCAGACAGAAGAGTCCAGATGGAGTAAACCAGCTGTAAAAAATCCCCCTAATCCCAAGGTGTAGCACCATCGCGCCGAAGGGATGCATGGCACCGGGGGTCATAGGCGTGTCTGGAGCGATGCCCGAAGGAAGTGGCAAACCGGAGGGGATTCAAGCCTTGACGGGGTAAGGGCGCACTGCCCCGTTGGACAAAACATTCGACCCAACTCGTGGGATTCATATGGATAAAAAAAATGTCAGCATAGACCTTACGGCGGGCGACCAGGTCAAAATATCTGGAAGAGGAGACAAAGGTATAATAAAGAGTACCAAAAAAGAGATATACAACAGACAAAGAAGAGAATCATTACCAGAAATTGAGTACGGTAGAAGGAAGGCAGAGATGGAAGTTAGCACAGACAAAATATACAAAAAAAAGGAGAAGGCAGAAACCTTCCTGTTAAACGAGGCTATCAGTAAAACCATTAGACTGGCGGGACAGATGGAAAAAGCAATCATCGAAATACCAAACACTCATTTGAAAATCAAAGATATCGTGAGACAGCTGGCGAGAAATGCCAAAGAGTACAATGGAACACTTATCAGAGCATGGTTGGAAGAAAATAAGTATGAGCAAGAGGAGAAAATGATGTTCGATGAGTGTGCACAAACCTCTCCCGCAAAACACACGGCGATTACAGGAGTAAATGAGAAAATCTCCGCTACTATATCCACGCAAACCACCACGGAATGCAATGACAGCTTAAAGGAATTAGAAAAGAAGGTAGAGACCCGTACTATAGCAACGCAAACAGACTCATGGCATAGGGGGAAAGAGATTATACAAAACACAGATAACATCGAAACTCTACATCAGTTAAAAAATATCATAGATCAAGAATGGACAGAAAGTACGTTCGAAAGAACCAAAGTAGTCATAGGTAATCCAATTACCCGACCGGATTTCGAAACCAAAGTAGTTTGGGTGGATCCAAAGGACATAAATATGGAAAAAAGCATCCAGAAGCTGTACAAGGAGACGTTTCCGGAAATGTCCGAAATGCAGGAAGATTTTGAAGTACTTGAATGTACTACCAGGATCAGATCCAGAAAGGAAGAAGAAAGTAGGAGGAAGATAATAAAAATAAAACATAATGGAAATATAGAGGACATATGGGACAAAATAAAAAAAGTCAGCGAGGAGACAGGGACTGATAATAAAGTGGCGCTACATCATATAGATAGTATGTCGGTGGAGAAATTGAGAAAGATAGCTGAGATCGCGCTAAAAGGGACAAGCGTACAGGCTACTATCTTTACTACTACAACTCACAGAGTAGTACCGACAATCAAAATAGAGAGGCCGACATATGGTATGGTAGTGTCAAAAGGAACCGGGAACTATCAGGACATACTCAAAGTGGTAAATGAGGTTGTAAAAGGCAAACCAGAGGCGGAGAAAATAAGGAGTGTTAAAAGCACGAAAGATGGGAAGCTGTTGCTCACAATCGAGAAAGACAGGGACGCTCTGAAAAAAATTGGAAAACTTTTAACACAAGGTGGAGAAAACGTAAAGGCGAGAGAAATCGGCGAAGAAAAATGGGGTACACTTCACATTAAAGGTATGGTGGAAGGAACGACCAAGGAGGAGATTATCGCAGCAGTGGAAGCAAAGATTGGGGGACTAAAGCAGGAATATAAGATTGGAAACTTTAGACCAATCCAGTCCAATATGCTGGCGGTAACTATATCGATGAGTGAAGACAATATCAAAAAGATCATAGATGAGCCACACATCAGGATAGGGCTGGCGAAGTGCCGCGTCGAAAAACGCGTTAGAGTCCCAAGGTGTGGCAGATGTTGGTCATATGATCATGAGACCAGATTCTGTAACGGACTTGACAGAAAAGAAGCATGCTATAAATGCGGCAATAAAGGACATAAACCGGAGGACTGCGTGGGACCAGAATTCTGCCCGGTGTGCAATGCAGAAGGCCACCGCGCCGGTACTGCTAGATGTGAGAAATTCAAAATAGCACTCAAAAACGCCAGAGCAGAACACAGGAGAACTAGTAGGAGATCTACGGTAGACCAAGTAAGGCCCAGTGAGGAGAGGGAGAATAAATTAGAGGAAGACACATCAGACAAAGAAAAAACGGACGATATGTACATAGAGGTGTTTGATGACCCCATTTTGCTGATGATCTTGCCATCTACGTAGAAAGCGACAATTCCCTGGATTTCACGGTAAGAGGTAACTCCACACTACGAAAGGTTGATAAATGGATAAAGGAAAATGGTCTGGAACTAGCGAACCACAAGACGGAGGCAATTATACTGAGAGGTCCCCGGGACAGGGCACATATAAGATTCCACCTGAATAACATAGAAATAATCCCCTCAAAAAGAGTAAAATACCTGGGCATAAATCTTGATAAAAAACTCAGATATACAGAACATATTAGGCTTACATGTGAGAAAGCACAAGATCGGGTTAACAAGCTAAGTAGAATCTTACCAAATATAGGTGGCCCTTCTTTTTATAAGAGGAAGCTGTTAGCGGAAGTGATAAACTCGATATTACTGTACGGGGCACCAATATGGTCGAGAGCGCTCGCATACGCAAATGTTCGCGGCAGGCTGGAGCAGGTCCAAAGGAAGATACTTATCAGAGTTTCTTGCGCATACAGAACAGTATCATCGATTGCCCTACAGGTGATATGTGGTGAAGTCCCTATACACATCTTAGCGGATGAAAGAACGAGGATGTACAGGAGAAACGATACTAGGGAATACCAGGAGGAAGAAAAGAGTAAATCCACGGAAATATGGCAGAGGGAGTGGGAGAGTGCTATAGGCAAAGCGGACTGGACAAGGGAACTCATACCGGAGGTTGAAAAATGGTTAAACTGTAAGTTTCGTAAGTTAAATTACTTCTTCACTCAATTTCTAACTGGCCATGGATCATATAGAACATATACAAAAAGGATCGGCAAAGCAGAAAATGCACTATGTATATATTGTAACGACACGGACACGGCGGAACACACTATTTTTTATTGTCCGAGATTTACACAAATACGTGCCCAGATGAACATCAAGCTAGGGATTATAATTGACAAAAATAATTTACTAAATGCTATGCTAGTGGACAAGGAAAGTTATGATACGGGATTTGAACATATAACAACTATTATGCAGATAAAAGAAAAAGAAGAAAGAGAATCGCAGAAGATATAATATTAAAACAGACAGACGATAAAAGTTAAATTAGACAATGATCTGGTCCTGAGTATGCTGATAAGGCGGTTCCGGGAGCAGATCAGAACAAAGGGGTGGTTTTAGTGAGTATAAGGAGTCTCACACTACCAGGGAAAGGCAGAACCTGTACCTGGTGCGCATAAAGCGTTTCCACCCCCACAAAAAAAAAAAAAAAAAAAAAAAAAAAAAAAAAAAAAAGGTTAGGTTAGGTTAAGTTAGGTTGCCGGAAGTGGCATTACATGCACCGCCGAAAAACACGGAGGTTCATAGGAAGATGGTAGAATACATTTTCCATAAGTCGGGGATCATGGTTAAAACGCATGGGCATGAGGCAAGGGAGGCAACGAGGCGCGCGACAGAGGAAGGAATTGTAATTCGGCAAGGAAACGCGACATACGCTGACCTTCTGAAAAAAGTAAAAATGGCGGTGGGAGAAAAAAACCAGGGGATAAAACAGGTCCGGAAGACAAAAGACGGAGCAGTGCTGCTCGTCTTGGACAAAAAAGACGACCGAGTAGGTGACCTCACGAAGACGCTTGAGAGCAGCATAGAGGGTGTTCAAACAAGGAGAACCACCAGGGACAAAGCGCTTTTTAGGGTCACAGATCTGGACCCAACTGTCACCCAGCAGGAGGTAGAAGATGCTGTAAAAGAGCGGCTTGGCGCCACGTATTACCAAGTGGAAGTGATTAAAATGAAGCCAAATCGGTTCGGAGACCAGGCGGCCCTAGTGGCCATAGATAAAGAGCTCGCAATTAGTGCCAAGCAAGCAACAAGAGTGAGAATTGGACTTGCACCTTGCAGGATGAGAGAGTGGAAAGAGGTACAGAGATGCTTCCGTTGCTGGGGATACGGTCAGAGTTTAAAAAGGGGAGGATAGACGAGATTCTTGTCTTAGATGTGGGGGAAAGGGCTATGTAGTGGCAGAGTGCAAAAGTGAAGAGGAGTACTGTCCAGTGTGTAAGGAATCGGGACACCGAGTTGGAGCTGGCAAGTGTATTGCTTTCAAATTGGCATTAGCTGAGGGAACAAGTACGCCGAGAGGCACACCCAGAAGAAATAGGAGGGCAGAACAGAGCCCAAGTAGAAAAACGGGTGATGCGGGTGAGGCGGGGATAACACCAGCTATCTAAAATGACTATAAAAGTTCTCCAGCTGAATTAAGGCAGGGCTAGGAAGGCACACGATATTGCTGCAAAAATTGCTATGGAAAAGGACGTTGACTTGGTATTCGTATCAGAGCCAAACAAGAAGATTGCCACGGGAAACAGTTGGATACACGACCACAACGCAGACGTGGCAATTTGGATTAGGAATAGAAAGTGTTTCATCATGAGCACTAAGAAGGGGAAAGGGTATGTAATAGTCCGCCTAAAGGATCTTGTATTCACTTGTAGCTATGTATCCCCAAATATCCCATTTCAAGAGTTCAGGAATATCGTAGATGATGTCATGGAAGTTTGTAAAGCGGAAGGTAATAAAGTAGTGATGATGGGGGATATCAATGCCAAAGCTCCACAGTGGGGGGCGGACAAGGCCGATAGGAGGGGGGAATACCTGAGCGAGTGGCTGGAGACAATAAATTATGTAGTTCTAAACAATGGGCAACCTACCTTCGTCAGAAATACCAGTGTCTCGCATATTGACGTGACAATTGCCAGCCCGGCAGCGGCCGGAAAAATAGAAAATTGAAAGATTTTGGAGGAGGCGGAAATATTCACACATCACAAATATATTTACTTTGAAGTTAGGATAGATGGCAAAAAAATTGTACATAGGCAAACTAGATGTATTAACATGGAGAAAGTTAAAGAGGGCATAAAGGATATGAGGGAGAAGGACACCTGGGACATGAGCACATTATGTAAACATCTGAAAACGGTCATACAGAAATGTACTAGAAAAAAGGGCGGGGAGGTGTATACGTACCCATACTGGTGGAATGAGGAAATTGAAAAGTGCAGGAAGGAATATTTCAACACAAAAAGAAAGCTGGCCAGAAATAGGAGAAATGGGGTAGAGGTATTGAAATGGGAGGAGATATGTAAAGAGAAGAGAAAAGCACTGGGCAAATTAATTAGGCAGAGTAAAAAATCCAAGTGGGAAGATACCATAAACCAACTGGATGAGGATATTTGGGGGGAAGGATACAGGATAGCGGTGAAAAACCTGAGAATTCAAACACCATATGAAATATCGTTGGACATAAGGAAAAAAGCTGCAGAAGTGCTATTCCCGGATAAACCGTTGCACATGTTTCCAATAAAACCGGTATCAGATGTGCCACAAGTAACGGCGCAGGAACTGATGCAAGCTGCAGGGGACATCAAAACAAACAGGGCACCCGGTCCAGATGGAATAACTCCAGAAATAATTAAAATGGTGGTAGGGGCAAAGACTGAGATAATGCTAAGTATAATGAATAACGCAATACGGAATCAGGTATTTCCAATAGACCAGAAATGTGCAAAGCTGACTCTCATTCTGAAGCCAGGTAAGCCGGTTGGAGTTCCAACATCATATAGGCCAATATGTCTGCTGAACTGCGTGAGCAAATTATTGGAGAGAATTATTAAGGGACGACTGGAAATGGAGTTGACCGAAAAGGATGCCATTTCGGATTTCCAGTTTGGTTTCCGGAAGGGGCGCTCGACAATACATGCGACAAACTGGATAAGAGACAGAGTCCTAAATACAAAAGCTGCGTATGTGTCAATGATAACCATCGATGTCAAAAATGCCTTCAATACTGCCACGTGGCCACTCATAATAAGGGCCCTGCAAGAATTGCAGATCAGTGATTACTTGATAAACATGATCGCCGAATACCTTAAGTCAAGATCAATTATAGTTGATAAGACGTTTACTATGCCCATTACCGCAGGAGTGCCTCAGGGTTCGGTGCTTGGCCCGACCCTGTGGAACATCTTGTACAACGGGGTCCTAAACATAGACATAGGTAGGGAGGCCAGAAGCCTGGCCTATGCAGACGATTTGGTTGTAATTGTGGAAGCCACAGATCCAATTAAAATGGAGGCGATAGGCAACAGAGCACTTGCGAGAATAAATAGATGGATGAAGGAGCACGACTTGGAAATAGCAATAAATAAAACAGAAGCTATATTATTGAAGGGCCCAAGAAATAAAAAACAAATAAAGTTCTGCCTAAATGGTGAAAATATCGTACCTAGCAATACCATCAAATACCTAGGCATACAGCTCGATGACAAAATGAAGTTTGGGAAGCATATAGAACTGCTGAAGGATAAGGTGCAGAGTAGAGCCACAGCACTAAACAAGCTCATGCCCAACATAAAGGAACCCAGTTTTCAGAAGAGGAGACTGCTACTTGGAGTAGTACACTCCACGATATTGTATGGGGCACCCACGTGGTACAAAGTCTTGGATATCAAAAAATACAAAGGGATGCTAGACTCTCTCCAAAGACAGACATTGCTCAGGGTGATCAGCGCGTACAGAACAGTATCGACAGCAGCGGCGCAGGTGATTGGTAGAGTGATCCCGATCCATCTTCAGGCGCTGGAAAGAGCCATACTTCACAATGGGGAGCAGGTGGTGAAGGCACAGGTGAGAGAAGATATCCTAGACAGGTGGCAGGCAGAATGGGTGAATACGTATACAGGGAGATGGACCAGAAGACTTATTCCTGACGTTAGAATTTGGTTCAAATGCAGACATGTGAGAACAAACTACTACATGACCCAGTTTCTATCGGGACATGGTTCCTACAGGGCGTACACGGAAGGTATTAAGAAAACTGAGGATGACCTGTGTATATACTGTGGAGATTTCGACGACGCACGCCATACGGTATTTGAATGTAGAAGATTTGCAACTACTCGGGAAAAGCTGAACAAGGGCATAGGAAATCAGCTAATATTGGAGAATTTCCTAAATACTGCTATTGCAAGTAGTAGCACATATGATGTCATTCTGGAATGTATTACTGAAATTATGGAGACAAAAGAGTCCGAAGAAAAGATACATCAGGGCAGAAGGTAGAAAGAGGGAAGATACCTTGTCGTAACTGTTGTAACGTCCCAAAGACAGATCCAGTTGCGATGAGACGAAGAGGTGGAATGTTTATTGGGTAGGGCCGTAAGGCGAGTCCCACACTGTGTAGTGGTCGCAAATGGCTCCGGTCATTTGGTTCCACTACACGTGCGTAAATGCATTTCAACCACCACCCCAAAAAAAAAAAAAAATAAAAAATAAAAAAAAAATGAATAAAAAAGGTTAAGTTAGGTTAGTTTAGGTTAGGCTAGGTTATTGATCGAATGATAATCGATTATAAATCGAATGAAAATCGATTATGAATCGAATGAAAATCGATCATAAATCGAATGATGATTAGGATTCTGCCCAACATAAGAGGTCCTGGGTATCACAAAAGAAGGGTGTTGTACGGCGTTGTTGCCTCTATCCTTCTATATGCAGCCCCGGTGTGGGAGAAGGTCATACACCTGAAAAAATATAGAAATCTGTTGATATCTACTCAGAGGAGAATGCTGATTAGAGTGGTGAGTGCCTACAGAACGGTGTCGGCGGAAGCAGTGGCGGTGGTGGCAGGAATCCCACCGATAGATCTATTGATAGAGGAGAGGGGCAGGCTAACCCTCAGGGGAACAGTTACCACCGAGATAAGAAAGGAACTGCGAATGGAGACCATTGCTAAATGGCAACGAAGATGGGATGGTGTAACGTCGGTTGCACAGTGGACGAAAGCACTGATCCCGAATTTGAATGAGTGGCTGAGCTGCAAGCACTCCAGAATCAGCTACTATGTGTCACAGGTACTGACCGGACACGGGAGTTTTAGGACGTTCCTGTACAGAATCCATAAAGTGGACACAGATAACTGTGTGTATTGTACTGAAAGTGATGATCCCGAGCACACAATATCAGCGTGCTACAGATGGCAGACGCAAAGACAGGAGATGCAAATGAGAATGGCGGTACCGGTATTTACGAAAGGTCTGCTAGAATGGATGTTATTAAGCAAAGAGAACTGGGAAGTTGGCGGAAGGTTTATCACCGAGATAATGGAAAAAAAGGCGGAAGACGAACGGCAAGGTGAGAGATAGGGAGTGTTGACACAAAATCCTTAGGCCCGATGTAATGTCTTATAAGATGGTCCCGGGCCCTGGGGTATTCCCGTGGGGGGTGGTTTTAGTGAGTATGAGGAGTCTCACACTATCGGTTAGGTTAGGAAGGGAAGAACCTGTACCCGGTGCGCATAAAGCGCATAAAAAAAAAGGTTCAGGTTAGGTTAGGTTAGGTTCCGTGCCTCGGGAGGTTGGATGGGAGAGGCTGGAAGTGATTCACCCCTAATCTCTCATACAAGTTTCCTGGGAGGGGGTTTTCCACCCGACACGGCGCGTCCCAATGGCTCATAGGGTGTCTCCAGGGGGCGTGGTTGGTTATGGGACTCGTGCTCTTCTGAGCTGTAAGGGCCTCATGACCAACCAGTCCTCGGGATAAGCAATGAATAAGGATCCAGCATGGGAACCTGAATAATTGCTCGCGGATCAAAAGGAATAGAGGAGTGAACCTCGAGAAAAAATCCGACAACATAGGGGAGGCAGCTTTGTTGGGTGAGCTTAGCGATGGTAGCTACTGCGTCCGGAGGCAACCGTTGAGAAAAAGCCTAGAGGAGTAAACCTCGATAAAAAAACCAACAGCATAGGGAATGCAGCTAGGCTGGGTGACTGAGCAGCGGCTGCTACTGCGTCCGGAGGTAACCGGTAAAAATACCTAGAGGAGTAAACCTCGATAAAAAATCCCCACTACTAAGGTGTAAGGCATCGTGCTGAGGGTATGAAAGGTGTGAGGGTTAAAACACCATGAACGATCCCTTTGGAGTGCCTGGCAATACTCCATTGTATTTCGCCTTAGCCTTAGCCTTAGTACGCACTGCCCCGCTGGACCTTTGCTTTCGACCCGGCTCGTGGGAACGTATATGGACAAACAAAGAAACAAAAATAGGACTGACAGAAATGAAGACGGACTGGCGAAGGAAATGGAAGAAGGAGCGGTAGGTTTTGTTGATAGGGAAGTAGAGGAACAGCAGGTATTCGGGAGGAGAGATTCTCTTCCTAGAACCCCTCCAAAAAGTGGAAGGAAAATAGGCCAGGATGAGGCTTTTCACACCCCCAGTGGAGAGGTGGATAGGCAAGATTTCGACAGAATGACAAGCTGGGAAAATGATGACAGGGAAACGTCACTGATTAGACTAGGGGCGCATGAGATCGGTGTCATGGATGGCATCGCAGGAATAGCGAGTGGTCGGCCTAGCAAAAAGAAGAAGGAGGAGGCGAAAAAAGAAACTTCCAAAAAAATGGAGAAAAACAGGAATAAGGAAGACGGTAAAAGGAAGAGAGAAGATGACGAGAAGGAGGATAGTGAGGAATTGGCTGAGTTGAGGGAAGTAGTAAAAAGGTTGGTCGAGGAGGGTAGTAAATTGTATACTTCAACCAGAGAAATCGTAAATACCAAGGTTGAAATTAAGGAAGGTACTAGAAACCTGTTCAGAACCATATCCAAGGTACAAAGACAGCTACAGGATTACGAAGAGAGGCCGGTGAAGGAAACTGGAAAAAGGGAAACAGGAGTGGTGATGTGTGACATGGGGGTACAGGTAGACCAGGAAGATATTGAAAAGGAGACAGAGGCCATGACGAAGGAGAGGATGGAATACATAATTAAGGCTGTAACGAGGGGAGTCGATGAGGGATAATTCGAAGGCTTAGTGGGAGAGGAATGGCCGGAGGAGTCATTCACAGAAACACTCACGGTTGAGAGGACGAAGGAGCATCCGGACAGACGGGACGTGGTACTGATTGTGGGAGGAAAAGATCAGGGAAGGAATCCAGATGAGTACATAGAGAGGTGGATTAAAAACCACCCCGGGGCGGACAACATGGTGGACGAGTGCGGTGAGGAGGTGGATTATGTCGTTAACAACATACAGACAGAAACCAGGAGGGGAAAAAATCATAGGGAGGCTAGGGAAGCCTACGTACTGAGAGCGGTAGGAGATGCGAGGGTTTTATTTAGGAAAGCTGGGGAACTAGGGAAGGCAATTAGAGAGGCTAGGGCAGAGCTTCACACAAACGAAGAGAAAATAACGTGCGTGTTGGAGGAAGGAATAGACGGCGACATGCTAAGGAAAGCACTCGAATGCGCAATAGCAATCGACGGTGGAGAAACGAGGTTGAAACTGATACTGCCGGTGGAGGAAAAGAAGGAAAAACTTAGGGGAAATATCACAATTAAAAAAGGAGATAGGACCTACGCAGAGCTACTCAGGAACATGGAAGAAAACATATCCATAGATGAAAGCGGGGTAAACGTTAAAAGGGTAAGGAAAACTGCTAAGGGGGACATGCTATTAGAAATAGAAGGAGGCAGGGATAATATCAAAAGGCTGACAGGTCGTATAAGAGATATTACAGGGGCGGACGCCGAAATGGGGGAGAAGGGTGGACAACTACTTTTTCCATATGACGTAGACTCCACTACGGAGGATGGGAGGATATTGAGGGCGATTGAGGAGGAAATAGGCAGGAATAGGGGAAGCTCAGTGCGCATCAAAATGCGCAAAAGCAATAAAAATGGTGGAGATCTGGTGATGTTGGAAGCGAGTAGAGAGGCAGCAGATTTACTAGACAGGCTGGGAAGGGTTAGGATAGGCCTTTGTCTTTCCAAAGTCAAAATAAAGGTACGAACAAGCAGGTGCCATAATTATATGGGGATCGGGCATAAGAAAGCAGAATGCAGAGAACCCAGTGCAGTAGGCAAATGCTTGAACTGCTGGCAGGTAGGTCTTAGGGCAGCTGAATGCAAAAATGAGGCAGAATGCAGACCCTGCCGACAGCCGCATAGGGAGGATTCGACGAAATGCCCGATTTTCAAGAGATTTGTACAAACGGAAAGAGAAAGGGTAGGGGTAGTTGGGAAATAGGAAGCACAATGGTTTTAAAATTCTTACAAATAAACGTGGGGAGGTCTGCGGGGGCCCATGACACTGCTTTTAAAACGGCTGAGGAGGAAGGATGCAGTATTTTAATAGTTAATGAACCAAATAAAAAGTATATCACAGCAACGGGGTGGATAAAGGATGAGAAAAAAGATGTGGCAATTTGTGTTAGGGATAAGGGAATTAAAATGTCTCATATAATGAGTGGAAAAGGGTACGTGAGGCTGTGTTTGGAGGACGTGGATGTGATTGCATGCTACATATCTCCGAACACAGACTTGGGGACCTTCGAAGCTTATGTGGATGAGGTAATGGGATTAATCAGAGTTTCAGGGAGGGAAACTATTATAGGGGGGGATTTTAACGCTAAAGCTTATGAATGGGGATCGGAAAACTATGACAAAAGGGGACAATATCTACTGGAATGGGTTGCTCAGCTGGACCTGGTGATTTTTAACGATGGTCAAAAACCAACGTTCACCAGGGGAGCGTCTAAGTCTTACATAGACCCTACTATGGCGACAAGGAAGATTGCTAGGAGGGTGGAAGACTGGAAGGTATTGGACAGTGAGACACTCTCGCTGCACCACCACATATCATATGCAGTTAAGGGATATAAAAGGGCGTCGGAGGTTGGGTATATAGTTAAGGTAGATTTGGATGGTTTTATTGGGGTTTTTAAAAATAAGTGGGAGAGAATGAAGACAAAAGGAGCAATAAGTTTTGAGGATTTGGATGAACTGATGAAGTCGGCATACGAGCGGGGGAAGAAAAGAACAGGGAGGAAGAGGAAAACACAGCAGTACTGGTGGAATGAGGAACTGAAAAGACAAAGAACGGATTGCAATCGTCTAAGGAGATGCTACACTAGGGAACTAGATAAGGAAAAGAGGGAGCGTAAATGGGAAGAATACCAGGCGGCGAGAGAAATATATAGAAAAAATATAAAGGCAGCTAAAAGAGTTAAATGGAAGGAGCTATGTGAGGAGCTGAAAAATGACGTATTTGGGCAAGGATATGCGATCGCAATGAGAGCAATCAAGCGAGGTGGAATGCCATATAAACTTACACGGGACAAGACACAGGAGGTGGTGGCATCGTTGTTCCCGAGAAGAAAAATGGTGATGAGAAATATTACCCAGTACGAAAATGTAAGAGAAGTCACAACAGAAGAATTACTAGAAGCAAGCGGTAGACTCAAGAGGGGCAAGGCACCCGGGCCGGATGGAATCCCCGTCGAGTGTGTACAGTTAGTGGCTAAGGAGGCACCGGACTACTTTATCCATTTGTTTAACAAACTAATATCAGCGAATGATTTCCCGATACCCTGGAAGCAGGCGAAGCTCGTCCTAATTCCAAAAGCAGGAAAACCGTGGGGCGAAGAAGGATCGTACAGGCCATTGTGCCTGATAAACGTTCTAGCTAAACTGTACGAGCACTTAATAAAAGGTAGGCTGTTGAAGGAAATAGAAGATGGAGGAGGGTTCGCCGAAAATCAATTCGGTTTCCGGGAGGGTAAGTCCACTATAATGGCTGTAGAGGCTGTCACAAGCATAGCAAAGCAAGTTTATCTGTCGGGAAGAAGGGAGAGATGGTGCGTGGTGGCTACCCTAGATGTAAAAAACGCATTTAACACAGTACCCACTGAAGGTATTATACAGGGTCTGGAGGAAAAAGGAATCAGCCAATACCTGCTAAATATCATTCAAAGATATTTTAATGACCCCAGTATTTTAGTAGGAGAGGGGGACTTCTATAATGTGACGGCTGGGATCCCACAAGGATCAGTACTTGGGCCGACATTATGGAATGTATTTTATGATGATCTTCTCAAAATGGGGTTACCAAACGGTATCAAAATGATCGGATATGCAGACGACGTTGCTTTGGTGGCCACTGCGGAATCATTGGTAGAGTTGGAAATAAACTTGTGCAATGCTATGTGGCAGGTTAGACGCTGGCTGCGAAAATGGGATATGGAGCTCGCCACACAAAAGACTGAGGTAACAGTCTTGGCTGGGTATAGTGGGAGGATCAGGCTTGAACTGGGAGGTTCACAAATCTTGCCAAAGGCGCACCTAAAATATTTGGGAATTTGGCTTCAGGACGGTGGAAGCTACAGGAAACATTTGACAGAGGTGATGAAAAAGGCAACGGAGAAGGTAACAGCTTTGGGAAAGATACTTCCGAATATTGGGGGTCCAACGGCTGAGAAGAGGAGACTACTGTGGGGAGTGGTACAGTCTACCATTTTATACGGTGCTCCTATATGGGGAAAGATGATTGAAATTGGTAAGTATAGAGATATGCTAAACTCCTTACAGAGGAGAATGCTACTCAGAGTAGTCTCGGGCTACCGCACCATTTCAACAGAGGCGGTACAAGTAATCGCAGGAATACCACCGATGGACCTGCTGGTGTGGGAGAGAAAGGAGCTATTCAAAAGAGGGAGAGAACATAAGATGCAAGTGGAAGCAGAGGTAAGAGCAAAGTGGCAAGAGAGGTGGGAAGCAGGGGTGAAGGGGAGGTGGACCAGGTCTCTTATAAAAGATTTGGAGAGATGGATTCTCTGTCGCCACAGAAGATTAGATTACTACGTCACCCAGGTTTTATCCGGACATGGATCATATAGGGCTTTCACTGAAAGAATAAAAAAGACAATTGACGACAAATGCATCTACTGTGGAGACAGGGATGACGCTGAACACACAATTTTCAAATGCGAAAGATGGGACATATATAGGGAGCGGTTAGAAACGGAGGTTGGAGGAGCGGTGACAAGAAATAGCATGATCAAACTAATGTTAGAATCCAAAGAAAAATGGAATATTATAAGATCATATCTCAGACAAGTCATGTGCGCAAAGGAGAGGGAAGAACGCGAGCACCAATAAAGGGCAGATGCTGATCCCGATTCTGATGATATGCCTCCAGAGGCGGTTCCAGGGTCGAGATCTGGATGTGGTGGCGACCAAGGTGGTTTTAGTGAGGTCGTCTCTGGCTTGGGGCTCCTCAATGTTGCCTGGCCATCCAGACCAGAGGTAGTCCCACACTTCCGGGGAAAGGTAGAACCAGTACCGGAGCCTGTGTGCAGGTTTCCAGCTGACAAAAAAAAAAAAAAAAAAAAAAAAAAAAAAAAAAAAAAAAAAAAGGTTAGGTTAGGCTAGGTTATTGATCGGGTGATAATCGATTATAAATCGAATGAAAATCGATTGTAAATCGAATGATGATCGATTATAAATCGAATGATAATCGATTATAAATCGAATAATTTTCGAGGTTGGGTTAGGTAAGGTTAGGTTAGGTTCAGGTTAGGTTAGGTTAGGTTAGTTAAGGTTAGGTTGGGTTAGGTTAGGTTAGCTCTCCAGCTATTGCGCAGTGTATTGACGCGCACTTCATAGCACATGCGTAGTTTATAGGCTAGAAGTCATCAGTGCCAGATTGCGCAGGCGCTCTCTAGTTATTGTGTAGTGTATCAACGCGCACTTTTCAGCTCATGCGTAGTTTATAACGGTTTATTGTTGAACGCGCATGTGTAAACATCATTTTTAATGATATTCTAACAAAATTGTTATTAAATGCAGATGTTCCAACAATAAGCAAGTGGATTATAAATCAAATGATAATCGATTATCAATCGAATGATAATCGATTATTTATCGAATGATAATCGATTATTAATCGAATAATTGGTAGGGTTAGGTTAGGTTAGGTTAAGATAGGTTAGGTTAGGTTCAGGTTAGGTTAGGTTAGGTTAGGTTAGGTTAGGTTAGGTTAGGTTAGGTTAGGTTAGGTTAGGTTAGGTTAGGTTAGGTTAGGTTAGGTTAGGCTAGGTTAGTTCAGGTTAGGCTAGGTTAGGCTAGGTTAGGCTAGGTTATTGATCGAATGATAATCGATTATAAATCGAATGAAAATCGATTATAAATCGAATGATGATCGATTATAAATTGAATGATAATCGATTATAAATCGAATGATAATCGATTATAAATCGAATGATAATCAATTATAAATCGAATGATAATCGATTATTAATCGAATAATTGGTGAGGTTAGGTTAGGTTAGGTTCAGGTTAGGTTAGGTTAGGTTAGGTTAGTTTAGGTTAGGTTAGTCCTATAGAAAGGAACTCAGAAGGATGATAAAAAGATCCAAAAAGGAGTGCTGGGGAAACTTGTGTAGTGAGCTGGAACATGATCCTTTTGGACAGGGTTATAGGATAGTCACAAATAGACTTAAAAACATGTTGACACCATAGGAAATCCCAGAGGCGAAGAAGTTACAGATTGCTAGAGAACTATTCCCATCGACAAGCGATAGGGTGAGAACAGGAAGAACTCCGACAGCCTGTCCAGTACTGGTTACACAGGAGGAATTGCGGGAAGCCGCCGGGAAGTTGAAGAGTGGGAAAGCACCAGGCCCAGACGGAGTACTGGCCGAGAGTATAAAAATTACGGTTGAAGAGATCCCTGAAGTTATGCTCTCCATGATTAACGAAATCCTAAGGAGTATGGAGTTACCAAAGATGTGGAAAGTGGTCAAGGTTTGCCTAATACCGAAAGGAGATCCTGCGGCTTCCAAATTTAGGCCAATTTGCTTAATTGATACAGCTGCCAAGCTTTTTGAACATATCGTGAAGACGAGACTGGAAAAGGAACTGTGTGATAACGAGCTGATGTCGGAAAACCAGTTTGGTTTCTGCAAAGGAAGGTCAACCGTGGACGCGGTTAAAAAGGTTATTGAACTTGCCAATAGAGGAGAATGGAAGTGGGGGGCGGTCATCTTCATTGACGTGAAAAACGCTTTCAATACAGCCAAGTGGGGATATATTGTTCAGACCCTGGAAGGTATGGGCATTAGTCAATATCTGGTGAATATCGTGAAAAACTATTTCTGCGATAGACGCATAATGGTGGGGAAAAAGGAGATGTCGGTGTCACAAGGTGTCCCACAAGGTTCAGTCCTTGGCCCGCTTTTATGGAACATTCTCTACAACGGGATTCTGGAATTGAAGCTGTCAGAAAACTGCTCTAATGTGGCCTATGCAGATGACATTGCTTTGGTCGTAAATGGATATGATAAGGAAGAACTCATGTTCGAGGCGGACATGGCGTTGCGGAAGGTGGGGAGATGGATGAGAAGTAAAGGCTTGGAATTGGCCCCAGAAAAGACCGAGGCTCTTATAGTGAAGGGTTCAAGAAACAGGGAATCTGTTGTTTTCTCCCTGGGGAAACTGAAAATCACGCCAAAGAGATCAGTAAAGTACCATGGAGTTCACCTGGATGATAAGTTAATCTTCAACGAACATGTGAAGAAAACCTGCGAAAAGGCATGCAGGCAGGTAGCAGCATTGTCCAGGATTTTGCCCAACCTCAGAGGTCCTGGTTACTACAGTAGAAGGATGCTGTACGGGGTGGTAGCATCCGTACTTTTATACGCAGCTCCAGTTTGGGGGAGGGTAATACATCTGAAGAAGTACAGAGATATGCTAATAGCTACTCAAAGAAGGATACTGATAAAAGTTGCGGCTGCCTACAGAACGGTGTCGGCAGAAGCGGTAGCGGTGATAGCAAAGATCCCTCCAATAGACCTTCTGATAGAAGAGAGGAGTAGTTTAGCACTCAGGGAGATAGTAGCTGCCGCTGTCAGAGATGAACTGAGGAAGGAGACCATTGCTAAGTGGCAGGTAAGATGGGATGAAGTAACCAGAGTAGCGCAGTGGACGAAGGTCTTGATTCCGAATCTTAACGATTGGCTGAGCTGCAAGCACTCAAGAACCAACTATTACGTGTCACAGGTGTTGACTGGACATGGGAGCTTCAAGACCTTTTTGTGCAAAATAAAAAAAGTGGACTCAGAAGATTGTCTGTACTGTGGGCAGAGAGACGATCCCGAGCACTCAATAGCGGAGTGCACCAGATGGCTTACACAAAGGCATGCTCATGCGATAAAAATGGCGGAACCAATATCCGTAAGGGGATAAATATCATGGATGCTAATGAGCAAAAACAACTGGGATGATGGAGAAAATTTTATAAAGGAAGTTATGGGAAAAAAGGCGGAAGAAGAACGGCTTGGAGAGGAATGAGAATCACTACAAAATATCCTACGGTCTGATGTAATGTCTGAAAAGACGGTCCTGGACCATAGGGTTTTCCGGTGGGGTGGTTTTAGTGAGTATTAGGAATCTCACACTACTGGAGAAAGGGAGAACCTGTATCCAGTGCGCATAAAGCGTTTCCACCCGTCAAAAAAAAAGAGTTTGTTTAATAAAAAAACATTCATAAAATACAAGATAGAGCGAATTTTTGACTTCTGTTCTATCTTCTTCTTTCAATATCTTCTGTATGTTCCTTGTGGTATATTATTCATTATTTCTTTAATTTCTTGGGAAATTAAACCACAATATTTTTGAATTCTTTATTTCAACGTTTCGGTAGCGTTCCAGCTACCGTTTTCAAGAAAAAATAAGTAAAAATTGATTTTTATTCCTAACTGACACAACGGGTCTAGTTGTCAAATTTTTTCCCGTTGTGTCAGTTAGGAATAAAAATCAATTTTCACTTATTTTTTCTTGAAAACGGTAGCTGGAACGCTACCGAAACGTTGAAATAAAGAATTCAAAAATATTGTGGTTTAATTCTTCTTTCAATGATAGAATTTTATATCTGCATTGAAAATATTTTGAATTTAATTGTTATTAAATGCAGATGTTCCAACAATAAGCAAGTGGATTATAAATCGAATGATAATCGATTATCAATCCTATGATAATCGATTATTTATCGAATGATAATCGATTATTAATCGAATAATTGGTAAGGTTAGGTTAGGTTAGGTTAGGCTAGGTTAGGCTAGGTTATTGATCGAATGATAATCGATTATAAATCGAATGAAAATTGATCATAAATCGAATGAAAATCGATTATAAATCGAATGATGATCGATTATAAATCGAATGATAATCGATTATAAATCGAATGATAATCAATTATAAATCGAATGATAATCGATTATTAATCGAATAATTGGTGAGGTTAGGTTAGGTTAGGTTAGGTTCAGGTTAGGTTAGGTTAGTTTAGGTTAGGTTAGGTTGGGTTAGGTTAGGTTAGGTTAGGTTAGCTCTCCAGCTATTGCGCAGTGTATTGACGCGCACTTCATAGCACATGCGTAGTTTATAGGTTAGGAGTCACCAGTGCCAGATTGCGCAGGCGCTCTCTAGTTATTGTGTAGTGTATCAACGCGCACTTTATAGCTCATGCGTAGTTTATAACGGTTTATTGTTGAACGCGCATGTGTAAACATCATTTTTAATGATATTCTAACAATACCCGGATGTAAAGATAACATTGGACCTAAGCTAATAGAGTTTGTTTAATAAAAAAACATTCATAAAATACAAGATAGAGCGAATTTTTGACTTCTGTTCTATCTTCTTCTTTCAATGATAGAATTTTATATCTGCATTGAAAATATTTTGAATTTAATTGTTATTAAATGCAGATGTTCCAGCAATAAGCAAGTGGATTATAAATCGAATGATAATCGATTATCAATCGAATGATAATCGATCATTTATCGAATGATAATCGATTATTAATCGAATAATTGGTAAGGTTAGGTTAGGTTAGGTTAAGATAGGTTAGGTTAGGTTAGGTTAGGTAAAAAAAGCATACTCTGAGGGCAAATCAGAATTGGGGATAACAACCCCCGGAGGGGTTAACAGTCGAGTTGACGAGAAAACTAGTGGAGATAGCGGCTAAGGACCTCGAAATTAACATCAATTTGCATGGTAAGATAATCAAAGCATGGGACGACGACTCTAAGAAAAACGGTATTGTAATTATTAAGCCGGCGGAAGGCAAGAACTATGCGGATATACTACGTGAGGTAAAACAGCATGTGGGACAGACCACAAAGGTAGAAACAGTGAGGAAAACGAAAGAGGGTGCATTAATGCTCCGAGTGAAAGGAGGCAGGAGAGGGGCTGAAACTCTCAAGGAAAAGATCAATAACAAAAACAAAGACCTGGCGGTAGAGGCTAAGGGAGGAGAGAGGAGAATATTGGTGAACATCATGGGAATTGACCTAGTTACCACCAAAGCAGACTTAGTCACCGCCATAAGGGAACAGGTTGGCTCCCTGGACGTGACAGAGGACCAAGTCAAGCAGCTCAGAACAGATACGAGGGGAAATCAGTACGCGATAGTCGAACTAGATAAATGGGCAGCTAACAAGTTGTTACACGAAGGTTCTCTGAGCATAGGATGGGTTCGGTGCGCAGTAAAGGAAAGAGTGTATATTCAGAGGTGTTATAACTGCTTACAGTTCGGGCATGTTAGGGAAACATGTACGGAGACCTCCAGGGAAAAGGATTGCATCAAATGCGGGAAAGGAGACCACGGAGTTGCAAACTGCCCCAACGATAATGAGGCATACTGTTTCAACTGCAAAGAGAAGGGGCATATGAACAGCAACACAAAATGCCCCATATACAGGCGACTCTTGGAAGAAGAAAGATCCAAAAGAGGAGAAGCTTTATCATATAATCGGTCTAAATCTCACAGATTCTCAACTGCCGTAAATTTTATTTAATTTAATTTTAATTTCAATTTAATATTTATCTAATTTTAAAAAACATGAAGGTACTGCAACTAAACATAGGCAGAGCAAGATCAGCGCATGACACAGCCAACGTGATCGCGGCAGAAATCGCAGCGGATGTCATGGTTATCGCGGAACCAAACAAAAATATTACGAAAACCGGTGGCTGGATGGTGGATAAAAACCAGGATGTAGCAATTAAACTTATAAACCGAGATGTCAAGGTACAAAAAACGATATCAAAAATAGGGCACATCATATTAATACTGGAGGAGTTAACGATAGTGGGTTGTTACATCTCTCCGAACATAAATCTAACGGAATACAAACAAAGAGTAGACGACATAGTGTCTATCTTAAACGGAGGTATAAAGCAAGTAATTATCATGGGAGATATGAATGCTAAGGCCAGCATCTGGGGTTCGCCAAGCACCGACAGAAGGGGAGAATACTGGGGGGAGGTCATGGCACAGCACGATTTGGTCTCCATGAACAATGGTTGCCCCACTTTCATAAGAGGTGAATCGAAAAGTCATATCGACATCACGCTGACTGACGCAGATATGGCGGGAAAAATAAGGAACTGGGAAGTACTGGATACTGAGGTATTTACATTCCATCGACCGATTGTTTTCGAGGTCGGAAAGCTAAAACACAAGAAGAGACTGACGGTGTGCTGGGTTAGGTTTGAAGAAGAAATATTCAAAAGATCAGTGGCGAACAAAGAAATAAATGCAAAAACCCTAACAGAAAGCATGAGAAAATCAACAGCATCGGGAAAAGTGGAAATAAATAGCTACCCATACTGGTGGGATGACAACATAAACAAGGCAAGAGAGAAGGCTATACAAGCAAGGAGGAAATTTATAAGGGCCCGCGGGGTTGGCAGGGCATCGGAGGCACTAGAGGCTAGCATGAAGGAGAGAAGAAAGGAATTGAAAAGAATTATTAACAAGAAAAAGAAAATGATGTGGAAGGACCTTGTCGATAAATTAAATGACGATATTTGGGGTAGTGGCTACAAGATAGCCATGAGGGAGCTCAAGTCCCTGGCTCCGTACAGACTTACGACGGAAAAGCAGTGGGAGGCAGCAAGACACTTATTCCCAACAAAGCTTACGGAAGAATATCCCAGTGAAACAGCGGAGGTGACCGAGGAGATTGACATGGAAGAACTATTAGTAGCGATCTCAAAAATTGCTAACAAAAAGGCGCCGGGACCGGACAAAATCACCCCAGAGGTTCTCAAGAAAGCGGTGAAGGCTGCCCCGGATATTTTCATAACATATTTCAACCGGCTACTGACTGAGCAATCATTCCCCGAGGAGCTGAAACAGGCGAAGCTAGTCCTCATATGGAAGAAAGGAAAACCTCTGGATGAGAGCACTTCGTACCGACCCATATGTTTACTAAACGTGCTGGCTAAGCTGTACGAAAAAATCCTAAAGGCCAGGTTAGAAAAGGAATTAGATGAGAGCATGGCGATATCAGCAAACCAATATGGGTTTAGAAAAAATAGATCTACGATCAACGCGGTTGAGCGAGTGGTAGCCACAGTCCGGAGCTCGAAAAAAACGTGGATAGCTATGGTAGCGGTGGATATAAAAAACGCCTTTAACTCAGCCTCATGGCCGCATATAATAAGAGCATGCGAGGGGAAAAAGGTTCCAGAATATCTGGTGAATATCCTCAAGAGCTACTTGCACAACAGGGAAGTTATTATTGCCCCGGGGGAGATTATGCCTATTTCAGCGGGAGTGCCACAGGGATCAGTCCTGGGACCGGTGCTATGGAATATACTATACGACGGTATCCTGAGGCTAAAGGTGCCGAAGGGAGTTACTCTAATCGCCTTCGCAGATGACCTGGCGGTCTTAGTGGAGAGTGACAATTCTTCGACGCTCATGAACAACACAAACAGAACGCTACAGGGTATTAGTAAATGGCTGGAGGAAAACAGCCTCGAACTAGCGGAGCACAAGACCGAAGCCATTATTCTCAAAGGATTCAAGGATAGAGACCACATCAAGTTCAGGTTAAATGGGGTGGAGGTGCAGAAAGTACGGACAATAAAATATTTGGGTATTCACTTGGATGACAGACTACGCTTCACGGAACATGTTAAAAGGGCGTGTGAAAAGGCAGAGGCTAGAACGGCCACACTTAGTAAAATACTACCAAATATAGGGGGTCCGACGTCACAAAAAAGAGAAGTACTGGTTGGTGTGGTGAATTCCATTATGTTGTACGGGGCGCCGATATGGCACGAGGCATTAAAGTATGCGAACATGAGGGGGAAGATGAATTCAACCCAGAGGAAAATACTTCTCCGAGCGGGGTGCGCGTACCGAACAGTATCGACCCAGGCGATACAAGTAATATGCGGATCGCTGCCAATACATATACTGGTCCTCGAAAGAGTGAGACTGCATAGCAACGAAGATCCCGAATCGGTAAAAGGAAGAGAAAGGGAGGCTAGCCTCCTGATATGGCAAGACGAATGGAGCCAACCGGGGAAGGGTAGCTGGACACGGACGCTCATCCCCAACTTAAAAGAATGGATAAACTGTAGATGGAGAAGAACCAACTATTTCTTCACCCAATTCCTATCGGGCCACGGGTCCTTTAGAAAATACACTTTCGGGATCAATAAAGCCAATGACCCTTATTGTATATACTGCCATGCGGTGGACGACGCAGAGCACACAATATTTCATTGTCCGCGCTTTGAAACCAGACGGAAGGAAGTAGTAATAGCCATGGGGAACACTCTAAGAAAAGAAAACATTGTACAAAAGATGCTGGTAAGCAAGAAAGATTATGAGCAGGTGTTTGACTTCGTATGCGATGTTATGAGAAAAAAAGAAGAGGAAGAAAGACAACACCAGGCGCGCCAGTCAACATAGACAAGGCTTAGGTTAGCTCGTTGGACACAATGGGGATAGGGAGAGGAGAAAGCACAGTCAAACCGGCGCCCGATGTAAGTCCTACCAAGGACAGTTCCGCGCGCTCGGGTTTGAGAGGGGGTGGAGTGTTTAGTGGGTAGGGCCGTAAGGGGCGAGTCCCACACTATGCAGTGACTCCAAACAGCCTAGGGTGTTCGGAGCTGCTGCATGTGCGTCAAATGCATTTCAACCACCCCCCCAACGCAGACGAGAGGCTCCAGATGCCTGGGGTGATGCCAGAAATGACCATCGCGGACGTCTGGAGTCTGTCGCCTGGAAAAAAAAAAAAAAAAAAAAAAAAAAAAAAAAAAAAAAAGGTTAGGTTAGGTTCAGGTTAGGTTAGGTTAGGTTAGGTTAGGTTAGGTTAGGTTAGGTTAGGTTAGGTTAGGTTAGGTTAGGTTAGGTTAGGCTAGGTTCCGTGCCTCACAGGTACTGACCGGACACGGGAGTTTTAGGACGTTCCTGTACAGAATCCATAAAGTGGACACAGATAACTGTGTGTATTGTAATGAAAGTGATGATCCCGAGCACACAATATCAGCGTGCTACAGATGGCAGTCGCAAAGACAGGAGATGCAAATGAGAATGGCGGTACCGGTATCTACGAAAGGTCTGCTAGAATGGATGTTATTAAGCAAAGAGAACTGGGAAGTTGGCGAAAGGTTTATCACCGAGATAATGGAAAAAAAGGCGGAAGACGAACGGCAAGGTGAGAGATAGGGAGTGTTGACACAAAATCCTTAGGCCCGATGTAATGTCTTATAAGATGGTCCCGGGCCCTGGGGTATTCCCGTGGGGGGTGGTTTTAGTGAGTATGAGGAGTCTCACACTATCGGGGAAGGGAAGAACCTGTACCCGGTGCGCATAAAGCGTTTCCACCCATCAAAAAAAAAAAAAAAAAAAAAAAAAAAAAAAAAAAAAAAGGTTCCGTGCCTCAGGAGGTTGGGTGAGAGAGGCTGGAAGTGATTCACCCCTAATCTCTTATGCAAGTTTTCGGGGAAGGGATTTTCCACCCGACACGGCGAGTCCCAATGGCTCATAGGGTGTCTCCAGGGAGACGTGGTCTGTTACGGGACTCGTGCTTTTCAGCGCCAGAGGGTCCGAGCGTTTTTGAACGTTGTAAGGACTGCTCAGCGCTTACAGGCGCTGTAAGGGACTCGTGACCGACCAACCTCCAGGGATAGGTGATGAATAAGGATCCAGCATGGGAACCCCAATAATCACCCGCGGACCAAACGGAATAGAGGAGTAAACCTCGATAAAAAACCTGCAGCATGGGGGAGGGCAGCCATGTTGTGTGATCGAAGCAACGGTAGCTACTGCGTCCGGAGGCAACCGTGATAAAACCTAGAGGAGTAAACCTCGATGATAAATTCCCATTACTAAGGCGTAAGCCATCGTGCCGAGGGTATGAAAGGTGTGAGGGTAAGAGCATCGCAAACGATCCCCTTGGAGTACTTGGCAAAACTCCATTGTATTTTGCCTTAGCGGGGTAAGGGCGCACTGCCCCGCTGGACCTACTTTCGGCCCAACTCGTGGGATTTGTATGGAGAAGAAAAAAACAAAGGAAAAAATTGATGTAAATGATGAAGGATTGGCAGTAGAAATGGAGAAGAGCAAGGGAAAAGATGGCACAGGTTTTTTGGAGCTGGAAGGACTGGAGGTCTTCAGAAGGAGAGACTCGCTCCCTAGGACTCCTCCCGCTAAAGTTGGAAGGATGGTAGGAAACGAGGATGCCTTCCATACACCAAGCGGGGAGGTTACCGAACTGGAATTTGAAAGGATGGAGAGTTGGGAGAGGGATGATCGGACTACGTCGCTGGCCAACTTGGCGGATTGCGGGATCGCGGGAATAGTGGAAATTCTTAGTGATGAGGAAGTAAGACCATCCAAAAAAAAGAAGGAGGAGGAGGGACGAAACAAAACAGAAAAGAAAGCCAAGGAGGAAAATAAAAGGAAGAGGGAGGAAGAGAAGAAGGACAGCGAGGAGCTGAAAGAGCTAAAAAAACTGATAAATAGGGTGTTTGAGGAGGGCACAAAATTATATGCCCTCACTAGAGAAATCACAAACACCAAGGTAGAAATAAAGGAGGGAACAAGGAACCTATATAGGATGATCACAAGAACACAAAAAAAGGTACAGGAGTATGAGGAATATGAGGAAAAGATTGCGAAGGCAGCAGAGAAGAGGGACAGGAGGGAAACAGGAGTGGTGATGTGCGAGATGGGAGTGCAGGTGGACTCGGAGGAGATTGAAAGGGAAACGGAACAAATTAAGAGGGAGAAGATGGAGAACATCAAAAAGGCCATAGCTAGAGGAGTTGATGAAGAAGAATTTTTGGGAATAGTGGAGGAGGAATGGCCAGAAGAGGGGTTCTTGAGAACGAAAACGGCTCAAAGAGCGGAGGAATGCCCAGATAATCGTGACATCATCTTAATGGTGGGTGAAAAAAACCAGGGAAGAGACCTAGACCCATACCTGGGAAAATGGATGGAAAACCACCCAGGATCGCAGCATATTGTTGATGAATGCGAGGACGAGGTAGACTACGTGGTAAACTATATAAAAACCGAGACAAGGAAAGGAAGAAACCTAAAAGAAGCAAGAATAGCGTACGTCCTGAGAGCGGGTGGAGATGCGAGGGCCCTCTTCAGAAAGGCAAAAGAGCTAGGAGTAGCGATTAGGGAGGCAAGCGCCGAAATACATACGCAGGGGGAGATAACTTGCATATTGGAAGAGGGGTTAAATGTGGAAGTAGTAAGGAAAGCGGTGGAATGTGCAATCGGTGGAGAAAAGACAAAAATTAAAGTGGTAATGCCACAGGAAGAGAAGAAGACGAAGCAGAGGGGTAGCATAATGATTAAAAAAGGAGATAGGACATATGCAGAGCTACTAAAAGAAGTAAAAGAAAAATTAGAAATTAAAGGAACAGGCTTAAACGTAAAAAGGTTGAGGAAAACTAACAAGGGGGATCTCCTGATGTGTTGTCACAGCAGATAGCCCAGAAGACCGGCGCAACAACCAACTCAAGGGAACCTGAGGCGACCCTCCATGTTTACGACATAGACGAGGTAACCGAAAGCGTCGACGTACTAATGCAACTGAAAAGTAAAGTGGACCTACGTTACAGAGAATCCATTGAGATTAGAAACAGGAGAGCAGCAAATTACGGTGGGGACATCCTTACAGTAAGAGCAAACCTGAGAGCAGCCGATAAGCTCTGCAATCTGGGAAGGATACCAATCGGCTTTCTTAACTGCCGAATCAGGAAGCGGGTACAACCAAGACGTTGTTATAGGTGTAAGAATTTTGGGCACACCCAAAAAGATTGCAGGGGGGAGAGCGCAGAGGATACATGTCTGAACTGCTGGGTCACCGGCCACAAAGCTGCGGATTGCGAGAGCGAGCCATCATGCAGGAGTTGCAGAGAAAACCACCGAGAGGACTCAACGAGATGCCCAATATTCAGGAACCTCATAAACGAGGGGCAGAGGATAGGAGGAGGTGGTAGGAGAAGAAATCCAAAATGAAGCTCCTACGAGTTGATGCGGGCAGGTCATCCCAAGCACACGACCAGGCGTACAAGGTAGCTGAAGAGGTGGGCAGTGACATTATTATAATGAGTGAACCAAACCTGCGAGGTGCAAAATCCCGCGGGTGGGTAACAGACAATAATATGGACGTGGGAATCTACTTTGTAAATAAAAAAATCAGTGTACATAGTGTTAAGAGAGGTAAGGGCTGGGTAAGGATAGAAATGGACAGCGAAGCTGTGATTGGCTGCTATATATCTCCAAACGTTGACCTGAACGTATTCACTGAGTATATAGATGAAGTCATGGGGCTGATTCGTATTGGAGGAAAGTCGACGGTGATCGGTGGGGACCTCAATTCTAAGTCCACAGAATGGGGATCACCTTCAAACGATAACAGGGGGGACTACATACTTGGGTGGGTAGCCCAATTGGACCTATCTATATTGAATGACGGAATCAAGCCGACCTTTATACGTGGACGATCTAAATCATATATAGATATAACGCTAGCCACCAAAGATTTAACAAACAGGATTAGGAACTGGCAAGTTCTCGATGGAGAAACATTATCTCTCCACCAACATATAACATATGAATTAGGACCGAGGACGCACAAACGAGGATTTATGGTACAATTCAAAATTAACCGTAAAAAATTCAAGGAATTCCTACAAGCCAGTATGGATCGAAGAGGAGCGGGGCCTATGACATACACAGAATTGGAGGACATACTTGAAGAAGCTGGGAGGGCCTGTAGAATAAAAAACAAGAGGAATAAGCAATCACAGTACTGGTGGTCAGAAGAGCTGGATAGGTTGAGAGATAATTGCGTCAAAGCGAGGAGACTCAGCTCCAGAGCAAATACTGCATTGGAGAAAGAAAGGCTGTGGGAAAGTTACCGGGAATCCAGAAAAAGCCTTAGACAAGAAATAAAAAAACAAAAAAGAACACTCTGGAAACAGCTCTGCGACGAGCTAGACGAGGATATATGGGGGCAGGGCTATAAAATAGCCACAAAGAGTCTGAAGGGAGTTGGGCTCCCCTACGATATGCCATCCTCTAAGAAAGAAGAAATTGTCAGGGCTCTATTCCCTACCAGGCAAATAGTAGAAGCCCAAAGGGAAGACGACGACATGATACCAGTCAAACCATTCACCTTAGAGGAGATACTGGAGATGGGAGAAAAAATGAAGACCAAAAAGGCACCGGGCCCGGATGGAATCCCACCCGAGCTAATAAAAGACCTAATTTATGACCATACCGAAAAAGTCTGTGAGAGTATGATGGAAACCACTACAAGGTGACCGCGGATATACCACAAGGCTCGGTTCTTGGTCCCACCCTGTGGAACATATTTTATGACCCTCCAATGAGACTTCATATGCCAGAGGGAGTCCAGGTCGTGGGCTTCGCAGACGATGTAGCCATAGTGGCAACCGCTTTTGATAAAGGACACTTGGAGATGATGGTAGAGGAAGCCCTAGAAGGAATATCCAACTGGATATCCTCGAAAGACATGGAAATAGCTCCGGAAAAGACATCGGCTATAGTCCTGTACGGACCCAGAAACAAGGAAGTCGAGATACAGATGGGCAAAAGCGTTATAACACCAAGTAGGGAGGTGAAGTACTTGGGAGTGTGGCTGGACAGGAGTAGGACCTTCGGACCACACATCTTCCATACGGTGAGGAAGGCAGGAGAACGGGCATCAGCCCTAAGGAAAATACTCCCAAATATCGGTGGACCAAGTGATTCGAAGAGATTGCTACTCTGGGAAGTCGTGAAGTCCATACTACTGTATGGAGCCCCAATTTGGAGGGGAGCGATGCAGACGCGGAAGTACAGGAGCGACATGGCAAAAATACAGCGTATTATGCTACTCAGAGTAGGATCTGGATATCGCACGATATCATCAGAAGCGATTCAAGTTATTACAGGGATACCACCAATAGATCTGCTAGTGGAAGAGCGAAGTCGAACGTGGGGAAAGGATGAACAGACCAAAAAACAAATAGCGGAGGAAATAACCGATAAATGAATAGGAAGATGGTCAACCCAACATGGTAAGGGTAGCTGGACAAAATTAATTATACCGAAAATATGGTCGAGAGCATGCTAGACAACCAAACATGTTGGGAAGACGTAAGTCTATACATCCGGAACATCATGTCGAGGAAAGAATTGGAAGAAAGGATATCTCAGGGCATGTGAACACGTACCCAATAGTAAGGACAAATGTCAGAAGGAGAAGGCCACCTCAGCTCTGATGATTATGCCCGGAAGGGTGGTGCCAGTGCTTGAGGAAGGGGAGTGGGGTTTAGTGGTGACGCTGGCTCATTCGGGGCTGTAGCGGATGCATATCTTCAGAGAGGTGCTACCGATGCAGCAACGACTGGGCTGGAAACCAGGAAATACCAGTAGAAGATCCAACGTGCCCATGTTACTTCCGAACACACCGACAAGTCCTACCAGATTTGGAGGGCGAACGGCGAGTTCCCGGCGCCGAAAAACGGGGACCCTCTCGGCTATGGTATGGCAACCCAGACATAAGAGTCCTGAAGGAGAAAACCTGCAACAAAAAACAGCGGAAGCCTTTGGTGGAAAGCGACCCGTGCCTACAGGAATGGTTGGCAGTCCCGCTATACTGACTGTCACTAACTGAGCCTTCAGGGTACCAGGCATCCCCTGAAGTACAACATGCCTTAGCAGAGTACAGGTGCACTGCTCTGCTGGACAATTCTTTCATCCTGACTCGTGGGAACTCTATGGATAGTTCAAAACTAACAAAAGATGGGGGCAACCAGCCAACTGGAAGAACAGACCGACCCAAAGAGACTTCGCATAAAGAAGAAGCTATGAAAAGCAGCTATATAGAAATAAGCCAAAATCCTCCACCCCATAGGAGACACTCACTACCGGAAAAACCAAATTCAGCCACTATTTTAGCGTACCAGAAGGGATTGGCCAATCCAATGGAGATTCTTACCTCGAACAAGGCAAAGACGCAATCGAAAAGCATCAATCTGACAGGCACGACCAAAAAAATTGCCTCAACCCCAGGAAAGGAGCGCGTGGATTCGGAGTGCCATACCTCAGTCAGTTATGAGACGATATGTGCCTCATCTTCCGAAATATCCCCAAGACGAAGGTGCTTATCAGTAGACACCACAAGCGATCCCGTGGACTGGGCTATCTATCGGGCGCGTCCCCAGGTGGCGGATAGGGGAACGGCCAAGGGACTGTCGCCTGTTCCTTGGTCAGTGGCAGAATAAGTAGGGTGAGGGGAGCTAAACCTCCTCAAAAGCCTTTGCTGAACATGCCACCGCGGACCAGCCTACCCAAGCTAAGGTGTAAGGAATCGTGCCGACAGCTGAATGGCCGCAGGGTGATATGCGGTCCCCTTGGGGAACCGGGCGGAACCCCATTGTAATTAGCCTTCCTCTGGTAATGCGGGGCTCTGCCAGAGGTGACCAACCCTTCCCTTGCTACTCGTGGGAACACAATGAACACAAACAAAAACACAACAAAAACAAATCCCGAGGCTGGACAGAAGTGCTCACCTCGATCAAAAGCAGTAACTGGGGATGAACAGAAATGTCCACCCCAAAATACTGCACAGAACGAGGCTGGACACGGAAGATCACCTCGTGATAAAACACAAAGGCGGAAGCGCATTTTCGGCGCCGAAGCCAAAAGGAGGAAGAGAGCGAGGGAATCAGGGGTGGCAGCAACTTCAAGTGCACCCCCCTCCTCCATCACTCCACCTCCAACAGCAAAGGCCCTTCCTGCGGCGGGCGCCAAGAGCTCCGCCTTGAACAAAGGCATGGAACCGGCTGCCCCTGCAGGAAAGCGCCTCCACCAGAGCACCTCCACGGAGGGGACTCCGCGAAGGCTGAAGAAGCCGCGCTCCGACAGAAATGTCGCCGCTCCTTCTTAAACCTTTGCGGATGCCGCCTTGAGACACCTCAAGGTTGCTATTATAGATGAGACTAACCCGTACGGTAAGGTTACCGAAGAACGGGAGAAAATCATCAAAAACCAACTGCTAGAGGAACTGGACAAGATCATCTTCTCCGCCTCCAGCACCAACAGCAAAACGCCCACGTTTAAGTCGTGGACATACTCTGGTGAAATCATCAGAGTGGTCTGCGATGACGACGGGACGCTAGAGTGGCTGAAAAAAGCCACAAAAAACCTCAAGCCGTGGGAGGAAGCATCACTGGCGGTCGTCAGCGTGGATGGGCTCCCTAGGCTGACCAAGGCCTCGCTCTGGATCCCGGAGGACGTCCACAAGACGACATCCGGTGAAAAAGAGAGGGTGCTTGGTCGGCTTAGGGCGCAGAACCCTGATCTGACGGTTGCAAGATGGTGCACTTTCCACCATGAGGTTAAGGTGAACCCAGGAGGACACCTCTTCGTCTTCGGGATCGGAGACAAGGATATGGCTGTCCTCAGGAAGAAGTCGATGAGGATGAGCTATGCGTTCACCTCATTGACCATCAGGGTTTCGAAGAAAGAAGCAGGGGGTACCTCTGAAGACCCGAGGTCCTTGGCAGTCGAGCCACCTAAAGTGGATACTGACTCCAAGGCAACCATGGGTTCCGGAAAGGACGTCGAAGCAGTCGATGACCTGACGGAGGAGGTACCCGAAAATAGCGAGGACACCTCTCCCCTAACGGAGGAGCGGATGGACCTCTGAAGAAAATCCAACTCCATCCATCCTACTTATGGGCAAGGACGCTGGAAAAAAGGTAAATATCATACAATGCAACCTCCAACACAAAAAGGCAGCAACGGCAACACTATGTCGGCACCTTGATGTACTGGAGGATGCAATAGCTTTGATCCAGGAGCCCTGGATAATAAAGACCAAAGTTACTGGTTTTAGTAGTCTAAAGGGTCAAATTTTCAGCCTACCAAGCAATCAGCAGCCTAGGACAGCTGTTTACGTCCCAAGGAAATATAGAGCCTCTTCGATGGCACAATTCTGCACCTCAGACCTTACTGCGGTTAAAGTGGAATGTCCAGATGGAAGAGGCAAATATACGGCGTTGGTACTAGCATCGGTGTACCTACCTTCAGATGCAGCCGCCTTACCACCGACTAAAGAGACGGAGATACTAGTGGATCACTGCCACAACCAGGGAGTGGAGCTGATATTGGGTTGTGACTCAAACTCCCACCACCTGAGCTGGGGCAGCAAGGATATCAACGCCCGAGGTAAGTCTCTTTATGAATATATAATTAAGAAAGATCTAACAATCTTAAACAGAGGCACGGAGCCGACATTCATTAACGCCCGTAGCCAAACATTAATAGATATTACGCTGGCGACAACCAAAATATCAAACCAAATTAAGGACTGGCAAGTGTCAGATCATATCTCTATGTCAGACCACCGCTGGCTGACCTACACGGTAAGCCAGGATCTCAGGACCACTGTAAAATCTCGCGACCCGAAGAGGACGGATGTAGCTCTCTACAATCGACTCTTAAAAGGTGCTCTGCGGGAAACAGAGGTCCTGACTCCTAGCAATAATGAGGAACTGGAAAGGTACACAGTATCTATCCAAAACAAAATGGACATTGCCTATAAGGAATCATGTCCGATGAGGATGGTTCAGACAGGTGGTACGACCAATAGCTGGTGGTGCCCTGAACTGGAACACCTCAGAAAGACAGCGAGAACGACCTTTAACAAGGCAAAACGAACAACACTCAAAGAGGACTGGGGAATATACAAAGCCAACCTCAAAGAGTTCAAAAAAGTCTGCAGACAAAAGCAAAGAGAAGCCTGGAGAGCTTATTGTGAGGCAGTCGAAGACTTCCCACAAGTTTCTAGGCTACAGAAGGCGCTCTCAAACGACCAACATAAGAGTATCGGCATCCTTACAAGGGAAAATGGCGACAAGGCCGCCAACCTTCAAGAGAGCGCTGAGATTCTTATGGAAACTCACTTCCCAGGTTCTGTCTCTCCCGGAACGTCAAACTGGATGGAAGTACCAACAACACCCTCACAATACGACTGGCAATTTGCTAGTTCAGTAATTGACGAGGACAATATAAGGTGGGCCATATCGGGCTTTTCCCCCTTCAAGTCACCAGGACCTGACGGAATAAGACCAGCCCTACTTCAATGGGGAATGGATATTCTTATGCCGCACCTGGTTGGAATTTTCAGAGCCTCTTTGGCTCTGAGGTATATTCCTCGTAAGTGGAGAGAAGTACGAGTGGTATTCATACCAAAACCAGGTAGGATGGATTACACCTTACCAAAAGCATTCCGACCAATTAGTCTCACATCGTTCTTTTTAAAAACAATGGAGAGGTTATGCGAGCGGTACATAAGAGATGAAGTGCTAGTTCACCACCCACTTCATCCAAATCAGCATGCATATACTCCGGGAAGGTCCACTGATTCGGCCCTTCACCAAGTGGTTGGCAGAATCGAAAGATCATTGGACAACAAAGAATCCACCCTGGGTATATTCATAGACATCGAGGGAGCGTTTGATAAAACAACCTTTCCAACAATTACCCAGCAACTCAACTCCAGGAACGTACCTCTGGTAGTAGGAGAATGGATACTCAAGATGCTCTCTAGTAGAGCAATAAGTATCAATGTAGAAGACATCACAGTAAGAGGACTGGTCATGAGGGGATGTCCGCAAGGAGGAGTCTTATCACCCCTTCTGTGGAACATAGTCCTGGACACCCTGATTAATCACCTCAACAACAATGGAATCTACACAATTGCATACGCAGATGACATAGTTATTTTGCAGACAGGCAAATTTGTGAACACACTGTGCGATAGAGCGCAGGATGGGCTCAAATTAATTGAAACATGGTGTAAGGAACACTCACTTTCGATCAATCCCAGGAAGACTGAGATGGTCCTTTTTACCAGGAAAAGGAGTTTATCGGGTTTAAAATCCCCCGAAATCTTCAAAAGCAAACTAAACTTTTCTGAAGAGGTGAAATACCTTGGTATTACCCTCGACAGGAAACTAACATGGAACTCTCATCTACACAGCAGAGCAAAAAGAGCATATGTGGCTTATGAACAGTGTCGGAGAACAGTGGGACGCACATGGGGGCTGTCACCCCGAGTGGTCTCCTGGATCTACACTGCAATAATAAGACCTATGTTAACGTATGGAGCAATTGCATGGGGACCGAAGGTTCTACAAGCAACGGCCATTCAAAAACTATATCAAATACAGCGAATGGCCTGTTTAAACATCACAGGAGCCATGAGAACAACACCAACCGCAGCAATGGAGCTTATTACTGGTCTGACCCCTCTGGACCTGTATGTCAAGGAGGTTGCGTTGATGGCCATGGTACGATTGCGCACGGCTGGTGTAAACCCCGAAGTAGGAGTGGGCCAATTGCGGTTAAGCCTATGGCAGGAAGCGCTTACTGCGCTACCTCTGCTGCAGGCAGCCAATGATGCAATTAAACCCAGGTTTTTGTTTAATAAACCCTACAAAATACAAATAAAACACAACACAGAGCCAGATGCGGCAGATGCAATACGCATTTATACAGATGGTTCAAAAATGAATGAAGGCTCAGGATGTGGAGTTTACTCGAGAGCACTAAGCCTAAGGATCAAGTGGGGAATGGGAAACAATACCAGCGTAGTTCAAACAGAACTGGCTGGTATCTCAATTGCCACAAAAGAACTAACCAGAAAAGGAATTTCTGACAAAAACATAATAATCTGCACTGATAGTAGACAAGCCCTATTAGCCTTGAACAGACAACGTGTTATATCAAGACTAGTACTAGAGTGCCACCAAGATTTAGCTAACGCCTCGGCAGATAACAATATTATCCTGAGGTGGGTTAAAGGGCACGACAGGAGTAAAGGAAATCGCATTGCTGATTCTTTAGCCAGGGAAGCCGCTGGACTGAAAATTCTTGGACCCAGTGACACCTACGGCCTGACGACTTCGACAATTGCGGAACTAGCCAAACACTACACCCATGCTCAATCCCTTGAGAGATGGGAGGCAATCAAAGGATGCAGTTTTGCCAGGATCACCCTGGGCGACCCTGGGAAGATGGCGCCGAAAAAATACTTGGCGATGACCAGAAGAAACCTACGTATAACAGTGGGATTCCTGACTGGCCACTGTCAACTAAGGAAACACCTCCATACTATGGGGCTAGTGGACACACCTATATGCAGGATGTGTGAACAGGAAGATGAGACTGTCAGGCATGTCCTATGCGAGTGTCCGGAGTTATCGTCGATAAGAGAGTGTGTGTTCGGTGAGTCTTGGCCTACACCTGCCGATATAAAGGAGATGTCTCCTGGTGACCTGTTCACCTTCCTGAGAAGGACAGGATGGACGATGACCTAGGAGGACAACTCCTCGGGAGGATGTACAATGGGTCATATGTGGCCTAAGTGCTGTGAGCCTACACTCACCCTCCCTACTCTACAGATACCACAAGCGATAAACGTAAAAGAAGTGTTGAGGTGGTTGACCTCAGCACCGAAGAAGAGGAGGAGAGAATCACCAAAAAAGCCACTAAAGACAACAGGGTAGTGGCGGTACCGGAAGTACATACGATAATAGAGGCGATAGAAAGATACAACTATCTATTTGGAAAACTAAAAAGCACATTCAAGGAATACCCGAACACTGCATGTAAAATTAAAGAGTTGAGTAAACAATTCGAATCTAACTTAGGTTGGTTCAACAGGAAAATGGTTAAGGAGTGGCTCGATAACCATAAGGATAAGACTACCGAGGTGATGGGCATAGAAACGGAAACGCAGACAAGTGCGCCTGCCACCAGGGAAATGGGAACCCAAACCGAGGCCTGGATCGATCCCAGGCGAATCATCCACAACGTAGAGAACATAAATACTTTAGAGCAGTTCAAATTAGTGGAAAACCTGGAATGGTCTGCTTCAGCATTTGGAAGGACAGAATCCAAAGCAGGCAACCCTATTGAGACAGATGATAACACGGTCAAGGTACTCATGGTACAAGAAGACAAAACGGACAGGAGCGGGGGTATAATCAAATTATACAGGGAGAGATTCCCCGAACTAGAATCCATCGATACTGACTTCGAACGAGTGGAATTCTCGACCACTATGAGAGGGAAAATTTATAAAAGGACGGTTATCCAGATCAAACTCCAAGGGTCCGAGGAAGACCTATGGGATAAATTGAATAAGATGAAAGAATCTACGAACGAAGAGAAAGACATAGCTCTCCATCAAATAGGAGAATCCACGGAAAGAATGAGAAAGATGCTAGAATGCATTTTCTCCGGTCTAGACAAAAAATAACCATCTACAGAAGCAGCAGAGAACCTGAATTCCCTAGACAAAAGGGGAAGAATACATACGCTATCATCGTCGATTCGGATAACAAGCCATATGCGGAGGTTCTCGGAAACATAAAAAAGGCACTGGGGAATAGTGAGGAGGCAACTGCCATAAGAAATGTAAGAAGCACTAGGGACGCCAGACTGGTCCTTACGATGGACAAAAACCGAACAGCAATGAAGACAGTACAAGCGGCAATCCAGGGAGGCACCCAGTATAAGACTATTCAAAGGGAAAGCCAGGATGTAACAATCCACCTCAGGGGATTGACTGCGGACACCACAAAAGAAGAAGTGATACAAGTTGTAACAGAAGAACTAGGCGACTGGGGCGGAGGAAATCGAATTAGCAACTTAAGACCATCGAATAACAACACCATGACGGTGACCCTGACTCTTCCAACAGAAGAAGCCAATAAAATACTTATGAAGGATTACTTGAGAATAGGTTTGGCGAACTGTAGAGTAGAAAAGAGACTTAAGGTTGGAAGATGCCGAAAATGCTGGGCATATGATCGTTACGCAGATAAGTGTACAGGCATTGACCGCAAAGACTGCTGCTATAAATGCGGTAAAAAGAACCACGAGAGTAAAAACTGTGGAGAGGAGTACTGTCCAATATGCGACCAGACAGGACATAGAGTAGGCACTATGAAGTGTGGAGCATTTAAGTCGGCGCTGAAAAAAGCTAGAGACGCTGAAAGATCAAGACACAGATCCAGGAAGCAATCCTATAGGCGTGAGTCAAAACCTCAAATCATCCGGAAAGAGCCAGAACAAATCGCTACTATTAATCAGATCGATATGGATGACGACGTTTTCACTAAAGACCCCACAATTGAAGAATTCTGCAAACTTACAGAGGACGCGCGCAAGTTGTGCCAGGAGCTGGACCAGGACTCGCGGAAAAAAGACTCAGCAAATGAAGATCACAGCGAAGGACACAGGCTGGGGGGGACCGCCGTCCTCACTCATTAAAGACTCCACAACTTTTCACTCTTCACCAACTAGACCCTACAAACTCGTTTAGGTTAGGTTAGGTTAGTTTTCTAGTCAACAACTCCCAACCTTAACAATGCCCATAAAATGTCTACAAATCAACCTATACAGAACACATGCCGCACACGACCTACTGGAACAAACAATAGTCGAGGAAAAAATAGATATAGTTATCGGACAAGAACCAAATAGCAGAAGGCTTAAAAAAGTATACTGTGACAACAAAGGCGACTGCTTCATTTACTCTAACAGAGACTTGAACATCCAGAACATCTCGAGAGGGGATGGATTTGTAAGCGTCGACCTACAAGACACAACTATATACTCATGCTATTTTTCCCCAAATAAGAACATACAAGAGTTTGAAAACTACATATATGACCTGAACAAACACATAAACAAAAAGCCGGGAAGACAGAAAATAATAGGAGGTGATTTTAATGCCAAGGCCACAATATATGGCTCACAAAGAACATCTGCAAGGGGACGCATCCTCGAGGAATGGATCATAGCCAATAACTGGAATATAATAAACGTAGGAAACACGCCAACGTTCTCTAACGCAAATGGCCAGTCCGTTATAGACATAACTCTAGCAAGAGAGAAGATATCACAATACATTTATAAATGGCAGGTGAACGAGGATGAGGTCAATATGAGTAGCCACCGCACTATTAGATTCGTAATAGGAGGGGAAACCACACAAGAAATCAGGAAAAGACCACAAAGCGGGTGGAAAACTACTCTAGACAAACTTTGGAAAAGACTTGACATCCTTTTTGATGCTACTAACGGCACTGTAGCAAATCAACTTACGAGAGAGATAACCAGCAAATGCGACAAACATTTTAAGAAAAAAATCAACTACATCATGGCCACTTACCGGTATACTGGTGGACGACCACCATTGCAGAAATAAGGAAGGATGCGATCAAAAACAGACGAAAAATAACAAGAGCGAAAAATTCAAATGAAAGAGAAACAGCATTACATGAGTATAAAAAGGCCAAACATAAACTCAAGACAGCTATCATGGACCAGAAGAGACTGGCGTGGAGCAAACTATGTGAAGACCTGAACGAAGATATATGGGGAAAAGAATATCACATTGTGATGGGTAAATTGAAAATCAGGCCACCCGTATCCTTAAGTATAGAAGAGGAAATAAAACAAACTGATAAATTATTCCCTAAACACCCTATCGTAAAATGGCCAGAAATTGACAGTGAGGAAAACATAAAAAAATTCACGGAACAGGAATTAATAGAAGCCACTGGAAAAATAAAAAACGGAAAGGCTCCGGGGCTAGATAACATCACCCCGGAAATAATGAAACAAGTAATACACGCTAACCCGAAAACTGTTCTTGAAGTTATGAACTTCTACTTAAAGCGAGGAGAATTCCCGAGAGAATGGAAAACATCAAAACTTATTCTCATTGAGAAAACCAAGAAAGATCAAAATACACCTCCAACATTTAGACCATTATGCCTTTTGAACACACTTGGAAAACTCTTAGAAAGACTAATAAAAACAAGAATCGAAAAAGAGATAGAAGACAAGGGAATACTGCACGAGAATCAGTTTGGCTTTCGAAGTAAAAAATCTACAATAAACGCTCTGCAAAAAGTCAAGGATATAGCTGAGGAAATCAAAAGCAAGTCATACGAGAATAGAGACCTAGCTGTAGTGATAACCCTAGACATCGAAAATGCGTTTAACTCCGCACCATGGAGGAATATAATCAAGACCATGGAACAGGCCAACATAAGCAAATATATCATAAAAATAATACAATCATATTTCAGTGACAGAAGCATACAAACGGCGAATGGCAGAACCTTCGCGATGACTTGCGGAGTACCACAAGGATCCGTCCTTGGGCCCATTTTATGGAATATATTTTACGATCCTATTCTACAAATGGACATGGGAAATAACATAGATCTAATTGCGTACGCCGACGACCTGGCAGTGATTGTAAGGGCGAAGACTGAAACGATGCTAGACAATCTGACAATATATGCCATAGACAAAATAACTGACAAACTAATAAGTATGGGAATCAAGCTTGCTCTGCACAAATCTGAAATGGTTATAATATCAGGATCCAGGAAAATAAGATCAATGGAAATAGCGATAGGCAACGCTTACTTAAACAGCCAAGATCACATTAAATATATGGGTATATACATTGGTAAAAATTTGAGGATGACAGAAGCACTAAGAATAACCTCTGCATACAGAACAGCACCAACTACCGCCATTATTGCAATTGCAGGACTGCCACCAATACACCTAACTGTACAAGAAAGAACATGCATACACAATAGAGGCAAAGAACATAGTGGAGAGGCCAGAGATGACACCTACAAAAAATGGCAAGAAATATGGGACAGATATGAAGGCAACGCAAAAACATACATAAAAAACCTGGAAAAATGGAACACAAGAAAATTCGGAGACACAAACTACTATCTCACTCAAGCGATAACTGGACATGGCATATTTTGCAGCTACCTAAAAAGGATAGGCAAAAGAGACAATGACAAATGCTGGTACTGCAATGAGACGGATAATTCTGATCATACGGTTTTCGAATGCTACAGATGGATACATAATCGACACGAAGCTAGTATAAAATGTGGACAGAACATTACCAAAGAAAATATAGCAACACTAATGATAGAAGACAAAGAAAAGTGGAATGCAATAAATAAAATGATAACAGACATCTTGAAACAAAAACAATTAGACGAGGGAAAGACATAAAAGACACTCTCTGGCTCTGAAGTAATGCCATACGGCGGTCCCGGAGTCAAAGTTTTGAAAAACGGAGGGGTTTTTAGTGGCTATTAGAATCCCGAGTCCCACACTACCCTGTGGAAGATCATTACAGGGTGTGCGTAAATGCATTTTCCCCTCTTTGGAAAAAAAAAGGTTAGGCTAGGTTATTGATCGAATGATAATCGATTATAAATCGAATGAAAATCGATTATAAATCGAATGATAATCGATTTTAAATCGAATGATAATCGAATGATAATCGATTATAAATCGAATGATAATCAATTATAAATCGAATGATAATCAATTATAAATCGAATGATAATCGATTATTAATCGAATAATTGGTGAGGTTGTAATACCGGCGGCCGTTAATCACCAATATAATAACCGGTAAAAACCATTGTAATCAATAACCTGTGATAGAGAAACTAAAAACTGCTGGTCCACCGTAAAAGCTGCTACTCCAGAGAACACCTTGGTGCCGAGTTTCACGAGCCGGAACCTGGAAAAGTAAAATTCTCCTGGTGTGTCCCTGAAAATAACAAGAAGGCAGCGTAGCTGGCTGTCACCACCCACGAGTACGTGGGAAACAGGAATCAACGACTCCTGTAAGAAAAGTCCGAAAGGATAGATCCGGCCTCCGCTGCTATCAGTTGTTGTTGATAATGAGAGGTCTTTGTGTGTAGGGTTACGTCTGGTATAAGGTTCAGGTATTACTACTAATTTACTAAGTAGTTTTTAGGGGATACCTGTGTATGAAAACAAACCAAGCGTTACCGAATTTAAATGGGTTTATTAAAAAAAAAGAGAATAGAAAATGAGTAATGAAATATAATAATAAAACTTGATATAAATTAAATAATGAAATGATAATATTAATACTAAAAAAATGACTATGATAATAACTTCAGTTAATTAAAAATGAACGAAACCGTAATTAAAGGTTACGTGTATAAATTTAATAACTTACATTGATAAATTATTAATTCTCTCAGTTTTGAGGAATACGGCTGAATCCCTTATTTAAGCATATATATAATTAAATTAAATATGTGTAAAGTTAGAAAATAAAATATAATAAACAATCTATGCATGAGGTGGCAATAAAATACAGGCTAACCAAACTACAAAAATATTTGTTTCACAGTTAGTATAAGATCAATCAGACTCACCAAGTGCAGGTAGGATGCTCTCCAATGATGCTGGAGACTTCTTATCCGGCTTATTAACTGACACCAACACAGTATCGGATAGGGTAGACTTTTTATCGAACCTGTTTGCCTCTAGCAAATCTTATTTGGCCGTTCGCTACCCTCTTTACCGAATTACACTTTAAGCGCTACAGTAGACGCTCTCTCGAAGAAATTACTCCGGTGTCGAAACGAAACTTATTTTGACTCCGCGCTACTTTCGTCTTACAAGTCAAAATATAACTCTTGATTTTTCCAGATGACCGCTAACCGCGAACACTATGAGGCAACCGCTCGCAACCGTGCTCGGGACCCAACTGCCTCGTCGTTTTTTCTATCTCGTCCAGCTTTGGGCAATTTTTGCCCAGTCAGCTTTTCACCACTTTTTCATTTCTAGCTTTCTTATTGGACACACGTGTACTTTGTAACCCACGATCGCTTTGCTTCATCAGCCAACTCGTGTTTTCGAAACTGGGTTCCTTTTTGGTTACTTAGTAATTGTGTCATTGTGCATTATCAGCATTGTTTAGTCTGATTGAACTTTGCTACGATACTTGAATCTAGGTTATATATTCATGAAATTAATTTTGTTTTGAATATACTCGAAATTTGTTATACAGGATGATGTTTTCCATCATTCCACCCTTGGTACTTGTTACATTGCCACCCCCTTTGAAAAAGTGTTGGACTTACCTTACCAACACCTTTTACGTGCTCCCCTTACGCTAAACTTATCTAAGTACAAAGTTGCGCCACTGCGTTACATATTACCGCGAATTCACCGTGGCACTGAGACACTTTTTCATTGTTCGTCCGCACAGTCTTTTCCTTTTGTCTTGATGTAATACCTATGACTCCCCTGTTGCGCTTTGCTGCTCCTCGGCTCTGCTGGGTGGTTGGGCCATTTTACCATTGGCCTCATCCATTTTTAGTATTGTAATGGGGTATACATTATAAATCGAATGAAAATCGATTATAAATCGAATGATGATCGATTATAAATCGAATGATAATCGATTATAAATCGAATGATAATCGATTATAAATCGAATGATAATCGATTATTAATCGAATAATTGGTGAGGTTAGGTTAGGTTAGGTTCAGGTTAGGTTAGGTTAGTTTAGGTTAGATTAGGTTAGGTTAGGTTAGGTTAGCTCTTCAGCTATTGCGCAGTGTATTGACGCGCACTTCATAGCACATGCGTAGTTTATAGGTTAGGAGTCATTAGTGCCAGATTGCGCAGGCGCTCTCTAGTTATTGTGTAGTGTATCAACGCGCACTTTATAGCTCATGCGTAGTTTATAACGGTTTATTGTTGAACGCGCATGTGTAAACATCATTTTTAATGATATTCTAACAATACCCGGATGTAAAGATAACATTGGACCTAAGCTAATAGAGTTTGTTTAATAAAAAAACATTCATAAAATACAAGATAGAGCGAATTTTTGACTTCTGTTCTATCTTCTTCTTTCAATGATAGAATTTTATATCTGCATTGAAAATATTTTGAATTTAATTGTTATTAAATGCAGATGTTCCAACAATAAGCAAGTGGATTATAAATCGAATGATAATCGATTATCAATCGAACGATAATCGATTTTTAATCGAATAATTGGTAAGGTTAGGTTAGGTTAGGTTAAGATAGGTTAGGTTAGGTTCAGGTTAGGTTAGGTTAGATTAGGTTAGGTTAGGTTAGGTTAGGTTAGGTTAGGTTAGGTTAGGTTAGGTTAGGTTAGGTTAGGTTAGGTTAGGTTAGGTTAGGTTAGGTTAGGTTTCCCTCAGGGAGTCTAATTCTAGACACGGGCATGGCGAACCCGAGGTACCCTAGCTGGGCTCTCACCCTTCTCCCGGGGTGATCCCTTACCAAACACCTGAAACCTCAAATCCTCCCCCTCCTCACCACTTCCCCTCCCTGACGCTATTAGGACAATCCGAGGGCTAGGGGCGTCCCTATTCTCTCCCCCAAATACCCATGGGAAGGATACCCCAAAAACCAAATGAAAATGGAAATGTCGGATAGGAAAAATAATATACCCCAGGAGGGTACCACACAATGTGGAGAATCCCTCCCTGCCTTTAAGGCAGGCTGCCCCGCGGATTCTGGGGGGGGCACCCAACCGATTAGAAAGGACGGAGAAAGACGTTTGTCCATAACAACCATAGACCTGATGTGGGACGAGGAAAACCGGAAGAGCAAAAGTCTGGAAACCCAAAACCAGAAAGAAGCAACGAAAAGCAGAAGCGAACATAATATAAAGTCCCTCTTCAATAAACAGAGAAGCCAATCGCTCATAGAGACACCAAAGAAAAGAAAAGTAGCCGATACCGCCAATATAGAAGTGGACGATCCCTATAAAAAAAAAGAATGCCCAGAAGTTTTTGTCATTAAGGAAACCCTGGAAGTAATAACAAGACTGGGAAAGGAGCTAGAGGGCAAAATAGAGCAGAACACTAAGCGAGAAATAAAAGAATTGTCAGTGAAGCTCAGAAGACAATTGGAAGTTATAAACAGGCAACTTATCCAAGACTGGCTAGATGCACACAGATTCGAAAAAATAAACAAAATGCTTATAGAACAAGAGGTACAAACCGACACAATAAGAGAGACAATCACAAACACAGTAACACAGACCGAGAAAAACGAAAATGGAAGTGCATTACAAACACGAAACATGGTAAATCAAGGCACACAAACAGACTTCCCAACAGAAAACAGAGATGACACGGCAATTCGTTTCGAGGAAATTACCTGTCTACAGGACTGGCTGAGCGCAGAAAAATTGGAATGGCACGAATACTAATACTGAAATAAAGATTGGAAACCCGCTAGATACCAAAAGTAGCACGGTCAAGGTAGTTATGGTTGAACCTACAGATCCAAATATGGAAGATAGTATTCAAAAAATGTATCGAAACAGATTTCCGGAACTCTTAGCAGCACAAACTGACTTTGACGTTTTCGAACAAACCATTAAATTCAAGTATAACGATACAGAAACACCAACTGCGCAAAAAGTCATTAAGATCCAGCAGGGGGATACTCTACAAGAATTATGGAATAAACTGATGAAACTCAAAGAAGAGACCAAAAATGACGACTGGGTGGCAATACACCATATAACCCGAATGGAAAACCACAGACTGCGAAAAATGACTGAAGCCATATTCCATGGAGCAACGACAAATGTGGTAATATACACAACAAGACAAAAAAGTACTCCCTTCACGAACATAGAAAAACCTGAGAGGAAAAAACAGTCCTACGCACTGATCTTAGATCCCAAGGGTGCAGACTACAAACAATTTCTAGGTGGGATAAAAAAAAGCCTGGTTAATGAAGATGCCAGCAAATCCATCAAAACAGCTAGAGAAACCAGAGACGGGAAGCTACTGATCACAGTAGATCAGGATCGAGATGCAGTAAAGGCCTTGGAAAAAGCGATTAGAAGTAATAATAAAACTATAAGCATGAAGGTGACCGGTAACATAACAAATATGGATACAATTCATATAAGGGGTATGGAAGCTACCACAACTACAGCAGAAATTAAAGAAGCTATAGAGCAACAAGCAGGAGTTTTAGACAAGGAATCCTATAAGATAGGGGAGATGCGACCTAACGCAAATAATACTCTGGCAGTAACTATCATGATAAACAGAGAATATACAGAGAATCTAACAAAAGAAAGATACATCAGAATTGGCTTCGTAAGGTGTCCTATCGAGAAAAGGGTTAAAGTTGACCGATGCTATAGATGCTGGGAATACGGACATATTTCTCGGGTATGCACAGGACCCGACAGAACAAGAATGTGTTACAAGTGCGGAGAGGAGGGGCATGATGCAAAGGAATGCCAAAATAATGAAAAATGCCCATTATGTAAGGAGATCGGACACATAGCTGGGGCGGGTAGATGCAAAATATACCGCAGAGCACTCTCGATTAGCCGCAAGGGAGCCCAATACGAAATAAAACGTTCAAAATCAGAGCGTTACTATGATAGGAAAGAGGAAGAAGTAGGAGAAGACGAGGAAGAAATATATAGCAAACGATAAGATGGCGGGGCACACTAGAAAAACCACCGAAGAAGCATCAAACATTAAAAATATTTTAAGGGTGATACAATCAAATTTCAATAGATGTAGGGAAGCTCATGATCTAATGTCAAAGACCATGGAGGAAGATAATATTGACATTTTAATAGGTCAGGAACCAAACAAGAAAGCACCTGAGTTACATTTCTGTGATAATGACTGTGATAGCTTTATAAGCATAAATAGCAAACGAACTGTGATAACTAGCTGTAAAGGTAAAGGTTTTGTGTTTGTGGAATTAGATGTATGTGCAGTCCTGTCATGCTATTTCTCTCCAAATGGAAAGATTGAAGAATTCTCTGATCTCTTGCAGAACATAGATACTAAAATTAGAAGTAGCCAAAAAGATCTAATCATTGGCGGGGATCTAAATGCGAAATCCTATATAATAGGGTCTAAAGACATTAACCCAAGGGGGAAAATCTTTGAGGACTGGATTGCTGCAAATAACTTAGTAATTATTAACGAAGGAAACGTACCAACTTTTCGCAGCACAAATAGCACCTCGGTAATTGATTTCACTGCAGCTAGCGATAATTTCTGTGAGAAGGTAAAAAATTGGAAAGTGGATGAGGAAGCAGTAAATTTGAGTGACCACAACACTATTAGGTTCGATATAGAGCTGGAAACCAAAACAAACACTATCAGACAACCTGTAGCTAAAAAGACGGGATGGTATACTAGCGATATCTCTATGAATAGATTTCTCCAAGAATATAGAAACACAGTAGCACATGTGAATGATAACACCCCCGAATCACTTATAAAGGTCATCACGGAAAAATGTGACGAAAACTTCCGCAAAAGAGGACAGGAGCAGTCGGCACGGAAACCAGCTTACTGGTGGACACAGGAAATAGCTACTAAGAGAGAAGCTTGCAACAAATTAAGGAGAAAAGTCACTAGAGCTCGTGCCCAAACCAAACGACAGACACAACACGACATCGAAGAACAGTACAAAAGCGCTAAACAAGAACTAAAAAAGCTTATCAGGAAAAGTAAAACTGAAAACTGGAAACAGCTCGTCAGTGACCTAGAAAACGACGTTTGGGGAAAAGCATACCAAATTGTCACCAAGAGACTGAGGCTCCGTCAAAGAATAGGTGTAGAGGAAGATACTGTCAGGAAGCAAATAAGTATGCTGTTTCCTAAAATGGACAAAATATCCTGGAAGAACATTGACATTGAGGATGAAGCCCCACCATTTACACGGGAAGAATTGATTGAAGCAAACATGCAAATAAAAAAAAAGAGAGCACCTGGCCCAGACGGAATAACACCTGAAATCATAAATGCGTGCATTAAAGAAAACACTAATGGCTTCTTGGAAGTGTATAATAGATGCCTTAGAAGGAGAGAATTCCCTACAATATGGAAAAATGCCAATCTAATTCTAATTGAAAAACCAAAGAAAGACCATTCGGGACAACCAACATATAGACCCCTATGTCTTATTGATGCTGCAGGAAAGGTGCTGGAAATGATGCTGAAAATAAGACTCCAGACTGAAATATATGAAAGAAACCTAAGCCACGATGACCAGTACGGCTTCACCAAGGGCAGGTCAACGATAAATGCCGTGGACAAAATACAAATGCTCACTGGAGAAATCAAACAGAAAGCAAACAGGCATAGAGAAATGAGCCTGATGATCCTACTGGACATCAAAAACGCGTTTAACAGCGCTCCATGGAATGGAATAGTAAAGGCGCTTATAGAGGGAGGAATAAAAAGCTACCTCATCAAAATGATACAATCATACCTATCAGATAGAAAAATCACTGCCCCCAACGGAGAAACACATGACATTACATGTGGAGTACCCCAGGGATCAATACTAGGACCAACATTGTGGAATTTGTTCTATAACAAGGTGCTAGCGTTAGGTAGAGAAAAAGGGGTGAACATGATAGCATATGCAGATGATCTAGCAGTAATAGTACAAGCCAAGACAAAAGAAAAATTGGAGGAAAAAGCCCAGCATATGGTTGCTCAGGTGATAGACTGTTTGGAAGGGATGGGTATTCAAATTGCTCCTGAGAAATCGGAAACCATTCTGATAGCAGGCAGAAGGAAGACGAAAACCGTAGATATAAGCATACAAGGAACTCTGATAAGCACCTCAAGCCAGGTTAAATATCTGGGAGTAACCCTCGATAGAGACCTTCGAATGACAGCACATATCAAGCGTGTGACGGAAAAGGGAAACCAGATGATGAACATATTGTGTAAAATCATGCCAAAGATAGGGGGTCCAAAATCTAACAAAAGGCGAATAATTGCAAGCGCAGTGGTGTCAGCCATTCTGTATGCGGCACCAATATGGTGTTCTGCCCTTAGATTTAAGAAATATGCGACAATGCTCCAAAGCATAAGTAGAAGATTATCTATAACCATAACATCGGCATATAGAACTGTACCTGCAGCAGCGATTGAAGTGATTGCAGGAATGCCACCCCTGGATTTGCTGGCACAAGAAAGAACCGAGACCTACAGAAATGGATCAGGATACAAAAGCACGGCAAGGGATACATTAATGAGAGAATGGCAAAAACGGTGGGAGAAATATGATGGCTGGGCCAAATATTTTATAAGGGACGTGGAGAAATGGATGGATAGGAAATGGGGCGAACCCGACTATTACTTGACGCAAGCTTTCACAGGACATGGAATTTTTGGAACATATCTCTGTAGGATCAGAAAGGCTGAAACAGATCAGTGCTGGTACTGTGGTGATCGAGATACGCCAGAACATACCATTTTTGTATGTGAAAGATTCCGCGATTCCAGACTCAAAGCAGAAAATCATTGTGGGGTAAGGGTGCAAAAAGAAAACGTGGCTGAGCTTATGCTGGGGAGCGAATTGAAATGGAGGGCAATAGAAGATATGATCAGATCTATAATGACAACAAAAGAGGCGGAGGAGAGGAAAAGGGAGGAAAACAAACAAATGAACAAATAATTGACAAGGGAAACAAAATAGATGAGATCCCTGAAGTAATGCTCTAATCTCTTATACAAGTTTCCGGGGAGGGGGTTTTCCACCCAACACGGCGCGTCCCAATGGCTCATAGGGTGTCTCCAGGGGGCGTGGTTGGTTATGGGACTCGTGCTCTTCTGAGTTGTAAGGGCCTCATGATCAACCAACTCTCGGGATAAGCAATGAATAAGGATCCAGCATGGGAACCTGAATAATTGCTCGCGGATCAAAAGGAATAGAGAAGTGAACCTCGAGAAAAAATCCGACAACATAGGGGAGGCAGCTATGTTTGTTGAGCTAAGCGATGGTAGCTACTGCGTCCGGAGGCAACCGTGAAAAAAGCCTAGAGGAGTAAACCTCGATAAAAAATCCCCATTACTAAGGTGTAAGGCATCGTGCCGAGGGTATGGAAGGTGTGAGGGTTAGAGCACCGCAAACGATCCCCTTGGGGCACCGGGCGAAGCCCCATTGTATTTTGCCTTAGCGGGGTAAGGGCGCACTGCCCCGCCGGACATACTTTCGACCCTACTTGTGGGATTTAGATGGAAAGTAAGAAGACAAAAAACACAATTGGAATGAAAGATGACGGACTGGATATGGCAAAGGCTAAGAATAAGGAAAGAGGAGATACTGGGGACCAAGAGGGGGACATGGAAGGGCAAGAAGTATTTAGAAGAAGGGACTCTCTTCCGAGAACTCCCCCAATGAAAGCTGGAAGAAGTGGAAGACAGGATGATGCTTTCCATACTCCAAGCGGAGAGGTTAGCCAATCAGAATTTGAGAGGATGGTTAGTTGGGAAAGGGATGATAAGGAATCATCGATGGCACAACTAGGGGCTTGCGGGATCACAATTGAAGGAATTGTGGAAATAACAAGCGACGAAGAGGGCAGGCCAAGTAAAAAAAAGGGGGGACGATAGGAGAGGAAAAAACCTGGATGAAACAGAAACCAAGAGGAACAAGGAAGAAAACAAAAGAAAGAGGGGTGAAAAAGAAAGGGAGGACAGCAAGGAGTTGGCGGAAATCCGTGAGCTCCTCAACAGAGTGCTTGAGGAGGGCACAAAACTATTTGCTCTCACAAAAGAAATCGTCAACACGAAAGTGGAAATGAAGGATGGTACAAGAAACTTGTACAGGACTATCTCGAAAACGCACAAGAAGTTGCAAGAGTACGAGGAAACAAAAATTGCTAGGGAGATGGAAAAACCGGATAAGAAGGAAACGGGGGTGGTGACGTGCGAAATGGGAGTGCAGGTGGACCAAGATGATATTGAAAGGGAGACTGAAGCAAGAAAAAAGGAAAGACTGGAACAAATAAAGATGGTTATAGCGAGAGGAGTTGAGGAAGATGAATTCTCAGAATTAGTAGAGGAAGAATGGCCAGAAGAATCGTTTGCAAAAACATGCATGGCTCAGAGGGTTGAGGAATGTCCTGACAGTCGGGATGTAATTCTGATAGTGGGGGAGAAAAACCAAGGTAGGGACACAGACGAATACGTCGAAAGGTGGATCAAAAATCACCCAGGGTCGGACCGCATGGTAGATGAATGCGAGGATGAGGTTGACTATGTGGCAAGTAATATCCAAACAGAGACAAGGAGAGGGAGAAACGTGAGGGAGACAAAAATAGCATACGTACTTAGAGCGGGGGTAGATGCAAAAGACATCTATAGAAAGGCTAGGGACTTAGGGGACGCAATTAGGGAGGCAAGGGTGGACCTACACGCGAATGAGGGAGAGCTAGTATGCGTATTGGAGGAAGGGATTAACGGGGACATGGTGAGAAAAGCACTTGAGTGTGCAATAGGTGAGGAGGGGGGTATTAGAATTAAAATTATATTACCAGTGACGGAGAGGAAAATGAAGCAAAGGGGAAGTATCATGATCAGGAAAGGTGATAGGACATATGCAGAGCTTTTGAGAGAGATAAAAGAAAGGGTACAGATAAAAGGAACAGGTGTCGAAGTTAAGAGAACAAGGAAGACAAATCGGGGGGACTTGATGCTGGACATCGAAGGAGGCAGGGAAAAAATTGGACTATTGACCCAACAAATTAATAGGACAGGGATGACGGCCACCGCAAGGGAACCGGAATCCCTAATGTATGTCTATGACGTGGATGAAACTGTGGAAGATGAGGAGGTTTTGGAACAGGTGAGGGGGTTGGTGCATCCTATGGATAGGGGATCGGTGGAAATAAAGGGTAGGAGGAATTTGGGATATGGGAGGCAGACTCTGACGATTAAAGCGAACATAAGAGCAGCAGACAGACTTTGCAACGTGGGTAGGGTCCCGATAGGATTGATCAATTGTAACATCAAACGGAGGGTACAACCAACCAGATGTTATAATTGCAAAGAATTCGGTCACTCACAGAGAGAGTGTAGGGGTGTAAGCGCTGAGAAAAAATGTCATAGGTGCTGGGGGGACGGGCATCAAGCCCAGGACTGCCAGAATGAAGCATACTGCAGGAGGTGCAACGAGAGTCATCGGTCGGACTCAACCAGATGTCCGATCTTCAGAAACCTTGTTAAAGAGGGACAGCGGGGTGGTACGAGAGGTAAACAAAGCCAAAAATAATGAAAATATTACAGGTAAATGCCGGTAGATCTGCGCAGGCCCAGGACCTGGCATACAAGGTAGCGGAGGAAAAGAGCTGCGATCTGATAATAATGGGAGAGATAAATAAAAGAAAGTCGAAGGCAAACGGGTGGGAAGTAGACCTTCAAAAAGATGTAGGGATATTTTTTAAAAATAAGAGTTTGAAGGTGAATAGTGTACAGAGAGGGAAGGGCTTCATCGTAATAGAGCTAGACCAATTTATAGTTGTAGGGGGATATATATCACCAAACATTAGCTTCGAGGCTTTTAAGGTGATAGTTGATGGAATTATGAACTCAGTGGGAAAGGGAGGTAAAGAATGCATAGTAGGGGGGGATTTCAATGCTAAGGCTGCAGATTGGGGAGCTCCCAAAACAGATGAAAGGGGTAATTATATCTTGGAATGGGCTGCGCAGTTGGGGATGGTCATCGTGAATGAGGGAACTAGGCCGACATTTATTAGGGGGTCGTCGGAATCGTTTATAGATATAACCCTGGCCACAGGGAAGCTAGCGAGAAAGGTACAGGGATGGCAAGTGCTGGACGAGGAGACCTTGTCACTGCACCAGCACATAGTATATGAGGTTAAGGTAGGCTGTGCGAAAATTTCGCATCTTGAGGGCCACCACAGTGTTGATAGAAGGATTTTTAGGAGAGAGATTAACAGACTGATAGAAAATATGGGAGAGGCGAGGGTAAGTTATGAACAGATGGAAGATATACTACTAAAAGTTGGAAAAAAGGCGAAATTCCTGAAGGGAGGGGTAAAATATACACAGTATTGGTGGAGTGACAGGATGGGAGAATTGAGGGAGGAGTGTGTTAGAGCAAGGAGGGTGGTGATGAAGACGAGCAAGGGAATTGAGAGGGAGAGGGAGAGGGCATGGGAGGTTTACAAGGAAAAGAGGAGAGTGCTTAGGAAGGAAATAAAAAAAGAGAAGAGGAAGCAATGGAAAAAACTATGTGATGAACTCGAAGAGGACATCTGGGGACAGGGCTATAAGATTGTCACGAGAGCATTTAAGGGTAGAGGACAGTCCTTTCAGCTATCGAAGGAGAAAAAAGAGGAAATAGTCAAAGCCTTGTTTCCAAAAGGGGAAAAGATAGGAAATGTTGACATGGGAGAAGAAGGTTGGGGGGAATTTCCCAGCTTTACATGGACGGAAATAAAGGATGCATGCCAAAGGCTTAAGACGGGAAAAGCGCCGGGGCCGGATGGCATACCCCCTGAATGCTGGAAGGACTTAGTTGAGGATCATATTGAAATAGTAACGGAATGTATGAATGATCTATTGAAAAGGAGCGAATTTCCACTGGGCTGGAAGATGGCCAGATTGGTGTTAATACCAAAGACAGGACGGCCAGAGGGGGAGACTTCTTCATACAGACCACTATGCTTAACAAACAGTGGGTCAAAGTTATATGAACATCTGATTAGGGGGAGGTTGGAGGTAGCTTTGAGGGAAAGTGGAGATTTGGCTAGTAACCAATATGGTTTCAGGGAGGGGAATTCCACGGTAATGGCGGTAGAACAAATCATTCGGAAGGCAAATAGCACGAGGATGGGGAGTGAAAAAGAGAGATGGTGTGTGATGGTAATGATAGACGTAAAAAATGCTTCCAACACCGTCCCTATAAAGCATATCCTATGCGAACTGCGGAGGAGGAATATGCCGAGGTACCTGATAAGGGTGCTCACAAGATACTTCCAGGGGGGGCAAATTATGATGGGTGGGGGGAAACACTACGAAGTGACATCGGGGATTCGGTACTGGGGCCTACCATGTAGAACATCTTTTACGACCCACTCATGAGGCTGAAACTACCAGGAGGGGCGGAGATAGTTGGCTTCGCTGACGATGTCGCTATAGTGGCATCGGCAGATAACAAAACCCAGCTAGAGATAACAGTTGAGGAAGCTCTGTGGGAAGTCGGAAAATGGATGAGGGAGAAGGGGATGGAGATGGCTCCGGAGAAAACAGCGGCGCTGGTACTCTATGGGCCTAGAGGGAAAAATGTCTCATTTGAAATGGGGGGATATAGGATAGAGCCGGGAAGGGAATGTAAATATTTGGGATTATGGCTGGACAGAGGGGTTTATTTTGGTCCACATATTAGACATGTAGTGAAAAAGGCTAGTGATAGGGCGGCAACACTAAGCAGGGTGCTTCCGAATATAGGGGGACCTGGAGACGCTAAAAGGAGAATGTTATGGGGGGTGGTTAAATCGATCCTTTTATACGGTGCGCCCATATGGGGAGGGACCATGCAAATAAAAAAATGCCGGGATGACATGATAAAAGTGCAAAGGGTGATGTTGCTAAGGATTGCGTCGGGGTATAGAATAATATCAAATGACGCAATTCAGATAATCACTGGTATACCTCCATGGTTCGTTTAGGGTGTTTACGCACAGGATTGGGAAAGCGAGGGACGAAAGGTGCTTGTACTGTGTGGATAGAGACGACGTCCAGCATACAATGTTTTCATGCACGAGATGGCATAAGGAGAGGGGAGAGGTAGAGGGGAGACTGGGATTGGTACTAGGGGTTGGGAACATGGTAGGTTGTATGCTGGAGTCTGAGGAAAAGTGGGAAATATTGAGAGGTTTCTTCAAAGCGGTAATGGGGCAAAAGGAAATCGAGGAAAGGGCTTCACAGGAGAGGGAGAGGAGGGAGCGAGAAATTGATAGTCTCTAATAAAATGTGGTCATAACTTATTTATCTAGTCGGTATATGTATACACTTTTCTTTTAAATGTGGTCGTTTCTATTAATCTGGATAGGTATAGACATTTTTTTTGTTTTTGTTTTAAATAAATTTTTATCGGAATTTTACATTAAATGTTGTTTACGATCCAAGGTAGGTTTTATATTTATTTTATTTTTGACAACACTCATGATATTGCCCCTATGTGTTGGTATTTTGAGAAGCAGATCCACTTGAGCTGTGATGTAATACCCGGAAGGGTGGTCCCACAGTTCGAGGGAGGGGAGTGGGGTTAGGTTAGGTTAGGTTAGCTCTCCAGCTATTGCGCATTGTATCGACGCGCACTTCATAGCACATGCGTAGTTTATAGGTTAGGAGTCATCAGTGCCAGATTGCGCAGGCGCTCTCTAGTTATTGTGTAGTGTATCAACGCGCGCTTTATAGCTCATGCGTAGTTTATAACGGTTTATTGTTGAACGCGCATGTGTAAACATCATTTTTAATGATATTCTAACAATACCCGGATGTAAAGATAACATTGGACCTAAGCTAATAGAGTTTGTTTAATGAAAAAACATTCATAAAATACAAGATAAAGCGAATTTTTGACTTCTGTTCTATCTTCTTCTTTCAATGATAGAATTTTATATCTGCATTGAAAATATTTTGAATTTAATTGTTATTAAATGCAGATGTTCCAACAATAAGCAAGTGGATTATAAATCGAATGATAATCGATTATCAATCGAATGATAATCGATTATTTATCGAATGATAATCGATCATTAATCGAATAATTGGTAAGGTTAGGTTAGGTTAGGTTAGGTTAGGTTAGGTTAGGTTAGGTTAGGTTAGGTTAGGTTAGGTTAGGTTCCACTCCTAGGAGCTGTAAGACCTTGTCGTAGGTGGAGTGGCTCAGTAATTTCCTCCTCTCTCGAGCCGTAAGGACGGGAGAGGAAGAGTGAAGCTAAGAAACAGCTCAAAAACGGTCAGTGGGGCGCTGGTGGGGTTATTGATGTCGAGTAGATAGCACCAGGAAATACCAGTAGAAGATCCAACGGGCCCATGTTACTTCCTAACACACTGACATGTCCTACCAGATTTGGAGGGCGAACGGCGAGTTCCCGGCGCCGAAAAACGGGGACCCTCTCGGCTATGGTATGGCAACCCAGAATAAAGAGTCCCGAAGGAGAAAACCTGCGGCAAAAAACCCCCCAATCCCGTGGTGTAACACCATCGTGCCCAAGGGATGCATGGCACTGGGGGTTACAGAAGTGTCACGAACGATGCCCGACGGAATTGGCGAACCGTAGGGGATACCTAGCCTTATCTGTACACGCGGGGCTCTGTGCAGATTGACGATATTTCCCTAGCGACTCGTGGGAATGTTTAACCGAGGGCGACCCAGGCGGTTCTGAATACCCGGGAAGAGAAGACAGGAACTTAGGAAATAGGAGGAGAAGAGTCAATTCTCTCCCTGACAGCCTATATATGCCGAGCACTGGCACTAAGAGGAAAGCGAATTTATCTGCCTCTGAGCAGGGGGTTTACAAGAAGAGGGAGTCCACTGAGTACTTCACAATAAAGGAAGGGCTAGAAGCCTATGAAAAATTGGCAAATGACTTGCAGAGACTGGTGGCAGAAATACCAAATACCCACAAAGCCATTAAGGAGTTGTCCGTAAAAATGAAGAAGACCAGCAATAACTTTAAGAAAGATCTAGTAGTTGGATGGCTGGAGCGACACAGATATGAACCAGTCGAAAAAGTTACAATAGACGTGGACTGCCAAACACAAATGCAGAGCAATGAAAAGAGAGACATGGATACACAAACAGTCGAAGAAGGAACCCTAGACAGCCTGGAGGGTTACGGGGTTGCGAAAACGCTAGAAGATCTGGAAGGCATCGCTAGCCTGAAGTGGCCGGAACAGGTGTACAAACACACAGAAATTACACAGAAGCACCCACTCGAAGAGGAGGAAAACATCATGAAGCTGTTGTTTGTAAAAAAGGACGAAAACCTAGATAAAGGCCCGGCTGCCGTATATGCGGAAAAGTTCCCACAGCTTAAAAATATGAACGATGATCTGGATACACTGGAACAATATACCAAGATTAAAACAAATACTGGCACTCAAGAAATTACCAGCCGCATAATGAAAGTGACCCTGGATGGCACAACATCAAACCTATGGGAACAGGCTAACAGAGTAAGAAATGAGGCAGCAGCCGAAAGTCTGCTCCTCATACAACAGACAAATGTGGTGCCGAACGACACTCTAAGGAAAATAATGGAGTATGTATTACATGATACGGAAATTAGAGCAAAGATATACGAAACAAAACGGACAACTAATACGTGTACAGCAAGGAAAGAAAGGAACACCTACGGCATTGTGGTCAACCAGGAAAACAGGAGCTACAAGGACATCCTAACTACAGTCAAAAAGGTAGTAAAGTCCACAGATGGGGAGACAAGTGACATAATCAGAACAATACGCAGCACAAGGGACGGGAAACTACTCATCACGATGGATAGAGATGAGGAAAAAATGACCAGCTTGAAAACGCTCTTGAAACAGTCTGGCACTGATGTCAAGGTAAGGCAGTTGGGAGGAGAAAACAAAGAGACGTTGCATATAAGAGGTATGGATATGGAGTCCACTAAAGAAGAAGTAATAAGGTCCCTCACACAGACCTTGGGGACATGGAATCCTGGAAATAGAATTAGTGAACTGAGGCCACAAGCGAATAACACGCTTGCGGTTACGGTTACCCTTGACAAAGCAGACGCTGACAGACTCGTTGATAGGAAGCGTATCAAAATAGGCGTTGTTAGGTGCCTAATAGAAAAGAGAGTTAATGTTGCAAATTGCAAGAGGTGCTGGGGATACGACCATGGCACAAAGGAATGTAATAGAGAAGCGAGGGGAAACCTATGCTATAGATGTGGGGAGGGAAGCCACACATCTAGGGAATGTAAAAATTTAGAAAAATGTATGATATGTGAGGAGGACGACAATCATAGATATGGAAGCATGAAATGCCCCAAATTTAAGGAAGCCCTCAATAAGGCAAGAGCCCAGAAGATGGCAACCCCAGTAAGCGGGCTAGCTAACAGGACAGCTGATAAAGGACCGGCACCGTCAACGACGGCCACAGGAAAGGCAGTTATAGAAGAGGTTGAAAGGGACGTTGAAAAGACATCGACTGAAGAGGCCGAAATGCCCGAGGAAAAGACACTTGTAAAAGAGGCTGAAATGGATACGGAGACTAGACCAGAGTCTGGGCAAGATCCGTACTGGGATGCTTTTGATAAGATCGCTGAGAGTGCGCGTGAAACTGTCCGAGAAATAGAAGTCATGAGCAAGTCCCCGAAGACCCCGGTAGCTGCTGAACAGGTGGAAGATTTTGATTCAGTCCTGCACAAATTACTGGGTAGCTGAACTTTGTTACATTAAGTAGAATTTTTAAGTAGGTTTAGGTTAGGGTAGGTTATTTATTATGCATAAAATACTGCAAACAAATTTAGGGAGAGCGAAAATGGCGCATGACATGGCATGGGCAGCAGCTAGCACGTATGAAGCGGACCTTGTAGTGGTGTCTGAACCAAACAAGAAAATATGTGCGAAGGATGGATGGTACACAGACGGTAATAAAGATGTAGCGGTCATGATACTAAACAAAAATGTGGAAATAGAACGGATAACGAAGAATAATAACTATGTGTATATTGAGATACCAGGAGTGCACATATACGCAGTATATATTTCACCAAACATCAGCCTGCAGAGTTTCAAGGATAGAATCGATGAAGTTTTTGAGGATTCATCTACAAAGATTGGGGGAAAAATCATCATGGGCGATATAAATGCTAAGTCGCATCTCTGGGGATCTCCGATAAATGACCGCAGAGGAGAACATGTTGAAGAGCTTATGGCTCAGTTTGACTTGATAGCTCTGAACGACTTCAGCCCAACGTTCATCAGAAATAACTCCAGGACGCACATAGACGTTACGCTGGTTTCCTCAGATTTCGCTACAAGGATCCGAAACTGGAGAGTGGCACATGAAAACCCGTACACACATCATGGGCATATTTATTATGATATAAACACTGGGAAAATACCGAAAAAGAAAACTCCGAATGGCAGGCCCATGATAGACGAGAAAGCTTTTATCAGCAAAATAGCCAGCTCTCGGACAGGAAGCAGCATATATCTGCAAGCTGTAGACGCCATGAAAGAATCGTGGATAAGGGCAAACAGAGAGAGAAAGAAGCTTCCCTACTGGTGGAATGACCAAATTGAGAAGTTAAGGAAAGAATACATCAAACGAAGGAGGGAATACACGAGAGCGGGAAGAGAGCTGGAACGACACTTTTTTAGACACTACCATGAAAGAAACCAAAAAATTGCTAAAAAATGAAATCAACAGAGCGAAGAAACAAAAATGGAAAGCACTTTTGGAAGATTTGAACCAAGACATCTGGGGAGAGGCCTACAAAATAGTCTCAAGACAGTTAAAAATTCAAAGCACCCCCTTCTCTCTTACGGTCAAACGGAGGAAAGAAATAGTGGCAGATTTATTCCCAAAGGGCGGAAGAAGAATTAAAAAAAGAGAAGGTCCTAAAGTAGTTGCTCCCCCTTTCACAATAGACGAACTAATGAGTGCCCTTGGATCATTGAAAAATGGTAAGGCGCCTGGCCCAGACGGGATGTCAGTGGAAACACTAAAACTAGTCTGTAATCACAAAAGGGACGAGGTACTCTCCATGTTCAACTCGATGCTTCGAGAAAGAACTTTTCCTGAGTACTGGAAAAGGGCTAGATTGGTGTTGATCCCAAAAAAAGGAAAAGACATCAATGTATCTTCATCTTTCCGGCCGCTGTGCCTACTGAACACATTTGGCAAATTATTCTAAAAAATGATCATGAATCGGCTGGATGAAGAACTAGAGGAAAAGGGGGAGTCATTTCCCCGAATCAACATGGATTTGTGAAGCGGAGGTCCACAATAACAGCGATGCTGAGCTTGACTGACTGGGTCAGCAAATCCCATAGCAAATGGCTTTTGGTCATATCTATAGATGTCAAAAACGCCTTTAATACTGCGAGATGGCATCACATCATTGACAAACTTAGAGAAGCTGAGTGTTCGGAATACCTGGTGGAGATGGTTGAGGACTACTTTAGAGATAGATGGGTGGAAGCAGGCTCTGTTAAATGGCAGTGCACAATGGGGGTCCCACAAGGATCAATAAAAGGCCCTAAATTATGGGATGTACTGTATGAGGGGGTTCTCAAACTGCCTCTCGAAGAAAAAGTGGGCATGATAGCCTATGCTATGACCTATTGGTTACCATTGAAGGAGATAATAAAAATGAAGTAATAAGAAAGGCTGAACGCACATCTGCAAGGGTCCTGGAGTGGATGAGGTCAGTGGGTCTGGAGGTTGCCACCCAGAAGACTGAGCTGATAATACTCAGAGGCCCAAGGAACAGGGAAAACTTTCAGATCAGACTGGAGGCCAACATGGTCAAGCCATCAAAAACGCTCAAATATCTGGGAGTGTTACTAGATCCAAAATTATCTTTCGTCAAACACGTGGATTATTGCATAGAGAAGGCGAATAGAAAAACGGAAATTATGAGGAGACTCCTTCCAAACATCGGTGGACCGAACTATGCAAGGCGACAGGTGCTATGCACTATTATGCATAGCGTCCTTTTATATGCGGCCCCAGTGTGGAGAGTAGTTCTTAAAACTCAAAAATATCGTGACAAACTTATTAGCACACAGAGAAAGGGATTACTGAGGGTGATATCGGCCTACAGAACAGTATCTGCGGATGCGGCTCAAGTAATATCAGGCTTTCCGCCAGTGGACCTGATGGCAGCGGAGATCTGTATGTTATACAAAATAGGAGCGAGGCTTCCTGGAAACAGAAGGATGGCGCGGAAAAAAACACTGGGAAGATGGCAGCGACAATGAACAGAAAACAGTGGAACGGCGAAGTGGACTCGGAGGCTTATCAAGAATATCCCAAACTGGATAGAGTGTAAGCACAAAAGAACGAACTATTATTTTACACAGTACCTAACCGGGCATGGATCTTTTGGGACTTATACAAAGAGAATTTGCAAAACCACGACTGATTTATGCCATACGTGCGGAATCTGTGATAGTCCGGAACACATGTATGAAGAATGTAGTAGATGGTCGATAGAGAGAGAGGAAGTGACAGCAAGCATGGGTATTTTCCCAGGAATGGATGAATTAGTGGAAATTATGACAAGTGACCCGGAAAAGTGGAACCTAATGTATGCATTTATCTGCAATATTATGGAAAGAAAAGAAATTGAAGACAGAGACAGGGCGGAGAATTGAAGATATTCTTTGTATCTACGGCTACTTCTGAAGTTATGGGCAATGCCTTTTTCCGGAAGTATGCTGGTAGCAAAAGAGGTGGGGGTTTAGTGGGTGCGAGCCCCGCACGGCACTCAGCAGCATTGCACATCCCAGTTGCTGAGTCAGGCTGGTAGAGCTTCCCCTTTTCCTTTGGGAAAAAAAAAAGGTTAGGTTAGGTTAGGTTAGGTTAGGCTAGGTTGTGCCACTCCTAGGAGCTGTAAGACCTTGTCGTAGGTGGAGTGGCTCAGTAACTTCCTCCTCCCTCGAGCCGTAAGGACGGGAGAGGAAGAGTGAAGCTAAGAAACAGCTCAAAAACGGTCAGTGGGGCACTGGTGGGGCTATTGATGTCAAGTAGATAGCACCAGGAAATACCAGTAGAAGATCCAACGGGCCCATGTTACTTCCGAACACACTGACAAGTCCTACCAGATTTGGAGGGCGAACGGCGAGTTCCCGGCGCCGAAAAACGGGGACCCTCTCGGCTATGGTATGGCAACCCAGACATAAGAATCCTGAAGGAGAAAACCTGCAACAAAAAACAGCGGAAGCCTTTGGTGGAAAGCGACCCGTGCCTAAAGGAATGGTTGGCAGTCCCGCTATACTGACTGTCACTAACGGAGCCTTCAGGGTACCAGGCATCCCCCTGAAGTACAACATGCCTTAGCAGAGTACAGTTGCACTGCTCTGCTGGACAATTCTTTCATCCTGACTCGTGGGAACTCTATGGATAGTTCAAAACAAACAACCAGCCAACTGGAAGAACAGACCGACCCGAAGAGACTTCGCATAAAGAAGAAGCCGTGAAAAGCAGCTATATAGAAATAAGCCAAAATCCTCTACCCCATAGGAGACACTCACTACCGTAAAAACCAAATTCAGCCACTATTTTAGCGTACCAGAAGGGATTGACCAATCCAATGGAGACTCTTACCTCGAACAAGGCAAAGACGCAATCGAAAAGCATCAATCTGACAGGCACGACCAAAAAAATTGCCTCAACCCCAGGAAAGGAGCGCGTGGACTCGGAGTGCCATACCTCAGTCAGTTATGAGACGATATGTGCCTCATCTTCCGAAATATCCCCAAGACGAAGGTGCTTATCAGTAGACACCACAAGCGATAAACGTAAAAGAAGTGTTGAGGTGGTTGACCTCAGCACCGAAGAAGAGGAGGAGAGAATCACCAAAAAAGCCACTAAAGACAACAGGGTAGTGGCGGTACCGGAAGTACATACGATAATAGAGGCGATAGAAAGATACAACTATCTATTTGGAAAACTAAAAAGCACATTCAAGGAATACCCGAACACTGCATGTAAAATTAAAGAGTTGAGTAAACAATTCGAATCTAACTTAGGTTGGTTCAACAGGAAAATGGTTAAGGAGTGGCTCGATAACCATAAGGATAAGACTACCGAGGTGATGGGCATAGAAACGGAAACGCAGACAAGTGCGCCTGCCACCAGGGAAATGGGAACCCAAACCGAGGCCTGGATCGATCCCAGGCGAATCATCCACAACGTAGAGAACATAAATACTTTAGAGCAGTTCAAATTAGTGGAAAACCTGGAATGGTCTGCTTCAGCATTTGGAAGGACAGAATCCAAAGCAGGCAACCCTATTGAGACAGATGATAACACGGTCAAGGTACTCATGGTACAAGAAGACAAAACGGACAGGAGCGGGGGTATAATCAAATTATACAGGGAGAGATTCCCCGAACTAGAATCCATCGATACTGACTTCGAACGAGTGGGATTCTCGACCACTATGAGAGGGAAAATTTATAAAAGGACGGTTATCCAGATCAAACTCCAAGGGTCCGAGGAAGACCTATGGGATAAATTGAATAAGATGAAAGAATTTACGAACGAAGAGAAAGACATAGCTCTCCATCAAATAGGAGAATCCACGGAAAGAATGAGAAAGATGCTAGAATGCATTTTCTCCGGTCTGGACAAAAAAATAACCATCTACAGAAGCAGCAGAGAACCTGAATTCCCTAGACAAAAGGGGAGGAATGCATACGCTATCATCGTCAATTCGGATAACAAGCCATATGCGGAGGTTCTCGGAAACATAAAAAAGGCACTGGGGAATAGTGAGGAGGCAACTGCCATAAGAAATGTAAGAAGCACTAGGGACGGCAGACTGGTCCTTACGATGGACAAAAACCGAACAGCAATGAAGACAGTACAAGCGGCAATCCAGGGAGGCACCCAGTATAAGACTATTCAAAGGGGAAGCCAGGATGTAACAATCCACCTCAGGGGATTGACTGCGGACACCACAAAAGAAGAAGTGATACAAGTTGTAACAGAAGAACTAGGCGACTGGGGCGGAGGAAATCGAATTAGCGACTTAAGACCATCGAATAACAACACCATGACGGTGACCCTGACTCTTCCAACAGAAGAAGCCAATAAAATACTTATGAAGGATTACTTGAGAATAGGTTTGGCGAACTGTAGAGTAGAAAAGAGACTTAAGGTTGGAAGATGCCAAAAATGCTGGGCATATGATCATTACGCAGATAAGTGTACAGGCATTGACCGCAAAGACTGCTGCTATAAATGCGGTAAAAAGAACCACGAGAGTAAAAACTGTGGAGAGGAGTACTGTCCAATATGCGACCAGACAGGACATAGAGTAGGCGCTATGAAGTGTGGAGCATTCAAGTCGGCGCTGAAAAAAGCTAGAGACGCTGAAAGATCAAGACACAGATCCAGGAAGCAAACCTATAGGCGTGAGTCAAAACCTCAAATCATCCGGAAAAAGCCAGAACAAACCGCTACTATTAATCAGATCGATATGGATGACGACGTTTTCACTAAAGACCCCACAATTGAAGAATTCTGCAAACTTACAGAGGACGCGCGCAAGTTGTGCCAGGAGCTGGACCAGGACTCGCGAAAAAAAGACTCAGCAAATGAAGATCACAGCGAAGGACACAGGCCGGGGGGGACCGCCGTCCTCACTCATTAAAGACTTCACAACTTTTCACTCTTCACCAACTAGACCCTACAAACTCGTTCAGGTTAGGTAGGTTAGTTTTCTAGCCAAAAACTCTCAACCTTAACAATGCCCATAAAATGTCTACAAATAAACCTAGACAGAACACATGCCGCACACGACCTACTGGAACAAACAATAGTCGAGGAAAAAATCGATATAGTTATCGGACAAGAACCAAATAGCAGATGGCTTAAAAAAGTATACTGTGACAACAAAGGCGACTGCTTTATTTACTCTAACAGAGACTTGAACATCCAGAACATCTCGAGAGGGGATGGATTTGTAAGCGTCGACCTACAAGACACAACTATATACTCATGCTATTTTTCCCCAAATAAGAACATAAAAGAGTTTGAAAACTACATATACGACCTGGACAAACACATAAACAAAAAGCCGGGAAGACAGAAAATAATAGGAGGAGATTTTAATGCCAAGGCCACAATATATGGCTCACAAAGAACATCTGCAAGGGGACGCATCCTCGAGGAATGGATCATAGCCAATAACTGGAATATAATAAACGTAGGAAACACGCCAACGTTCTCTAACGCAAATGGCCAGTCCGTTATAGACATAACTCTAGCAACAGAGAAGATATCACAATACATTTATAAATGGCAGGTGAACGAGGATGAGGTCAATATGAGTAGCCACCGCACTATTAGATTCCTAATAGAAGGGGAAACCACACAAGAAATCAGGAAAAGACCACAAAGCGGGTGGAAAACTACGCTAGACAAACTAGCTAACTTTGGAAAAGACTGCAAAAAACTACTAACGGCACTGTAGCAAATCAACTTACGAGAGGGATAACCAGCAAATGCGACAAACATTTTAAGAAAAAAAATCAATTACATCATGGCCACTTACCGGTATACTGGTGGACGACCACCATTGCAGAAATAAGGAAGGATGCGATCAAAAACAGACGAAAAATAACAAGAGCGAAAAATTCAAATGAAAGAGAAACAGCATTACATGAGTATAAAAAGGCCAAACATAAACTCAAGACAGCTATCATGGACCAGAAGAGACTGGCGTGGAGCAAACTATGTGAAGACCTGAACGAAGATATATGGGGACAAGCATATCACATTGTGATGGATAAACTGAAAATCAGGCCACCTGTATCCTTAAGTATAGAAGAGGAAATAAAACAAACTGATAAATTATTCCCTAAACACCCTATCGTAAAATGGCCAGAAATTGACAGTGAGGAAAACATAAAAAAATTCACGGAACAGGAATTAATAGAAGCCACTGGAAAAATAAAAAACGGAAAGGCTCCGGGGCTAGATAACATCACCCCGGAAATAATGAAACAAGTAATACACGCTAACCCGAAAACTGTTCTTGAAGTTATGAACTTCTACTTAAAGCGAGGAGAATTCCCGAGAGAATGGAAAACATCAAAACTTATTCTCATTGAGAAAACCAAGAAAGATCAAAATACACCTCCAACATTTAGACCATTATGCCTTTTGAACACACTTGGAAAACTCTTAGAAAGATTAATAGAAACAAGAATCGAAAAAGAGATAGAAGACAAGGGAATACTGCACGAGAATCAGTTTGGCTTTCGAAGTGAAAAATCTACAATAAACGCTCTGCAAAAAGTCAAGGATATAGCTGAGAAAATCAAAAGCAAGTCATACCAGAATAGAGACCTAGCTGTAATGATAACCCTAGACATCGAAAATGCGTTTAATTCCGCACCATGGAGGAATATAATCAAGACCATGGAACAGGCCAACATAAGCAAATATATCATAAAAATAATACAAACATATTTCAGTGACAGAAGCATACAAACGGCGAATGGCAGAACCTTCGCGATGACATGCGGAGTACCACAAGGATCCGTCCTTGGGCCCATTTTATGGAATATATTTTACGATCCTATTCTACAAATGGACATGGGAAATAACATAGATCTAATTGCGTACGCCGACGACCTGGCAGTGATTGTAAGGGCGAAGACTGAAAAGATGCTAGAGAATCTGACAATATATGCCATAGACAAAATAACTGACAAACTAATAAGTATGGGAATCAAGCTTGCTCTGCACAAATCTGAAATGGTTATAATATCAGGATCCAGGAAAATAAGATCAATGGAAATAGCGATAGGCAACGCTTACTTAAACAGCCAAGATCACATTAAATATATGGGTATATACTTCGGTAACAATTTGAGGATGACAGAACATATCAAAAAGGCAGGCATCAGAGCCAACAACACAATAATGGCATTGCAAAGGATCTCCCCTAGGATCGGTGGACCGAGGTCAAGTAAACGTAAAATGGTATCAACTGTGGTACTTTCTGCAATATTATATGCAGCACCAATATGGGAAACAGCCCTCCAGTATGCACATTATAGAAACCTGCTTGAACAAATCAACAGAAACCTAGCACTAAGAATAACCTCTGCATACAGAACAGCACCAACTACCGCCATTATTGCAATTGCAGGACTGCCACCAATATACCTAACTGTACAAGAAAGAACAAGCATACACAATAGAGGCAAAGAACATAGTGGAGAGGCCAGAGATGACACCTACAAAAAATGGCAAGAAATATGGGACAGATATGAAGGCAACGCAAAAACATACATAAAAAACCTGGAAAAATGGAACACAAGAAAATTCGGAGACACAAACTACTATCTCACTCAAGCGATAACAAAAGAGACAATGACAAATGCTGGTACTGCAATGGGACGGATAATTCTGATCATACGGTTTTCGAATGCTACAGATGGATACATAATCGACACGAAGCTAGTATAAAATGTGGACAGAACATTACCAAAGAAAATATAGCAACACTAATGATAGAAGACAAAGAAAAGTGGAATGCAATAAATAAAATGATAACAGACATCTTGAAGCAGAAACAATTAGACGAGGGAAAGACATAAAAGACACTCTCTGGCTCTGAAGTAATGCCATACGGCGGTCCCGGAGTCAAAGTTTTACAAAACGAAGGGGTTTTTAGTGGGTATTAGAATCCCGAGTCCCACACTACCCTGTGGAAGACCATTACAGGGTGTGCGTCAATGAATTATGAATTTTCCCCTCTTTGAAAAAAAAAAAAAAAAAAAAAAAAAAAAAAAAGAAAAAAAAGGTTAGGTTAGGTTAGGTTGCGTGCCTCGGGAGATTGGATGAGAGAGGCTGGAAGTGATTTACCCCTAATCTCTCATGCAAGTTTTCGGGGAAGGGATTTTCCACCCGACACGGCGCGTCCCAATGGCTCATAGGGTGTCTCCAGGGAGACGTGGTCTGTTACGGGACTCGTGCTTTTCAGCGCCAGAGGGTCCGAGCGTTTTTGAACGTTGTAAGGACTGCTCAGCGCTTTTTGGGCGCTGTAAGGGACTCGTGACCGACCAACCTCCAGGGATCGGTGATGAATAAGGATCCAGCATGGGAACCCCAATAATCACCCGCGGAACAAACGGAATAGAGGAGTAATCCTCGATAAAAAACCTGCAACATGGGGGAGGGCAGCCATGTTGTGTGATCGAAGCAACGGTAGCTACTGCGTCCGGAGGCAACCGTGATAAAACCTAGAGGAGTAAACCTCGATAATAAATCCCCATTACTAAGGCGTAAGGCATCGTGCCGAGGGTATGAAAGGTGTGAGGGTGAGAGCACCGCAAACGATCCCCTTGGAGTACCTGGCAAAACTCCATTGTATTTTGCCTTAGCGGGGTAAGGGCGCACTGCTCCGCTGGACCTACTTTCGGCCCAACTCGTGGGATTTATATGGAGAAGAAAAAAACAAAGGAAAAAATTGATGAAGGATTGGCAATAGAAATGGAGAAGAGCAAGGGAAAAGAAGGCACAGGTTTTTTGGATACGAAGCTGGAAGGACTGGAGGTCTTCAGAAGGAGAGACTCGCTCCCTAGGACTCCTCCCGCTAAAGTTGTAAGGATGGTAGGAAACGAGGATGCCTTCCATACACCAAGCGGGGAGGTTACCGAACTGGAATTTGAAAGGATGGAGAGTTGGGAGAGGGATGATCGGACTACGTCGCTGGCCAGCTTGGCGGATTGCGGGATCGCGGGAATAGTGGAAATTCTTAGTGATGAGGAAGTAAGACCATCCAAAAAAAAGAAGGACGAGGAGGGACGAAACAAAACAGAAAAGAAAGCCAAGGAGGAAAATAAAAGGAAGAGGGAGGAAGAGAAGAAGGACAGCGAGGAGCTGAAAGAGCTAAAAAAACTGATAAATAGGGTGTTTGAGGAGGGCACAAAATTATATGCCCTCACTAGAGAAATCACAAACACCAAGGTAGAAATAAAGGAGGGAACAAGGAACCTATATAGGATGATCACAAGAACACAAAAAAAGGTACAGGAGTATGAGGAATATGAGGAAAAGATTGCGAAGGCAGCAGAGAAGAGGGACAGGAGGGAAACAGGAGTGGTGATGTGCGAGATGGGAGTGCAGGTGGACTCGGAGGAGATTGAAAGGGAAACGGAACAAATTAAGAGGGAGAAGATGGAGAACATCAAAAAGGCCATAGCTAGAGGAGTTGATGAAGAAGAATTTTTGGGAATAGTGGAGGAGGAATGGCCAGAAGAGGGGTTCTTGAGAACGAAAACGGCTCAAAGAGCGGAGGAATGCCCAGATAATCGTGACATCATCTTAATGGTGGGTGAAAAAAACCAGGGAAGAGACCTAGACCCATACCTGGGAAAATGGATGGAAAACCACCCAGGATCGCAGCATATTGTTGATGAATGCGAGGACGAGGTAGACTACGTGGTAAACTATATAAAAACCGAGACAAGGAAAGGAAGAAACCTAAAAGAAGCAAGAATAGCGTACGTCCTGAGAGCGGGTGGAGATGCGAGGGCCCTCTTCAGAAAGGCAAAAGAGCTAGGAGTAGCGATTAGGGAGGCAAGCGCCGAAATACATACGCAGGGGGAGATAACTTGCATATTGGAAGAGGGGTTAAATGTGGAAGTAGTAAGGAAAGCGGTGGAATGTGCAATCGGTGGAGAAAATACAAAAATTAAAGTGGTAATGCCACAGGAAGAGAAGAAGACGAAGCAGAGGGGTAGCATAATGATTAAAAAAGGAGATAGGACATATGCAGAGCTACTAAAAGAAGTAAAAGAAAAATTAGAAATTAAAGGAACAGGTTTAAACGTAAAAAGGTTGAGGAAAACTAACAAGGGGGATCTCCTGATGTGTTGTCACAGCAGATAGCCCAGAAGACCGGCGCAACAACCAACTCAAGGGAACCTGAGGCGACCCTCCATGTTTACGACATAGACGTGGTAACCGAAAGCGTCGACGTACTAATGCAACTGAAAAGTAAAGTGGACCTACGTGACAGAGAATCCTTTGAGATTAGAAACAGGAGAGCAGCAAATTACGGTGGGGACATCCTTACAGTAAGAGCAAACCTGAGAGCAGCCGATAAGCTCTGCAATCTGGGAAGGATACCAATCGGCTTTCTTAACTGCCGAATCAGGAAGCGGGTACAACCAAGACGTTGTTATAGGTGTAAGAATTTTGGGCACACCCAAAAAGATTGCAGGGGGGAGAGCGCAGAGGATAAATGTCTGAACTGCTGGGTCACCGGCCACAAAGCTGCGGATTGCGAGAGCGAGCCATCATGCAGGAGTTGCAGAGAAAACCACCGAGAGGACTCAACGAGATGCCCAATATTCAGGAACCTCATAAACGAGGGGCAGAGGATAGGAGGAGGTGGTAGGAGAAGAAATCCAAAATGAAGCTCCTACGAGTTGATGCGGGCAGGTCATCCCAAGCACACGACCTGGCGTACAAGGTAGCTGAAGAGGTGGGCAGTGACATTATTATAATGAGTGAACCAAACCTGCGAGGTGCAAAATCCCGCGGGTGGGTAACAGACAATAATATGGACGTGGGAATCTACTTTGTAAATAAAAAAATCAGTGTACATAGTGTTAAGAGAGGTAAGGGCTGGGTAAGGATAGAAATGGACAGCGAAGCTGTGATTGGCTGCTATATATCTCCAAACGTTGACCTGAACGTATTCACTGAGTATATAGATGAAGTCATGGCGCTGATTCGTATTGGAGGAAAGTCGACGGTGATCGGTGGGGACCTCAATTCTAAGTCCACAGAATGGGGATCACCTTCAAACGATAACAGGGGGGACTACATACTTGGGTGGGTAGCCCAATTGGACCTATCTATATTGAATGACGGAATCAAGCCGACCTTTATACGTGGACGATCTAAATCATATATAGATATAACGCTAGCCACCAAAGATTTAACAAACAGGATTAGGAACTGGCAAGTTCTCGATGGAGAAACATTATCTCTCCACCAACATATAACATATGAATTAGGACCGAGGACGCACAAACGAGGATTTATGGTACAATTCAAAATTAACCGTAAAAAATTCAAGGAATTCCTACAAGCCAGTATGGATCGAAGAGGAGCGGGGCCTATGACATACACAGAATTGGAGGACATACTTGAAGAAGCTGGGAGGGCCTGTAGAATAAAAAACAAGAGGAATAAGCAATCAGATGGGCAAAAGCGTGATAACACCAAGTAGGGAGGTGAAGTACTTGGGAGTGTGGCTGGACAGGAGTAGGACCTTCGGACCACATATCTTCCATACGGTGAGAAAGGCAGGAGAACGGGCATCAGCCCTAAGGAAAATACTCCCAAATATCGGTGGACCAAGTGATTCGAAGAGATTGCTACTCTGGGAAGTCGTGAAGTCCATACTACTGTATGCCCCAATTTGGAGGGGAGCGATGCAGACGCGGAAGTACAGGAGCGACATGGCAAAAATACAGCGTATTATGCTACTCAGAGTAGGATCTGGATATCGCACGATATCATCAGAAGCGATTCAAGTTATTACAGGGATACCACCAATAGATCTGCTAGTGGAAGAGCGAAGTCGAACGTGGGGAAAGGATGAATAGACCAAAAAACAAATAGCGGAGGAAATAACCGATGAATGGATAGGAAGATGGTCAACCCAACATGGTAAGGGTAGCTGGACAAAATTAATTATACCAGACATGCGGAAGTGGTTGCTATGCAAACACAGGAAGCTGGATTACTACTTAACCCAAGCACTGTCAGGTCACGGATTTTTCTGGACTTTCACTTATAAAATCAAAAAGGCCAACAACGAATTGTGCATCTATTGTGGAGTCAGGGACGACCCAAAGCATACATTGTTTGAATGTGCAAGATGGACAGAGGAAAGATCAGAAGTGGAAGGCAAGTTAGGCATTAAGCTGGGGATCGAAAATATGGTCGAGAGCATGCCAGACAACCAAACATGTTGGGAAGAAGTCTATACATCCGGAACATCATGTCGAGAAAAGAATTGGAAGAAAGGATATCTTAGGGCATGTGAACACGTACCCAATAGTAAGGACAAATGTCAGAAGGAGAAGACCACCTCAGCTCTGATGATTATGCCCGGAAGGGTGGTACCAGTGCTTGAGGAAGGGGAGTGGGGTTTAGTGGCGACGCTGGCTCATTCGGGGCTGTAGCGGATGCATCTCTTCAGAGAGGTGCCACCGATGCAGCATCGACTGGGCTGGAAACCCACACTGGTTGGATTATCCAACCGCTAGTCTTGTTGAAGATTCCCCACTTCCAAAAATAAAGGTTAGGTTGGGGTCTAAATGGCTGGTCCTGGGTCTCAGGGAGTGGTGCAGACTGCCAGTGTCTGGGCTTAACACATAAAACCCTGAGAAACGCCCGACTCCTGAAAGGACTTACCAGCAAATCCTACCTCCACTTCCCCGTAGTGGACCCTGGTAATGCGACGCGTACAATGGGTGTACGTCTCGTAGCTAACGGAGGAGGGTGAAAGGCGGGTCTCCGGCGCCTTCAAATAGCGGGAACCCACTGGCTAAGGGAAGGAAAACCCTGACAGAAAACCACAAAAACAGCAAAATGGAGGATATAACAAAAAATGTAATACCCCAGGCGGGTACCGGCAAAGCCGGAGAATCCCGCTCCTCTAATGAGGGCTGCCCCACGGATTCTGGGGGGGGGGGGCAATCTTCCAGCAGTCAATCAGCGAAGAAATTCGCTGGTTATCGATATAGTATGTGACGAGTCAAAAACAACAAGACCGTTTAGGAATGCTCAAAAAGAGGCACAAGCAAACTTCTTCGCTAAAATAGGCAGATGTAACTCGACTGGAGATGATGAGTACACAAGCAGTAAGAGGAAGCGCCACGATACCTCAATAAGGGACACCGAACCGTACAAAAAGACACCAAGTCCAGAAGTCTTTTTGCTTAAAGAATCGCTAGAAATGGTCACCAAACTAGTCAAAGATCTAGAATCTTGCACAGAGCAAAACACTAGAAGGGAAATAAAAAGCCTGAGTGTAAAACTGAAGAAACAAACAGAGGTTTTTCAAAGGAAAATAATAGTAAACTGGCTAGAAGAGCATAAATATGAAGAAAATACGAAAATGACCATAGACATCGATACCCAAACCGAAAATGCGATCAATAAGATAAAGGGGGTAGATGCAGAGACACAAACTGAAACCAGTGAAACGACAGAGCCCTGCAGCTGTAAGAGCATGCAATTCGATGAAAAAATTAATCTAGGAGGAATTATTACGTTTGATGATCTTTCGGCAGCGGCTAGCAAGAACTGGATGGAAACCACTTTCCAGATAACTAAAGTGGAGACTGGAGATCCCTTTAAAGATGACAAAAGAAACATAGTGATGTTTAGCGATATGGAACCAGGTAGACAAACAAGATTTGTAAAGCAAACATTTAACAGATATCCAGACCTAAAAAACGGAGCTAAAATCAAATGCGAAGGGGGTTCGTTCACTCAAATAGAGCAAGTCACCAAACAAATTACCGAAACAGACACAATAACAAATACCAAGAACGTCATTGCCTTCTACTTCGACCCCACAAGACAAAATGGGGAATCCCAGAGGGACATGTTCAATATTCTGGACAAACTTAAAGATATCACCAAAGGATGGGAGGATAAAACAATATCTCTAACACAGCCCCCAGGAATAAATTTGGATCTGTTGAGGAAAATGGTTGAAGTTAAATTTCACAACACACCGTATCAAATAACCTTAAACAAGACAAAAAATGATGTAAGCTCGGGAAGCACAAAAAAGAAAAAAATAGATAATGACACGTTAATAATCCCACTCGCCGGAACCTCTTACGCGGACACATTAAAAAAAATTAAATACGGCATCGAAGACACAAGTATCATCGACAACATAGAAAGCCTAACAAACAAGAACGGAAGCATAATTGTAAAACTAAGCCAGGAAGGTAAAAAAGTACAGCAGTGCTTCCAGAACATTCTCTCGGAGAAAGTTAACTTGGTAAACAACAGTATACGAAAAGTAGTGTTACACATTAAAGGGATAGACATGATTACCGGAGAGGGAGAGATAAGGGACTCGATCGCCAATATGGGAGTCATAACAGATATGAATGAGGTGAATATCACAAAACTTCGACCGTCTGCGCAAAATACACAAATTGCAACAATAATTTTGCCAGAGAACGATGCCCAGAAAATGATAGACCTCAGAACACTTAGGATTGGATTAAATAAATGTCGAATTCAGAAGAAGGTGAATGTCACAAAATGCCATAGATGCTGGAGGTATGGACAATATGCAAGGGACTGCACGAATGAGAGTCTTGAAAAAAGATGTATGAATTGTGCGCAGGAGGGACATAACAGGAGAGAGTGCGATAACCCCTCTTTCTGTCCTTTATGTAGAAAAGATGATCACTATGCTGGTAGCTATATGTGCGCTCACTTCAAAAATGCTTTCAAGGAAGCGTTGGAGCGCGAAAACGGGGAATCGAAAAATCTCGGAATCAGTAACCAGATAAAAAAAAAACGGGGAAAACGAATATGACGGAAAAAATACTGAGCAGACAGGCTAGAGAAAATATCAAACCTAGGAAAGCAGGGGAAACGGACGAGGATGGTTTTCAACTGGTAACTGGGAAGAGGGTGAAAATGGGATCCCCCGAAAGAGACAAAGAAATGGAAGCGGCAGGGAGTCAACCAGACCGCAGCAGCATAGAATAAGATTATTTTAACTAATTTTAATTTTAACTAGTTTTATCATGTACATAAATTTTACAAAACCAACACCTTTTAAAGAAATGGCTTTAACAAATAGAAAAAGAAAAAACAACGACAGAGCAATGAAATTCCTACAGGCAAACGCAAACAGATCTAGAAATTGTCTTGGGCTAATGGAACAACTTACCCGGAAAGAAGAAATAGACGTTATAATAGTCAGCGAGCCAAACAAAAAGATAGTGACAAATAGCGTATGGTATGTGGATGAGAATTTAGACTCTGCAATTTTAACCAATGCCAAAGTTATCAAACACGGAAAAGGGAAGGGCTTCGTATGGGTAGAATTAGAAGAAGCCATAATAATAATTAGCTGTTACATCTCCCCAAACTGTTCTGAGAGTGTTTTCAAAAATTTCCTTTTTAACCTGGGAAGTGTTATACAAAAGAAGAATACAATAATTGCTGGCGACTTTAACTCGAAAGCCAGAGAGTGGGGAAGCACCTGGGATTCCAGAGGAATAATAATGTCGGAATGGATTACACAACATGAACTCGTGATATTTAATGAATATAATGAGGCCACTCACAGGAGTGGTAGTATCATCGACGTAACAATGACTAACGGAATGCCTATTACACATTGGAAAGTGCTTGAAGAGGAATCAGGTAGCGATCACCTATTCATAACCTTCAGCATTAACGAGGTGAAAACGGGAAAAATAAGTAGTGAACCACTTAAATATGTGTACAAATCCAGTAGAAAACAAGCTCTCATAAATGCGGTTACTGAAGAATGGTTTCTTGATAGGAAATCCGATATAATTAGAGCCACCACGAAGGCATGTAGAAGAGTCCTAGGAAGAAAAAAGAAAAATTGCCACAGAGAAGTATACTGGTGGAACAGTGAAATTGAAAAACAAAGGAATGTTTGTAGTCGAGCCCGGAGAAAAATGATGAAAGAAAAAACAAATGAGTGCAGGGAGATATACAAGAAAGAGAAGAAGGAACTCAAACGACAAATCAAGCGAAGCAAAGCCATGGAATGGGAAAGAGTTTGCGATGAAGTGGACGATGATCCATGAGGTTTGGGGTACAAGATTGTCACCAAAAAACTGACCAAGACAAAAAAACCGTCTAAGGAAGAAGCCAAGCAGGCCATAGCCAAACTGTTCCCAAAAGAAAGAATACAGAAATGGAATCTGCCCGATGAGCAACATGTACCTCCAGTCTCGGAGGAGGAAATTCTCACTGCGGTGCACTCAATAAAAAGCAAAAAGGCTCCAGGAATTGATGGAATAGTTCCAGAAATAATCAAGGTAGTAGCGCCAAAATTCACAAAGGCTATCACGAAGCTCTTCACCAACCTACTGGAGAAAAGTGACTTCCCATGGAAAAAGGCTAGACTATTACTAATTCCGAAAGGAGAAAAGAGCTACAGGCCTATTTGCCTGTTGAACGTATATGCCAAACTCTTTGAAACGGTGATAAGGAATAGACTGATTGAGAACCTGGAGAAAAACGGTGGGCTATCGGATTTCCAATACGGATTTGTACAGGGTAGGTCGACGGTCGACGCTATAAACGAAGTAATGAAGATTGCCAAATTTGCAAACAGTGGCGTATGGGGTCGTAAAGACTTTTGCCTACTCATCACACTAGATGTAAAAAACGCCTTTAACTCTATAAGGTGGGATAAGATCATTGAGAGCCTACAGAACAGGGAAATCGAAAACTATTTGGTGAAAATAATTTCAAGCTACCTATCGGAAAAATCCATAGTATACGATGAGGAGGAAACGGAGATAACATGCGGAGTACCCCAAGGCTCCATACTAGGGCCTTTGCTATGGAACATAGCCTACGATGGGGTTTTGAATCTGGATGTACAGCCGGGAATTCGACTGGTTGCATATGCAGACGACCTCGCAGTGATATGCATAGCAAGAGGTAAAGAAGAACTGGTGGACCTGGCAAAGACCGCAATAAGCCAAGTAACAGAATGGCTCAATAATATGGGACTCAGTCTAGCCCTAGAGAAAACGGAGGCCGTAACCTTGATAGGGAAAAGGAAAATGGACCTAGAAATTAACATAGGAACTATAGCAATAGTACCACAAAAAGCTATTAAGTATCTAGGTGTATATCTGGATAAACATATGAATTTTATACCCCACGTAGAATACGTTGCAGGCCGAGCAGAAAGAAAAGCCACCCAGCTTAGTCGCCTCATGCCAAACGTCGGAGGATGCAGCCGGAGACGTCTACTGATGTCAGTGACTTCTTCCATACTATGGTACGCCGCACCAGCATGGAAGGACGCAGCCTTGAAACTTGGAAAAAACAAGGAAAGGCTGACAAGGGTCCAGAGAAAGGTATGTCTCAGAATAACGAGAGCATACCGAACTGTATCAACAGCAGCCTTGCAAGTACTAGCTGGACAATTACCGGTAGGATTAAAGACCGAAGAGGAATGGCAAGAATCTTGGGAGAACAATGATAGCTGGACACGAGTACTGATCCCTGATATCAATTCTTGGACAAGTAGAAAACACGGGGTGCTTAGCTATTACTTAACGCAGGCTTTAACTGGACACGGTAGTTTCGAAGCATACTGCGAGAGGATCGGTAAAAGCGACGGTTTCTGCAGATATTGCTATGATAGGGACGATGCGAGACATACGCTATTCGTATGTGAACGGTTCACCTGTGAGAGGGGAGAGGTTAATGAAGACAATTTCATTGCTCTGTTGTTAGAAAGCGAGGAGAAGTGGGAGATAGTGAAGGATATAGTGGAGACGATTATGAAAATCAAAGATGCTGACGGAAGGAAAGTGAGAAAAATAGAATAAACAGTACTTACCGCATCCAGAACTAGATGAAGTAATGCTGAGCAGGCGGTTCCATCTAGGGAAGGATCGGTAGTGCATGTAGGCATAAGATGGATGAACACAAGACGCAGGGCAGCAAAGTGGAAATGGGTTTTTAGTGGGTAAACAGAGAGATCTGGAGCCTCACACTTGGTCTCGCCGATTTGAACACCAAAGGCTTGCCAGTAAGTACGTAACGTTTTTTCCCAAACCACTTGGAAAAAAAAAAAAAATGGGTTAGGTTAGGTTAGGTTAGGTTCCACTCCTGGAAGCTGTATGACCTTGCCGTAGGTGGAGTGGCTCAGTAACTTCCTCCCTTCTCGAGCTGAGAGGACGGGAAGGGAAGAGTGAAGCTAAGAAACAGCTCAAAAATGGTCAGGGGGCACTGGTGGGGCTATTGATGTCGAGTAGATAGCACCAAGAAATACCAGTAGAAGATTAAACAGGCCCAAGTTACATCCGAACACACTGACAAGTCCTACCAGATCTGGAGGGCGAACGGCGAGTTCCCGGCGCCGGAAAACGGGGACCTTCTCGGCTATGGTATGGCAACCCAGAATAAAGAGTCCCGATGGAATAAACCAGCGACAAAAAATTCCCCCAATCCCAAGGTGTAGCTCCATCGCGCCGAGGGGATGAATGGCACTGGGGGTTTGAAAGTGTCTTTAGCGATGCCCGAAGGAACAGGCCTACCGGAGGGGAGTTTTTGGCCTTAGCAGGGTAAGGGCGCACTGCCCTGCCGGACTTCGTATCGACCCATACTCGTGGGAACAAAAATGGAAAACGAAAAAAACAAAACAAAAACAGACAGAGAGACAGTGGACCTTACCAGTGAATGTGAACCAGAAGGCAGAAAAGAAGTAGCCAAAACTACGCCGAAGCACAGCAGACTAAATATGATGAGCAGCCTACAAAGATGCAATTCGCTCAATGTGGAACAGAGGAAGGGAAAAAGGAAATTGTTGGACACCTCGATATCGATGGTCGAGGAGCCCTACAAGAGGAGAGAAAGCCCGGAAGTCTTCACGATTAACGAAGCAATCGAGAGTCTAAATAGACACATGGAAGAAAGTCAGCTCTGTGGGCAGCTGCCCAAGAAGATAAGCGCGGAGAATTTCTGGCCGATTGCCTCATGGCACTCAATCTCTACAAGATTGGACCGGTTTTATGGAATGTCCTCTATAATGGAATTCTGGAGCAGAATCTCTCGGGAAACTGCAACAAGGTTGCATATGCAGACGATTTAGCTTTGGTTGTAAATGGGGATGACAAGGGGGAACTCATATTCGAGGCAGATATGGCGTTACGAAAAATTGAGAGATGGATTGAAAGTAAAGGTCCTGAACTTGCTCCAGAAAAGACGGAAGCTCTCATAATAAAGGGCTCAAGGAACAGGGAAGGAGTCCGTTTCTCCTTAGGCGAACTGAAAATTGTACCAAAAAGAGCGGTAAAGTATTTGGGGGTTCATCTAGACGACAAACTAATTTTCAGTGAACATGTTAGGAGAATATGTGAGAAGGCTTGTAGGCAGGTGGCGGCATTGACTAGGATTCTGCCCAACATAAGAGGTCCTGGATATCACAAAAGAAGGGTAGTGTGGGAAAAGGTCCCCAGTGTGGGAAAAGGTCATACACCTGAAAAAATATAGAAATATGTTGATATCTACTCAGAGGAGAATGCTGATTAGAGTGGTGAGTGCCTACAGAACGGTGTCGGCGGAAGCAGTAGCGGTGGTGGCAGGAATCCCACCGATAGATCTATTGATAGAGGAGAGGGGCAGGCTAGCCCTCAGGGGAACAGTTACCACCGAGATAAGAAAGGAGCTGCGAATGGAGACCATTGCTAAATGGCAACGAAGATGGGATGGTGTAACGTCGGCTGCACAGTGGACGAAAGCATTGATCCCGAATTTGAATGAGTGGCTGAGCTGCAACTGACCGGACACGGGAGTTTTAGGACGTTCCTGTACAAAATCCATTAAGTGGACACAGATAAATGTGTGTATTGTACTGAAAGTGATGATCCCGAGCACACAATATCAGCGTGCTACAGATGGCAGACGCAAAGACAGGAGATACAAATGAGAATGGCGGTACCGGTATCCACGAAAGGTTAGGTTGGGTTAGGTTGTGGACCACCGAAATAGGACTGAAGCGGAAAGAATGTATAGCCATCAGGAGACAGATAACGAGGGGCCGCAGGAGACTGGTACATGCCGAATTAGATGACATCACAAAGCGATACTCTGAAGTGAAAAGAGACCTAGACAAGCTTATAACAAAAAATAAAAAACAACACTGGAGTGATCTATGCCAAGACCTGACCAGGGACATATGGGGCCAAGGCTACAAGATTCACATGCGACACTTGAAGGCATATATGCCGTATCAAATGCATATTTATGTTAAAAGAACAGTGACCAGGGAACTGTTCCCAGCAGGACCTCCCCACAACCACACACGGATGGTGGTGGAAGAGGAGATTACACCTTTTAACAACGAGGAACTGGCAGAAGCCCTAGCAAAAATTAAAACAGGAAGAGCTCCTGGCCTGGATTGAATCCCCCCGGAAGTAATCAGGAGAATAGGAGAAATTGAACCGGTATGGTTACTGGAAATGTACAACCTACTATTGACCACCCAAACCTTCCCTGAGGAATGGAAGATATCCAAGCTGGTCTTAATTCCCAAGGGGAAAGCAGAAGATCCAAATAAGAAATGGAGACCCATATGTCTGCTGAAAACTATAAGCAAACTTTACGAAATTTTAATCAAGGGAAGGCTAGAGGAAGCTATAGAGCAGTACGGACCATTATCGAGTAAACAGTACGGCTTCCGAAAAGGGTCCTTCACCACGGACACAGTAATGAGGGTAGTAGAAACGGCCAAAAGATCGGCACACAAATGGGTGTTACTGGTGGCCTTCGATATAAAGAATACCTTCAACTCACTAATAATGCTAGAGCTGACAAAAAGAAACGTGCCCAGATACCTGCAGAATATCATAGGGGAATACCTTAAGAACAGAACGCTACAGTTAGAGAAGGGGGAGGTAGTCAAAGTGAGTGCAGGAGTACCGCAAGGGTCGGTCCTCGGCCCGACGCTATGGAACATAGCGTACGACGGAATCCTGAGGTGTACAAACCCAATGGGTAGCGAGGCGGTTGCCTTTGCTGATGATCTAGGGCTAATTATAACATCCAAAAATAAAGAGGAGCTCATGTGGAAAGCACAGGAGGGGTGCCACGAAGTGATTTGTTGGACCAGAGAACACAATCTCCAATTAGCGGAGCAAAAGACAGAGGCAATAATCCTCAAAGGGCCCCGGAAAAGAGAGGACATACACTTCAGATGTGGGAGTGCGCAAATAGTACCTAGCAAAACACTAAGATACCTAGGGATCACGCTCTGCGACAACGGGAGCTTTGGGCCACACATAAGGAAAGTTGCTAAAAAAGCAGAAGAAAGGGCAACCATATTAAGTTTTTGTGATGCCGAACATGGCCGGCCCTTGCAGCGCAAAATGGAAGGTTCTACACGGAGTGATCCAATCGATCCTCTTAAACGGTGCTCCAATATGGTACAAAGACCTCAGAGTGGAGGCCTACAAAAGAGAAATAGTCAAAGCTGAACGGAAAGGCCTACTGCGCATCGCCAGTGCCTACCGTACCACATCGACGAAGGCTTTATATGTCATAACCGGAGTTGTACCTATTTACCTGCTGGCAGAGGGAAGAGCAAGGCTATATGCTGCAAGAGAGACCGACGGAAACAAGAGGCTGGAGGAAAGGGAGCGGACGATACGCGAATGGCAGAGAGAATGGGAGGAAACGGAAGACGTGGCTCAGTGGACCAAACGTTTGATCCCCAATCTAAGAGCATGGCTGAAATGTGAGCACAGGAGCCTAGACTACTTTTTAAGTCAGACACTAACGGGCCACGGCTGTTTTATGTCCTACCCACATAGGATAGGGAAGAGGGAAACTGACACCTGCATGTATTGCCCAGATCCAGACGACGCACACCACACACTGTTTCAATGCGAAAGATGGCACGCCAGACGGATGCAATTAGAGTTAACGCTGGGAGAAAAACTAAACAAAGCAAACATGGTTACCCAAGTGATAAAAAAAGTTAATGGTTGGAAGGCAATACACGATTTTATCAGGGAAATAATGAAAATAAAAGAACAGGACGACAGACAGCCTGAAAAGAAAGAAGAGAGTGAAGGATGAAGAGCAGGTTAGGTTAGGTTAGGGAGAAGTGCTGAGGATGAAACAGTATCGGGATCTGATATTGAGAGCGCAGAGGAAGCCGCTCATTAAAGTATGTAGCGCATATAGAACAACATCAACAATTGCGCTCCAGGCAATCGCCGGGGTAATGCCACTGGATATTCTCGTGGATAAAAGGACTAGGATACATAACAGAAGGAATGAGGTACTGAATACTATTAGGGAGGAAGAGAGAGAAATAAGTTGGACAAATCGCAACGACAATGGGTACTGGAGCAGGGAAAGGCCAAGTGGACCCAGACTCTGATCCCTGATGTGGGAAAATGGTATGGGTGTGCTCACAGGCGCACCAACTTGTGGAGCGGATGGCCCTTTGTCTCTTGAGACGCTACATTGCGTATCAAATCAATACTGTTAATGTTAAGAGACTGAAATATGGACCAGAAACTAGTTTCAACAAAAATAAATACATGGAAGAAATCGAGAAGTGGGATATAGGAGCTATGCGATTACGGGCAAGTGAGGGATGATATGAAAAAAGCCTATAATGTAGCCAAAACAAGAACAGGCAGGCAACAACACCTTCCATACTGGTGGAGTTCAGCCATAGAGGAATTGAGGGATAAATGCATTCAAGCTAGAAGGAGGAGCACGAGGGACCATGGGAACGAGGCATTAAAGCTGGAGTTTAAGGAGAAAAGAAAAGCTCTAAACAACGCTATTAAGAAAGCAAAAAAGGAAAGGTGGCAGGCTATATGCGAGGATCTCGAAAAGGATGTATGGGGGGAAGCCTATGTTATCACCATGAAGGCTTTAAAAGTAATAGCCCCTTATAGACTCGACGTGGAACAGAGACAGAAAGCGGCGGAACTCCTCTTCCCTGCTAAACAGCGAACGCTCTTCGAGAAAACAAGAGATGCAGAAGTCGTGGAGTTTACAGAGGAGGAAATTGCTGCGGCTGGAGAAGATCTGAAAGAAGGGAGAGTCCCTGGTCCAGACGGCCTGCCACCAGAGACGGTCAAGATTTTGGTCGCATGTAAACCCGAGAGGGTCAAAAATGTCATGAACGACTTGTTAAGACGTCAGGTTTTTCCTAGGGAGTTCAAGAGTGCGAATCTGGTTTTGTTGCTGAAGCCGCCAGAATCACCAGGGTCATATAGACCAATATGCTTATTGGATTGCCTAGGGAAATATCTGGAGATACTAGTGAAGAAAAGACTGGAAACTTTTTTGGATAGTAGGGAGGCACTATCAGACTCTCAGTACGGGTTCAGGAAGGGGCGCTCGACCATTAACGCCGCGAAAAGCATTAAGGAGGCGGTTAAGAACAGCAAGAGGAGATGGGTGGTGCTAGTCTTGCTGGACGTCAAGAACGCATTCAATACCGCGAACTGGGATCTGATAGTGAGAGGCCTTCGAAAAATCAAAACCCCCGAATACCTGGTTAACACGATAATAGACTATCTCTCTGACAGAACCATCCACATATCTCGGAAGAACCAGATGGAAATCACTGGGGGAGTTTCACAAGGATCGGTCCTTGGACCTACATTGTGGAACATTTTATATAACGGGGTATTGGATAGAAAAATGCAAAAAGGTGTCAAATCTATCGCATATGCGGATGATTTGGCCCTGCTAGTTGAAGACGACACTAACTGGGGTCTAATCAGAAAAGTGAATAGAGAGCTGGGAAAAGTAACAAAATGGATGCAACAAAATGACCTAGAACTAGCCTTCCAGAAAACGGAGTCTATAATCCTTAAAGGCCGGAGGTACAGGGAAGGTATACAATTCAAAATAGAAAATATAGATATAATCCCAAAGAAGGCAATTGAATATTTAGGGATAATATTCAATGACAAAAATAATTTTATATCCCACATCGAAGAGACAGTTACTATATGGAGCACCGATTTGGGCGGACGTCCTCAATGTCAAAAAATATAGGGAAAAAATCATAAGGGCACAGAGGAAACCTCTGATAAAAGTCTGCAGTGCGTACAAGACTGTATCGACGGTAGCGCTTCAGGCTATAGCCGGTGCAGTACCTGTGGACCTGCAGGACGAAGAGAGGTCCAGAATATATGCAAGAGGGAGCGGGGCTGAAAATGTTAGGAAAGAAGAGAGGCAAAAGAGTCTCGAGAAATGGCAAAGTCAGTGGATACTGGAACAAAGTAGGGCCGCGTGGACCCGGACGATTATCCCTGACGTGGGGAAATGGTATAAGTGGGCCCACAGGCGCACTAACTATTTCTTCACGCAGTTCCTTACGGGACATGGATCGTTTAGGGCTTATACTTACGGGATAAGAAAAACCGTGGACGATTTGTGTCCCGAATGTGGAGTGGTTGACGACGTGGAGCATGCGGTCTTTCGGTGTGTCCAGTACACTGAAGAACGAAATCGGATGGAATTGGCCATGGGAATGTCGATTGGGGATCCGGGCGACATTTTTGAAAGAATTCTATTAATTAAAAGTAGGTTTGACATTTTTCTGGGGGGAGTCACGGAGTTAATTGAAAGGAAGGAGGGAAGGGAAAGGGCAAGAAAGGAATAGGAAGAGAGAAGGTAACAAGCAAAAGCTGGCGCCACCGATGTGATGTTCGCTAAGAACAGTTCCGGGGCGCCAGTAGGAGAAAAGAGGTGGGTTTCAGCTGGTAGGCGGTCAAGAGCGGCTTCCTTGTGGAGCGGCTTCCTTGTGGAGCGGATGGCCCTTCGTCTCCTGAGGCGCTGGGTTTCAAAACGTAATTGGCTGAATCCGCACCCCTGGCACATCTTGATGGGTTCGATGAGAGATGCTGGAAGTGGTTCACCCCTAATCTCTCATGCAAGCTTCTGGGGAGGGGGTTTTCCACCCGACACGGCGCGTCCCAATGGTTCATAGGGTGTCTCCATGAGGCGTGATCGGTCATGGTATTCACAGATGTGAGGGTAGCATGACCGACCAACCCCATGGATAAGCAATGAATAAGGCTCCAGGATGGGAACCCGAATAATTACTCGCGGATCAAAAGGAATAGAGGAGTAAACCTCAATAAAAAACCAACAGCATAGGGAATGCAGCTATGCTGGGTGACTGAGCAGCGGCTGCTACTGCGTCCGGAGGTAACCGGTAAAAATTCCTAGAGGAGTAAACCTCGATAATAAATCCCCACTACTAAGGCGCAAGGCATCGTGGCGAGGGTATGGAAGGTGTGAGGGTTAGAGCACCGCGAACGATGCCCTTGGGGCACCTGGCGAAACCCCATTGTATTTTGCCTCAGCGGGGTAAGGGCGCACTGCCTCGCTGGACATACTTTCGACCCTACTCGTGGGATTCAAATGGAAAAATCGAAAAAAATTGTAGATGAGGAAGAGAAGAGGAGAGAGGAAGAAGAGAGGATAAGGTTTGAAGAGGAGCTGTTGGCTGGACACAAACGCGCGAATAGATCGAGCGATATTAAAATTAGGAAGCAATCAACTTTGATTGGAGAGTCGGATGGTTCGGAGGACGACGACATTCCTATTGTAGGGAAAAACTTTGAGGAAGTATGCGAGGAGGAAGACGCCTATAACAGGGTGTAAAGGTCGATTCTGTTCAGTGATGAGGAGGAAAGGACAGGAGAAAAAAGGAAAAGGATGAGTCCGCAAGAGAAGAGAGCGCGGAAAAAAGAACGGCAGAACGAGAGTTATGAATTCAAAGGAGAGAGCGCACTGGAAACAGTAAGCAGGAAGATGGAGAAATTGAGGGAGAAAACCAGGGAATTGGGAATCGATGACAAGGAACTCAAGAGGGTTATCGGGGAAATTATGTCAGCAATTAAAAAAGGGTTGAAAAAGGAGAAAGAAAATAGCAGGGAGGAAAAGCCCAAATGTGCTGAGTGCGAAGCATTGGGAGAAATGGAATTGAAAAAAGAAAAAATCGAGAAAATGAGAAATAAAATTGTAGAAGGTAGAAACTTCAATAAATAGATCTCTGAGGAGGCCTGGGAAGAGGAGGTCTTTGCATGCACAAAATATGAACAGATGGAGCATTGGAAGGCCCTGGACAGAAAAAATTGCGCGATTGTGATGGACCCAGAAGTTCCAGCGAAACTAGTCCAAAATTTGAAGAAGAGAAGGGAGGAACTGGTCGAGATGGCCGAGGGATGTAAAGGGGGGGAAATGGACTATGTAGTTAATGTGATCCAGACCTCAAGATTTCGGAAAGAGTGGCGTCATTACGTGGCTTGGCTCACTGAAGAAATGGAGAACGAGGAGGTTTTTAATATGATTAAAACTCTACATGAGAACATTGAAGAAGTGGGGGAGTACCCAAAAGAGGTGAATATCCTACTATCGGAAAGGGTGGAACCCACTTTCTTTAGAATGATAATGGAATTTGTAGGTAGGGGGGGAAAAACAATATACAATATCGTTTCCGATAGGGAGCAAGAGGAGACTAAAAAAAGGGTCTATAATGATTTTCTCTATGATGATTTTCATATTCATATTTATCCATAACATCATCAAGCTGATACCATGATTTCCATTTGTTTATTTTAGAAAGGTAATTTTTCTGAGCTTTTGTTATAGTTGTTTTAGAATTAGATTCAGTAATGGGTCCTCATTAAACCCTCAGTCTTTTTCTTATAGTAGTGGATTTGATTAATGAGTTCTCATTAGACTCTGAATCAGATCTCCTTATTAAAAAACCACTCACATTGGTTTTGAAATGTTGCTTGGTTTACATTTGATTTTTGTTTTATATTGGATTTGAACATTTTTTAATAACTTCTATAATTTGTTTTTACATGCTTCATTGCTTGAACGGTTATTGTATTTGGAGTTTCCTTGAACTTTTAACTAACTATCTAGTTTGAATTAGATTTGAGTATCGAGTTCTCATTAGACTTCAATCAAATTAATTTTCCTTAATTAGACTTGTTATTTGGTATTGGTTACAACCAGACTACAATGTTTTTTAATTGTGTTTTTTTATTGTTTAAATTGATTTGTTCACTTTGGATGTCCCTTGACATATATGTGAATTTTTATTTTGAATTAGATTCAGTAATGGGTTCTCATTAGACCTTCAATCTTTTTCAGTATTTTATTTTATAATTTGATAGGTTCCCATTAGACCTTAATATCAAATTTTCTTTAATTTCATTAAGAAGTTCACATGTCTGTTTTGGGACATTTGAATAGGTTTTCTACAAGGTCTTTTTTAAACTTTTGTTAGATTGATTTAGTTCTATGTACTTCATTGCTTGAACGGTTATTGTATTTGGAGTTTCCTTTAACTTTTAATTAATTATTTAGTTTGAGTTAGATTTGGAAAGGGGTTCTCATTAGACCCTTAATCTTATTTGTTTTTGGAATTAGATTTGAGTATTGAGTTCTCATTAGACTTCAATCAAATTAATTTTCCTTAATTAGATTTGTTATTTGTTATTGGTTACAACTAGACTACAATGTATATTTAATTGTGTTTTTATTGTTTAAATTGATTTGTTCACTTTTGGATGTCCCTTGACATATATGTGAATTTTTATTTTGAATTAGATTCAGTAATGGGTTCTCATTAGACCCTCAATCTTTTTCATTATTTTATTTTATAATTTGATAGGTTCCCATTAGACTTGAATATCAAATTTTCTTTAAGGTCATTTAAGAAGTTTGCATGTCTGTTTTGGGACATTTGTAAAGGATTTCTACAGTTTCTTTTTGAACGTTTGTTGGATTAATTGAGTTCTATGTTCACTGTCATTTGTCATATTTTAATTTTTTGAAATTGAGTTAGTGTCACTTCAACATCCGTTAGATGAACACGTGTTCGGAGTTCATTTTTTAAAATAATTTCAAGAAAATTTCCAATAATGTTCAAAATTTAGATTCAACAAACCCTAAACAGGGGATTATTTTAATTTTAATTTCAATGTAATTTCAATTCATGACGTCAATGTGTTGTCCAAGTTTCTTGTATTACCTGACGAGTAAGTAATAATTTTTTTAACCACTTCTTTTATATTTTCCAAAAATTCTTTTTACTTACTTACAGGTAAGCACTGAAGATGGCTTAATAGCCGAAAGCGCTCTGCTATTTAATAAATTATATTTACACAGAATACGAATATGTTCTCTTGACTTAAAAAAAGGGTGGCTAGGGAATCGGTCCTGGTTAAGACTGGTGGCAGACACTACGCGGACGTTCTTAGGGAGATGAGAACACAGGTGGATGTGAGGGCTCTAGGGATCAGAGTAGACAATGTTTCCAAAACAAATAGTGGAGATATTATTGTAAAGTTGAAAGGGAAGGGAACAGCCGAAAAACTAAGGGATGAGCTGAAAGAGCGAGTCAAGGAGGTGTCGGTATCAGTGAGGAGAAAAGAAACAATATTTAATCTTCTTGATTTAGACCCAGCGGTCACACCGGGTGATGTAAAGATGGCGCTGGAAAACCACACTGGCATAAGAGGTGGAATCACCATAAAAGGAGTCAAGGCAACAAGATATGGGCGCCAACATGCACTTTCGCGGTGCCTCAGGAGTTAGCAGAAGCGGTGAGGAGGACAGTCTTTGTAGGATGGTCCTCATGCAGGTTACAGGAGCGGGTAACTCCCCTCAGGTGCTTCCGATGCCTTGACTACGGACACACCAAGCAGGAGTGCAAAGGGCCAGATAGATCGAAACAGTGCCTAAATTGTGGAAGGGAGGGTCACAGAGCACAAGAGTGCAGGGAGGATCCGGAGTGCCGATCATGCGGGGTTTCTGGTCACCGAATGGACTCCATGGGGTGCCCTAAATTCAGGGATATGACCTACGGGAAAAAACCTGGACACGTTCAGATATAATTTCAGATATATGAATAGTGGGCCACTTGTACGAGATTTTTTATATTATATACATAGGTATTTATTTATACAAAAATGTCCATATTTTTTATTCGAGATTTTATATACACACGTTTTATTTCTACACAGGTTTTTACATTTTTATAGGGTTTTATTTATACACGGGTTCTTACATTTTTAATTGTATATAGGGTTTTATTGATACAATTATTATTTATAGACCTTTTAGTATTTATGTATTCGTCCTTATATTTATTTGTTAATTCATTTACTTATTTATTCATTTATTTATTTAATATAATCGCATCGATGACAAGCTTTTCTGGAAGGCATAGGGTGCGAGTAATGGAAAGAAGGGGGGCTTACCTCCCTATAGAGTACCAGAATAGCAATGGCTAAGGCAACCACTCGGCCCGGCATACGTGTACTTCAGGTGAACGTGGGTAGGGCAAAGGCGGCACACGATCTAGTGTACGCAAAAGCCCTCTCTCTCGAGACTGATCTGCTGATAATACGAGAGCCTAATAAAAAAATAACTTCTGGGAATGGCTGGGTACAGGACAAGAACAATAACGTAGCGGTGCTCTGTAGGAATAAAGACATGGGGGTCAAAAGTATACTGGCAAAAAAAGGACATACCGGGTGTCCCAAGTTATCGTATACATACAATATCTCGCTTATTTGACAAGATAATTTAAAAATTAAAAAACTGTTTTGAATGGTATTGAAGTCCCTTCATAATGATTTATGAAAAAACTTGATTGCATTTGACAGGCTTGTGCAGCCACCTATCACTTTTTATTTTAAAATGGTACAGACTGTATATTGTCATTAAAAATTGCGTGCTATTCTATTAGGAATACAACGATACAACATACTTGTGCTTGTTTTTTATTATTAACAATAAAAAATTAACATTTTAGATTTTTTTTAAGTATTACCTAATTATCCTTATAAAAATTCTGTTGCTTAGGCCGATGAATATAAAAATGTCAAAAAGAAGTACATTAATTATCTGTTGTCAAAAACCGATGCATCTGTCAAAAAAAGAACTACAAATACTTATTGTTAAACAGTGCCTAGTGTAGTTAATCTATGACTTAATTGTTTGTTGTGCCCACTATTCACAAGTTCCAATTAAAAAATAATTACGATTGTTATCAGTAAGATGCCATTCACGTTTAGTTCAGACGAATACGTTGACATGTTCCTAGTTTATGGTGAATGCAGGAAAAATGCTCGACGAGCAGCCCGTTTATATCGAGAACGTTTTCCTCAACGTCGTCAAGTAGCACACATGGTGTTTCCTAGATTGGAACGAAAATTGCGCAACGGTTCATTCCCAAACAAAAACCATGCACCACACCGAAATCCTGTGACCAATGATGATAATGTTATTATGTACTTGCGTATGTTGGTATTAATCCCCATACTTCTGTTAGAAAAATAGCTGAAGAAATTGGAATAAGCAAAAGTACTGTACAGAAAATTTTGAGGAAACACAAATATCACCCTTATAAATTACATTTAGTTCAAGGACTGAAGCCTACTGATTTCGACCGAAGATTAGAATTTATTTCTTCAATTGATGTTATGATTACCGATGATCCCTTGCTTTTAAATAAAATATTTTGGAGTGATGAAAGCCGCTTCCACAACAATGGTGTAGTGAATACACATAATGCCCATTATTGGTCGAACGTAAATCCACATTGGGTTTCTTCAACTCGTTTTCAGACTATTTGGGGTATAAATGTATGGTGCGGTTTATTCAATGGTCACTTGATTGGGCCATACTTTTATGAGGGCACATTGAATGGGGAAAGATATCTACATTTTCTTGAACACGAGTTAGCTGAACTTATGGAAGACATTCCTTGGGCACAACGGAATACAATTATCTGGCAACAGGACGGTGCTCCCCCTCATAATGCAGGTATTGTTGCGGAGCACCTCGATCAACTGTTTCCCAACAGGTGGATTGGTACTTATGGACCTATAGCTTGGCCTCCTCGTCGCCAGATCTAACACCACTGGATTTTTTTTTGTGGGGTTACCTTAAAGAATTGGTTTATCAAACGCAACCTGTAGATGTAGATGATCTGAAAGAACGCATTCGTGAAGCATGTCGTGCTGTTACCGGCTATGATTCAGGCGGCCTGCACAAGAACGCTTTTAAGACGTCTTGAAGCGTGCATGGAATGTGCAGGAAATAATTTTGAACACTTGCTATAATTTTGTTTAGAATTGCATATGCATTTTAGTTAAATTTCAGAAATGTTAATTTTTTGTTGTTAATAATAAAAAATAAGCACAAGTATGTTGTATCGTTGTATTCCTAATAGAATAACACGCAATTTTTTATGACAATATACAGTGTGTACCATTTTAAAATAAAAAGTGATAGGTGGCTGCACATCCCTGTCAAATGCAATCAAGTTTTTTCATAAGTCATTATGAAGGGACTTCAATACCATTCAAAACAGTTTTTTAATTTTCAAATTATCTTGTCAAATAAGCGAGATATTATACAGTGGACGGCTAATTTATGGAATATTACCATTATTTCGAAAACCGTCGAGTTTTGAGGGTGATCCCGAAACAGGTCGATTTTTGTTATAAAATACCCATCTTATAACGTACATGGAGTAAGGATGACGTCACCGGTGTGGGTGTAGTGACGTAATCGTTAATTTTTTTAAATAGAAATCGGTATAATGCGACACCTCATTTGAAGGAGAATTTAATTCTCTATTTAACGACATTACATTTGTAACTAAAATATTTTTTTAAGGGTACAAAAACATTTCTTTTTTATTTAAATTCAACCAAATTACCACTAATGATTTAATTGATAACGTACCTTAAAGTAACCAAATTATGCATAATAATTATTTTAAATTAAATGTTCGAAATGCCCTCCATCGGTTTCTTGACAATATGCGAATCTACGGACACATTCATCAAGTACATTGCGGATGACTTCTGGAGTAATGAGACTCATTTCATGCCTAATTCTATCTTTTAAGTTCTGTAAATTTTGGGGTCTATTGACATAAACTTTTGATTTTATGTAACCCCACAGGAAAAAGTCTAGAGGTGTTAGATCTGGCGACCTTGCTGGCCACTCTATAAAACCTCGTCTTCCGATCCATCTCCTGGGAAAGCAATTATTTAAAAATTAACGTACTTCACGTGCGTAATGCGGAGGGGCTCCATCTTGTTGAAACCAGATATTGTCACTAGGTAAATTTGCATTATTGGCATTTGGATACATGTTAGCAAGGACAGGTATAAGTTGATTTCTCAAAAAAGTTAAATAACGTTCTCCTGTTAGATTTTCTTCAAAGAAAAAAGGACCAATGATTCTGTCATCGATGATCCCTGCCCATACATTCACTTTCTGAGGATATTGCGTGTGTGCCTCAGTCATACAATGTGGGTTTTCTTGACTCCAATACCTGCAATTTTGACGATTCACGGTACCATGTAAAAAAAATGTGGCTTCATCGGAAAAGAGGATTTGATTGATGAAACGTGGATTGCCGATACATAAATCCTGCATAATTTCAGAAAATTGAAGCCGGCGATCGGGATCGTCGTCGTTTAATTCCTGGTGTAGTTGAATTTTGTAGGGATGGTATTTTTCTTTTTTTAAAATACGTAATACCGATCGTTGGGAAACTCCAGCATATTCACCCATTTGTGTTGAACTACTGTGAGGATTGTCATGGACATTTAATAAAACATCAAGTTTCACATTGTCTGCAATTTTAGGACGCCCAGCGTTTGGAATATGTTTAACGTGCCCAGTTTCTCCAAATTTTCGGACTATTTTACTTACTGTTGATTGGCTGATGGGTCTGTCTGGATATTTTGCGTTGAATAAATTGCATACCTCGTTCTGTGTTCTTTTTGTATCTCCACATCCGCTAAGAATTAATATTTCTATGCGTTGTGTTTCATTTACGTGAGCCATAATTTAGTAATCAAAAGTAAAAATTACAATTGACAACTGATGACAATTCACAAAATCAAAAAATATTTACGACAATAAATATTACAGTAACTATGCCAATATCACTTGCTTGATTTAACATTTGACAAAAAGTTTCAGTGTTTATGAGATAACTTTTTGTGTCCATTATTATTTTTACTTATTTTTGCTTTTTTAAGTATTTATTTCAGAAAGTCATGGCAAGAACCGATGGATGGCACTTGGAACATTTAATTTAAAATAATTATTATGCATAATTTGGTTACTTTAAGGTACGTTATCAATTAAATCATTAGTTGTAATTTGGTTGAATTTAAATAAAAAAGAAATGTTTTTGTACTCTTAAAAAAATATTTTAGTTACAAATGTAATGTCGTTAAATAGAGAATTAAATTCTCCTTCAAATGAGGTGTCGCATTATACCGATTTCTATTTAAAAAAATTAACGATTACGTCACTACACCCACACCGGTGACGTCATCCTTACTCCATGTACGTTATAAGATGAGTATTTTATAACAAAAATCGACCTGTTTCGGGATTACCCTCAAAACTCGACGGTTCTCGAAATAATGATAATATTCCATAAATTAGCCGTCCACTGTATGTATACGATAACTTGGGACACCCAGTATAAACATCGAATTTAAAAACTTCACTTTAATTGCATGTTATATATCCCCAAATATAGGAATAAAGGAGTACGAGAAGTCGGTAGAGGACATAATGAGCACCGCCGCGTTAAGAAAAGAAGTGTTGATCGCGGGGGACATAAACGCGAAGTCAATTCAATGGGGGTCTTCTCAAAACGACGAAAGAGAGGAGCTGTGGAACGAGTGGTTAGCCCAACTAAATATACAAGTATTGAACAACAATAAACCCACTTTCATAAGAGGCGCTAGTCAAACCCACATAGATGTCACCTTGGCGAGTTTAGGAATGTCAAGAAAAATACAAAACTGGGACGTCCTGGACGATCACCTATTCACTCATCATAGATACATTGCGTATCAAATTAACGCCGGTAATGTTAAGAGACTGAAATATGGACCAAAAACAAGGTTTAGCAAAAATAAATACATGGAAGAAATCGAGAAGTGGGACGTAGGAGCTATTAATGATTACGGGAAAGTGAGGGATAATATAAAAAAAGCCTATAATGTAGCCAAAACAAGAACAGACAGGCAACAACACCTTCCGTACTGGTGGAGCTCAGCTATAGAGGAATTGAGAGATAAATGCATACAAGCTAGAAGGAGGAGCACGAGGGACCATGGGAACGAGGCATTAAAGCTGGAAGTTAAGGAGAAAAGAAAAGCTCTAAACAACGCTATTAAGAAAGCAAAAAAGGAAAGGTGGCAGGCTATATGCGAGGATCTCGAAAAGGATGTATGGGGGGAATTCTATGTTATTACCATGAAGGCTATACAAGAGGGGGAATGGTGCAGAGATGAAAGTCAGAGAGGAAGAAAGGAATAGAAGCCTAGAAGACTGGCAACGCAAGTGGGTTGCAAAGTAAAGCCGCGTGGACCCGGACTCTTATCCCTGATGTGAGGAAATGGTTCAAGTGGGCTCATAAACGCACTAACTATTTCTTCACTCAGTTCCTGACGGGCCATGGGTCGTTTAGGACATATACCTTTGGAATAAGAAAAAAAGGGACGACCTGTGTCCCGTCTGCGGAGTGGCGGACGACGCGGAACATGCGGTTTTTCGGTGCGTCCAATATCAGACTGAAAGGTGTCAAATGGAACTGGCCTTAGGAGCACATCTAGGAAGACCAGTTGAAATTTTTGAGGAAATAATGCTGATAAGGGAAAAGTTCGATATCTTTATACACTGGGTCACGAAAATAATGAAAACTAAGGAAACGAGGGAAAGAGCAATTGGTGAGTAGAAAAAGACAGTAAGAAGGATCATAAAGAGCTGGCGTCACTCGAAGGTTAGGTTCCGTGCCTTGGAGGGTTGGATGAGAGAGGCTGGAAGTGGTTCACCCCCAATCTCTTATGCAAGCTTCTGGGGAGGGGGTTTTCCACCCGACACGGCGCGTCCCAATGGCTCATAGGGTGTCTCCATATGGCGTGGTCGGTCATGGTACTCAGAGATGTAAGGGTTGTATGACCGACCAACCTCATGGAAAAGCAATGAATAAGGCTCCAGCATGGGAACCCGAATAATTGCTCGCGGATCGAAAGGAATAGAGGAGTAAACCTCGATAAAAAAACCAACAACATAGGGGAGGCGGCTATGTTGGGTGAGTTAAGCGATGATAGCTACTGCGTCCGGAGGCAACCGTTGAGAAAAAGCCTAGGGGAGTAAACCTCGATAAAAAACCACTAGCATAGGGAAGACAGCTATGCTGGGTGACTGAGCAGCGGCTGTTACTGCGTCCGGAGGTAACCGGTAAAAATTCCTAGAGGAGTGAACCTCGATAATAAATCCCCACTACTAAGGTGTAAGGCATCGTGCTGAGGGTATGGAAGGTGCGAGGGTTAGAGCATCATGAACGATCCCCTTGGAGTACCTAGCGAAACTCCATTGTATTCTGCCTTAGCAGGGTAAGGGCGCACTGCCTCGCTGGACTGATTTTTCGGCCCTACTCGTGGGAACTCTATGGAAAAAAACACAAAAAAAAGGAAATGAGGAAGAGAAGAGGAGAGAAGAGGACGAAGAGAGGAGAAGGTTCGAGGAGGAATTGCTGGCTACGCACAAGCGTGCGAACAGATCAACAGATGGTAATGTGAGAAAGCACTCGACTCTCATTGCAGAGACAGAGTCAGAGGAGGAAGACATACCGGACATAAAAAAGAACTTCGAAGAAGTTTGTGACGAGGAAGAATTGTACAATAGCGTACTGAGAACGATATGTTCGATGACGAGAAAGAAATGGCAACAAAAAAAAGGAAAAGGATGAGTCCGCAGGAAAAGAAAATTAGAAAAAAAGAAAAAAGGAATAAGAGTAATGAATTTGGAGAGGAGAGTATACTGGAATCGGTGATGAGGAAGTTGGGGCAATTACGGGAGAAAACCAGAGAGTTGGAGATAAAGGACCGAGAACTAAGAAGAATTATGGGGGGAATAACTTCTTTGGTGAAGAAAGGACAAGGGAAGGAGGGGGAATTAAGCAAGATAGAGAAACCTAGATGCGCAGCATGTAAAGCGAAGAAGGCAAAAGAAATTAGGAAGGAAAATATCGAGAGGATTAAGGGTAAAATAGAAAAAGGAGGAAATTTCCAAAACTTCCAGGAGATTTCCAGAGAAGACTGGGACGAATAAATCTACAAGTGCACGGAATTCAAGCACATGGAGTATTGGGAAGCGCTAGATAGGGAGAACTGTGCATTGATACCAGACCCAGAAAGAGTTCCTTCAGAACTCGTACAGAATTTGAGGGAAAGAAGGGGCGAGCTCATCGAGTTGGCAGAGGGTTGCAAAGGAGGGAAAATAGAATATGTGGTCAACGAGATAAGGACGTCGAAGATGCATAAGGAATGGTACCATATGGTTGCCAGAATAACGGAGGATATGGGAAACGAAGAGGCATTTAGAATGATTGAGGAAATGCATAAACAAATTGAAAAAATCATGAAGAAGCCAGGAGAGGTGAACATACTCCTTGCGGAGAGGGCGGAGCCGACATTTTTCAGAATGGCTCTGGAATTTGTCGGGAGGAACGGAAAGATTCGTTATAGGATTGTGTCGAACGGAGCTCAGGGGGTAGTTAGGAATAGGGTGGACAGGGTTGTGTCGAACGGAGCTCAGGGGGTAGTTAGGAAAAGGGTGGACAGGGAGTCGGTGTTGGTGAGAACGGGGGGCAGGCCTTACGCAGAAGTACTGAGGGATATGAGAGCGCAGGTAAATGTGCAGGCGTTTGGGTATAAAAGTTGACAATGTCTCGAAGACAAATAACGGTGACATCATCGTGCGGCTGAAGGGAAAAGGAACGGCAGAAAAACTCAGGGATGAATTAAGGGGGAGGGTTAAGGAGCTATCGGTGTCAGTAAGGAAAAGGGAAGTAATATTTAATATATTGGACTTGGCACCGGACACCACTCCAGGCGACCTAAAATTGGCACTGGAAAACCATACAGGGTTGAAGGGGGATATAGAAATGAAAAATGTGAGATCCACGATGTATGGTGGGTAAATTGGTACCTTTGCGGTACCCATGGGAGCGGCGGAGGTGGTTAGGAAGACGAGGTCTGTAATGATGGGGTGGACATCATGCAGAATCAAAGAGAGGGTAGTACCCCTGAGATGTTACAAATGCCACGATTACGGGCATGATACCCAGCAATGCAGGGGCATCGACCGGTCCAAGCAGTGTCTTAATTGCGGCAAAGAAGGGCATAGGGCCAATGAATGTGAGGAGGAGTCAAAATGTCGGGTATGCGGTGAGTCGGGTTACCGCATGGACTCCATGTGGTGCCCTAAATTTAGGGACCTGGTATATAGGAGGTATTAACAGCGCATTCAAGTCATTAACCATATATTCGAATAGATTAGTAACCAAGGTGTGTCGTTATTTATGTGGTCTTTTATCGATACCTATTTATTTATTTAATTGTATAGGGATTTTACACCGGTTTCATTTATACTCCTTTATTTATGTTGTGTTTTCTATTCATGTCCTTTTATGGTTTTTATCATTACATCTTTTATATTTTTATCATTTTATATCGCTTTTATCTATTCACTGTTTTTATATTTACCTCGTTTTATCACTTTTATTTATACATTGGTTTTATATATTTTATTTATACCTTAACTTTTTTAATGTTTTGGTGAGTGTCCGGATATTTTTTAGTTGTGTTGTTGCTATTTATTTATTTATTTATTAATTTATTTATTTATAAGATATTCAGAATAGGAAACACTTCCAAAAGGGCTCTCAGTACAAATAAACCCGGTATGCGAGTCTTGCAGGTCAATGTGGGAAGGGCGAGAGTTGCACATGACCTTACATACCTCAAGGCTTCGCAACTCGACTCAGATCTGCTTGTCACTCCGGAACCAAACAAGAAACTAATTGCCAGCACCGGATGGGTACAAGATAATAGTAAAGATGTGGCGGTGTTCTTCCGTAACAAAGACGTTGGGGTACAGAACATCAAGAGGAAGGCAGGTTATATAATTAAAGAATTTAAGGACTTCACAATGATAGCCTGCTATATCTCCCCCAACGTCAAGGAAGAAATATATAAAAGAAAAGCGGAGGAAATAATGGACACCGCCGCAGGGATAAAAAATGTTATCATAGTCGTGGACATCAACGCAAAGTCCAGTAAGTGGGGCTCCCCCACAAATGATGAGAGGGGGGACATGTGGGACGAATGGATGGCCCAGCAAAATATAACAGCTATAAACAACGGAAAACCTACCTTCACGAGGGGAACTTGTCAGAGTCATGTAGATGTGAATTTGGCAAGTACAGGGCCATCCAAAAAAATCACAGACTGGGATGTCCTCGATGAGGAAATTTTTATCCATCACAGGTTCATCACTTTTCAAATACGGGCAAAAAATTTCAAGAAAATAAACAAAGAATACAAGGAATTCAATAAACAAATATACAAAAAGGAAGTGGAAAACATAAGAAAAGAGGAAGTGATGAACTATGAACAGCTGCAGTTAGTTTTAAAAACAGCGAAGGAGGAGGCAACAAGGAAACAAAAAAGAATATATGCACCGTATTGGTGGAATGATGATGAGATAGAAGATCTGAGGGAAAGATGCCTCCGTGCCCGTAGGATATATACTAGAAGCAGCGGTAACACAGAAAGCAAAGAGCTATACAAACAACTGAAAAAACATGCTGGGAAAAACAATAAAAATGGAGAAAAAAAAAGAAGTGGCAGACATTATGTGAAGATCTAGAAAGGGATGTATGGGGTGAAGCATATAAACTAACCATAAAAGCTTTGAAAATAATAGCCCCATACAAGTTAAATGAAGACCAGCGGCTGGAGGCAGCGACCCTCTTATTTCCACAAAAAGAAGAGAAAATATTCGAAAAGAGGATCGCTGCAGACGTACCAGAATTTACAGATGAGGAGATTAAAGCCGCTGGTGAGAATATAAGACAGGGAAAAGCCCCCGGCCCTGACGGTCTGCCACCGGAGGCGATAAAGATTTTGGTTAAACTGAAACCGGGTTTAATGAAAGATATTTTGAACGATCTACTGCGAAGACAAGTGTTTCCCAGAGAATTGAAACAAGCAAATTTAACATTATTATTAAAGCCTGGGAAACCCCCCAATTCTCCGGCCTCATATAGGCCGGTATGTTTATTAGACTGTCTGGGAAAATATTATGGGACTTTATTGAAAAAAAGATTAGAAAAATTCCTGTACAGAAACGGGGCTCTATCGGACCAGCAATACGGATTCCGCAAGGGTCGTTCAGCGATTGACGCCGCAAAATGGGTAAAAGACGCGGCGGAGAAATCTGAAAAGAGGTGGGTAGTCCTGACATTATTGGATATTAAAAACGCTTTTAACACCGCCAACAGGGGTCTTATTATACGAAAGTTAAAAGAAAAATGGGACCCCAGTTTACTTAGTTAATGTCATGAAGGACTATCTATCGGATAGGAGCGTATGTGTATAGAGAAATAAAAAAATTAAAGTTACTGCTGGAGTACCCCAGGGGTCGGTCCTAGAACCTACCCTATGGAATATATAGAAATGTGAACGTCACGAGAAGAAGATGCTACATCGACACTATTTTTTATATAAATTCAAACGAAACATGTGTATCTTGTTCTTTTTACTTGTTTGATTACGTTTACAACATTTATAAAATAAACAATATAAAAAATTTCATCATTTTATTGCAATTAGTTATTTTCGTTCAAATTGAAGCTATTTTAAAAGTAAAATTTTCGTGTGTGTAACATTTCTGGCGCTGCGAACAGGATTTTCGTACAGAAACCCCTACGTTTCCTGGTCAACTTCAGTTGTTTAACGAAGATTCATCGAACTCAGTGAAAATTGGCATGCAGAGGGCAACATTCGTGTTCATCCTATTGTAAGTACTTATCCTAATTTTCCTTTTATTAATAAGCATTTTTAACGACATTACTGACGAAACTTTACATTTATTATTAGCTGATATTAGTTTAAACAATTCTGAAAATACAAATAGTTCTCGATTTTCTCAAAAATTTACTGAAGAATCATTTTCTGAAGAATCTCGAAACATTAATTGTAAAGAAATGCCTGTAACTAATAGTGATATTGCTAGCCTTTGCGCAACTCTTCCAGAATTTTCCAAAGAAGACGATAATATTTCCACATTTATTAAATCTGTTGATAATTTAATCGCGTTTTTCATTGATCAAAATTTAACTGCACCCCAAGAATTCATTTTAAATGCAAACATTGTTTCTCGTATCAAAGGTGAACCCAGAAATTTTCTAAACTATTCGAATAAAACTATTTGGGCTGACATAAGACCCGCTTTACTTTCTAAATACGGTGACAGACGATCCGAAGACATACTAGTTACACAACTATCTACGACTGTTCAAAAAACTTACGAAACCTATGACCAATACCACCAGAGAGTATCAAACAATTTGAATGACTTATTGCAGCACATAACACTAAATGACAATGAACCGACTGTGAATTTCAAAACTCCTTATTTCAAAAATATTGCATTGAAAACCTTTTGTACGGGAATTAACGAACCCTATTGTGAATATTTATCGCACTTCCAAATAACTTCCCTAGAAGAAGCCCTTCAAAAATGTATTGCTTACGATAACCACAAAAACCAACAGCAGTATATGAATTTTTTGAAAGGTCAACAAAATAAAAAACCATTTTCGTCAACAAACAAACCTATTAATTTAGCTTTACCACCAAATTTAAAACCTAACTATTCTCGTAACAATACTCAACGAAATTTCAACAGTCATCCTCAACCGAATTTCAATTCATTTCGAAACGCTCCTTCAAATAATACAAATTTTTATAGAAATAATACAAACTTCCCAGGAAACAATACAAATGCTCCTAGAAATAACTTTCAACCCAACAATTCTCGAAATAATGATTTTCAATCTTTCAATCGCTCTCCACTTCATAGAAACTCCACGAACCCCCAAATTAATTCATACCATTCTCCGATGAGTGGAGTACAAACCATTCATTCTAGAAATGAACCCATGAGTACTTCTACCAGAAGAACTCACCATTTTAATGTTAATACTACCACAGAGGAACAACCAAAATTTTCTATAAATAATTCTGAAAATGACGAAGAGATTCTGGATTTGGATTTTCAAATAGGTCCGACCAACGATCCTCCTCCTCTATAAGTTTGAATAATATCAAAAATTGCCCCCAACTACCCTATTTCATTATGCCAAAAACTGGTTTAAAGGTACTGATTGATTCAGGAGGATCAGATAGTATTATTTCACCAAAAGCTTCTACTTATTTCAACCCATTACATAAATATGAAAAACCATTTTTATTGACTTCTATGAAATTAACTAATAAATATTTTTTTAATATCAAAACATCATTGTTCGAAGAATTCGGCATTAACGAACCAATAGATTCTCGAATAGCCGACTGGAGTAAAGATTTTGATATTTTACTCGGAAATTTTGACTTAGAACGCTTGAATGCCTTAATCGACTATGAAAATAAAACGCTGACATTAAGAAAATTGAATATAACAATTCCTTTTTCTACTTTATACAATAAAATCCCAGTAGATATTTCACACGGTGACATAATATTACCGGAAATGAAAATAAATAACATAAAAATTCCTGAATCTATTCACACAGTCACTGATGGCTATGTAGACAAAATCATATTACCAAGTCCATTACAACTTGATACGGTACATGTTGAAAATCTTAATAATTATGAAATTTCAAACGGTCCCACGAACTTTGACTCGACATTAATAAGAACTCAGCATTTGAATTCTGAAGAAGAACAAAAAATTTTAAATCTTTGCAAAAAATTTCACGACATTTTTTATGATAAAAAATCGGACTTGAGTTTTACTTCTGCCATCAAGCACGAAATTAGAACTCGAGACGAGCATCCAATATACGTTAGAGGTTTTAGACATCCAAAAATGATGCAAGATGAAATTACGAAACAAATAAATAAGCTATTAGAAAACAAAATAATTAGACCCTCTATATCTCCTTATTCTGCTCCAGTATGGATAGTACCAAAAAAAGCAGACGCATCCGGAGAAAAGAAATTTCGTATGGTAATCGATTATCGTAAACTCAATGAGAACACTATAGATGATAAGTATCCCCTTCCAAAAATCGACGAAATCCTTGACAATTTAGGTAAAGCTACTTATTTTACAACCCTCGAACTCGCTCAGGGATTTCACCAAATTGAAGTCCACCCAAATTCGATAGAAAAAACAGCCTTTTCCGTTCCTCATGGTCATTTTGAATTTCTAAGAATGCCATTTGGATTGAAGAATGCTCCCTCCACTTTCGAAAAATGGATGGATAATATCCTCAGACCCTTCCTTTACAAATTTTGTTTTGTTAATTGGATGACGTTATTATTTTTTCCAAATCATTACACGAGCACCTCGTACATATTGCCAAAATTTTTGAAGTGTTCCGAAAAACCAATCTCAAAGTACAATTAAATAAATCTGAATTGCTTACTAAAGAAGTTGCCTTTCTTGGTCACATCGTCACCCCTCAAGGAATAAAACCGAACCCCATCAAACTAGAAGCCGTCCAAAAGTTTCCGCTTCCAAAAACTATTAAAGAAATCAAATCATTTTTAGGATTTATTGGCTATTATCGCCGATTCATCCCAAACTTTGCAAAAATTACTTCCCCGTTTTACAGATGCACCCGCAAAGGAGCTGTAATCGATATTAATAACTCTCAATATCTAGAATGTTTTGAAAAATGCAAACAGTTGTTAAGTAATGCCCCTGTTCTTCAATACCCTGACTTCTCAAAAACCTTTACTCTTACTACTGATGCATCAAACATTGCTATCGGTTCTGTTTTATCACAAAATAATCACCCTATCGCGTACTACTCACGCACATTGAATTCCGCTGAACAAAATTATTCAACAGTCGAAAAAGAACTTTTAGCCATAATTGATTCATGCAAGCATTTTCGTCTTTACCTATATTCCCAAAAATTTATAGTAGAAACAGACCACAACCCCCTAGTATGGATTTATAAAATTAAAGACCCAACTTCTCGCTTAGCACGCTGGAGGTTAAAACTTGAAGATTATAATTTTGAAGTGAAATACAGAAAAGGTAAAGAAAATCAAGTAGCTGACGCCCTTTCTCGCATACAAATTAACGCATTGGACACAATCAGTTCAAACCAAGCAGAACCCCCAGATGATATCGATATTGACGCAGACGAATTTTTAGACGAATTTGACAGAATAACTACCGATAATACACAACATTCTGACATTGAACACCCAATTACCGGAATTCAAATTTCAGAAGAACCAATAAATTTATCCAATAATCAAATTATTATAACACCACAATCTCAAATTTATGAAATAATTTACAAAAAAATATTTAATAGACATAGGTACGTTATAACAGTTACAGATAACTGGAAATCAGAAATTACAGATGCCTTCAAACAAATTTTAAAACCTAGCCAAAAATTTGCAATAAAATCACCCCATGATTTTAAAACCTTTATTTGCAATTACTTTAGGGAAAACATTAATTCAACTGTCAAAGCTATATTTTGTAATAAAATTTTATCTGATATTGAGGATAAGGAAAAACAAATAGAATGTGTTAGGAAATATCACACCGATAATCATAATGGAATTGTAGAAACTTATAAACACCTAAAATCACAACTTTATTGGCCATCTATGCAAACTACTATTTCCGATTTCATTAATCAATGCGAAATCTGTCTAAAAAATAAATACGAAAGACATCCTTATAAATTACCCCAATTAGGTCCTCTTCTTGGTCAAAAACCTTTCGACATCTTACACTTAGATTTGTTTCATTGCAATAAGAATATTTTTCTTACAATTATTGATTCCTTTTCTAAATACGCTCAGTGTTACAAAGTTCCAGATAAAACATCAATTTCAATTCTAAGTAAATTGAAGCATTACTTTTCGCACCATAATTACCCCCGAAAAATCGTTTGTGATAATGGAACAGAGTTTAACTCTGCAGTAATAAAAGAGTTTTTAAAGCTTCACAAAATAGAAATTCACTTTACAACAGTTAACAATTCCTCATCTAACTCGCCCGTTGAAAGATTCCATTCAACACTTATAGAAAAACTTAGAACTCTACGTGAACAAAATCCCCAAGACCCTATTGACGATATTTTCACGCTTGCTGTATTAATCTATAACCAATCGATACATAGTGCCACAAATTTCTCTCCGTTTTCTATCCTTTATGGACCCTATGCCGAAGAGATACATTTTGACTTTGATCTTCCCCTTTACGAAACATATAATCAAAAACATAAGGACGAATTACAACCCTTTTTAGCTAGCTTATATCAAAAACAAAAAGAAAAAAGGCAAGAAATATTAGATAAACAGAATCAAAAAGCCGAACCTATACCCGACATTAATACTTCACAAACCATATACGTTACAAAGAAAAAACACAAATCGAAGCTACAAGCCCAATACAATACAATACTCAAATTCAGACTAAAAAACAAAACAAAACAAAAATTATAGGTAAAACAAACAAACGAAACCAAACTAGTACTCATTTAAAATATGTGAAACGATTACGTAAAATAAGGAATAAAAATTCTCAAGGAAATAATTTTTTGCAGGAGGACAATCCTATCCCTGGGACATCCTCTCAAAATCCATGAGATCCCGAACAATGGTTACTATGCTGAAGAAATCGGATTTTCGAGAGAAATATCCCACTATCACCGCCACATTTTACACATAGACTTAGATAAATTAGAAGAAATTTTATCCGTAAATCCTGAAACTTATTTTAAAATTCCCCTAAAAAATAGCCCGCTTACAGCATTAATTTCCCAATACTCCCATTTACTCGAAGAAGCAAAAGATAATTTGCATAAAATCACGCGTAAACAGAAAAAAGGTTTATTCAACTTCCTAGGTACTGCAATAAAATACGTCACCGGTAATCCAGACGACACTGACCTAGACCTACTCAAAACACATATAACCGCTATAGAATTAAAACAAAACGAAATAATAAGAAAATTCAATAATCAAATATCCTTTGGTCAATCTCTTGATACGAGATTCAATAACTTATTAAAAAAAATTAATAATAATAATCTTGTAATCTCAGCTGCAATTAATAAATTATCAGCTGATTTTGATGGTTACGTCATTCTTCATAATGAAATTATAAATCTTGATAATACTAATGAATTCTTATTGAAACTCATTCGAACCATTACTTTATCTCAATTAAATCTTTCAAATATTGAACTATTTACTTTGAATGAACTTGAAACACTAAAAATTGAACTTATTAAAATCTATTCTAGAAACGCCCCACATATAAATGACGAACACCCCTACGAACTAATAGAATCCTCCAAGACATTGTCTGTGTAACTCTGAACACAATGCTCATAATAATAAAAATCCCAATTTTCCACACCAATACCTTTCTTACCCATAGAATTTACCCCATCCCTAATAATGAACACGTTATGATTATACCACCTACATCTTTCTACGCCAATAATAAATGGTACGAAGAATGTAGAGGAGAAGCGGAATACATAGTCTGTACAAAATTCATTAAATCCAGATATCAATTACCCAATATTAAAAATTGCACGAAAGCCATTGTAACTGAAAACTTTTATAGAGAATCTAGCAGAGCGATTTTGTTAGGTATCGTTCACCCAACCAAAATTCAAGATCAAGAAATTAAAGTCAGCAGCCTTCTAATGTCTGACGAGCCAATAACAATAGAAGGAATTATTTACGGCAAGAAGACTATTCACGAAATATCGTTACCAGATATTGTTCCCATCAAATTGATGCCCGACCATAGATTAGACATTGAAAAACTGAAAATTCCCGAAACCCATGGCCAACTACATCCGATAGAAGAAACCGAAGTTTTACCGCCTATTCCAACCGGAGTCAGCATTACTGCACTTTTATTAATAATATTTGTTTCAGTCTTTTTGGTAACTATTTTTATGAAGAAAAGAAAGAGAATATCTAAAATTCTTTTTGGACCGAAATTGTCACCTGCCCAAGTCCAAATTCTACAAGAAATTATCGAAAATACCCCTGAGACTTCGCGGACGAAGATCAATCCAAAGGAGGGAGGAGAAATGTGAACGTCACGAGAAGAAGATGCTACATCGACACTATTTTTTATATAAATTCAAACGAAACATGTGTATCTTGTCTTTTTACTTGTTTGATTACGTTTACAACATTTATAAAATAAACAATATAAAAAATTTCATCATTTTATTGCAATTAGTTATTTTCGTTCAAATTAAAGCTATTTTAAAAGTAAAATTTTCGTGTGTGTAACATTTCTATATTGTATAATGGGGTACTTGAAATGAAGATGATCAAGGGGGCAAAGACGATCGCATACGCGGACGACCTTGCAATAATTGCAGAATATGACATGAATTGGGGCATAATAGATATAGTACAGAAGGCAATGGTCAAGATAGGTGAATGGATAGAGTCGACCGATTTGGAGCTGGGAGTAGAAAAGACAGAAGTGATAATACTGAGAGGACCAAGGGACCGTGATAGTATAAAATTTTATCATAAGAATACTACCATAACTCCTCAGAGATCGGCAAAGTACTTGGGCGTCATTTTCGACGACAGGATGACTTTCACTAAGCACATAGAGGCAGCGGTAGCGAAAGCAGAAGACAGGATCTCAAAACTACAAAAAATAATGCCAATGTAGGGGGTCCCAGAACATACAAAAGAAGAGTAGTACTGGAAACAATACATTCCATATTGTTATATGGGGCCCCCGTGTGGCACGAGGTCCTGTCGAAGGAAAAATACAAACAAAAAATAATAGAAGCTCAGAGGAAACCACTGCTCCGAGTCTGTAGTGCATACCGGACAGTGTCCACAATTGCACTGCAGGCCATAGTCGGAATTATACCTATAGATATCTTAGTGGAAGAGAGTCAGACTGTACGGGAGAAATGACGTGAATGAAGATATAAGGAGAGAAGAAAGAAAACAAAGCATCGAAAAATGGCAGCAGAAATGGCGAAATGTGGGTTCCAAAGCAGCATGGACGAGGACTCTGATACCGGATGTTAGAAATTGGTGCGGATGTGCTCACCGCAGAACAAATTATTACTCCACACAATTTCTCACGGGGCATGGATCATTTAGGAGATATACAAATTCGATAAAAAAAAACGACAGATGATCGGTGCCCGGAATGCGGTGTCACAGATGATGCACTGCAAGTGGTATTGGAGTGCCCCAGGTATAAGGAAGAAAGAGAAGAAATAATGAAAGCTGCGGGATCCCTCGACGGTAAGGCTGTGATGGAGGTTGCCATGAGAAATGAGGAAACATACGCCCAAGTAATGGAGTGCGTTACTCAAATAATGAAAAAACAAGAAGAATCAGAAAGGAAAAGAACAGGATAAGTAGGAGAGAAGAGTAAAACCGGCGCACATGACGCGATGTTCGCTAAGAACGGTACCGTGTGTGTCGGTGGAGAAGAGGGTGGGTTTTTAGCTGGTAGGCGATCGGGTGCGACTCTATTGAGAGTGGATGGCCCATGCAGTCGAGCGACTAGCACAGGTTCTAAACGCATCTGGTTGAATCCGCACACCTGGGACCTCTTCCCAGGCGTCTTTCGAAGATTTTCCCACCCACACAAAAAAAAAAGATTAGGTTAGGTTAGGTTGCCAGAGCCCTGAACAGATAAAAGAGGATAGTGTCATTCTTGAAGTATAGAGAACAACAGGAGGAAATAGGGAAAGCGACAGAGAAGACGAAATTGGGCAGACGTATTCGATGACTTAATACAGGAAGCTAAGAATACCGTACGGGAAATTGAAGGGAGCACGGTACAAGAAAGCTCCCTGCTCGGAGAGCATATGGAACAAAACATTATCGACAATGACAGTTAAGTTTCTGCAAATTAACTCGGACAGGAGATCCAAATGCCTCGATTTAGCGCTAGAAATGGCCGATAGACTTAACTATGACATCATACTACTTCAAGAACCGAACAGAGAAGAAATAAGAGGAAATAAAAAATGGATTGTAGATCGGAATTTGGACACAGCAATATATATTAAAAACCGTAACGTTGGAATTAGAGCACACGAATGCAAGAATGGATATGTAAAGGTACTTTTTGAAAACTTCTCTGTGTATAATTGTTATATCTCACCTAACGTCCCTTATTGTTCTTTCAAATATTATATAGATGACTTAATGCATAGCATAAGAAACGACAGGAATGAAACAATTGTAGCAGGCGACCTAAATTCTGCGTCTCCCTTGTGGGGGTCAATAAAAAGAAACCTGGAGGAATGGCTCCATTCCCTTAACTTAGTTATTCATAACGATAGTATTACTCCCACCTTTGTCAGAGGACCTCAATCTTCCTTCATTGATCTTACACTGTCTACATCGAAAACTGCCAAGCATCTAAGGAACTGGAAGGTTCTACATGAGGAATCATTGAGCTTACATCGGTTCATCTCATTTGAATTATACAATAGGAGTAATGCAAACAAGAAAGGGACTGGACTCAGGGGCAAGAATTTTATGGATAAGCAACTTTTTTCGGATGTAATTAGCTTAACAGGTCACTTTACTGACGTAAATGATATGGTTAACAAGGTCAAGAAGGCCCAGAGAATGAGCACGACATCCCCTCCAGGAAAGAGAAGGAAACAACCATACTGGTGGAGTGATCTTATTCAAACGCTAAGAGAACGTTGTAACACTATGAGGAGACGTCTAACTAGAGCCAGAAGTGCTAACAAAGTTAACTTAATACCTCATTTAGAGACAGAGTATAAGCTGTGTAGGAAAGACCTCAGAAATGAGATCAAGGTATCAAAAAGGAAACATTGGCATGATCTATGCGCAAACCTTGAAGACGATATCTGGGGTCAAGGATATAAAATGGTCACCAATAGGATAACTTATCTGAGCTCGCCCTACAATCTGTGCAATACAGAGAAATTGAAGATTATCCAAGTCCTGTTTCCAACAACAAAGGACTATTATCCGAAGCATCGTACGGCTCTAGCACCAGAAATTACTATGATTGAACTAGAGGAGGCTACAGATAAAATTAAGAAAGGTAAATCTCCGGGGAATGATGGAATAACACCAGAATCCATACATCTTGTTGTGGACATCAGCCCATACAAAGTACTCAGCATCATGAATAGTCTTCTGAAACAACAAATGTTCCCTGACTGCTGGAAAGCAGCATCAGTGTCGCTAATACCCAAAAACGACAAAGCTCTAGAGAATAAGAAGTTTAGACCGATATGTCTACTTGACACGTTTGGTAAACTGTTTGAACAAATCATAAAGGCCCGGCTAGACACTGAACTACAGCAAAAAGCAGGAATGTCGGAACATGCAATTTGGTTTCACTAGAGGTAAATCTACCGTAGATGCAGTTAAACAGATGCTGGAAAATGTTAACGATGGTAGTCCCAAATGGTGCACTTTGATACTAGTTGATATCGCAAACGCCTTTAACACGGCCTGTTGGAGTAAGATTATGAACAGGCTGGAGCAATTTGGGATTAGCCAATACCTTCAAAACCTGATTGGAAGCTATCTTGACAAGAGAATTTTAACAATTGGGAAACATGTTCATGAAATGACTCAGGGAGTTCCACAGGAGTCGGTCTTAGGACCTCTATTATGGAATGTACCTAGGGGGTGCAATATGGTGGCATATGCGGACGACTTGTTGCTAATAGTTAAAGCGGCAACTAAGGAACAGCTTATCTCTGAAACGAACACAGTCCTTGAAGATATAAAGTACACGATAGACACGCTTAAACTGAACTTAGCTCCTCATAAGACCGAAGCCATCGTAGTTAGGGGAAAAAGAAATAGAGAAGACATCACCTTCCTGTTGGGTAATACCATAATAACTCCTGTCAAAGAGGTTAAATACCTAGGGGTATGGATTGACTCCAAAATGTCCTTTCGTTCACATGTCAAAAAAACTACAGAGGAAACCGACAAACAAATTAAATCTCTCCTGAGAATCTTACCAAACATCGGAGGCCAGAGTTTCAGGAAAAGGAGGGTATTATACGGGGTAATCCAATCAACAATGCTATATGCCGCCCCAGTTTGGCACAACATTTTACAATACCAGAACTATAGAAGTATGTTAAACCGCACTCAACGCAAAATGCTTTTACGCATTGCATCTGCATCTACATCGGCCGAAGCATTGCAGGTTATCACGGGCTGTGTTCCTCTTGACATTCTTGCGGACGAAAGAAGAAGGATTTTTGACAGTGAAAACCCAACTGATCCAGAAAGGAAGAAAATAGAAATACGTAATTCACTTGAAATCTGGCAGCAAAGATGGGAAGGTGAAATCTTAAAAGCTGCTTGGACGCGAAGGCTTATTCCCCAAATAGACCTCTGGACTCAATGCAGGTTTGCTTACGTGAACTATCATATTAGCCAATTTCTGACTGGACACGGATCGTACAAGTCCTATACATACAGATTCGGTAATTCAGATGAAATTTGTCTTTACTGTGAGTCTATCGACACAGTGGAACACACACATTCTTCGTATTTCCGAGATGGCAATCCTACACATTGAAGCTATATATAATTCTAGGAGACGAACTGGAACCGGAAAATATCATCACAAGGATGATAAAGAATATAGACACGTGGAAAAATGCCATTAAGATAATTTAAGAGATGATACAGGTCAAAGAATCTGAAGAGAGGAATAGTCAAGTTCCCAGGTAGTCTAATAGACAAATGTTTAATGTTTATGTCTTAATATAGATCAGGATTGACACAAGAGAACGCCTAACCTCCTTATCGTTACTCCTAACGGAAGGGGGATGTAGGCTTACCATCACAACGCCAGTACACCCGACGATATGCTCAAATGAGTAGTGCTAGGTGTTACTACGAAGGCGGTATCAGGAGGGCCTCTTACTTGGTGCGTGCACTAGTAACGTCCTCAAAAAAAAGGTTAGGTTTAGGTTAGGTTTAGGTTAGGTTAGGTAAGGTAGGTTAGGTTAGGTTAGGTTAGGTTAGGTTAGGTTAGGTTAGGATAGGATAGGTTAGGTTAGGTTAGGAATAGCTCAAAAACGGTCAGTGGGGCACTGGTGGGGCTATTGATGTCGAGTAAATAGCACCAGGAAATACCAGTAGAAGATCCAACGGGCCCATGTTACTTTCGAACACACTGACAAGTCCTACCAGATCTGGAGGGCGAACGGCGAGTTCCCTGTGCCGAAAAACGGGGACCCTCTTGGCTATGGTATGGCAACCCAGAATAAAGAGTCCCGAAGGAGAAAACCTGCGGCAAAAAACCCCCCAATCCCGAAGTGTAACACCATCGTGCTCAAGGGATGCATGGCACTGGGGGTTACAGAAGTGTCGCGAACGATGCCCGACGGAAGTGGCAAACCGAAGGAGTTATTTCAGCCTTATCTGTGCATGCGGGGCTCTGTGCAGACTGACGCTATTTTTTCCCCAGCTTCTCGTGGGACTGATATGAAGAGAAACAATATTGAAATCATTAACATAACCGAGGGCGACCCGGACGGTTTTAATTACCTGGGAAGAGATGACAAAAAGGTAGAAGGGCGAAGAAGATTAAATTCTCTCCCCGATAATCTAATTGTGCCAAATACTGGCACCAAAAGAAAGGCAAATCTATCCGCCTTGGAGGAGGGGATATATAAAAAAAGAGAATCCATTGAGTATTTCACCCTAATGGAAGGGCTGGAAACATATGAAAAACTGGCAAGTGACCTCCAGAGATTGGTATCGGAGATACCAAATACTCATAAAGCCATCAAGGAGCTGTCGGTAAAACTGAGGAGGACTAGTAATAACTTCAAGAAGGACCTTGTCGTTGGATGGCTGGAACGACATAGATACGAACCTGTCGAAAAAATACACAAACGGAACCTTGGCACTCGGGAAAGGTTGCAAGGGTTGTTAACAGTATCAAGGAGGTTGATAAACTAGATAAACTGGAAAGGATTATGGGACAACGATGGGACGTTTCCGTTTTTAAAAGAACAAAGGTGGTGATCGGTAGTCCGATTAACACAAACAACGAGTATGCGAAGGTGGTCCTAGTAGAGCCTACGGACCAGAAAATGGATTTTAGTATTCAGAGGTTATATAGGGAGAAATACCCGGAGCTTATGGAACTGGAAGAGGACTATGAGGTACTTGAACAAAGTACCATCATTAAATCGAAAAGACAGGCCGCCAGCACGAAAAAGGTGATTAAAATCAGGTGTGCGGGAACTAAAGAAGATCTATGGAAAAAAATTGCGATGGTGAAGGAAGAGATAGGGGAACTGGGGAAAGTGGCCTTTCATCATGTTTCCTTTATGCCGGTGGAAGATATGCGCAAAATGTGTGAGGTCATACAACAAATAAAAAATAAAAACCCACATACGGTATAATAGTATCCAAGAAAGACACTGACTATAAAGATATCCTGAGTACGGTGAAAAGTGCAATGAAGGACACCAACGCCTCAGAAGCCATTAGGTCGTTACGTAGTACTAAAGACGGCAAACTCTTAACAGGTTGACTGCCACGGCGGTCGTATACGACCGACATGTAAACATGCCAATATGCCATGGCGGTCGTATACGACCGCTATGCACCATATAAAACTATCGATCCTCATTTGCCAGCGGTCCTATCTATAACGTTTTAAGGTACGGTATACGACCGCTCTGGCCTACGAGGCTCGCATATCACTGCGAGTTTTGGAATTGTCGAAAAATTATTGAAAAAAAACGGCATATTTTATTTTTTACTTTTTATTGACAAATTAATGCAGTTACACGAAACAAAACAAGTGAAAAGGGGTTTGAATACTACAAAAACATTATAACTACTTTGAATGTGAGATATTATAACATTCCAAACACAAATGAGGCTGGTCTTCGCATGTTTCACAATATGTTACAACCTTCTTGACTTGGTTTTTGGTTATTTTCCCTTGAATTTTTTTTGCATAACAACCTTTACAGTACTTCCGGACTTTATCGAAAGGCCCTTGTTTTTTGAGGAACTTATGGATTGCTGATTTCCTCGATGGTCTCTGCTTTGTTTTATTTTCATGAGCGGTTTCATCATATGTCAGAAAGGATCTCACTACTTGTTCACGAAACTCTGTAATTTTAATTTTTTTGTCAGCAAGCTGGTTGTATACAATATGGGAATTCACAAGCGCTGTACCCAAATGTACCCTATGGCAAGTTTCCTATACCATCTTAGGGATTTTCTTAAGGGTGAATTATAACTGGTCATCTGATCAGATTGATCAATCGACGATTTTCCTTCGTTATATTCGATTATGGCCTTCGGTTTTTGAACCATACCAGTGCGCCGCTGGACATTCACTGTTTCAACAGTGTGCTTAGTGGTGAGAAGAAGAACATCCCTCTTATCTTTCCACTTCAAGACACATATGCCTCTTTCGTTTTCTTGTCCGAATACTTCCCCTTTCTTCAATTTTTTTTTGTACGACTTCTTTCGGATTTCCACGCCGGTTAGCTCTCAAGGTACCAATATAGTGTGTCTTACTGTCCAACAAAATATTTGTGAGTTCGAGACTTGTATAATAGTTGTCAGCTATGATGGTTCGTCCAGAATTTAGTAGGTCCCTGGAGAGATTGATCACAATGTTTGTTGAAACAGAAGCGTTGCCATCACCTTTTTCTTTTCCGGCATATATTCGCAGATTCCACGTATACCCATTGTCACTGCATAACTTGAAAAGTTTTATTCCATATTTATGGGTTTTTTGTGGAATATATTGCTTGAATAGCAATCGCCCTTGAAAAGGAATAATGGACTCATCAATACAAAATGTCCGGCCAGGAGTGTAGATCCTTTGAAAGTTGTTGACAAGTTTTTCTGCTAATGGCTTCACCTTATGAAGACGATCCCCTTCTGGACAACTTTTATTATCGGAGAAGTGCCACATTCTAAAAAGTAACTGGAATCTGTTTCTGGACATGGTTTTTGGTATAATCACATTCTTATATAGGTCGTCATTACTCCAATACTTTTCCAACGAAGGCATCTTCACCAAACCCATGTAAGCCACTACACCAATAAATCGAATCATTTCTTTTCTATCAGTTGGAGCCCATCTGTGTAGTCTCGAATCTGTCTTCACGTCGTTCGGATCACACAAAACTTGGGTGGCATATAGGTTTGTCTGATTTACCATCTCATCAATGATTTCATCGTCAAGGAAAGTACGGAAACATGTGTAAGGCGACAAATCGTTTATCAGTATTGCGGCGTAATTTCCATGTAAACCACCCTCTGCAGTGTATTCGAATTCTTGATGATTTCCAATTGGCTGCGTCCACGTATGCTCTAAAACATTTTGGTTAACTTCAACCTCATTGTCAGATCCCTGGATGTCCTCAATATTTGGTGGTTTGGCTTGAGCTAAAGTCTCAACTTCAAAGAATTCTTCCAGTTGTTGATCCTGCTCCAGATCTACTGATGAACTCTTCTTGTTTGTTTCCATAGAATCAGATGGAAAACTGATTGTGGCGTTAGCGGCTTCTGTTTCTTGGTGCGAGACATCATCGGATAAAACTGATTTGGAACAGCATGGTTGATCCAAAAACCTATTTTCTCCAGTATTCATTTTTTTTGTGACTGTCTTTTTGGGTTGCAATTTGCGTTTGGGCTTAGATTTCTTTAGACTGGAATTTTTGATTTCCTCTTCTGAATCTGAGAAATCTGAACTAGATAATATTTCTTCGTCACTAGACGGCAAAAACATGGGGTCAAGATCAGAGTCAAATGAACTATATGGATCAGATTCGTCACCTGGAAGGGATAGAAAAAGTGGCATATGATTCAAAATATTTATATCTACAGTAGCGGACAAAAGTTTCCAAACTTTTTTCCACTACTGTATTTGAGAATGTATATTTCAAAGGTAAATAATGAATATTACCTGACTTTTGGCCATCTTTCAATGCTAGTTCAACAATTTTTCTACTACGATTACTCATGGCGGCACGTGCACATCAAACAGCGACCAAGATCAAAACGAAACTGAACTGATACGTCTCACACTGACAAGTTACGACTCGAATAAAACGACCGCTGTCAATACGACCGCTGGCAACAATGACATAAATATGCCGCCTATGCTCGGGCGGGCGTATACGACCGCTGACAGTTTTTTTTGGAAAACTGCTATTATTTTGATGAATTTTGTACAAACATATAGAACATATCTTTTAAAAGGTCATTTTTATAACTATTCTTCCCTTGGCGTATGGGTCATTTTTTATCGTTTATATATGGCAGTCAACCTGGACAAAAATAGTGAGGCACTGGGTAAAATTAAATCCGCCCTTTCTACTACTGGAAACGGGCTGAAAACTCTTCAACTGGGAGGAGAAAATAGGAGCACTTCTGTCCATATTAGGGGAATGGCCATGGATGCCACCAAAAATGAAGTAATCGAAGCCTTTGAGAAGCAAGTTGGTACATGGCAGGACAACTACAAGATAAGTGAATTGAGACCTATGCGCGGTAGTACGCTGGCAGCCACCATCGTACTACCTGTAGAAATTGCACAGGTATTGTTAAATAAAACTCATATTAGAGTTGGAGTAGTAGGATGTCAGTTAGAGAAAAGACTAAAGATAATAAAATGTGGAAGATGCTGGCAATATGACCATAATACAGCATCATGCAACGGATGTGATAGAAGAGGAGCCTGTTTTAAATGCGGGAGAATAGGACATGATGTCAAAAATTGTAACGAGGGTAATAGATGTGTTCTATGCCAGGAATCACACAGGATGGGCAGCATGGAGTGCCCCAAATTCAGGGAAGCTCTAAAAAAGCTAGAGCCACAGAAAGGAATAACACTGCTCAAGAAATGGAAGAAATCACAACCACAGCACCCACAGAAAAACATTTGGAATGTGCAACCAACACAGACTCTCTGATCGAGGTGTTCGATTCGCTATGTGAAGAGGCTAGGGCTACGGTGAGCAGCGATATAACCAGCCAGTACACGGCGGAAATCAATAACAAAAATTCGCAGTAATTCAAATAAATGTAGGGAGGGAGCGAATCGCCTATGACCTTTTGTTCGCCATGGCGTCAGAAAATTCCGCGGATTTGATTGTCGTTTGTGAACCCAATAAAAGAATCACAAGTCTGGGAAAATGGATAACAGATACAAATGAAGATGTTGCAGTCCACTTCAACAACAATAAATTAGGGGTAAATAGCTGTAGGAAAGGAAAGGGATATATAATAATCAGTATGGAAAATGTCTCTGTAATTCCATGTTACATTCCACCCAGTGTAAACCTGATAAGATACACGGAGATAGTAGATGAAATATTCACACATCTCTCTCAAATCAGACATCGAACAATCATCCTGGGTGACATAAACGCAAAATCGCCACCATGGGGATCACCAAAATGTGACAATAGAGGGGACGTCTGGAGTGACCGAATCGCACAACATGACCTGATATGTCTGAACGATGGTAGCCCAACTTTTGTTAGGGGTAATAGCTGTTCACATATCGACGTGACATTAATCACTAAAGACATATATAAAGAAGTAACCAAATGGGAAATCATTAACTCAAACCTCTTCACCCACCATAGGCCCATACTCTTCAATTTGGGCAAGACAAAACCCACAGGAAATACCATAATTGAACATACAGCTACCAATGAATCCGTATGCAAAGCTCTAGAAGACCTCAATGACAAGAGCAGTATCGAGAACATAACAGAGGCCCTCAAGAAATCCCTCACCAAAACGACCAAAGAACGTGGCATGTACCCCTACTGGTGGACCCATCAGATTGCAACTGCTAGAAAGGAGGCGATAGCGGCAATAAGAGCGAACAAAACAGGCAGAGACATCGAGCAAACAAAATAAAAAAGAACCATATCAAGAAGGCAATACGCGATTCCAAGAAGAGGCTATGGCTGGAACTGGTCGACAAGTTAGACGATGATATATGGGGAGACGGATACAAGATCGCCATGAAGGGACTGCGCGCAGTCGCACCGTTCAAACTATCTAAGGAGAAGCAATGGGAAGCAGCTGAGGCCTTATTCCCCAAAAAACATTCAGATGAATTTACTCCCAACTATCCCACAAATCCGCCAGAACTGACAGATGAAGAGCTAAGAGAAGCTGCGAACAGAATAATAAAAGGGAAAGCTCCTGGTCCAGATCGAATAACACCGGTAATGTGAGAATTGCGAGAGAATTGTGAGAGCCGACGCTATTTCGGAACGTGAAGTAATTGTGACGCCGGGGGAAAAAATGAGGCTGACCGCCGGAGTCCCTCAGGGATCAGTATTGGGTCCAACCCTATGGAACATTTTATATGATGACCTACTGAGGATAAAAACCAGCAAAGGCGTGTCTATGGTGGCTTTCGCAGATGACCTTGTTATATTTGTCGAAAGTGATAATTCTTACCAGCTGACCCGGACCGTCAACCAAACGCTCGAGAGAGTACAACGGTGGATGGAACATAACAGTCTAGAACTCTCGGAGGCGAAGACCGAATGTGTCATTTTTAAAGGGTCCAGAGACAGAAGCTTCATACAATTCAAAATAAAGAACACAATAATAACACCCACAAATAGCTTCAAATATCTTGGTATCCAGATGGACTATCGCCTGCGGTTCACTCAACACGTAACACAAGTATGTAGCAAGGCTGAAGCAAGGTTATCAGCACTCTTGAAAATACTTCCAAACATTGGAGGCCCCAGTAGCCTCAAGAGACGGGTTCTCATTGGAGTAGTTAATTCGATTCTTCTATACGGAGCGCCGGTGTGGAATACGGCGTTGAGGTTCGCGAGAGAGAGGGATAAGCTCACGAAGATACAGAGGAGGGCATTACTACGCGCGGCATGCGCATATAAATCAGTTTCAGCACAGGCAGTACAAGTGGTATGTGGCGAGGTCCCAATCCACCTGTTGGTGTATCAGCGCACCAGAATATACAACTCCGATGAGCCTATGATGTCCAAGCTACACGAAAGAGCCGAAACAATACGCCTGTGGCAGGAGGAGTGGGAGAACTCACAAAAGGGAACTTGGACACGCAAATTTCTGCCAAATATAGAGGAATGGGTTGAATGTCCCTTTAGATTACTTAACTTCTACATGACGCAATTCTTAACAGGTCACGGCAGTTTTAAAACATACACAAATAAGATTGGCAAGGATGACAACACCAACTGTGAATATTGCCAGGCACACATGGACGATCCAAGACACACCATGTTCGTATGCCCAAGGTTCCATGACAAAAGAACTGCTTTGCACCTTGACATTGGCACGACATTGACGATGGATAACTTTCAGAAAGAACTGATTAGCTCAAGGAATAAGTACCAAATTATCTCTACGCATATAACGGAAATAATGAAAATTAAGGAAAAAGACGAACGGGCAAGACAAGCCAGACTACAAAGACAGCCAGATGTATAGGTACTTAGGTACATTACCCATTACCTCATAGGATAAACATACTAACTGACAGCCGGGCAGTCCTTGCAGCTTTAAATAGCCGCAAGGTAACATCCAGACTAGTAGAAGAATGTCAGAAAGAACTAAATGAGCTAGCAGACCACATTAAAGTAAAATTGGTGTGGGTGCCGGGACATCATGGTATTTCTGGAAATGAACAAGCTGATGAACTCGCGAAAAGAGGTTCAGCAACAGCATATGTTGGACCAGAACCAGCTCTTGGGACCACAAAAAAGGTAGTCCAAGCGCAAATACAAAAATGGGTACAAAGCCAACATAGACTTCATTGGAGGAACACTCCGAAGCAGGTACACAGCAAAACCTTCATAGGTGACACATGTGCAAAGCGGGCCGAAGAACTACTGAATATCAGCAGGAATAAGCAAAGAATTATCACAGGTTATCTAACGGGTCATACCCCGTTAAAAGATCACCTGCATAAAATAGGGTTATATAACGGGGACCTCAGCTGCAGACTATGTGGCATGGAGATCGAGACCGTGACCCATATCTTGTCTGACTGTGAGGCACTGCACTCGAGGAGGCGGGCAATCTTCGGAGAGGCCAATGTGCCACCTGAAGTATATGGCACACATCCAATGGACCTATACCGTCTACTCGAAGGTACGGGGAGAACTGGATGGGTGGACTAAATGTGGGAGCAGAGTACAATAAGCCAATAGGCTGCAGTGCTCCCGGCATCTGAACGGCTCGCAAAAAAAAAGAAAAAAAAAATACCAGACAATATACGTAAATATCCTATAGTAGGAAATATCAAACCAGAGCCATACCAGCAAATGAAAACCCCTCAGACTAATATATTAAATAGACTACAAAGTAGTCACTCACTATCTGAGACTACCAAAAAAAGAAAATTCAATGTTATTTCTCCTAAATCACCAGAACTGGAACCATACAAAAAGAAGGAAAGCCCTGAGGCGTTCACTTTATGTGAGGCCATAGAAATGAACAGAAACATCATATTAGACCTAGATAAATTAATAAAGGAGTTTCCTAATACCCAAAAAAATATCAAAGAAGTCAGCTTAAAATTAATAAGAAACGCTGAAGTATTCAACCGGAAAATGATAAAAGACTGGATTGAAAAAAACAAATGGGAAACCATAGAAAAAATTACCTACGATGCAGACACTCAAACTCAAAGGAACTTCTCAGACGCATCGACCCAGACTGGGCCATGGCACAGTACAGACAAAACTATACTCACCAATATACAAGACATCACAGACCTCGAAGACTTCCTAAAAGCGGAAAAAATGGAATGGAGTAATGATATCTACACCCATACAAAAGTAACTGTTGGAAACCCACTAAACACTGACGACCAGACAATAAAAGTAGTCCTAGCTGAACCAAATGATCCAGATATGAAATCAGGCATACAGAAGATGTTCAGAGAAAAGTACCCAGAACTTTTAAACATGCAAGGTCCCCTAGAAGTAATGAAACAAATCACAAAAATTAGATCAACGAATGAACAAGTCAGTAGGAAAGTGATCAAAATCACATACGATGGTACAGTGGCAGATTGATGGGATAAGCTAAAACTACTAAGCGAGGAAATAG